>CM056173.1:24649386-25366135 GCA_029691765.1 Entomobrya proxima
CAGACCAGATGCTTTTAGTATCGATCATATATTGTCATTCATCGATTTTGGGCAAAAATGAAATGAAAAGTTTTCATATAGGTATGTATTCATTCATACAACCATTCAATGTAATTTTGTAAAACCGTGACACAAGTGCTTTCTTTGTCTTCATTGCTTATTTGGTGCAAAGTAGCCAGTCTTACAAATCGCAATTCTAACATACACTATAGCAAAAAAGAGAGTTTGGTTTTATACAGTCAAGGTATGCGTTGACAGAATGTTTTGTTGGCTTAGTATTTTTACACCCATTGTTGTTTACTAAAAAGGAGAAACAAAAGAGATAATTTGTTGTGCACTGAAAGAAAAACTCTTCTTCACTGATCTATTTATTATGATAATGAAGCATAAAACGCAACAAGTGACAGACAAAATCAGCGCATTTTGGAAATTTCTTTCTTATTTGCAGAAAAAACTTTTGGTCTTTGATGCAGAAAACTGGTTCTTATAGGTAGTTATTGTTGAATGACACTTTCATAAAAAAGATTATTTGTGTGATTTTCAAATCCAGCTGAAATGCAATTAGGAAGTTTATTTGTATGACTGTTTTTTGTTATGATTTACGTTACATATCATTGTGTAGGTAATTACCAAATGCAAGGCACAAAAGCATTGTTCGCCTGATTAAGGGTTTGGATTTATTTACATATTGTGGTGGGCTTAGATACACGTTTACTGTTTCTAGTTGTAAAAGATGTAATGCATAAAGACACCATGTAGTTCCAAAACAATTATCACAAAGTTATAATTTTCAAATAAATAAACATTTTCGCCTTCGTTAACTTTCTTTGATTCCAAGACAACAACAATCGCAATCCATTGTCATTTCTTCCCGTTTACTGGCCAATACTAGCATTGAAGTTTAATTTTGTATGAGTTATGAATTAGTAAATACATTCTTAGTTGCATGCATGCAAGTTACAGTTTACTTAGTCAATAGCTTGTTCAGTTTCTTTGGTTCATTAGTGTCGAATTGAAAATCTAGCACCAAACTCTTTGATCTTGGTTATTTTTGACTTTGCAATACACAAAAGCAGCAATCATAATCAAGAAAATATGCACAAAGCTGAATGCTAGAGACATTAGAGCTCTCGCATCAGTTTGTTGTTCGTTGCTATTGCCTATCATCATTTCAATCTGACTTGAGATATTTCCGTCATTCTGATTATCTACGTTTCATGTCTGGTAAATTTAAAAAATGGAAGTATGTAGCTGATGTTCCATTTTTGTACTCATTTTACTTCATACACAAAACCATTTTAAGCAAAATTGATAAGTAGGGAGTCATTCATAAAGCAAAGTCACGATTTGCTCTTTATAGTAACACTACATTGTACTTCACAAAATGGATCGAGTTTTTAAAATGTATACAAGGCTTATAAATAACCGTGAATGATATTCAGGGTAGGGAGGCCAGCCATTTCGCAGTGTCCCTTTTAATAATTCCTGGGCCTGAGCAACGTCATTCATTGAACCAGAGCGATATCATCTTTTCGCAAAATTTGTGTGCATATGTGAACACAAGCCGGAGTTTTTATTGGGAGGGAGCATAACATAGCATAGTATAATGCTCAACACAAATGTGCTTTATAATTTTTTTGCGATATTCCATATTTTTGTGATCGATTTATATCTGCTAAAACGATGAGCACAAGCTATGCACTACGACCATTGTTACAATCCTACTTTAAAACGGATAGAGTGGAAATTGTCTGTGATTTACGCTGAAGTCTGTCACGAGATTATTAAAACTTCCGTGCGAGAATACCCAACACATTGCATTTTAAGCTATCTATTGTCACACGTGCATATAGTGCAGGGTATGAAACCATATGAATCTGTTCCGCAAAAGATCTGTGCTTGAGCAAAAGATCTGTTCCGCTTTCATTTTCGTTCCTATCATGTTTTTCTTTTTGTTGTCAACATCAAAGAGGCGTTTTGCATAGTAGGCACTATACCTGTCTGCCTATAATGCACTGTGTCGAAAGGTGAACCGTGCTAAATTTTTTCACTGGTATTGCTAAGAACGATCTACACCCAACTAAACTTTATAAGTGAATTGCTATTTATAACTTGACGCTAGTTCAAAACACCGATAAGCTATATACATGAATATCAGCATTTAGGGACCGGCATTCTCTGTTATCGGCAAAATCAGTAGTAAAGATTCATCTATGGATGTCTGCTAGCTAATTCATGCGTGGGCGTGTATGGTGATTCAACTGATGTTTATGAGAAATGACTAGAGATTCTATGCAAAATGAACATCTACACAATTTCAATTCTCTAGTGATGCCGTTCATCGATCATCGTTCTGGAGACATTCAAATCCGTGAAAAATAGCATGCATCCAAATGCAAACGTTTGAATGTTCGCAGTTCTGTCAGTTTTTTTTTGCATTTTCATTCAAATATAAAAAGTGGTAAACCCTGTCACTGTCAATAAACTGTTCTTTATTCGAATACAGATGTCTTACAAACACAAGCTATCATATATGACATGCCAATGTATAATAATTAATCATTCAACGTTTAATATATTTCGTATATTTCAGAGACAAAGAAAATATCTAATGAGTTGGACCCTGATGACAGTTCTATCCTTTTTCCCGGAGGCTGGAATGGTTTTGTTTATGTCATTATACTACTGGGTAAGTGAAAATGTTTTTTTCGGGAGGAAAAGAGAGATGTATGTGTTTTTGAACTGCCACTGTCGGCATTTTTAGGTGGTTTCTTGAACGGTAAAGGTCTTCCGCGACTACAATTTGTTTATCTTTGTTTGCGTCATTAGTGGGAAAGGGTTTGAGTGTCAGGTATGCTAAAGTTAACTATAGTTTTTTTACAATTTTGTTATGCTTAGAATTTACTTGCGGAAAGCCAATTATTTCACTTTACACTAATAAATTTTAAGTAAACGCATATATACAACATAGGTAGTTGTGTAGCGTATTAGAATACAAGGATTAAAAAGCCAAAATATAAGTTTTGTAATACAAGTAATACATGATTATGTGGATCCATGTAAGCATTTTATGATTCCTAGTCGATGGAGCCGAAAGGTACTATGTACTATAGGAAGTATCTGTAGAATCGATCCATAATCTGTCCTCCAAAACTGTATGCGCTTCAAAATATATATACAACCGAACTAATTATTATCTGGACAATTATATGCAAATAGGTACATTTAATAGCTTTTTCATGCAATTTTGCTACCTTTTTGTGGATTCTGTTAACTTTATAGTCTACTATAATTTCTCAATTTAGATGCAAACAAGAAATGTTTGAAGGTTTCACACTTTGTTCGTTTTGTGTCTATCTTATCTGCTAGGCGAACTTTTTTGTAATAACTTTGTCGCGTCAATTTGTCGTATTTGTATGTTAATAAGACGTGCTAATAACAGATAAATAGTGCAAAATACTTTGTAGTCTGCACTTATTTTCAACAACGCAAGAAATAAACCATACAATTATCTTTCAAAAAGCCGGGCCTGAAGAATAATGGAACTCTTAATGCCTCCAAATAGGAAAGAATATGCTTTGATTACGTCGTAATCATAGTATAGCTGTAGAGAAGTAAACATTTATGAGTCTGCTCATACTACTCATCATAGCAATAAGAAAATAAATCATGTAAATGACTAAACAAGTGTGAAGAAGGGGTATAATCACCATTAATCTAAACTGAGTGCGCATTGAACTAAAGCAAATGAAGCACAGCAACAGTGAAGCAGTAGAAGATTATAAATTTATTCCAGCGCTTAGTGTTCATCTAACAAGATCTCGTTCTTATTATCTCATCTGCAAAATGCAATTTTCCAAGAAATGTTTTCTTGTGTTTGGGTAAAAAATTGCAAAGGTTGTCAGTAGAACAAATAACAGGTCTTCAAAAATAATGGGAGAAACGTAAGCCCGTTTAATTGTAATTTCGATTCATTAATTATAATCTAAATTCCATCTCCCATGTCATGTAGCAATATTTTTAATTTATAGTAAGTCATCAGAATATATATTTTGCCACTGTTAAATTCATGTTTCTGTGTATTTACCAAAATGCATATGGTTGTGACAGATGTGGCTGGTGAAACACCTTATAAAAGGCAGTTTTGCAGCAATATTTCTAAGTGTGTCAGTGCCATGTAAAGAATAGTGGTTGAAATAAATAAATAAAACTATTTGTTTTGGTTTCAAGCTTATGTTTTGATACTTTGTCTTGTTCTTTTTGACATTTTCGTTGTAATTGCCACTACCCATTGGAAACTGGAAACCTGGAACATTACTCATGGAACATTACTTACAACCCAACATTTTCAAAATCGCATGCAGCCTGCCCACAAGTTTGAATACGGTGTAATCGAGCTGGTATACTGGTCACTTCGTGCTATATTTAATGTAAGTACTTTCAGCATATTTTTGTTACAATATTTCATTTACTTGTACAATTGTCGGCGGCCATGATTGGTAGCATAGTTGTCGTCAATGAACTACTGATCTCTCAATGAGTCAACATCAAAATTGTGGTGTATAAAATATTGACTGTCACATTAAACTGAACTATGTGAAAGGAGCATTTCATATATGTACGTGTGTGTATATAGTTGATGGCTTTGTAACCTGGTGGAAATGAAAATCAATCATATTTTGTTCTCGTACAATACACTCATGGTGCGACAATGCACACTTTATCGCTTCTGCTTTCTTCCAGAGAGAATGTGTTTATGACAGGTCCACTTTATCTTTGACACACTACATTCGTACGTCCATTTTCCTATGTGGTTATGGTTTCATTTAATTCAAAATAATTTATGTGTCATTACTTTACCACTGACCTAGTCCGTTGATTTTTGAGTTTGTGTCTGGATTCAATCGGTTGGAAATGCAAATTGGGGTTCAGCTTAACAAGCTAAATACACAGCACTAACACTACTAAAGAAGCTATGTTGTGCATGCATTCATTTATATGTGCCAGAAATGACTTGTATTAAATTATTTTTTTATTTAGCAAACACAGACACATAAGCAGGTTACCATTTACTTACCTACACTTTTCATTCATTTGGAACCTGCACTTAAAAGGTTTTACGATTTTTCCTTCAAAACACTTAATGGGTTCATTGTTAAAAGAAATGTTTAAGAAATGTTTACATGATATCTTTAGTAAATCCGACTTAGTTTTTAAAGCAATGGATGATGTTACTTTAAGAAAAACAAGAAAAATATTCTGATGTTCAACCTTCTGCGTGTAGCATTCTTCAAGTTCATGAGGTCTTTCTGCTTGCTATCCAGTCCAGCAAAGTCTGTTCAATATTTTTTTATTTCTTATTCAATCTTTTAAAGATAATGAAGCGTGTGACTGGTGGCTTACTCCTGCGACGTTTCCATTCTCATCAACTATAAAGAAGCAATGTGTTTAATGATGAAGCTGTTTTTAACATTGAGCACTGATTCCGTTTTTGAAGTGCTCGTTCAAGCATCCAAACAAAAGAGTCATATACCAAAACCCATCGACATGATCACATATCACAATCTCATGTCCATAAAAAATACGCAGCTACTTTGCAGCAGCAGCAGTGAAAAACCCCAATCCCCAAGTAGTAGAATTAATACATCTGTAAAGATTCATAGACTTATCTGTCAATAAAGCTAAAACATATTATTATTATTATTTTTCGCACTTACTCATTCCGCCAGCAAGCAAAGCACATCGACTACTTAACTTTGAGTATTTTACGATGTTTAATATTTATTACGTGATATTATGAGGAAAGATGACTTTAATGAACTTCAAGAAGATGATGATAATGGTTAATGAGCAGAACGTTTTGTCTGGTGAAAACATTCAAGTGTAGTGCTATTCGCTGTTTTAATATTCATTAGACTTGCTCGTCTAAAGTCATAAATATTTTTTTGTGCTGTATATTATATGGATTGTATTTTCAGTCCTGTTTTGTCATCGGAAACATTCCCTACAGTATATGTACTGCGGTCATTACATTTTGCAATATAATTCAAATGTAAAAATAGCTAGTCGTACTTGCCGTGTGTTAGTGATTGCGAAAAAAAACCTACTCTATTCATTTCTGATTCGGCTGCTGTCAGCACGCACGGTACGTTTTGCAGACTGCTAGAAATTGACCACGTTAGAGATAAATATTTTATTTGTCAATATTGCAGATTTAAAAGGATCGCAATTAATATTCACTTTAAAAAGCATTTGCACAACTTTGGCTGTTGGTTTGTGTAAAGACCCAAACACCTTGTTAGCGACAAAAATACAAAAACTCGCCCATAATAAGTATTGGTTTGTGTAAGTAATTATTATAAATACTTTTCTTTTGTTTTAGATTTTTGGTGCAGTGTGTGTCTGCTCATTGTACCTTACCTGGAGAGACGAGGAGCTCATTTTGGGTCGTTTACATGATCTCACTTTGGTAAGAAACTAGTGCAAAATTAAAGTTAAATGCTTTATTTTTCAAAGACTCTGAATTTTTATCTTATCACAAAATTACATCATAATATCCAGTAATACAACTCTGCTAGGTACACATTCTCCTTAAAAACAACATCATGTATAACATCAAAAAGTACATACCTAGGTAGATATTTTTTTGGTTTTTATCAGATCTAACGAGCATCGTGAGTAGATTTAGTGCTAGCTTGACATTTGTATTGGTGCAAAATTCAGCAATAAATACGGTATTTATAGTAAATACGTCTAGCCTTGCACAGTCTATACTATTCAGTTTTATAACTATATGTTTTGTTTTACTGTAATCCCGCTTTGTGCATGCAATCCCAATATAATCTGATAAACCGTAACATTTTCATTTTGCCAGAGAATTGTCAACGCTATCAAAGAAAAAGTTGGAATTCTGTATTTGACACGGTGATTACATAGATTACTGTTTTAGTTTTAACTTAAAACTTCAATGACAAATGGAAATTCGTAGGTTGATTACTTTGTTTTACCTAGTTTTCATTACCGATGCAGACTACAGACTGATGTGTGTGTTTATACACGGTTCATATACGCTATCATAGTGTATATTTTTATTCTTATACACAAAATTGGAACGTGAACAGCATTTACGTACCTGCATGTCGGTATAAAGAAAAAACCCGTTGCATTGTCTGACGTATGTTTTTGATATGAAGATATAAATTATATAAAAAAGAGAAATCTGAAAAGTTTAATTGTTATTACTATCACAAAAACCTATTATAATAATAGTATTATTTGTTTATATTACCTAAATATATTATTGAATACTTTCAATCAATATCAGCCCACTATAAATCTAAAAAAATATTTACGTATTGTCAGGATTTATGTATGTCATTGACATTCATTCTTTGCTCTTATACCGCATCTTGATATTTTGGAATCAGAGAAAGCTTTATTGCTACTCTAAACCATACTAGCTTTAAATTATCAGGAATTAGAGCTTAAAGGAAAGTATTGGCTCATTTGCGCTTAGTTTGTACCTACAAACTTTTTTCTTACATTTTCCAACAGGCCAACGTTGAGACGGGATCTGGTGGTGTAGGTGTTCTTCGCAGTGGAAACTTTACGGGAACCCTGAAGGGCAACAGTAACTTGGCGTACCAGAATTATGCGTATGTAGATTCTTCGCCTGGCCTTCCAGATAATTTAAACTATAAGAATTCCAACAATTTTCACAGGTAACAAAGCCCTTACTTTAAAGCTTGTCATTCTAAACCGGTTTTCTTTGTTCTCTTTTTCCTTTCTACTGCACGCATCGCACAGTAAATGCTGCATTTCACCAAGCAGCTTACGTAGCTTCTTTACCACAAATCAGCATTCTCTTCATTCCACTACTACTACTACCGCTTCTTCGTCAAAGCAACCAAAAATTAAGAAGAAACTCTTTTACTATTACTGCTACCAACATCATAATTATTTTCACCGATACTCTTATGTCCATGGTGGTGGTGGTGGTGGTGGTGGTGGTGATGGTAACGTTGGATTAGAATGTCAACGGCATCAAAAGCTACTTCAGCACTTTTCCAGTAGCTGCTTTTATGTAAAAAATGAAAAAGCCATAACCAGTCTACCTGTTCTGTGGCCTGAGGCTTGTTCAGCTCTAACGGAAATAGCTTCTGGTTGCGCAACTCATCAGTACTTTCACCAGCATCCGCACCTTTTGAAGTGTGGTTGTTCTAACGTACATTTTGGTAGTGGTGGTGGTAGTACTTCTAGATGTGGTGGTGCTATTAGTGGTGACGGTAAACACAAATATTTATTTAGTAGTTTTGAAAATGAGCGTAGCTTTCTCGGTAGTGGTAGAAGGCACTGTTACCAAACGCTTAGTAATATTCCATCCGCTACATCCCAAGGACCAAGTTCACTATTAAGTCGTAGCGAAAGAGACGTGCAGAGCGTGGAAAATACTGTCCACACTGTGCACTCGCATCAGCAAGCCAGTGAACCACTCATCAACAAGAAATGCAAACTTGCGGACGAAGTCATTAACAATGGTGGTGGTTTTTCAGCGTTGACGCCTTTTAAACACCAGCTTGCTAAGCGTAGACAATCCTGCGAACTCTCGTCGTCCGGAAGTTGTGTGGGTGGTGGGACTGGAGAAGAATCTGTACCTAAAATAGAAATTGTGATAAGTACTGAAGTACACGGTTCTGTGGAGACCAAAGTCATTCGGCGACCTGAGAATAATCATAATGTGCAACATCATCAGCACAATAATTCTAGGAACAGAGCATTTCGTAAAAACTGTAAACTAATAAGAATCCCAAATAGCCACTTCCGAAGGGCAGTTTCTGAATCTCCTAAAGTAGTCATTATGGAAGGAATCCCAAGAAATTACGAAGATGTGGATGACTCATCAATACACACAGCACCGGAAGATGATGATGATGATGGATCAATGGACAGTACGAGTAGTATCATTGTAGATCCAAACTGTTCAAAAAAGAACCGGAAGCATGGAAACTTTAAAAATGTTAATGGTCGAAACCGCAGGAGCGGTGTTGGTGGTGGGGTAAATTGCAGCAATTCGGATGGTGGTGGCGATGATGGTAATGGTGAAAGTAATAGAAGGCGCTTCAAAATTCTTGCTTATTTGTCACACGTAGCAACGTGCTGTGTTTCTCGCTCCGCTACATCCTTACTTAGTCATTCTTGTAGTGGGGAAATTGGGGACAATGACAACACTTCTAACGGAGGTTGTGGTGATGGTAGCTTGTCTCACAGGTTTGCATGACATGAATTTTGTAACTAACCATACCAATTTATGAAATCCATTTTTGGACACATGAAATTTTTCAGGGGTTTGTATAATACCAGAAGCTTTACCATGAACAGTGACATTCACCAAGCAACTCTGGGAAATCGGGGAGCATCCTTGGCCATGAAAAGTGAGTTCAACCCTGCCATGCTTTTTGATCCAGCGTACAGGAAAAGCAGGATCAGTGAGCTGGGTATTGCGGGAATAGGTTTGGAGCCTCCAGGTCAAATTCCCATTGGTACATTTAATCGAATGAACAGATCGCGCTCTTTGTGGAATGTCACCAACGAAGACTATTGGAACAGACCGCCACCCTCCAGACCGGTCTCTCTCGGCTATGTAAACCACATTCATCAGATGGATCAAATGGCGGCACATAAGGACTGCTGCTTCTCAATGAACAACAATTCCAACGCCACAATGAATCTCAACAAGCAAATGATTATGAAGGGCGCCTTTGGTGGGGCGGGTTGCAGTCAGGGATATCGCAATCCCATTCATGGGAGCATCACTAGCGTTGCCACAAGCAACTACCCCATCGCTGCTACTCCAGCTACTGCAAAGAGTGTGGGAGGGGGAGGTCACCATGATACCTGCGGCCTTCACAGGGATCCAGATCACCGACGCAACTGGCTAGCTGCCGGACGTCGGGCGCACTCAGTCGATGGACTTAATCATTTTTATAATCGCTACTATGGACGAAACATTGCTGCTCATCACAATTTGCACCCCGGTGGTCTTCTTATGGATCACCATAGCCAAGACTGGAGCAAAAGCTCGCTGTGTCCTGATGAGCAATGCGAAGATTTACGGAATTACCAAGATATTGCCCTTTAAAGGGTATTCATGTACAATGAAAGCAATTTGTTGCCATTACTGTATACCCTAATCATGTAAGTTTATGCAATGCGCAAAAAGTTGCAACAAAGATTCTGTCCAAAAACGTTATGCTGAAAAATAATTTTATATATCTTTATTTCAGATCGGCGGAGCAAAAATGTTTTGCGGATCTGCATCTGTTCTTTTGTTACCTGAAAGCATTACAACTACTGTCTTACCTGTGTTGTTATCAACGAAGACTAATCTCTGAAAACAAACACTTAATATTATTAATACTAGGTATTATTATGCTACACTAGAAGTAGTAAAGAAAAATCTGTCCCTTTAAAGGAGGATCTAACTTTAGACTTTAAACATAGTGTACTTTACAGCATTGCAGTATTGTATTTTTCATGACAAATTGCTGGTCGGCTATGTAATATTTAATGTATACACCCCTAGTTATCAATTTACATGAGTTGCGCAATTTGAATAGTGCAGCAATGTCGAACAAGTAGAAAATGATTTGTTGTCTTTATGATTGAAAAAATTATGATGTTGACAATATGGTGTTACTATTATGACCACGATTATTATTACTTTCATGTTGTTTTGTTCTCGTTGTTGTAGAATAATATATAATTTTTAAGTATAGTACAGAAAATCAGAAATGATTAAAATAACAAATTACTAATAGGCCATATAGCTTATGTACCAAATACATATAAGTTTTGGTTTAACAACAATTTAACCTCTGCCATGTCAAGTGGTTTGAATTCATACTGAAACGAAAATATAGCAGCAGTCACAGTAATAATAGAGTAGTAGTACATCTAAATACGTATAACATTAAATATTGTCGTTGTTGTTTAAAATAATTGCACGTATCTGCAACGCGAATGTTTCTACACTATATTCTCTTATAACTATAAATATGGACTGTGAATTAAGAAATAAATTCAATAAAATCACTTTTCCAAAAAACAAGAAATATAACTAAGTAAGACATTTTAAAAGTAATAAATGTTTTAATGTCATGCTACAAATAATAAATATTGTACGTAATAAAATCTTGAAAAATAACACTTTGAGTCGACTTTCTCTATTAAGTGGACAACAAGTACTGTGTAACATGTCAATCTTAAAGGAACTGAGTAAATGATAGAGAGGAGCTGATCAATATATCGGCGTAAGTATATATTCGCTTTCTAGGAAACAAAAAATGGAAATTATTATTTACGTATATATGTTCTGTGACATTAGTTTTCACGACGTTTTTCTCCCGTCGAAATATCGGTTCTATATTTTAGTGCCAAAAAAGAAACAGGAACAAAAGGAAGGCATTAAGAGACAGATGAAATGGCACAATGTGGTGATCCCATTTCCACCAAGACTTTATCTAGCCATTGGAGAGGGCCATGAAGATGGATTTCAATCCAACAAGGAGTGCTCGTAACGTCTTGGCGGTGGTATTCCGCTCCCCATCCCTTCACAAAGGACATTCTGTGCGGGAAAAATGAGAAGATAGAATGATTTAATTATGAGTAGTTACGAGAGATACGTTAAAGCAGTGTAAACTGCATTTTTACATATTCATAATTTATCATCCGCACGCATACCTGATTGTACACATTTTTGTCAAGTCATACACCGCCTCGAATCCATGGTTGACACTTTGTCCAAGAAGGGTTGCAAATTCCCGGTTATTGAAAATCTTCAGAGAACAACCTGGTGGAATCTTGCATACCGTGCTTGGATGGAAACCGTGACTGTGATTGCAGTTTCGAGATTGAACAAAGATTGCTGAGTCAGAGAGGCATTCCGCGTAAACTTCCCCACCCACATAAGTCAACCGGACTCCTACAACAAAAACAGGATCGATAAAATATAAAAATCTCCACACACATAAACAGCATGGCAATGAGGCAAGTGATATGTATCTACACAAAACTTGTTAAAACAAATCATGTAGCAAAACCGTTTTATTTTCTTAACAACGGGACTTCCTATATAAAAATATCAAGCACGTGGATACATTTAAGAACTAACACCAAGACTTGGCGTCTATATGACTATCTCTCTGACTTCTTGACACAAAACCTCTACCACCACAAACACAAACTCAATTTTCAAATAGCCTGCATTCAATTATATTCATAAGTACATCTGCTTCTGTTTAGTGTTTTTTTTTCATGAAACATTTCCCCAGGAGCAGAAAACTCTTGCTGCCAACCGCAGAGAGCATCTCATCATCAGTGATAAAGTATTAGTAAGAACAGAAAGGATAAAAAAATTTACAGCACTGTTTCAAGCTAAACCTACATAATGGATAAAATATATTCTTCTGTAATCTGTAATCGGTTCTAATAATATTTTGCAAGAAAAAAAATGTGATTTATCTTCTTGTTGGAATGCCACTCGTTGCTGTCTTTTTAAGCGTGAAGTATGCTGTGTAGTATGTCTGTGAGGCGGTATGCTTTCCGCTACTCTTACACATTTTTTATTCATTATTTTCAATCTATCTCCCCCTGTCCCCCTTGTAAACAACGTGGCATGGCATATCTATCTCGGTGTAGTAGTTTTTTGCATACATATTGCTTGACTAATAATAATAGCATGAAATCTGTTAACGTACCTTTGCCAATGTGCCGTCGAGTATTCTCTATGGTGGAATTTCGATTGACATTGGACAACTGGCCAAGGCAAAAGCGATCCAAGTTGTTGCTGGGGTTCGTGAATCCATCCACGATGACGACGTTACTATGGCAATGGTACACTTCTCCCACACGGCTATTCAACTCGTAGTACGCAATACTAGCCCAGTACTCCGGTTCCTAGAAAGAATTACAAAAGAGAAAAAGATTAAAATATTTTTGCCACATTTTGCAATGTTATTCATGTAGTGTGCATACTTGAGAGCAGTGATAAATGTTCTGATTTTAGCGATATTTATAAGGCAGGAAGGCTCATGGTTCATGTACATTTGAAGCAAAAGCAGCAAATTATTAGCAAGATATGTCAATGCTAGCCGAAGGAAAAATTCAAAGTTTCTATGGAATTCGCAGAAGAGATATGCTAATCATTTTGCTGTTTAGTATGCTTCAGGTTGCTCATTTCAATATTCTAATATTACATATTATAACATTAAAGTTTCATTGTAGAACCCAAAGCAGCAGTGTAAGCAAACCAGGAAGTTACAAGAAAGATTGGAGAAGTAGACTTCCTCAAGTAGTAGTTTTCAAGTAAAAGAAAACCTTTTTTTGCGGCTCATGCTTCCAAAGACCAAAATTAGCACCTATCCCTTAATATTTTCATGATTATTAATGTCTCCTGACGGTGTCTGGGGCATAAAACTCACAAATGAAAACAGCAGATACACATCACCGACAATTTAATTCACAGACCAAATCCGACAGACAATTTTTATGAAAGGAACGCGGCACTATAAATAAATAAAAGGGCAAAACTTCCCAAAATGTCCCAACTGAAATGTCTCAAGACCAATCGAGCAGGAAAATAGGAGCAAGGTAGGGTGAATAATAAAATGACAGGTGAAATTAGTGGAGACGGTAAAGCCACAGTTCAGTCACTCTAACCACATAAGATTTATTAATATTCATGTCATTTCCTAGAAGGGTTATGGCGACTGCTACTGGCTACGCAGTCCCAAAACAAGGCTTAGCTAATCAATTTAACAAATTTTCATTAGTTTTCTTTTGTGTGTTGATATATGATACAAAATAATGGATCATAAACGCACAAGTTACTGTCATATATGTAAAGTGATTACTACTAGAGATATCAAGCCGCACGAATATAGACGGACATTCCTTTTATGCCTAAAACTTGCATTTTGTGTAAAAAAAATCATGTGAATGGGAAAAGTAAGTGCAACTACACTTTTGTGTGAACTCTATCAAAATGTGCATTGATGGTTTTACCATTTCCCCGAAATAAGAATAAACAAAAAATTATACGCATGCAATATTTAGGTAGCGTACGATTAAGTACGTAAATCCATCCATACATGTTAAGAAAAAAAGGCAAGGTAAATAAGCTTTAATAGTGGTTCATCGCAAGTGTCAAGATCATCCGAGCTCAGAGCTTCGCTTTTGTGCTGGTGGTGCATGGTGTGGAGCTCTGAGTTTAGTAAAAAGAGTCCATGAACCTGTACATGTAGAAATTTAGACACGCCAAAACAGGACTCATGCAAGGTTCAGGCGTCAGGAGTCGTAAAAATTTTCCAGTTCACAGCTCAGAAGGAAAATCCCAAAACACATGAGTACACATCCAAATATATGCATTTTTGCTATCCAATATATAATTTATGACCAACACGTTACATGCATAAGTTCAAACTTTTAAGGTTTAACTTCATTGTTCCTGCATATTCCTTGCAAGAATACGACTACAAAGGCAACTCAACATACATGATGTTTCGCCTATTTTTTGGATTAATTCACTTGGTCTTTTAATAAAAAATCATCTTTAAAATAATAAATAAAATTTATAAGAGTAATAATACGTGGGACTATTTCGGTTTTTACAAACTTTGTTTGAGCTCAGCATTTACAAACTTTAGTAGAATTTTACATTAAAAACCAAACATTTAGCAAAATACTAATATACAAAAACCTATTCTCGTTGCAGGTTGGCTTATCATTGAAATAATGTTTCATGATCGTCAACACTTCTTAAACTAATATGAAAAACTACTAAAATCTGTTCCACAATACATAGAGCTACCAGAGAGGAGAGAAGCTAGAGAAATCGCCTGATATTATTATTGCTTGGCATGACGATGGTGATGATGATGATGACGATGAAATGGCTAAGCTATTATTACGATTAAAAATAAAACTAGCTTCAACTACTTCTCCTGCTCTAACAGTCAAATTGCTGTTGCTACTCCACCACCACAGCTACGATCACTTCTTAAGTCTTGGTGCCACTGCCATTTAACACTCCTACCGTGCCAATATGCTGTAAACTGCATTTAAGTGGAGAAACACACTGAATAAAACCCTGAAAATGCATGATACTAGAAAACATTATTAAACAAGCCAACAACAGGAACACGCGGCAATAATATTGCATGAAATTGAAATAATATGTGTTCGTAGGAAAACCAACTTATATATGACTAGTTTTGTATGCTGGTGGCGTGGTAGGCAGGAATTGCGGAGATTTAAACAGAGTTTTAAAAATGCACGAAAGGGAGACCAGTAAGTTGAACGGGATGCTATTAAATATTTGAAATACAAAGTTTATCTATTTGTGCGAATGGAAAGCACGCGTACTTTAAACTTTTATTTAAAGCTACAAAGTTGACCAGTAGTTCACAATTGTGATCAAACCAAACAATTTAGATTATTTCTCAATTTTTATTGCAAATCAAGGAAGCAATTTTATAAGTAACCCTTCTTAAAAACAATGCGGCATCGTAAGTTGTTAGTATGAATGGTGTCATTTACAGTCACTTTGTGCACTTCCCATCGCCATTTTTCATGCATAAGAAATTGGTAGCGCCACCATTAACTACACCCACTATCACTTGAGTCATAAAACTCAAGCAGAAACATAAAATTTGTTTTAAAATATCCAGAAAACGTTTATTCATGCCAACCACAGTGGCAAAAGAATGCTATAAAACATGAAACAAGTGAGGAAGAAAGGTGTTCTGTCCGTAAATAAAGTAGCAGAGGCACCTTTATACATTTTTGATCTATCGTGTTGTAGTGTAACAGTAATAGAGTAATGGTAATGGCATGGCCAACTAACAAGTAAAACAATAAAGGCCATAATACAAGAAACCATAACCGAACAATAAACCCCTCATTGTGCACACACGTAAATAAGCCATTCACAACTTACAAATACGTTTTCTCTTATTAGATCCAATAGCAAAAAACAAATGGTAGAGGGTTCTACCATTAGAGTTTCTGGTAAGAAGAAAAAGAACAGAGATTTTGTTGAGGGTGTTCTGTTCAGAGTAGTGGGAACACCAAGTCGGCTTGGATGAAGTAAAAATCTACTTTTACATGTATAATTCTGATTTTTCCTTTAAAAAAGAGCCCCTCATGATGTTGCTCATGGCTCAAATGGCCTTCTTGGTATGTTTTGTTAAAAATGTTTTATAATATGTGACCCACCCTACACACTTAACGTTCTCCTTCTGGTGGCAATGGATCTGATGATGAAAATAATATTGTGTTTGTGTGAGATTTGAAATGGTGGTGGTGGTAGTGGTAGTAGTGATGCATTTTTAGGAGAGAACCTTTTTAAGAGAGGTTTTCATTATTAAAAGCAGGAGTACCTTGGCTAACCTTCTCTTCTCATCATCTTCTCCTCTGGCACAAGGAGGAGAATGAAGAAAAAATCCCTATGCATATTATACACATACTTTCTGGCGCCAGAGAGTTATGTGTACTCGTTCTTCTTCTCTCTCCGCATCATCCTCATGATCGCCTTTACCATCGCCTCTTTTTCCCTTTTCTAAAACACAAGTGGAGAAAAATAAAAGCTCTCTCTTTTTCTTGCTGTTTAGAATGATCATTACGATGATCATCATGATGGTGCAAAAGAAAAACGAAAAATGAGGGACGATGATCAATCAGATGGTGTGTGAAATCAAATCAGATATATATTTTACGTGGTGCGTAATTCCATATGTATGCAAGCCGAATGTGTCTCTCTTTTAGACAGTTTATTTCATATTTATTAGATAATCCGCCATGCTACCATAAAATACCATCTGTAACCTGACTGCTGTGCTGCTGCCGTTTCAACTTTAAGAAAATACCTATACACCATTTAATATATTATACATGTCTCCGTATCATCTTCTCCTGGCCAGCTTTGCTGTTGATGAGCATGATAGAATTCATATTTCAATTTAACAGGCAACGAATTATTCTAAGATATTCAGACTTTCAAATCGACAGAATGCAGGCACGGATGTTTAAGACAGACTCATTTTTCTCATTGTAAAACTCCAAATGCATATTGCAGAGGGGAATGATAATTTTTTCCTTTAAATTCAATCCACCTCTCTATTACTTGCCTAGTCATTATAACTTGATAATAAAGTCCCCATTTTCTTCGTCCCTCAATCTTTTTTATACTTCATCATAATAGCTGTTATAGTTGTAATAATAATAACACATAAAGATTTTCAGTTGTGGTCCCTTCTTCAACTTGGTTCACTTGTTCGCATGTCTGCGTCTGTCCTTTCTTGTCTAATATAAAGATAGAGTGTATGATGATGATGATGACGAAAAGGATATCTGCTGATCCTTTGACTTGTACACTTAAAGATCATACCCATATACCAACAGCAGTGCTGGCTAATTCTCATATGTATAACAAAGTACCTCAAAAAATATAACTTATATATAAACTGTAGATAAACAAGAAAACGTATAGAGACTATATTTTCTTGAATAGGTAGGGCTACTATATGGGCATGGTAAAAAAGAGGAAAGAACAAGTACGTATCTATTTTTTGAGATTCTTTTCTTGTCGTGTTGGATTACAATCTCTTTTTCTGTGAAAGGTTGGACTGCTAACTGAAGTAGACGTCGTCGTCAGCTAGTCCCTTTATCTATTCCCTCATTTGAAGCTTCTCTCGAGAAAACAAATCCAACAATAAATTCTTACACTCACTTAAAGGAAAGCCCCTATGAGTGTGAAGGTGCATCCAGTCTCAGTCAAGCACGTCATGATGCCCTATTCAGTGGTGGTACATGTATAGGAAATCAAGCTAAAAATGAAATAATACCCACTCTTTCCACCACTTGTATTTATACGACTTAATGAGCACTTACATCACCACCACACAATGAATATGTACCAATAATAATAAATATAATTCTTTTAAGATCTTCACCCCACTTTGTTAAAGCTAAAGGCTTCTCACTTTCTGGTCTCTCTTTCTTGTTCTCCCTCCTTTCTGACGTGACTCTTTTTTTGGTCAATCACTTTTAACGGGTCTTTTCCATTGATTATCACTAGACATATTATTTTTTCCTATGGTAGCAGCGCAGCAGCAGAGTCAATAGATCATCATCGTGAGCATAGCGAGATATGAAATGAGCCATAGGAAACTTATAGTATAGTCCAAAAGAAGGCATAAAAATGATTATTTTTATGTTACATCAGCCATAGTAGATGTAGTAATCACTAAGCGAATAGTAATCTGTACACTCTATTTGTCTATCACCCGTCCTCTGGAATTCTACTACTCTTGACTGGCACAAGAGAAACAGAAGCAGAAAGCTTTTATCTCGCTTGAAGTTTGAAGAAAAGAGAGTGAGAGAAAGAAAGAGGGAGAAGCTAACGAACCATCATCGTCGTCATCTTGATCATCATCATTAGTAAAAGCACTAATAGTAATAATAATAATGTAATATAATGGAGCAAAGTAAAACATGGCATTTAGCTCTGATATTATCCAGATCCTGACATCCAAAATGTAACTTTTCAGCTATTATAAGGGCAATGGTCGTGGTGGCAGTGGTGGAGAAGGTGATATGGTGGTGCTGTAAAATAAAATGGCACTGGCATTTACTTTCTTGATTGACGAGCGACGACGACGACGGCTATGTGGATAGAGTCGCCGCGCAGTGAAATAATAAACCAAACTCTTTCAGCAGGGTTCAGCGCGTTTCTCAGTAGGCACTTTGATAAACGCTTTAGTGAGCTAGATCATCGTTCCATTCCATTTACAGACTCTAGTAGTCTCTTTCTGCTTTTCAAGATGCCGATACAACTTTTATCCTCAAGCCTCTCAATACACTCATTTTTCCAGAAAGGTGTGTGCGCTCTTTAATTGTATTGTTAACCTATCTCGAACGGAGATGATGATATTTAATCAGAACAATAATGCTGAAATTAATAGCACACCTGCTGCGACATGATACAAAAGGATTGCATTTAATTAACCACAAAAAAGACACTAGGCCTCTGGATGGATGTCCAAAAACGTTCTGAAATGCATACTATGAAGCATGAAACATGAATTACATACTTCTAGCTTCCTTTAGTACAGCCAAGCAGTTTAATATGTACTTTTTGCACATTTTCGTCATTCTATTACTGCTAACTTGTAGATTGAGATAAGGTTTGAAGGCAAGCATCGTATAAGTTGCAGGGAAGCAAAAAGTAAAGTGGTATGTTATTACGGTATGCATTCTATGGCCAGGCTAGCCAGTAGCAGTGGTGTGGTTGTGGTACATTACAGGCATAATATTGATAATTATAATGTGCACTGGCCTCTTGCTCCTTTGTTCAGTATTTTTTGGAGTCACGACTCACTCACACGACATTAGTTTAGGAATTAAGTCATGTAATAGTTATGTGCTCACTCATTTCTTCACTCTCATCTCTATGCTTGGCTCAGTTTTCATTTTGCTTCAGAAGAGAGCCATTATAGTTATTAAGTTTGCAAAGGGTATGTCAAGTCAAATTGATAAAAAAGTGAAGATGATAATGATATGCTGCTACTTACTACCCACACACTCTTAACAACATCAACAACAGCGTCTTCTCGCCGTGCTGAAATCCGAGAATTCGAGATTCCTTATAAACGTGCACCTGAGAGTAATCTCTGACGTAATGCCGATGCTAATGGTTAGAGATGCTATTATTATTAGTTATACTATCAAAGTGCAGAGCTTTACATATTATAATATATGGTTGTCGTTACCTATAAGGTATTTCATTTTAACTGTTAGTCTCCCTGAGTGTCTTTCATACGTGTACACTGCTAATCACACGGGGAAATTTATTCATGTACCTAATATGCTTTTTGCAGCCTTGGCCGAGGTCTGCAATTAAGTGTGCTGTTGCGGAGAAGTAGTCGGTCCTCATGTTTGATATTAAAATAACATATAAATCAAACCTAAAAATGATATCCTAAATATGAAGCGAGCCAGTGAGCAAGACATGCATGGATATTAATATAACTAACATGGTATTTTAACAGGAGTACACAGAGAAGGAAGAAAAAATGGTATATTAATGCACTGCACCTTGCACGGAATTTTTGGAAGAGGTATGCTAGTTAGTTAGTTGGGTGGAATATGTACAGAATATTGTAAATACAAAAGAAAAAAAATTCCACATGACGATATAGATTGTGATGCATGTTTACCATGCAGCCAGGCACAAAAAGGCAGGACCAGTTACAAGTTTAACACACATGTAGTATACCAGGCATAGTAGGAGAGTTTTGGCAGAACAAGGCAGCAGCAGCAATACCACTGTTCTTAATGTTGGTGGCGGTACGGCGTTAGGAAGGAGTGAGAGGAGTTAAAGTAGAAGTTGTATTAGCAATCGTAATCGTCGTAGTAGAAGTATCAAAAGCAGCGGAGAGGAGAGGTATAGAGGAATTGTGTACCTATAGATGACTTTTAATAAAAGGGAATCATGTTAGTCATCGAATTCGTAGAAGTTGCCATGTTGTTTTCCTTTTTGTTAATGCACGGTCAAGTAACTCATAATAGCCTGACATGAAATGAACAGCATCCATAATTAAAGTCAGCCTTCAGGAATTATGACTGGTGGTGGTGGTGGTCTTTATATTCTCACTCTCTCCATCACTATATCTTAACTTGAATTTCTGTCTTGATGGGATGGCTATACAGCCTTTTCATGTATGTGTCTACTTGTGAAATTATGATGGATATTATATATTAAAAAGTAACCATGTATGTAATTGGTAAAAAAATAAGACGATGGAAACAATCATAAAAAACCCTAACCCTTTTGGTATTTTTTTCTTTTCAGATTCATGTTGGATGTGTGTATGATTTTTCGCAAAATGGCTCTATTGTTTTTAACTGTTTTATGGGCTTGTATACCAGGAGTTAAATCGTTTGAGTGACAGGCAATGCCCAGAACTTTGTGAGCTTATCAGGCAGGAACATGGCAAATATGTAATTTCAAATGAGTCATGAGAATCACTTCTCGGATTTGAGCAACTTCGTGATTATCGTCATTTTAGTAAAGGGATTTGAGCCTGATTTTGAATGTTATTATCTGGCGCATTAAAGATGAAAGAATGAGTATATAGATAAAAGATAATAGATAAAAAAATACTTGGAATTAATACAATGACTATGTAGAATTAAACGGAAAATGATTGCGATTAAGCGTTATCAATAGTAATACAGGATGTAGTAAGCAAGCGATAATGCTTTCAAAGAAGCAAACAGGAAATGGCAGGCATTAAGAAAACAAATAAACTTGTCGAATGTGAATGTAAAGTATCTTTTTACCTGGAATGGGACTGCTGAAACTTCAGGTGGAATAGTGTCCATGCTGTTATCCCCCAAATTGGCTTGACCATCTTCGGACGGGCTATATGCTGGCGGAGGGCTTTCAGTCAAGGACGTATTTGTGTAAGGACTTTGAGGTTGTGAGCTGCCAGGACTTGGAATACAGATTGGCGGTGAATTAGGTCCGTTGTTGTTGGATGCGGTGCTACAATATGAATATGCCGAAGAATGTGCATAAGATATATGACATTGCATGACGCTAACGATATGACAAGTCTTTGTTTATAAATACTCGAGCATTTAGTTTCGCAATACCTTGTGCTGAAACCGTTATGAGAATACGCAACGTTGTGTGGCATTGCAGGCTCGGAGACAGGTGAGTAGGGCAACATGCCGCTGGACGTGGAAGGGTACTCACTGTGTCTTGGCACAAGGACAGGCGGGAGGATGGCTGGACTCTCAACCCGCTTGTAATGATACGGGTTGATGCATACCTCTTTCTGTTTCGCAGAAAATGGGTATTGACAACACTCTAGTGGTTTTAGCTCATGATGAGATTGCAAATCTGGCCATCGCCAAACTCGACAGTAGATCACATGTGGAAGTCCTTTTCTATGAGACACCTGCACAAACAAAAAAAAGCATTTCATTCAATCCTCGTGCTCCTGATTCCTTCACATTGGCCTCTCTCAGACATTCATCTTTTTTTGAAACATCTCCTCCGTCTTTGTTTTCTCCTCACCTGTAGCCTTCCATCGAGACTTCTTGGGATGGTGACACATTTACTTGCCGCGCCTGGACAGCTCAGTGCCCGTTCCAAATCCTCCACGGCACCCTTCTGCTTCTTTAACTTTTTCACCAGCGAGTCTACGGCTTTCTCTGCCCATTTCTCCTCCTCATCTCCCTGTTTCCAACCTAACAACTTTTTCACTGCGGGACTAGTGAAGGAGAACAAACTGTTTAAACTGGACATTTTCCCTTCACACCGTTTCTCCCCCAAACAAGAAGAACAACAACAGTAACTTCACACTATACACACACGCGTCCCTATATATCTTATTTCTTTTTCTCTCTGCTTTCTGTAAACTTTTAATTTTTGAACAGCCACAGTATAAAAAGAGCGCACAAGATAACTTGGTAGTGTGCTGCTCTTATTTTTTTTCTCCTTTCAATTTCAAATTATTATTATTTATCTGCTGTGATTATTTTTTGTGTGTCCAACCAGTGAGCATTATTAACACCACCATAACGTTATCATCACCAGAATAACTACTATATTATAGCATACCAGCAGAGCAGCAACACACAGAATAAAAAGCAGGAGAAACCTTTCGCGCAGAGTGGTATGTAGTGTGAGTGTGTGTGTTAGTTGACTGACTGGCTAACTCTCCTGAGCAAGACTAGTCTTTTTACATCCAATTCCACCATCCATGATCATAATACAACATGCAGGCATAACACAAAAAAATTTTGAGCTGAGACAGAAAGCCAGAAAGGAGAGAAAGAGAGGTGCATGATGCATATAACATTGAATATCTCGTTTTTTTTCTCTTTACTACAGTACTACAACAGAGGCTTTACTAGTTACATACCAGTTTGAGTTTGGCCGTGTTATAATAATGTCTGCAACCGGAGGAGCAGAGCGTATATACTTGCGCATGTATCCAAAATTCTCTCCCTATAAGAATAGCTGGTTAGCCTCAACATCGCCTCAGAACTCTGGCGCCATGTTATCCCTGGGCTAACCATTCGTAGCTCTCTTCCGCCTTTTATGCTTATAGCGAAAGGGGTACGTTCCCAAGTTACCAGGCTGGGTTTCTCGGCAGAGGAGAATAAGGTGAAGTGGCAGGTTTGTGTGGAAAACGATGAAGTGGCTTGTGGCACCAATGCGGACGTCGTTGCTTGTTGACGTTCCCAGATTTTCTGAAGCTTGCATGGGTGTTTGTGTTATGCATGTACAGATATTTCCATTGCATTGCAGAACTCACATATAAACACTGGCTGTTGGTCTTTTTGTTCTTCCTTTGTTGCTTTTGTGGCTTGGTTGTGGATGATTATGATGGCAAAGCAGGTAGGTACAGGACAAGTACAAAGACAGGCAGAAAAAGATGAACGCGGTTTGTGGCTGCGAGCATTAGTTAGCATGTGAGCATTTAACTAAATCTCCAGCATTATCATCACAACCGTAACTGTGTGATATTATGCTGCTTGTCAAGAAAACGTTTCGTTTCCATTTCACGCGACTCTGCATTTCAGTTATTCGTCTACCTTTTCAAAGATTTTTCCCTAGATTATCGGGAATCGCATATTATACAAAATAAAAGAGGAGGGAATCTGCACACCAACGTTATTGCTATAGATGTTTGGTTGATAATAAAGTTTTGTTAAATGGAATATGGAATGATGAATTTTGAATGTGAAATGATTGAATTTTAAGCTACCAGCTGCTGGGTTGATCAGGGACAGCGGTTTATCCTTTTGTTTTGCATGCTCTTGTTAGGTAAATTAACTATGTGTTAGGAGACAATGTCAAGAGCAGAGAACCTTTGCCGGTTTGAAGTTTGATGCCTTCACTAATGTGCTACAATTTATGAGTATAAATAGAAAGCGTAGAGTTTGTTCTTGAGACAAAACTGTAGGCAGTGGGTGCATAAAATTGAAGAATGGTGAATGTTTTCTTATGCATACAGCATTTCGAAATGAGGAAGAATGAACAAAAAACCTCTTGGATTCATCTTCCATTTACAAAAATCAATTTCAGCTACGTCAATAATATTTAAATATGAGACTAAAATCTCCTCGACACTTTCAAGGTGATAGTTTTGTGTTTCTTTTAACGCAAACAGTTGTCAGCTTTATCTGTAATTTCAGACGAGAGTTTTCCACACCACACACCGCATGATGATAACAAATGTTAGGGCTTAATTTACATATCAATGCAAAGTAAAGTAACTTTGGAGGATGTCAAATGCAGGTGGTTCAGAATGATGGGACATTTCATGGAACACGATTTAATATTATGCAGATTTTATGATTGACAAGGCAAGGGTATGAAATACTACAAATGCTACACAGACACGGGTGTGTGTGGTTATAGATGTCAAATGGTAGTTTTGTTTTGTCGTTGCCGTGTCACCTACATGCATACATCTGTAGATTATTGGGATCAACGTACCCACCAGCAACTCGTTCTCGTAATCCGCTGCACTCCAGCCATACCATAACGCAGTACATTTCCGATAAAAAGTTTTGCATTTAAAATGATACGGCTGGTGTGGAAAAATCATTTAAATATTTTACCCATTTCATAGATACGTATATTCCATGATATATGAGTTCAGTGTATTCCAGTCACAGACATTTTAGAATTCACCTCAATTCCTACAGAGTATCCCTTGTGTGGAAGCGGTGCAGTTGTCCAATATAACCATAAAAAATGAGTGCACATACCTGGTCACTATAGCAGTCTTTTTGTCTGTTCACATTTGATGCGTTGTGATCTGGCGTGGACTATGTCGCTTTTATGACAACGTTGTTTTTAAGGTGGTCGTATTACACTTTTTAAGTAAAAAAAGTTAACTGCTTTTGGCAAATGGTAGATGGCTGTTATTGTCTATAAAAAAGTTGTTCATGCATGCGAAAAGTTTTAGTGGTCTGTCTCAGATAAAGCATGCATAGGTATGATTCACCTGTCCTTTGTTGCCCCCATCAAACATTTCTGCGGCCATGATGCGTGTTCGTCGCACACTGGGATTTTGTTTCATTTTTTGCGCCCAATAATAAATTTATGTAAATCCCCTGAATGTGAATGAATTGGCATTTGGCTTCCTGTCCACATTCCACATAGTTGGTATTTGGAATGTATTCACCAAATGCCTATATAGGTGCTACACAATTGTCTGCATACACATCCAAAAAGTCCTTTTTGTGTAATATATGATTATTTTACTCAGAATTAGGTAGAATGTAGATGGTTGTATTACAATTCATGAGAACCTTTGAATGTGGAATGACTTATATCATTTGTTTCTCAATGCGAACAATGACGGTAATACCAGTAGCATGCTATCAAAGGCACTTGACTACAAAAGTTATCATAGGCACGTTCAGATTAGCTTTTTGTACGTTACGAATGACAACATTAAATCTGTATTAAGAGCACTAAACCTGTACGCTAGTCATACGCTGTAAAATATTATTATAAGGCTAAGTATGGAATCTTTGCATTCTGCTAACAGTGAATGGAGGCGCTTCTACTTACCTACACGCACAGTTGCTTCTGTATTGTTCAGGTAGACAATGATGGTCATATTGCGCAAAGTGGCAAGCAAACCAAGGCAGAAAACGAGTGTGCTGCTGCTGGTCGTTCAATTACTTAAAAAAGCACATGTGTGTACTCACAAATGATATTAAGTACTACAACAACTATATATCGTGTATTTTACATTAATACTATGTACTACAGAATTGATGTACTTGATGATGTTGATGATGATGTTATTATTATCATGATCATGATGGTTTCGTTACAAAAGTCAGCCAGCCAGTCAGTCACCAGTAGTATTTGCTCAGACGGCAACCGAAACGCAAGTGAATCAAAGGTAAAGTTGATCGGCGTGCGTAACTCTGTCAAGATTAAAAAAATGGAGAGGGGAGAAGAAATAACGTGACAAAGTTGTTCATTGTTCACCTGCAATTTTCGTTGAAAATGCAGGCTAGCATATAGGTAACCAAACCTGCTAACTAACAATTTTACTTGTGCCATTTACTAGTTCTGGAAAAAAGGATGGATTACTAACAATCATCATAAAATGCAACCTTGCTAACCAACTTTAGCCAACTTTTATGTCACCAATTTAAGACACTTTGTAACAGTTTTCAAAGCTTCAAAACTGTGAACTTTTCTACACTGTGATTTTTAATTCTGGTGACGATAATATCTGTAAATATATAGGTTAAGTATATTAACTTAGAATACAAGAAATACTTTCTCTTACAAAAGTGACAACATTTTTGACAAAAGAAGTAGATCGTAGCTTTAATACTTTTATTTTAACAATTTATAACAAAAAATATATACAAAAAATCTGGACCCCATCATGGTTAAATGTTGTGAATATGAAATGAAAAAAAAATCAGAAAAAATGTATGAAATTTTCATGCCTAATTCTTGTGATTTCACACACATGTTTTAATTAGCAATACTTCCGAGATTTCAGCACCACTTGAAATAGTTAAAGTGTTTTGTGCGTCATATCAGCCAAGTTAATATTCCATAATCGTTTGCTGAGTTAAAACAACTTTCTGTCTGATTATTTCAGGTGAGTCTGATTATCATGTCATTACTGCTTCGCCAATTTTGTTTACATAGTGTGAACATGTGTAAATAAAATCGAATTGCTGATAGAACCGTTCTACTGAAATCATAATACACTGATGAAAGCTGGAATAACAAAGAAGCGGAAGCTGTTGTACCGATAATGTCATGATAATGAAAATTTACTTGTGTAACTAAAGCAGGTACCATATTTACACTGATCATCATTGGTTTGTTTGCAATGGAAAACGATAATGATACACGATGCATCTAGGCCGTCGTTGATAAAGAGTGTGTTTTGCTTTGCATTGATAATAGGGCTTTAGTAAACAGCATGTACGGAAGCTAGAATCCGGTTGTCAGCACTGAAGGCGTCGGCTATCATGAACTACCTACCTGATATCCAAAGAAACAAACAAGCAGATCCATGCTTGGCTTTCACCACATTTGGTGCAATGCAACACACACATATGCACATCTTTCGTGTGCAGATTGGGGCAAAATGAACAGAATGCCCAAAAGACAACAACAAACTGCTTTTGCTCAAAAATATTCTTGATGATTTTTAAAGCCTGTTTACAATCGACGTTTTTTATAGTTTTCAATTTTCTTCAAAAGATGATATATGGCAAATTTTTCAATCACAAAAAAGTCATTATAACGAATGTATTATTATAAAAGTTCCTCATTTTATTCTACTGTTTGGCTCGTTTATTTATGTTATGACATTTTTCACTTTAAGTACTATAATAAGGAGCATATTTGTTTTTGAAATTGAAACACTTTTTTAAACGGCCAACGCGAGTGAAAGAAAGAAAAGTTGCGTAAAATCGTAAGTGTTTGTTCATGATTTGTCGTTTCGTTGTCACGTAAACACTAAAGCGCAAATACTTACTGGTTCAAGTAAATACTGTCATGCACAGAGAAACGAACAATATCGATGATATAATGATATATTACCAAAATATCAAATTTCACGTTAGGAAAAATTAGGTACACATACCTTTGCCATTACCATAATATTGACATATTATTAATGTCCAATGTTACTTTCTGTTGTTTTGATCGCTACTTGTCGCAAACTATATAAATGTTTACCTAAAAAGCAGACATATAGTAAAGTTTAGAGTGTCAAGATCATTTTCACGGTCTCTTTGGTATAAGTTTACACAAAAGGATACTGCTGCCATCGTCGCCTATATCAACTGGAATTCTGTCTATAAAATGCAGAGCGAAACAATAGCAATATTCAGTTTCCGAAGAGCAGGCAGCACAACTTTTCGCTTAAAAGCAAAATACCTATAAGTATTATGTTTCAGTTTTGCTTTCATTATATATCATTCGCAGCCCATTGCTGCTGCTGTCAGCTAGCATTTCCCAGTTTCCTGTCCGCTGCCATTTGAAGCCCGAATGGATAAAGATATGTGGTTTTTCTTGGTACTAGCTTTGCGGTGTCAGCTAAAGGCCGAGAGGGAGCGCTTGTGCAAAAAAAAAGTTTCCGAAAGCACCAAGTCTTAATACTAACTGGGTGCCCACTAACCATTACCAAGTAGGTTCACAGAAACTAGAAACATATCGATTTTCATGAAAAATAATAATAATATCAACAAAAGAAGGGTGAACAATGTACATGCACACAAGCATAGGTTGAATACGTAATAATAAAAGCATGTGCTTGCTCCCCTTTACATAATGGCGAGGGTTTAGAAAATCACATATAGCGTAGTATTTATATAGTAAGAATGCATAGCTAATATATTTATTATGCCCTATGATGCTGAACTTTCCATGAGATCTTTTTGTTCTCGGATACATCGATTCCTCAAAGCAAAGGGGATCCCTAAAACATGTATTGGCACTTTTCTGCTTTAGCTTTCCAACATTACGCTTTCTCCGTCCGCTTTTAATACTTTTACATGTCATATACCTACAAGCAGCAATAAAACAAAACAAAACAGTCCCTATCTACCAAACAAACGCCTGTACATAGTCGGCTTACACACACATTTGTCTTTTTCTCCGGGTTCATCATCAAAGTGAATTGCTGTCACGAGTTACGAGCAAGTTAGTTGTAGAGCATATGCCACGATTACTGTATAACAAAGCAACATAGCCTTGTTTTCTCCATACTTCCACTGCTTTAATTTTTATGTGGGATGTGTTTATTTTGTATAGAGGCATTTTGGCTGGATTATGGTGGTAGACATGTGTGCAGCGATTCTGCTGGAGACACATTGATTATGGGATATATACGTTACGCATGTATTTGTAGTCAAATGTATAGTAGTAGAGATATATATTCAGGAGCCAGCCGGATGGTGGTTTATATACGTGCGGAGGTGGCTCCTTACGTGCACAACTGGCTATAATGCTGTTAAATGTGCACTCATACTTATACTACTTGGTATTTGAGCATCTCTTTTCTGTCTCTTTCCTTTCTTTCTCCCATTTCTTTTCCGCAAAGCTGCATGGAGATAGTACGAGATTCCTTATGTGTTTTCTCCTGGCTGTGCTACTACAAGAGCCACTACCAGCACCTCCACTCCACTGAACAACGTTTTCTCTGACTCACCAGCACTCAGTCTCCGTTTTGGAGCTGGACTGTTACTTACAATTTTCTTTGCTACTCGCTCTCCAAAGCAATACCTATAATATTGTGCACGCTGCTACTACTGCTGTTGATGTGCACATTGTGTATGAGTGAAAATTTTTCGCTGGAACACTCTAATTATCTTATCGGGTGATTGTTCCCTAAGGAAAAGGAATTCTGAAATTGCACATGTTCTGCGTACTACTTCTTTCAAGTGGTTTCAAGCGCTATGTTTACAGCTTAGTTTGTTTTCCCTAGCATGTGCAATGCATACAGGAAAGAAGTGATTATCGGCAATATCAGTTTCTTCTTTTTTGCAACTCTAAGAAGTGAAGTTAAGAAAATGCGAGCAAGTATTGCATGAAAGGTGTGATTGGGAAATTTGGAAAACAAATGCAAATTCTGGAGTAAATTGCTCTGTGCTTGCGTGTGAGCAGATAACAAAATTATCCCTTGCTTGTTATCGTTGTCTTTTGCCCTTATTACAAACAAATAAAAGTGGTGAATTTTTCAAACTCTTCAGCTTGCAAACAGCGCATTTACTTTCACCTTGTTGCACTACTCATTCTTAAGCTTCAAATACAATCCATGCGGGTAAGTATCTGAGTTTAAATCATCAAATCATGTAAACCATCCTATCCGGTAATCTTTGATGGTTCACAAAATTATTCCAAAATTAAACGTTCTCATCGCTGCTATATTATCTTGGATATATTTCTATTACATATAACATAAAACATCACGCAGCAATTTCTAAACCTCATTCCTCTTTCTTAAATAAAATTTCTTTCCCATTCCCACCATGCTCTTCTTTGAACTCATTTTACTTTTAAACCTACAATAGTTTCATCATCAAAGAAGACTACCATCATACATATATTGTAAATCCAAATGTTCATGCATGCTGTCTAAATTCATATTTGAGTTGCATGAAAAGAAGTAAAGAATTTTCTTGGGAACTTTTATTTGTGCCGTGACGAAAATTTCCAAAAGACATGACAATGAATACATATTGCCGGGAAAAACTATTGACAACGCTGATCATGCAGTCATGCAATGTGCAATAGTATTGCAAAAAAAGATATGACATGCATAATTTTACAAAAAAACGACTATTATGCAGATGAAGTACAGCTTTGTGTTCGACTTCCAATGAACTTGTGTTCAGTTGAGGTAGTATTAAAAGTTTACTTTCAGAGTATTGATAATAGGCTACCATAATGTGAGCATCAAGAACTAGCAAAAGAAAACGTAAAACTTTTTAGCACTTGGTACTATCGACTATTGAGGTGCAGCAGCCAGAAATATTGGTAGACAACCTTACAATTTTTAGCACCAATAGTCTAATGAGCAGACAGAAAAATCATGATTTGCAAATTTCCTTCAACAACAGCAAACAACACGGTTGAAAGACTGCATAAAAAACAAGCAAGCAGTTGGTGAGTTGCTAGTTCATTCCGATATTTTCATACTTTTGATGATACGATGTTCATGTTGCATTGTCAAGGTTATTTCATGGTGAGCCAGAAAGTCAGCATAAACACAACTGAGTCAAGAATATTATTTCAATTTTTTATTGAAAGTTATATTACCAAGAAGACGGCAAAGTGTGTGTGTGTGTATTTATGTACCTCTTGTGTTTTGCTGTTACGTTTGCTTATTTAAAAGTCAAAAAGTGGAGTACAACCTACCTAATCGTATTATTCATGGGATGATGATCGGCTGCTCCTTGTTACATGTGCACTTACCTGTGTAGATCATGCTGATGAGGATATTATTATGCCGCTGATGATCGCAGTTCTGTAGTAGTGTTCTGTGGTGGTGACGTGAGGTGAACGATGGAAACCTAACCTCAGTAAAGTTGAGTAGCCATCTAGCCATTTCATTCCGTTTTGCAGGTGCTTCTTTGCCTTACTGGTTTTTAAAATAATGGCAGCATCATAAAAGCATGTTCTGCGTGTAACAATGAAAGAGATTAGGCAAAACAGCAATATTATTACCATTATAATGATGTTGATGATTAGTAAATTCTTATTTTCTTTTCTTTTCTGGCATTTATTACGGTTGCTCTCTTCTTTATTCATATTTTTCACCTACACACAATTTTGTCATCACTGCTGCATCCATTTTAAAGCTCTTCTTATTACAAGAGAGAACAATAACTTTTTTTTAAATGTATAAAACGCAAGCTATGGCTTAGTCGAATGGGAATAAGCACCGCCATAAAAACTCCCGTGCTGCTAGATTCTCGACCATTATCAAGAATCATGAGAATAGTGTAAGTTTTGCGTATTGGCAGTTGGCAAAATCACTTTTTGAAGGAAAAATCTCTGTGAAATTATCTGTTTTTGCTCTTGTGTGACTTTGTGTTGGTAAGCTCTGTACTGAGAAACATATCAGTATGAGATTTCCAGCAGAGAAAAAACGTCCCAGTTTGCACATTTACATATCTTCTTGGCAAGGTATTGTTCAAATGTCTTACAATAATGTAAATTCTGTATCCGTTTCATAAACCGACAACAGACGTCAGAATATAAGCTTTTTCAGTTACAAAGTAGCCACACGGCATGTGGCCAAATTGAAATTCCGCATTCCACAAATTCGGGCAGTGAGGCAAAGGGATTTAAAAGAGATGAAGAAGTAAACACATTATCCTTCTTATTTCATCTCTGACGACAACGCAGTCCTCTTTGGTGTGGCAAACCACCACACCACCAGCAACACTGTTCCTTGCTTTGTAATAACGGAAAGAAAGGATTCCAAGGTTAGATTTTTTCATTTGTGTATAGTATGTGCTACAAAGTGTGCATTTTCTGTTGGATTAAATGAAAAAGGGAAACGAAACAGGAGACATGTTTGATAAAGTACTGCTTTCTCTCGATAGGATAATGGTTTTTTTGGAAGAAAGCTTTGTGCAATCTAAAAACCCTGATGTTTGTAGCTTCCACATTCAATTTCGTTTGAAAATCCATGTCAAGTTTTATATCATGTAGTCTGTATGTGTCTGAGGTGAAAGATAGGCAAAAGAAAACGCGGCGGCGCCTACTCTCAAGTTGTGCACGTAATAAAATTGAGGAAGGCACTCGACATTAATTTGACACGTGAAATATTAAGCAATTCAGCTAAAGAGGATATAGCCACTTCAGTGTCTATAGCTTGGGAAAAGATTATTATCCAGCAGGTTACATATCGGGAAAACAGATAAGAGAAAAATTCATTTGGGAAGGAAGAGAGGAACAAGACATTAACCAAAAAGTCGTTTGAAAGGAAGCCGAGAGAAAGCAAGCGTTTGATAGTTACGCGTTAATTCCTTGAAAAGAGATTTTCTCTTCAAAAGGTTTATTTTGTGTGCGGCTAGTGAAGCATCTCTACTACAAGCTTCTACATCAGCCTTGAAAAAATTGCAAACGTGCTTCTGACTTGTAGATTCTACTCTACTTGAATATTGAAAAGCTACAGGAAGCAACTAACTAAGTAGGTCGAGTTGGTTTTACTTTTAGTAGCTCCAATAAGAATTTTAGTGCAATTTTATTTGAACGGTACATTTCTGTACAGAAAAACCTCTAAAACCGGAGTTTCTGGTGAAAGCATGTCTTTCTTCCGCCCGGTTTTTGCATTATGCAGCGCATTCGCATATATACTCGTAGAAAGCTCCAAACTAAACTTTGCGAGAAAGCAAAAACAAAATTCTACTGTGCTTTCATGCAGGCGTCTACAAAAACTGGCACTGTCATTTGCATTGATAATCTCGTTCATTGTACCCTTTTCTTTTATTGAAGCTATCATTTCCTACTGTTGTGCATATTTTTCCTACTTATTTCGTTCAGTTTTTTTCCTATCGAGTTCAACTTCCTTTCCTTTTTTCCTTTGCCATTTGTTCTTGATACAAGTCTGAAAAGGCAGAAAAAGAGTCCAAAGCTCATTGCCACTTGAAAATGAAAGCCGACTTTCTTCGGATATCGCATGTTCGTCTACTGGATAAGTACAATAATAATAGCACTGCTTGAAATAGCAGCAATAGTAGTGGTTATATCCATAATGGTTAGTCTACGGCCATAACGACATGAAAACCAAAAAAGCTAACGATTTATCGATTCACTAACTACAAGCAAGCATGCAAACTCCCACTACAAACTCTCCCTCTCAAGTTTCCGTGATATTATTTGAAAAGAACGAAACAGCCAAAGAATACGCACGATTTTTTCTGTTACATTGTTTTACGAGAGAGAAAACGAGATGTGCATTGTGTTTTGTATGCTCATGGTTGTTTCACAATGCTCATCGAAATGTGCAGGTAGAGAAAGAACAAAAACTGGGGAGAAAGGCAAACACTTTCTTTTGGCATGTGCCAACTTATAATTCAAGTGGGCAACACACCTTACGTTAGAAGAATGTTCCTTGATAGATGGTGGAAGCTAAAGTTGTTGAAGGAGTGTTATCGGTCGAAAGAGGAAAATAACCACCCTTTGTTTGATGGATAACTTTTTCCCTACAGTTAATTTCACAGGCAGGCATCCCAACAAAACGAAAGGGAAACAAAAAAATCCTTCGGACTAGTAGTCACGATGGCAAAACGTCATCGACTTTTTTCACCAACAAACTCTTGCCAGAAAGAGAAATGTAGCACTCATTTGCACGCGAAATCCTGTTGGAGGAACAAGGCTATCAGTAGTAAGTCTCCTCGGCTTACGTAGAAGCATGCCATTTTTGTTTAGGTGGGTGTTTCATGAAACATTAGCGTTTTTGCATACGTGTGCGTAATTTTGTGTTTTGGACCGTAAACTACGTTGTATATAGACGTTTTATTGATAATAATGTCAATGCACAGCGATAAAATTTACCTTTGTCAGGTAAATGAGTACAGCACAGAATTTCTTGTTTTAATTTATTTGCTCTCAGTGATCTACCTACACTCTCTGTGACGACGCAATGCACACTTGTCGTACACCGTATAAAGTCCCAAAGCGTAGTGTTCAATGACAGTAGTAAAGTGGGAGTTTTCCGATTGATAACTAGCAAAGAAGGTTAGCGATAACATGAACAGGACAGTTCAATCAAATTACTTATCAATATAATCGGAATACCTCATCTTGTTATCTTATCATGAAAAATTCTTGTGTTCACATGTGCATGCATAGTGTGTTTATATTTTGTTCTAAAGTTTATCATCAAATATTAAATACCTAATATCAAATATTATGGGAAAAGCAGAAACGCCATAAACTGCTTAGTATTGATATACACAAGTTCATTCTCTGGGTGTTCTGAGAATGAAACAATTCAACAGTATGCTGCTTCGCTGCTGACAAGCGGCGTTACAAGAGTAGAGAAGCTGTGTCAGTTTAGTTGTCTTTCTGATTCAGATCATACCTGAAGCATGGGCAAACTTTGGTGACAGATCTAGAACAATAAAGAGAAATTGAAAGTTGTGAAGGTCTTCGGTTCGTTAAAAGTTTCAAACAGGAAACCATTTCTTCTCAAGTTTAAATCCAAAAATAAAATAAATTCGACAAGTTAGTTAGGGTGGCTTGAGGAACTGCTTCCAACCACCAGCGGCGGCGTGATCTGATTGTAGGACCGGTGCAGCATAGTAATAAATTATCAGTTACACATTTATGCTGTACACTCTGATTGCAATTTGCCATTACTTTTACAGCACCTTCATTGCATACTGCTTGATAAAACCAGCGTTCATTTGGCTGTTGTTAAAGTATATGATAAAAAGTTCTGTGAATTTATTAGACACTTTGTTGACAAACACGTAGAATCGTGATGATGGTGGTCGTCCACCACGTTTGTGTACTTGATGCGTTTTTTATTTGGTGCAAATGCTGATGCAAACATTTGTTTCATCAGTCTTTATTTGATTATGACTACAATATTGACGGGTGAAAAGCAAGACCATCTTGTAAGGCGGCTTCTGTTTGGCATTAAATCAATCTTTGCTGTGGTTGGTGACTGTGGAGGCTGCCGTGCCTGATAAAAGATGATAATGAAAATGCCGGTCGTTGAACGTTAGTTAGGTCAGTCAAGTCGGAGCCGTTCATTGAGAAGAAGAAAAATTTCAAAACAAGAAGCTCTTAGTGCAAAAGCCATATTATTGTTATTGTACTTCTACTTTGTTCATTTTTTCCTACAATTAGCCCAGTCGTCATGATCACCATCCATTCGCCATCACAAATAAGTTTAACGGTACTATTGCATGTGATGTGGCTCTTCAGGGGCACTAGGCAGTTGATTAACTGATGTAGTCGCAAGTTGTGCATTATGCTCTGTATTCACAAAAAAGAGGAAAAGGATGGGTAGACATACATGACACTTGATTAGACGACCATCGGCTGTATGCATGCAATATTTTTTAAAAAGTTTATCAAAAATAATAACAAATGAAAACAACTAAAACTAGGTTTATTTAACTCCACCCAAAAATCATTTTTAAATATGCAGCATTGTTTTTTTAGTTTAATGAAGCATGCTACTAATCTACTAATATGTCACTGTCAAAACTAGAGCAGATTAAAACTTTTATTTGCATAGCTTGCCAGTTTCACTTTGCTAGCGACAGGTTTGAATAGAATATCTCCCACCGACAAATACGTTATTTGAGAAAGCGAGAAAAAAGTTTTTCTTTTTGTTTTGCCGATCTGTCATTCAGAAATGCAGACAACATAATTCAATATTTGAACGTGTGTCCATAAATACATGTCTAGATGACTTTTATATGTTCATGCAAAAGAGAAATTAATTAAGCCAAATATATATGCTCTATTTCCTTTGACAGGTTCTTTTGCTATCATATCCTCTACGTAAATGTAACATTATTGTCTAGAGAGTTTTTCTAGTTCATAAATCAATGAAATTGTTTCTCTTACACTTTTGTTTTAGCTGTGTGCGCAGTCCACTAGAGACACAGGAAAAGTACGACCTTGCCAACTGCTAACCAAGATAATAGCCTTCCAGCCGAATTCTGCCAGCAATAGCAGTAGTCCTTGAAACTTTACAAGAAGTTGTGCAGGAATTGAAGATGACAGTGATTGTCTGGTATAAGATTGTGTGTTGAGTGGAGTGTATGAAATTTTGAAAGTGTCCTTATAGTTCACTTACGGAACATCAAAATGGCCACCGCTTCCACAAAAAAGTCCACAACAGCAGCCGTAGTCACCGGGGGCACCAAGCTCAAAGCACCATCCAAAGGTGTTGCGGCTGTTGGCAACATTGCAAAGAAGACCAGCAAACCAGTCAAGGTAAGGAAATTAAGAAATTCTCAGAAAGATCGAAAGGGGAAAAATCGATTTAGTCGATCTATTTATCATTCAATCACTACATTACTACGTCGATATACATTATATTATGTAGTGTTCAATACAAATTCGAATTACTTAGCTACTTTCATTTTTCATCATTTCTTGAAATCATGTGACAGGTTGATGATTTTCAGTGGTAAAAGATTGTGTTTGTCTGGAAATTCTCCATGAAGAAACCACCCGTGCATCTCAAAACATTATTGCAAAGGTGACCCTGTCTAGATTGACTTGCTAGCTCGCAGATTTTTTGTTACATGTTTCATATAGATACAGGCAAACAACCATTACTGGCATTTCTGCTGGTTGCCCCAATCCCTATCAAGTAGATTATTTTTGTGTCATGATAAGGATATGACCAACAATGTCGATACATAAAATCTGTATCATGTTACGGCTATTACTTTCAGCAAGTTTTCATTTTATAACATCCGTAAACACACTTACCATAATAGTAAAGCAATATTGTATGTGATTTTTTATCGTCGTATTGTGTGATGAGCATATCGTGCGGGCGCGTGCAAAGCTACAGCTATAACTTGCACTACAAAATTATACAGTCTCGCTTCAGGATTGTGCTTATGGAATAGCAGTCACAAAATAGTAAATTGGATATGCCAATTGTTGTTTTACATCTATGTGGTTTTGTTTATGTAGTTAAGTATAAGAGAGACAAGGACTGTGAAACGGGCCACAAATTGGATTTCGTTGATTACTCAGCTAACGTGATCCTCATGCCTCTATTATGTCATTAATTGCAAATGAATTTCATGACAGCATGATGAAAATCATGCCATGATCAAAACATGCTTAATCCATTCCAGCAGCGCACTTCATGCGTCTTTTTAGCGAGTGACAGTATTGTCCGTTCGTTCAGCCTTTCCAACTCCATTGGCAAACTTGCAAGAAAGACAATAGAACCCTGGCACAAAAGTATACAGTATTATGGCATCCATTACTACTACTCGCGGTACTCAATCAACTTTAATGAGATCTCTAGAGTGAGCTGAGCACTCATTCCATTAAACGAGGTTCTGTCTACTTTGTAACAGACAAAACGTGGACAATGTTGCTGGTCTTCCTGAGATAAAATACACACATCAATTTTAACAGGCAGAGTACTTTTTAGTGCATTTATTCTACCCGCGAGTAAAATATGACTACCTCAACCCACTCAAAAAAGCTATTTTTCAGCAAATTTTAATTACTCTTTTACAGAATCCTAGGGAAAACTCTTTTTTAATCATAGGTTCAAAACAGAAAGGTTACTTGTTGTGCAATGACTACACTACATAAAAATAATCTTCATAGTGCGCAGCATAATAATAATGCATTAAAAACTAAAATTAAAGTCTGCACAACAACTTGACTTGGATGCTTGGGGAAGGCTAAGGCTGGGAGCGATCTTATCTTTTCTCCATGGCATGATACTGCTATGCGGTGTAAGATGTTGCAAGAACACACGCGCCTTCTACACATCCAATCTCTTCAGGATTTTTATAACTAGTAATTTTTAGACTTCAAAGGAAACGTGGAGTAAGGACAGTGTTTAGCAAAAACGGAGGCTGTTTCTACGAATGTCTTAACATACACTTCTGTTTCCTAGTAAAGTAATTTTTATGGATATTAATTTCACTCCCAAAGGTATTTAGGCATACGGTCTGTCATGTAAAGTGAAGATTGCCTGTTGTTATTATTATTTTTACTACTTGCGTCGCTGCTTCTGTTACTGGTAAAGGTAAAAAATAGTTTAAAGAGAAGAGGAGGTAACCCATAAAAGCTACTGCATTAATTGTTAAGTCAGTTCTCTGGTGAGTTGTCTGTAACGTGAAACTATGACGTGACTATGACGACTCAGTAAATACGAGGTTTAGTAGTGCATTTAACATTTATGGAGTTTTTGCAGTAAACAAAACAAAGTATCAACTGAAATTCAGATTCGCAATTCCTCTTTTTGGTTCTTTTTCATTTACAAACTAATGTAGCTACTATATCTACTAGTGCCATGTCATTCAATCGTGTATCTCAAGGTAAGATCAGTTTTGTGGTAGTACTGGCGAATCTATCTATATGTATTTACATTTAAGCACTTAAACTGCATCTTGCTAAAACACATTTTTTGGTTGCAGAAATCTAATGATGTTCTCACACTTGACTCGTGAAGAAGCAAGAAGTTATCTAGCATGAATTCACTCAGGCAAAATTACAAGCATGTTCAAAAAACATTTGAAGTATGCATCAGCTCTAAGAGTACCCTTTCTTTACATAAAAGGGCACATAGCAACCTCCCATTCATTCATATCCCCTTTCTGCATACTTTACTCTTTAATTAAAACATTAATTTTCATTTACCTAAGCAACTATAAATATACATCATAAATATTAACTAAACTATATTATATGTATGTAGACTAATTGGTGATATGAAAGGAAAAGAGGGAAATGCGGAAGGACAAGGAAAAGTATTACTAACAGATTAAGTGCATTTGGAATTCATAATAAAAATGAAACCATACTCTTCCCAGTAATTTGCAGTGCTTATCCCTAATCCTACATAAAAGTTTGTGTTATACAGATTTGCATTGACTGATAACCTTCACGAGATTATGATTGTAGTTTGTTTCCCTTTCGATTTTTTGTCGACGTGTTTGACGTAACTGGAAAATATATGATGCACTATAGTCGCAAAATTAGAAACTACCACAAATGCGATGATGTGTCCACATTTATTTGTCAAGTACACAGAACACACGATCATCGAGATTATGTGCATACATGAAATGCTCATTATGCATTCGTGTTTGATGAATATCGCCGCAATTCCTTTTGCAACTTGAGGCCAATGTGCTGCACTGTGTGTTATGGTTTTGTTGAAACCGAAGCAATAAAAAATCATGTAGGTTATTATAAAAACAATGCTGTTTTGCTTAACTAGTCAGCCAATTTTGTTTGCAAGCTTAGACATGGTCCCCAACAAAGGCCTGTCCTAGAACTTCAGCTAATCAAACATGAAACATGAGAAACATTGTAAAAGTTTGCAATTCTGAATGCAACGTCGTATTAAGATTTAGATATACTATTTTTGTTTATATGCCAAAGCTATTGGATTGACTGGTACAACATTACTTATTACATAAGATTATTAATTTGTTGTCATTGACTTTAAAATGGTCTAGCATAACGCAACAGTCAGTATTACCGGCCTCATGCCAAAAGATTGAAAATAAACCATAGATAAATATTTTATGCGTCATTATCGAATGCTATTTGCTGTTATTACTTGTTGGTTTTATCGTCATCTTAGTTATTTGGTTTTCCCATTTGCAGAAAACTAATAAGCTAAATATTAAAGACATGATATGCATGGGAACAATAAGTTACCGCAAGCTCGGACAGTACAGATGGTAGATGTTGCAAGCCAACTAAATACAATAGACCAAGTTTCATGACTAAGTAACTATGTTTTCGCTGAAATATGTAATATGCCCTTTTATTCTCAATGGATAAATTTTCATTTAAAAAGACGTCGTAATAAATAGATAGCCCGCTAATTGAATACATTAGTAGTTGAAGATGCCGCTTACAGCTACATTCTCCTGAGGTGTTCCCTCTGGACATTAAACACGTTTATTATTCAAACATAACTTTACGAAAGGTCTCTTGAATTTGAAGTTGCTGGAGTGAATAGAACTCAGGTCCTGGCTAAAGGTTGCACTTGTCCCTGTGCTGTGTCCCCCCAAGCCCGTCCCAATCCCTGAGTCCCAGTTGGCCCCACCCAAAGGCCCGTGTATGGTGAATGCAAGTGTGCAAAGTGACGAAATAATTGCCACCAACAAAACCAACACCACGTTGTAATAACAAATACTTTATTTCACTACTAGCACAAGTCACAATATATAATATAATAATAACACTTATACTTCCTCTGGCTCATCCCGTTGTTTCCGTACTTGTTGTGTTGTGGTGTTGTCTTCTGGTGGTTTCTTCACTCCTCAAGCATTGGACCCCAATCAAATCAATCAATCAAAAATCAAATGGCTTCTCTGATTTGCTACAAATTTCCCAAGTTTTACAACAAAATGGGTGTTCTTAACTACATTGGCATATGCAGAAAATAATGATCTTTCATCCTATGCATCTACCAATACTCTAATTACATAAATGACCAAGCTAATTGTAAAAAACTAACTAATGCAAAAATGGCAATTTTGCAGAGTAATCCTCGCTATGTGTGCAAAAAAAGTCTGTTGAGCATAGCGCCACTTTTTTGGCAAACGTGCAAAAGGCGTCGCTATGCTTTTCAATGCTTTCTGTTCTCTTGCCGTATCCTCACTATGTTAGACTATACAAGAATAATAAGTACTTAATGACTTTTAACGCTGCAGCGTTAAAGCTGTTGCTGATCCAATTTTTGCACATACACAAAGTCAATGCTATTTTCTCATCATTCAGCCAGTTTCTCAAAACATTTCTTTCCATTTCCGGCCCCTGATTTGCCCACTTGTTCTAGAACAGTGGCCAAATCACTACACGTAATCCCTGTAGGGCAAACTTTGGCGACTGCCCTTTTAAAACGGTGAATGGTTAACGTTTTGGGGTCGCGCCTGATGACCTCTACAACGCGTACGATGCCGTCTTTCCCGGGAAACGTCTGTGAGACAATGGCTTTACTCCACTGACCCCTTGGCTTTAACTCGTCCACCATAATTACCACGTCCCCTACTGCTACCGGCTCCCTGGAAACGTTCCACTTGTTTCGTCGGAGTAAATCGGGAAGCACTTCCTTACTCCATCGCTCCCAAAATTGGTTGGCTAATACCTGTGCCCTTTCCCAAGATTTCCCCCACTTTCCTTTTTCGTCGTTTACGACCCCACATAAGTCAGTCGAGTTGCTAGTGACATCTATAGGGTCACCAGTAGCTATCCCGACCCCACGAAGGAAGTGGTTGGGTGTGAGCGCAATGTCGTCATCTGGATCATTTGACACGTAGGAAAGTGGTCTGCTGTTAACTACATTTTCGACTGCTTTTACGGCAGTCAGCAACACCTGGTCCCTGGGATAACTCTCTTTGAGGACCCCAAACAATGCCCGTTTTACTTGCTTTATAAGTGATTCCCATGCGCCACCCATGTGTGGAGCTGCTGGTGGAATAAAGTGCCAAGTTAACCCATTGTATTTACTTTGCTTGTCAATTTCCTTTGCGGCTGCCACAAAATTAGTGCCGTTGTCACTGTAAATATGCTGCGGTAGCATGCGGCTGTCTACAAAGCGTGACAGTCCCATCATCGTGTCATCAAGGCTGAGCCCTGATATGATTTCAATATGTACCGCTCTTGTTACCATACAAGTTAGTAGTAGTCCCCATCGTTTTTCATGTCTTCTACCCACAGTTACCTCAATCGGGCCAAAAAGGTCTGCCCCCGTGTAGGTGAATGGCGGCTTGTATGAAATTATCCTACAATCCGGAATAATTCCCATCTCAGGAATAACTGGGCTTGTTTTGGTAAGTTTACATTTAAGGCATCTGCTCCAGGCCCGCCTAACTGCATTTCGTCCACCCGAAATGTAATATCTCTGTCTTAGAATGTTAAACACGGTGTTCCTTCCACAATGAAGGTTCTTATGATGTTCTGCATCTATTAATAGGTCCACTATGGGATTTTTCTCAGACAGCAAAATGGGCTGTTTAACGTCTCCCTCGACAGAATCTCCTATTCTGCCATGCACACGTATGAGACCGTTTGAGTCATAAAACAGCTTGGTCTTCCTTGCCATTTTCTCGGCTTTATCAAAATTGATGTCTTTTTGTGCGGCCTTTAATACCGCTATTTCTGCTGCTTGCAAATATTTCGGTTGGAGGTTGGACTTTAATTCATCAGCTTCCAACTTACTCCAAGGAGGATTATCTGGCCCTTCTTTCTTTATTCGTTGCAGCCAATACTTCGCGGCGGCAATAGTTCCCGCCGTCGCTCGTAATAGTCGATTGTAGCATGAAAATCGAGCACTGTCTGGAACTAGGAGAACCTCATTGGCCTTATTCTTTGTTCCAATGCTTTCTTCTCCTGTGGTTGCTAAGGAGATTCCTGCTGCTTTCTCAGGCCAGTTTTCTTCGGATTGCAAAAGGAAAGCCGGCCCCGTCAACCAGCGGCTTTCACTCGTCAAGTCAGCGGTTTTACTGGATCTTGTCCCGTCGTCTGCTGGGTTTTCCTCAGTGTTGATCCAGCGCCAATCATCCATGTTAGTCAATTTTTGTATTTTTGAGACTCGGTTGGCTACAAACTCCTTGTACCGTGCCGAGTCACTTTTAATCCATGAAAGTGCTGTACTTGAGTCACTCCAAAATACGCACTTCTCAATTGCTATTGGTGTTTCTTTTAGAAAGGCAGCTGTCATCTGGCTTCCCATCAACGCAGCACACAGCTCAAGCCTCGGGATTGTTGATTTCTTGGTGGGAGCCACTTTTGCTTTCCCCACGGCAAATGCGACTTTAATTTGGTCGCCGTTTTGAACTCTCAGAAAGCAAACAGAGGCCATCCCTTCGGTAGAGGCGTCTGTGAATGTGTGCAATTGGACACTGGTTAAATTTCCATACCATCTGGGTATAGTGATCTGCGGCAGGTCTCTTAGCTGGTTCACCCACCGTGTCCATCCCGTAAAAATTTCTTCCGTGATGGGATCATCCCATCCTACTCCAGTTTTCCAGACCTCCTGGAAAAGCATCATGGCTTTTATCTTGAAATGAGCCACGAATCCCAACGGATCAAAAAGAGACATGATGAGTCCACACATCTGCCTCTTCGTCGGCCGTTCCCCGGCCATGATTCCTGGTTTGACCTTGTTGAAATTTAATCTGAAGGTGAACTGGTCGTTCATGGGGTCCCAATATAACCCCAGAACTCTCTCTGTCTCTCCAATGCTTTTCTGTTCTCCATATAAGCGTAAAGCATCGGGTATAGATTCCATGACTTTCTTGTTGTTGGACAGCCACTTTTTTATGATAAAGCCTCCAGCTTTATGTATGTCGGTTATTTGTTCTCGCAAGGTTGACACTGTCTCCTCCGTGTCACCCCCCGTTAGGCAGTCATCAATGTAAAAATCCTCCCTAATGGCACGCACCGCCTCGGGATATGTTTCCAAAAACTGCTCCGCATTCTTGTTTTTTACATAAATGGAACATGATGGAGATGATGTTGCGCCAAATATCATTACGAGCATTTCATAAACGTCGGGTTTCCTAGATGAATCACCATCTCTCCACAGAAACCTTTGCGCCTGTCGATCTTCTGCTCCAATGAAGACGCGGTGAAACATGTCTTCAATATCGCCACAAATTACAAATTTGTGTCGCCGAAAGTTCCATAGTATTGCAGGAAGTGGTCGTATTAAATCCGGCCCCGTGAGGAGAAAGTCATTGAAAGACTTTCCTTCCATCACTGCTGCACAGTCGAAAACAAGCCGAAATTTCCCAGGTTTATTGGGATTTACCACTCCAAAGTGAGGAATGTACCCAGTTCTATTCGTATGGGTATCAGCTTCTTCTTCAGACAATTTTCTAATATACCCTTTATCCTTATATTCTTTGATTTTGTTGTTGTAAATAAGAGCAAAGTCAATGTTTTTGCTCATCCGTATTTCCGTTTTATGCAAACGTGAAAGGGATTCGTCGTACATGCTTTTTGGAAAGGGGTCTGCAGTTTTCCAAAGCAAGCCTGTTTCCCACCGCCCGTCATTTCTTCTTACGGTGGTAGTCTCCATAATCTCTAGGGCCTTTTTGTCTTGGACGGATAAGGATGATGAGTCATCCTCCTTCTCACCCACGTCACTCAGCTTGAAACTTTCTATGATTAATTTATCGAGAGTAACATCCATCTCAATTCCACTTAATTGAAATAATGAGCCAATTTGGTTTGTGTCTCCAAACTTTCCCTGGAGCACCCACCCTAAGACTGTTTTCACTGCAATTGGCTGATCTTGGTCTACATATAGCAGCTCTCGGTGCATCAATAAGTACCCATGATCGCTACCTATGACGATCTCTGGTTGCACATTTCTAAGGGATGGCCCCTTATATCCTTTCAAGTGTGACCAACGTTGTTTAGCAGCCTCCACATCTATGGAGTAAGGCCGCAATCCAATTTGCTTTACCGTGATGGCTCGTCGTACGTCATACCAATTTGAATTTTGTTTTTTCCCGCAAATAGAAAAGTCGACAAGTCTAGCGTTGTTTTCTTTTACTATACCGCCAGACATTGTAGTGTAGCTAAAGTCTATTGGTTTTCCTTGAATACCAATGTCCTTTGCAAGGTCGTTCGTTATTAAGGTTCGCGTTGCACCTGAGTCTAGAAGTGCATGGGTTTTTCTTACTCTGTTCCCACATCTTACTTTCACCGGAACTATTGGTAAAGGGCCGTCGGTTCCCTTAATGATAGCTGCTTCTACAGCCGCGGAAAGCCCAATATTTCCTCTGAGTTTGTTCTCTTCGTCTGATGTAGTAGTAGTGGGCTGTTCTTGTGCTTGTTTTGCCTTCCACTCACGAGGTGCACTCGTTTTGCTGTTGAAAGGTTTGTAGTGTAAAAGCATATGATGCTTTCTTGTGCAGCCATCAATTCCACACACTTTGCTTTCTTTGCACTCTATTGTGCGATGACCATCTTTAAGGCATGAAAAGCACACTCCGGCTTCTCGTACTAATTTCCAACGTTCATCAATTGATTTTTTCTTTAGACTCCAACAAGTGTCTATTTTATGGTTTTTTGCATGGCAGACATTACATTCATATGTTTTAAAGCTACGAGGTTTTTGTGTCTCGGGTAACCCCTCTGCATTCGCTGCCACACCCCGTCGAATTGAACCTTGAGATTTTTCCTCTTTTTGTTCGGCTTGCCTACCCATGGTAGGTCTGTGTCTCATTAATGCCGCTTCCACCTTAACGTTTAACCATTTCTCAAACGTCTCAACATCTGATGCATCCACCTCCCATTGGACACGATGCTCCATCCAAGAATCTATTAGGTTGTTTGGTAGTTTGTCCAATAGCTCTCGCAATAATTGAGCATTTCTTAAGTAATCCGGCATATTAAATGTTTTTATGTTCTCGACTAAGGCTGAGACACATGTTCCAAACTCAATTATTGTTTCAGGGTAACGTGTGTCTACACGCTTACAACCCTTTACCTTCTCTGTAAGGTAATCTATAACATACTCAGGTCTCCCAAAGCGACGTTCCAATGTGTCCATGACGGCTTGCACGTTTTTGGGATTTGTCATTAAATGTTGAACTGCCTTTGCTGCAGTACCCTTCAAACTTCTGGCCAAACGAGACATGTTTTCGTCATTAGTAAGACCAAATTTTCTGTGTGTACGGTCATAATGAGCCTTAAATTGAATCCACTGCCCGGGATCCCCATTAAATTCTGGCAGGAACTTGTCACTTGGAGTCGTTCGTTGTTCTTTCAATAGCTTTGTCAGTGCTTCAATCATGAGTGTATCCTTGTCTGGTCGTGCAGCAGTACTGGAAGACTCTGGTGCACGATATCCACCTCTATCCCTTATCTCGATTTCCCGCGGTGGGTTCTGTGCCCCTACTCTACTAACCGGTTGGGGTTCAAACCGGGACCATTCTTGCTGGCGCCCCGTACTCCCAGCAGGGGAAACACATCGTGATGCCACTGGAGGGACAGCGTCTCCTAGTTTAGCAGTTGCTGCTTTGTAAAGTACCACATCACAATCCGCCTTTAATTTCTCCTGGATTTGGTTAACGCTTCTTGCATAATACCCCTCAAGTCTTTTAAGTTTCTTTTTCTTAAGTTGTATTTGATAGAGCAATTCCTTTGCAATTGCGCCGGGCTGTGTACCTGCGAGAGCCTCCTCGTCATCCTCAATTTCGTGTTGCAGTTTTTCTATGTCATTTTTGTACTGCATATCTGCCTCTAAGCGTTTGCTCTTAGCTACTGCTTCGAGGCATTTTATTGAATCATCATGTGACGCATTCATTTCCCAGAATTGGTCGTCGTCGCGTCGGCTGCTTTGGCCACTTGAAGCTGAAGCAGGCCTATTGTTGTCTTCAGCTGCTGGCAATACCATTTGGTTTTTGGGCACCAGTCCCTGGCCCTGATTGCCTTCAACATTAGCCTCCCCTTTAACCATCATATCCACCAGATGATTAATTTGTTCCTCATAGTTGCGGATATGGTCTTGGTGTGTGTCTATCATTTTTAAAACAACGCTTAGCCTTTGCTCTGCGTCCGTTTTTTCCACGATTTCCTCTTCTGTGAGGTTTTCTGGATCACTATTTTTATACTTTTCTACTATCCGTATTAGCGTTTCTCTTCGATCTTCGGCGGTCTCGAGATACCCCTTTTCCACCGCGATCTGATTCTGTAGACGTTCCATTGTCACAAACGAATTATGTGTACACCACACACACAATTTCAGTGAATTGGATTTGTTGCCCCAATCTGATGGCAAATTAATTAATTCTGTATTCAATTGCCCCGCAAATAACACTGCTGAATTTTAGCACTTATTCACAATGGGCGTCGTATTTCCAAAGTTCCAACTTGCCCCTCTAAGCAGTTAGAACTTGTCCTTGTGTGAAGTTCCAAATTTCCCGTGATCCTTATTTTGGAAACGCCCGTAAGTTTCCGAAAATCGCAGCGTTAAATTCTTTTTAAAGCTGCAGCGTTAAATCCTTTTTTAAAGCGGCAGCGTTAAATCCTTTTTAAAGCGGCAGCGTTAAATCCTTTTTAAAGCGGCAGCGTTAAAATCTTTTTAAACGCTACAGCGTTAAATTCTTTTTAAACGTTGCAGCGTTAAATTCTTTTTAAAGCTGCAGCGTTAAATTCCTTTTAATGCTGCAGCGTTAAATCGCTTTCAACTTGCAGCGTTAATTGTTCCGTCCCCGTCACCGTTGCGCAGAAAAAACAGCTGCAACACTTTCACTTGGGGAATATCCGGCCCCGTCACCGTTGGTCTTGTGCAGCAAAAACAGCCGCAACACTTTCAATTGGGGAATGTCCGTCCCCGTCACCATTGGTCTTGTGCAGCAAGAACAGCTGCAACACTTTCACTTGGGGAATATCCGGCCCCGTCACCGTTGGTCTTTGTCACTAATCACTGGTCACTTTCACACACTAGTTCCCCAAATCCACAGTTTCGGCACCATGGAGTGAATAGAACTCAGGTCCTGGCTAAAGGTTGCACTTGTCCCTGTGCTGTGTCCCCCCAAGCCCGTCCCAATCCCTGAGTCCCAGTTTATCCCACCCAAAGGTCTATGTATGGTGAATGCAAGTGTGCAAAGTGACGAAATAATTGCCACCAACAAAACCAACACCACGTTGTAATAACAAATACTTTATTTCACTACTAGCACAAGTCACAATATATAATATAATAATAACACTTATACTTCCTCTGGCTCTTCCCGTTGTTTCCGTACTTGTTGTGTTGTGGTGTTGTCTTCTGGTGCTTTTTCACTCCTCAAGCATTGGACCCCAATCAAATCAATCAATCAAAAATCAAATGGCTTCTCTGATTTGCTACAAATTTCACAAGTTTTACAACAAAATGGGTGTTCTTAACTACATTGGCATATGCAGAAAATAATGATCTTTCATCCTATGCATCTACCAATACTCTAATTACATAAATGACCAAGCTAATTGTAAAAAACTAACTAATGCAAAAATGGCAATTTTGCAGAGTAATCCTCGCTATGTGTGCAAAAAAAGTCTGTTGAGCATAGCGCCACTTTTTTGGCAAACGTGCAAAAGGCGTCGCTATGCTTTTCAATGCTTTCTGTTCTCTTGCCGTATCCTCACTATGTTAGACTATACAAGAATAATAAGTACTTAATGACTTTTAACGCTGCAGCGTTAAAGCTGTTGCTGATCCAATTTTTGCACATACACAAAGTCAATGCTATTTTCTCATCATTCAGCCAGTTTCTCAAAACATTTCTTTCCAGTTGCCTTTCTCCTAAAAGTTTGCTATTCATTAGCATTTCCCTTCACACGTTGCGTTGTAAAAACGTTTAGCGATAGCATATCATGTTTAGGGTTAATATATATGCATCTTACTAATTAAGGCCATTCATCACAAAACTTTTATGATGATGATAGATCTCTCAACCTCATTATATTTTACTCTCCACACTCATTATATTGCCTTGGTCATATGTTTATTCAAGGGAATAAAAATGCAAAAATATGATTTTTAATGAAGCACACGTTAACGTTACAAAATGAATACTAATTATTTATTTTGGTTAGCTCTTTACTATAATAAAAGGCTGGTTATAACCGGCATCAATTACTTATTTGTTGATAAATAATGTACAAGCTGCTATGCTAACAAACCATTTTATTCCATCTGCCGACAAAAAAGTATGTATTAATTCATTAATGCGAATTTCTACCCCTGTACTATATCACTTTATTAGTATCCACCAGAGGTATTTGACGTTAGGATCAAAAGGTCTCCTCTTTTGCAAGTAAATAAGTAAAAAAGAGTTAGTGGTCAGAGTCAGAGGCAAGCTCGTTATGACATAGTTGCTCAGTGGAAAAAAGCATTTTACTCTACGACCATGACTCGTTGTGTTTGGATTGTCAAAATTATCTGTCAATGGGCTACCTTATGCAAGCTCCTTCGCTCAGTATTATCACTGCATTTGTCTCTCCGGAAAGATCATTTAATGAATTTTTACTATATATTTAACATGAGGTATTTCAGACCTATTCTTAAATATTTGCTTTTAAAAACCGTTGTTAGTGGTTAAAACAAAGTTAAGGTAATGTTGACGATAGTAGTACGGTAGCAGAACGCAGTCACCAAAATACAGGCAAATGCAAAACATTATCTCAAAATATGAAACAAAAGTTTCCACGCCTTGATCTCTGCAAAAACGTGCGTTACTTGAGCTTTAAAATACGACGTGCATAGTGTCCAACGGACACACGTATATAGGTACGGTATTTTGACGTACGCAAATGATTATGAAATCACAAATGACACACGCTTATCAAATGAAAACAAAAAAAGACTTGACATCCTTTATACGTCAAAGTCTAATTTTTAGCATTCGATGGATGTAGTTGTTGTGTGTCTTTTGTGCCTAACAATATTGTCATGATAAACATTCTTCATATTTTAACAGAAAAACTAATTTATAATTTTTGGTATTCACTTCATGTTTTCTTATAATGGATGGCCCGCCGTTGTTGGAGGCGTTCATTTGTTCGTGGAATTTTATTTGGCATGATTAAAGCAGTTATATAATCTTTTAAGAAATAATCTTTTAATTTTCCTTTTAAGTAACAAAGTGACGATTGAATTAAAATCAGTAATTACAATACTATCCAATTCTCATGAATATTCTTTCGGTACTCAATGCTCTATACTGTGCTTGACTATGTAAAAGTATGGTAACCATTATAGCATTTAGCACATTGCATGTCGCAATTACAGAAAACAGTGAAGATATTTTGAAAAGAGAACGTATAAACGTAACTAAATCTCCGTTATATCATTTTGATAATTATAATTCAAATATCTTAGCGATCGGCTGATAAAGTCTTATTGACGTAGGTATATTATAATCGCTATATTAAGTATTTTATGTCAATCCTACCACTTTGTTGTAATTGAAGTACTGGCAACCGAAGGTAGCAAATTGTCGTCATCATTTTCGATTTTCAGTTTGATCCATGAAGTTGCAGATTAGTGATATGTATTTAATATTTAGTTTATTTTTAGAAGTGAAATTATTAACCCCGTTTGCATGCCACCAAAATGTAGCTTATGTCATATATTTAGCATGCATTTATTTGATATACCTGAGCAACTAATGTTTTGTTAGTTGCAACCAAAGACTCGGAGCGTCATTGTTGCACTTTTAGTAATTACTTTATCCGTGCCAACGATGGTTAATTGTACCGCTACTACTACGTCAAAAAAGTGATCACTATCAAATTCAAGTGACTTCATTAGCTTCCAATTTCTTCTTGTGCAGCAAACTAAACAAAACTCAAGTCTTCGCACTTGTTCGTGATAAACGCTATTGCTGGTTGCTGGTGTATTTTTATTGCATATTTTATTACATCATTAATTCTATATAAAACTTTATTCAAAATGGTAAACTGATTATGACGATAACTGAGATACTCTTGTTAGTAGTTTGTTTGTAGATATCTAGACAACAAATCTTTGTGAATTGTCAGAGACAGAAAAAATTCAACGTGTGCCAACAAAACAGTCAAAATCATGCGATTTTGTCTCATGGAGTGATAATCGGCAAGACCAAATATTTTATAGAATAATGTAATGTATGCATTCACACGTATTGTTGATATTGCATCACTATCATTAATACTATACAGCATTGATATTGATGGGCAATTTGGATAAGAAGCTTGAGAAGAAATTAGATGCAAGAAATATATAAAATCCGAAAACTTCATGATCATGGGGCTAACTTAATCATTATGTAGAAGAACTGTTCAATGCGTGAAGAACGAATTACATTTTACTTAATTACTAGGCGATAGGTAACCCATTTTAAACAACCCTTCAATAATTCATTAAAAAACAAAGGTTATTTTTACTTTAAAATAATTGTCTCTGCTCTGAACATTTATGCATGCACTTGTAGTTTCTTTACATCAGCATCAGCAAAGGAGACTTTATATGCTTTTCTACTCGAGTATTCAAAAAGTGTTATTTGTTTTGCTGAGTAAGTTATGTAAGCGTATAAAATTAGAATAGCATTAAAACCCGACGACTAGTGCCAAACGGGGATGTGCCTTATTATTGGAGAACATAGAAAACACCAGTAGTAACACCTTGGTGTACCAGCAGTTGTCCGTCACGTTTATTTCATTGATTTTACATTCTAAATTTGCGTCCTTTTGACTTGCTGCACGTTCATAATCATCGCGGCACAATGGGAGCCAAGATTGATTAGAGCCTTTCAGTAGCTTTAACAATAAAAGCAAGAGGTTTTCTCTCTCCTGATGGCTGTAGTAGTTTGTTATTCTTGTTAATACAATGCACTTACTTAATAAACTTGTACCTCTTCTATGTAATTACTTTATTAATTATATTTGCAATTCAGAAAGCCGTGCTGAGTTGTTTGCTGCAGACTGGGACCAAGAAAATATTTTATTGTAATTTAAGCAAATACAGCAAGATGTTATTAGTAGGTTTTGACTAGAGAGCAATTTCAATTTTTAACAACACCATGAACAAAGGCACACTAGATAGATGTAATGTAATAACAGCACACGGATAGAATTTTAACCAAGTGCTGTTGTATGCAGTCGGACGAGCATGTGTGCATGTCAATTCACAAGAAAGACTTTTCTTTCTGGGTAAAAAAATGCAGAAAATGAAATTATATCACTGTTGTTGCAGTACAGCAAATATACAGGCCATTTTCAGAAACTTGACTCTGTAGGTATCTCTCCAGTCTACTTTGTATTCAGCAACATAAGTCCCAACGTAATGAAAGTGAGTCCCAGGAGACCTGTCGTACCAAAGGAGCCTGATAAAATAAGTTGCGTTCTCGTTCGAAGGAAAAAAAGTACAGCACAACTATTTTGTATTCCCTGCGCAAAACTTCTCAGTACAAATGTTCATTTACCTAAAAAAGGATTCGTTTTGTCCTCAACTTCTTCATAAACAAAGAGAAGCTTAATTATAATTACATCTTGTTTGTACAGAACAATATACAGCATTTGCACTGGGTCACTTTATTTTACAAAACCTTCTGGAATTGCGTTTCTCCGCCAACTTCGGCACTACTTTGAGATTTATGACGAAAACCGGAGAAACAATATTGGTACGCCTTTACTTTAATAGCCGTAGGTTAGGCACATGTAACTGGAACCACCATGCATAGAAAAGCGCTGCTAAAGGTGGTCCAAACATATTTCGGATACCCCCTGAAGTTTGTTCTACATTAGAAACTCTTCCATGGAACCATTTCATTCTGGCATATAAAGGTTTTTTCGCGCTTGCTGTAATATCATGTCAGAACTTATGATGATTATTATTGGAAAGGTGGTGGTAGAAGGAGGGAGTGTAAGACAGGAGATAATATGTCATCTAGCCCGGGTACAAAAATGAGAATATGACTCTGTGAAGTAGCCTACCGCGTAGAAGCATCCCATTGTACCAACCCATCGTCCATAATATTCTAAATGTCATCTGCGCAAAGTGTAAGTGTCTGTAGTAATGCCCTCATATAATGTGTGCCAATGCGAACTGATGAATAATTCAGAAGCAGGCTCAGAAGCACAAAAAAGGAGGGGGGAAAGGGACAGACACACTACTAAAGTTATGCAATTTTATTCCATTATCTGGTGTAATAGGAAAAAATAGACAATGAATCTGCTGGTGGTGGCGGTTGTAGTATGGAAGGTTGTGTATTTTATACTTACGCGAAATGATGATGGCTTTTTCCTGGGGCACGATTGTACGAATAAGGCTTTGCCAGTTTTATTACTACCCATTTTATTGATTGGAAACACTTCTATATATGCGTATAGTTTTTAAAGCCAGAAGCGTTGCTGCGCTATCATTACCGCACTAGAACCAACCATTACGGACTGGCTACTTATTTATGCTGATTGCAGTTTCAGATTCATGGTTTTGTGAAAATCGGCGTTTGACTCAGATTGCAGAGAGTGACGGGGTGGCATATATTGTAAAATCATAATGGTGCATTGATATTTTATGTAATGTTTGAGTTTTCTATTTCAGTACAAAATTTTATGGGTTTTCTTTTCCAATAAATTTTAGTCGCATACGCAAGTGACGATGATCATAATGTCAAATGCAATTACTTTTATAATTACGGTCATATTCAATGTCGATTTGATGCTGGTGTGTACATTCAATAAAGCTGCCGTGATTGGTTTTATACATTAACATATTCAAATATTGTACAGTTTTCGTAAGCATTAGACCACTGGTTGAAACCTTCGTAGCTTCGTATGTTTGTTTAGGTACTTTCAGACTTGAAACAAACTACCAAATGAAAATGTAGGTAAAAGCACAGGATTTGGCAAAAAAATAAATATTTCTACAAAGTTTTATTTCGGTCAAGCCAACCCTCCCATTTCTCCTGTCATTCCAATTAACAAAACCATATGCAATGGCAACCTTGTTGCTTACCTGCTGGCTATTTTGCGCTGTGCAAGTGCGATCAGAATCTGTGAAGATGATGATTTGTGTTGATGTATTTTGCATAAACATGACAAACTTCATGATAAGATGACATTTTACTATTATTTTGTTGTGGCTGCTGCTGATTATACATCGCTTTTTTTATTTGGTAATCATGTAAAAAGTATTTGTTGAAACCCACTCCTAAATAAAAGTTGGAATTCACATTCACTTTTTGTGACAAAACTGGGGTTTTCGCTTTTTAGCATGTTTTGCACTTTTATTACGAGACGGGGTGAAGTTGATGGGATAATGGTGTTAAAGTATTCGACCAGACAATAATTGGATTTTTACGATTTCACCCGTAGGCAGGTTGACATGACATCATATTATGCAATCTTGTAACGAGTATTCTTTAAGTTGTAACTGGTGAGTAATGAATGTATGGCTATATAATTTAATATAGCAATTTATACGGTGACGGTAGCAAAAAAAAGTTACCAATATTTGCAGTTCTATATTTCTTTGCCCAAACGTTTGTTCCTTTATACTAAAATCATGAGAATTATTATTAGACTTTACGGGAGTAATGTCTTGTGTTCTTTTGCACAAACCATTGCTTAATGATTCCAAAACCTTTACAGACACACATGTGATTTTTTCTCAGTGTCATCGTAATTGTCAATTCAATTGTGTCATGAGTCATGATTACTATATGCACGGGTTATATAACTCGGTTATAAAAGTGAGAAAATCCACACCACGTCCATAATTATATTCAACGAAAGTTTCCCTTTCTCCATGAATCCGTATACATAAAAATGTAAGACGATGGAAATGCTGATGACTAAGACTATTCTGGTTGATGTAACTGGCTTGCAATTATGTATATACCAACACTTAAAAGAGGGCTTTTAGGGCATTTCACCGTTCATGGTCACAGGATGCATAATGTCTATTTTGAACTGCCACATAAGCCTGCAGTTTGCATAAATACTAATACTAACACAAAAATGTGTTTTGCACAACGCCGGACTCGCAGTAAATATGATCATGCATATTATTGTAATTCTAACAAGAATATTTTAATTAAATTAAGAACAAGAATTACATGACAACTCCACAATTGCAATTGTAGTCGTCTGCAGTTATTTCATGCAGTTACATCTACAAGCTTTTCAAGAATATCTGAACTGGAACGGCGATAATTGACAGAAGGCATTAATATAACCAAGAGGCAATTTTCTTGAACGTGTCTACTAGCTTTTAGCAACTTGATAATATGGCCTTTTCTTTAAATGTCATTTAAATTGCAAACTCAGTAAATGTCACTAGACCAATCTCGCTCTTTTCTTGTAACAACTGCAAAAGGTAATTAAAGGGCTTTGGTATTTAAAAGTCAAGACTTGTCTCATGTCTAGAAAAGAAGAAAGATGTGCAATTATCGTCATCGTTTATTGCGAAACGGAGCCAGAAGACAAAGTATGTATACTGTAACTTTTATGCCCAATACTACTACTACAGCATTATTTTTATACCATGTATTTTTTATATTACCATGTAGTTTGTAGCTGTGTTTCCCTTTCCCTCCCTCCATCTTCGTCTTCTCTCTGTCCGATTTTTTTTATCTCTGTTGTTATTGCAAACACAGCCATTCCGTTTAATATGAATATTCACAAGAAAACGGATGTAGCAGCAAAAAACATGAAAAGTTAAAACGCGCAGAAACATCAACTCTCCATCCAGCTTACGTATGAATTTTTTACGTACACGAGTATTTGGCATCCATTGAAATGTCAATGATGACAATAACGATGATGATGTTGCTGGTGAATAAAACAGTAGCGGCAGAGGCGCAAGCAAAGTTTTATGCTCTTTTTCAAGGACACTACAACTCTGCTGCTTTTATGCTCTTTTCATCTTTTCCATCTAATCTTTCTAAATTTCAGCAGCATTATTTTCTCAACTCTGTCAGTGTACCATGTAATGTTGGTAGCTTCGACATGGACGGCGTTGCGAATGGAGTACAAAATGAACTAGTACTTGGGAAGAACCGTCGTCGTGATATGATGATGATCATGTTGATAATCTGAATCTGGCTTTTTCTTCACAATTTCACATCGTGGTTTTATACACTTTTTCTGTAGAAATAACCTTTTTTGCATTCTTTGTTAGCATGAACATGAATGGGTATTTTATGCGGTGTTTTTGTTAAATAAAGGTGGTGCAAGTGAGAATGCGGTATAATTCCTTTTTGATCTCGACAGGATATACTGCATTACGTGTGGCGTGGGTTGAACGAGAAAAATATTCAATGAATAACGAATCGATGCAGCGAATATTTGATTTGTTGTGGTAGGCAAGGCACTATAATATCTGCCCATCTAAAAACTTGGCTGAGAAGAGAACGGAGATTGCACACTTTTTTAGAATGTGCGATCGAAGTTTCTTTGCCCATACATTTGACGCTTTATATTTATATGCATAATATATATCTGTTCATTGCTGGTCGCTCGCAGACTCGGTCATCAGTTTTCTAGCATCCTTCGAAGCGTAGAATAGTTAACCCATTTTCTTAAAAATTTCAGGTCTATTGTTGTCACCTCAAAAATTCTTGCTAAATACTAACCCTATATTTAGTAAATCAACATCAAGGCAACTTTTTAAACAAGATGAAAAATATCAAAACAAAAAGAATCCATACACTTGCAGTTTTGTATATCTCCGTGGTATGAGTTTTTTATAAAAAAAAACCTTTGAAATGTGCTTCAAAAACTTGCAAGAAAAAGGTTTCCATGAATCTTTCTTTTAAATCCATTCTTGCATACATTAACGTCGTGTTCTTGAGCAGACTTAGATGTAATTGTCAATCTTAAATCTTGACGCAGGAAAACATGCATTGTGTAAATGAATTAACTTGTCACAATCGATGACTGCATGACTGGTCGTCAAAAATAATATTATGCCTTGTTTTCATTTAGACGATCCTTGTGTGTGATTATTGCTGAATATTTCAACCATACACCAAATAATACTTAATACTATACTAATACTTGTACTAATAATATAATCTACATCCAAGTTCTTTATATTATAAACTGATGAAGCATCATGATCATGCGGATAGTGCTTGAAGTGATCTGATAAAATATTTGGATAAGTAGCTGCATTCTCAAAAAAATGTGCTCATGAAACAGCGGAGAAAATTATTTCGTCAGATTTCAATAAAAACTAGCCTGAAATATGTTATGATTTCAAACATACGGAAGCGTTTGTAAAAAACACAATCTTTTTAATAAAAAATGGAACGACTTTTACTTTGCAATAAACAAAACTGACTGACAATCAGAAGATACAATTTTAATGGGGTAACATTTGCCTCGATTACACCAAAGTGCAAAACACAAAGACAAGTGCAACAAAAAGAAAAACTGCATGCTGGCACCTGAAGCTTTTGCCATCTTCATTTTTTCATTATCTTGGCAGCTGATTAAAACTTGTTTAAAATGCTGACGACATGACATATCTGGACTCGGAAATGCTAATATTCAAACTACGTGAGGCCCGACTATATGCTTCTGAACTTGTTCTTTCGACAATATACCAATTACTGCTGGATCATAAATGTTTAAAATTTTGCATATCTCTTTGTCACTAAATTAATTTGAATACATTGTTTTAATGTTTCAAGCTTGTTGCATTATCTCAACATGTGTTGCTTCCTATGACAGGAAACAGTGAAGATGTAGTTACATTTTTCCCGTTATTTGCCTAATGGTTTCCTTCATTAGCGTCTTCTGGTAATCAATTGAAAAATCTATGGAAATTGCTTTATTCTTTGTCACTGCCATTGCATACTTATGATTCAAAACTTTTGAATTTGAATCAAAAGTCTTGAAGTTGATTATTTGTTGACATCTTGTATTCCATTTTTTAGCTCATAATTTTAATCTTCTGTCATCGTTTGATATACTTGTATAAACTGTTTCCCTCTAAAAGTTTTTATAATAAACTCGAACTGTGTTAATTGCTATACGCATTTTTCGCATTTCGTTTAGTACTTATAGTTTGTTACATTACATTAATAAGCACTTCGTTTGTACATGGATATCTAGGCAATACATTCAATATAATTAAATTAATTCAGGATGCCCAATTGCATATTTTCTTGACGATTCATTCTACACGTAGCCAATTATTATTGCCATCTGATTGTAGTTATTATAATTTACTTATCTCTCCTTATGATTATTAGGTTGCTAGGTGACTTTTCTGTCTCATCCATCAGATTGCATTTTCGTGTAACAACGAAAAGAATACCTACTTTCTGTAGGCAGTGCTGGGTGGTAAGGTGTATAATGCATGTATTCAACTTGTTCGTAGATTGCAAACAATTGCAACTCGCAACTGTACAATATAAACTTATCGAGCAACAATCTTTTTTATTGTTACCCTAGCATAGCAATGAATGAGTTATCGCTACAAAAAACACCTCCCGCCTCTGATTCATCCTTTGCTGACTTTCTTTTCATACAATTTCACTGTTTATCATCTATTATCATTACCCACAACAAACAATGATCTCTCTCTGATCTTCTCCGACCCTCACTTTGTTCTGCTACAAGATACCTTTGCTATAACTGTGAGGCAACTTAATGGTGATCTCAAGACTGCAGTAATTTGGAACTGTGGTACCTACAGACAATAATTTGATGTTGCACTGCAATAGAATCTCTCATGCGCTTCATTATTCAAGTAAAATTGGAAGGAAAATCTGCTGATTCACTTTAGCATTATGAAAGATTATATCATGATTAAGCTTTCGATGTAGTTTTGAAAAAGTGTTAAACTACAAAGTATAAAACGTCAATGTAATGGAGTTTGTATCTCTAAATGGCATACTGTTGGAAATTTTCTACACATAGGGATTTGAAATTGGAACTTTACAGAATTTTGGTTTACAAATTTTATTTACATAACAACATTCTTCAGGTGGAACACGTACTGGGTTTAACTTAAACTTGGGGCAATAAATGAGGCACAAAGTATATAAAACCAATAATTAGTTTTCACCAACGCAAAGTGTCTTAGTCTCCTTAATTAGTTAAATGGTGAAGAAAATTGTACGTCCCCATTCGCGTACATGCATAAACATTACAAACATTCTTACATGATTTTTGACGATACATAGCAATATACATATTATTGCAAGGAAATTATGAAAATCAACGAAATTTCTTATCTACGAAAATAGTAGTCGCCAGCGTGAATGCACGGGAAAATTAAGTGGGTTGTTATTAAACTGGCTTTAGCGCCAACATTTTACATAGTTGTTTTTCTATACCACAAAATCCAATTAGTCCAATTCCATGTTTGGTTTCTTTAATAATATTATTGATGATTATCATGCTAGTACTAAATGAGAATAATCTGAATAATGAGACCACCCTATGTTTATTAAGTATCGGCCAAGATACTTGATAATATTGTGCTCCGGCCGTCCGGCCGTCCGTCCGTCCGGCCGTCCGTCCGTCCGGCCGTCCGGCCGTCCGCCCGTATGCAATTTACTCAGTAACGGCTGGACCGATCACAACCAAACTTGGTATACAGATAGTACATGACCTCAGCCACAACCCTATTGAATTTCAGGTCAATAGGTCAACTCCAGGTCAGAGGTCACAGCAATTTCACAACTTTTCATAATAGAACCTATAGCATGCGACACATGATTTTAGGTCAGTTTTTGACCAGCATTACAAATTAACAACCAGTTTGTTAAAATTCGTGCATTAAGGGCCTGATTCAGGGCCTTAATTGCAAGATATAGCAGTTTTACAGCGTACATGCTGTGCGACAGGTAATTTTACAGCCAAACTTGGTGTACAGACACAATAGCACCTCAGCCACAACCCTATTGAACTTCAGGTCAAAAGGTCAACTCTAGGTCAGAGGTCACAGCGATGTCACAACTTTTCATAATAGAACCTATAGCATGCGACACATGATTTTAGGTCAGTTTTTAACCAGCATTACAAATTAATAACTGGTTTGTTAAAATTCGTGCATTAAGGGCCCGATTCAGGACCTTAATTGCAAGATATAGCAGTTTTACAGCGTACATGCTGTGCGACACGTAATTTTAGGTCAGTTTTTGACCAGCATTAAACCTGGTTGTTAAAATTCGGATTTTACAGCCAGGACGATACTTAACTATTCTCTCTCTTAGAGCTTTATTAACTTTACAAATTTCATAAACCTCACCTTAATTTGCTACTAGAAAATTTGGGTTAAAGTTTAAATTCATTTTTAAATCATGTATTAACTCGTTAAGTGACACCTTATTTCAATCCATTAATCAAATATTGGTTATCTGGACACTTCCATCTTTTACAAAGATGATTCACAGTTTTCAAACTTACGTTCTTGGAAAAGGTGTGGTGATTATGATGAAAAATAGTATATGCTAGTGATTTACGATTTACAAGTTAGCAAGAAATGTCATCATATATTACCTCTGGTCATAGCATCACGACTCATAACGATTTTAACTAATACCCAGTCCTAAATTAGTCCCAAAAAACTGAGAGGGTGTAGGGTTCCTGATCTTGTATGAAGTGATTTATATCAATGCATTGTTTTTTGTTGTTTTACAGGTAAGCCAATGGGTGCTCGATGGCTATTTAGCACAAATATTAAGGTAACCTGGATGTTGTGATGTATACTTAGTTTACTAGTTAGTTACAGCTTCTGCTTAAATCTATCATTCGTCATCTCTTCAAAAATAAAGAATTCAATTTCGTGGATTATGCAAAGTGTTCGCGCATAATGTACCCATCTAAACAATTGTATTTCACTTAGCCAATTTCCTTTATCAATACAATTTTTAGAAGTCGACCTGGTTACAAGGAAACGTAGACGTTGACAACATCTTGCTACACATATCAGTATCAGGTGCAGTGGCATGAAACCTTTAAAAAGTTACTTAATTATCAGTTAATTCTGTTGTTAAGTTGGCAAGTACCGCATGGTTAATCTCAATTTGCCTTAGTTCTAACTTCTGTATAGAAAGGGAGAAATATAAGGATTAGCAAAAGGAGCGTGATTGATTTTCGTATGAAACTTAAGAATGACGTCAATAAATATGCACATTCAAAATTGGACTGTTGCGTTGGTTAGATGGAGCATTTATTGTAATTATCAGGTTAATGGGTTTTCGTTGTTGTACTTTGCGCATGAGATATTATTGATTGAAAATGTTTTCTAGTCCATTATCAATGATTCGTTCTGTTAGTAAAATTGTGTTTTGTGAACATTTTGTACATCCAGATAATACTAATTAGCTATTGACAGGCTTCAAGAAACACTCCTCTCCTCTCTCCACTCTTTAGCCGTACATTTGTACATATTGATTTTTATGCACAGCAAAATTAGCTGAGAAAAAGCAGTAGCAGATCTTTGATTGCTCAGATACAACAGATTTATTTTATTGATTAATACTATCTATAGAATCTGCTTAATTCTGGTTTCGCACATGATCATTTTTCCACCTACTCTACCGAACGATCGCTTTATCCCTTGTACGCACGCTTATATCTAGGTGTAGTTTCGCAAAAAATGAAAGATTTGTATTTGTCTGAGGGGTTATGTCTTAAAGGTTATCCGTATGAGAAAACGGTATAAGTCCCAGTTAGCCATCATTTATACTGATACAATTGTAATTGATAATAGATAATCGTATCTTCAATAACGATCGGGACCCCACGCAGAGAGTTGGCTGTGGGCAATGCCAGCTTACGTTTTCACGATTAAATACGATATAATGGTGCCAAAAATTAGAAATGGAGACAAATATTACAAGTACGATGAAAACTCTTCGTATTTCTCGTAACTCAATGTGCAAATAAATTTTAGAAACAATTTTTTAATAAATAAATTACTCTTTGGATTTGCAGTAGTAACTCATTAAGTATGGAACACTTTTTATCGTTTAAAACATTTTCTTGAGAAAGGGCGTTTCTGTCGTGATCATTACGAAAAGATACGACTTAAAAATCAACAAAAGAGAGAATTTTTGCAAAGTGCCTGTTGTAACTAATACTTACGCTAAATTAATTTAAATAAAACGATTTTTTATTTGTAACACAGCAAGTATCGATTGTTTTATAGCTCGCCCAACAAGGGCCACCAGCACAAACCACTTTTGCTTTCCTTTATTGTACGAATGCACAAAGCCATTCAAGTTATATCATAATTATGATTCATGATACCTTTCTTGTAACTGCAACTGTTCTCCTCTATCGAAAAAATGTGCGTGCTCTTTTGTCTTTTCTCAATACAAAATCGATAGATGATCTGAAGCAGCAAGAACGAACAAACGCGCACGTAATAAAAAGTTGTATTTATTGCAGTGCCAGTTACACTGCACCGCTGTTGGCACCAGCTTTCAACAGCAATAGGATAAAAAGAAAATGCAGTTATGTATTACAGCAATATTTTTTATGATTCATGCCATAACATTGAAGAAAGTGCTGTCGCCGTGTACAAATAAGCGTGTGTGCACAACTTGTAATAAACAGATTAATAAATATCTAGCTATCAATATTTAGGTATAAATGTCTAAAAATTTGCACGTAGTATTATAGGCACTGAACTGGTTCTTGAACTAGCTGAACAAATTCAAGCTTTCCAAATGTGACAGATTAAAGTACTATGCGGTGTAAATGAATACGAGCATCTGATGCAGATTAGAATCAAAGTATAATTTAAAGTTCGAAAATATTTCAGCATAATATAAAATAAATTATATTGTACAATAAATGCGTACGTGACGCGACAATTTGATTAAACTATGAACTCTCATTAATTTCATCATGTAATGATCATTATATTGGTTGTTTGATTTTGCGAACGTGAACGTATATTTAATGGTTGCAAAATGAAATTAACGTAATACACAAACAAAGGGTCCACGCTAGCTTGAGGATCCTTTTGATAACACAATTTACTTGTACATGTTATAAGAGAGGTCTATCTATAAATTTCAATCATTTCCGGTTGCTTCAAACCAAGCCCTTTAAATAATGAGCTTATCTCAAGCTAACTTTTGCTTTGTCACGCAAATCGTATTACTCCCAATGATATAAGCAATTTCAACTTCAGTTTTATCCTTTTTGCATCCGATTTTGTTAAAATAGGAATTCCAACTTGTTTCATTGTTGACTTGTATCTTAAATCAAGGGATTAAATTTTTGTCGCATCTATTGAAGTTTATAAAAATATTAATTGGAATTACACATTTCTAAAAAGTGTAGACTTACATAAAAAAAATTTGTCATGACAACTTTGAAGTGAGACAACGCCCACGACACTAAAACCCAAAATAAATATTTAAGTTTCAAGGAAGAGATGATAATCAGTTGCCATACTATGCAATGCGCAGTGTCATATAAGTTTAAAGCTCACCGCACCGGGTTCGTGATTTTGATTTGAGACTCTTTACACCACCAGCAAACTCATAAAATAAAACACAGTGCTAGGTAACTGCATCTCGAAACAATTTTTGTTTCGTCAAAGTATAATTTTGTATTAGTTCGTGCTAAGCGAACCTTAGCATTAACGAACTGAGTCTGTCATCATCAAACACATTTTACCTGCACTTTACAAGCAATAAAAGCCAATCATCATCATGATTCCCTTGCTCACAAGCAATTTTATGATGCTCAGATGACGATGCAATGACTTATCACAAGCAAACGGAAATGGAAGTTGTAAAATGCCCTTTTTACTACTTTTTAGAGGGTATCCACCTTCTTCTTATGGTTGTAATGTTAGTTTCAGTTTCATCGTACTATACAGTACTCAATCCCAATTTTCACTTTAATCCGACTCAGTACATATGCCTCTCTGGAGGAGTTTTTAAAAAACTATATGGTGTGGAGGGAGGCGATTGTGGTACATACTTGCGTCGTAGAGCTACATTTTACGTGTGCATTCTTTTATGCACTTTTAATACCGTCCTAGTTCACATCTAGGTAATAATAGAGTAGAATGCATCCATTCACGCATGCAAGCAAATAAGCAGGTAGCAAGCAGATAAGTAGATAGGTGGTTTAGAGGAGTATGCTTTACATTGGCTCAGAAATTAGTTTAGGTTTCACGTTTTATTGTTTGAACAATTACGTTTACGTTAGGCTTGTTGATGAGAGGCAGTAAACTTAGCACTTTTCTCCACACATGACTTAGTTCATGATTACAGAGCAGCAGTGGAAACCATGGAAAATGGAAACGCATCCAAACTACGAAAAGACTGCATTTAGTAAATTTCTTTAAAAAATGATTGCGTTAATACGCCGCAAGAAATGTACGTATGTGCTTAGAGTTATTGGATAATGTGACATACAAAATTCCTTCAAATGGGGTTACATGAGTACAAAATGGTGCCTTCCTGTACCGCATCTGCACGATCTCCCCCAAGCAGAAATTACGCACGCGGCACGCATTTTTACTCGCGAACAAATTGGTAGTGTGCAATGATAGAAAATTGATGTTAAGAAACCGTTTGCTTGGTTAACGTAGAATTTATATTAAATATTGTAAAAAAAGACGAAAATTTATCTCAAGTTATACCAATAAATGCATTCAAAATCATTTGTTAAGGAAGTATTCGATTTCTCAAGTCGTGAAGTCTTCCTTTAGCCAATTAAATCGCGTCCAGGGGACTCACTCTCGCTGCGAATTGCGAATGATTAGTATTGAGAATTCATGGGATAAATGGTATAAACTTTGATCACCGGGGCCACGTGGCTTCATGGTGTCTTCATTTTCTTGAATGTATGAATGCTGAGGTAGTGGTGTCAATAATTTGATACTTGTGTGTTTTGTGTGCTTATTTCTAACAACCTCACAGAGTGACAACAGCTGCCGCGTAATACATCGCGTAATTATAATTATTCAAAAAAAAACATTTGATGATAATATTTGATTACAGTAGAAATTTTGCAAAAATAATATCATGTTAGAACCCATACTAAGCATACACTGTTGTAAATTAAGGCACGCTTTTACTATGTTAGGTTTGAGAGTAAGTGCTTAATTTAGTTCAGGTGAATTGTTTTTAATATTATTATTAATTTATTAAAAGAAATTTCATATCATGCGCGATATCGACTAAGGTGTCTGTCAATGATACTATATAGCATACATCATACATTTCAAAGTCTGTTTTACTTAGAAATTCCATTATTGGAGGTAACAGGTTTTGACAACAACAACATTACGTGCAGTTGTTGCAACGTGATGAAAATCAACCAGTGCATAACGGAAATTCACAAAATGCGCTTGAAAAGTCTCTGATTACTTAATATTATAATCTTTTTTCAATCTCTTGTATTGATGCCAGTTGCTGAAAAATTTGGACATATAATTGAAACTGGGACCCCCGCACTAGCAATAAATTCTAACACCACAGCATCAGCATTCGACATCACTTTTGTCAACAACGCACAAACAATAGTGATAATGTAACATGGAATGAGCCTATAAAGTCAATTGACGCCAATGTAGTTAATAGCCAATAATAAGTAATAACCATAATAATAATCTGAAAAACATAGCTATAACTTGGTTCATGCATGCAATCAATGCAATGCACACCAAGTCACAAATTTGAACAAAACGTGCCACTTCACTTTTCATGGTAATGTTTGTGTGCTTTGATGTGTTGTTGTGGGCGGTACTCACCTATCAAAGTCATTAGCGGCATCAGCTCGAATAGACAGAAAGCATCACTCAAAAGTCAATATGCACTCACTTTTATAAAGTATCTGGCTTATCTGGCTCTCATCAATTGTGTCTTGTCTTTTTAAGCAGTGTACATTAACAAGTACACTAATAACGCATTATTTTTTTAAGCTGCAACGGAGGCAGGCAAAAGTGTCATACTATTACTTTACAACAGACAAAGTAAAAGTTTCCTAGTCACACCAAAACTGTAAAGAAATATGGTGACATTATGAAAAAGAAGATTAATAATATTGATAAGAAAAACGCTGATGGGTGATGCATAGTTTGCACGCTAGTGTTTTCAAAATTGCGATAGAATATGGCCATACGTACGCCTGTCAAGTGAGCAGATGCATACCAACGCAAACCAGCAGCACCATGAAAAGTTTTCATATCACTAACCTCAACGCTTCGTTTTGTCGTTATTATCGTTATTATTATTATTTTGATTGTATGTATTATGCCAAGTAGATTATCATCAGCAAACTCTTTTTTGCTGACGGATGGAGGATGGAGTACCTGTTTGATGAGAGGGTTAATCTAACCTACCCTACCCACGACATGATCAGCCATTAATTTTCTTTCTGTCCGTTTTTCAACTGCATCTCGTATTTAATCTTCTTAGCTCACAACAATCTGTCAATTTTTTTTTTCTCTTTTGAATCCCATAAGCTTAATGCATGTGCTTCTGACATTACCACAAATATTGATGATGACGAGTGATGAACTAGAATAACCAAAGGAAACTGTGGTTTATGTGCAGAAAAGAGATGAAGAAAAGTTACAAAATGTATGCATCTTAAAAATATCATATTTACAAAATCAAATACTATTGATTTTAAGGGAGGAATCATTATTTTCAAACGTGAAATTTGGCGTAATTGTTTGGTTATTGGTTGAGTAAGCTGTAGAAGAACCCAAACGAATGCTTTATCGATTGTTGATCTTTATCAGTTTGAGAGGACAAAGAATCTGCAAACTTGTTTACTTTCATTCATTATCAATCTCAGCATTTCTTTTGCATTGTAGTCATTTATATGCTATCAATTACCAATCATTCTTGTGTACCAAGGGGTTTCTTTTTACTTGCCTTAATTCTTTTATAATCGAAATTGTCTACGAGGGTGTGAAGACAAGTCTTGCTTGCCTATATTTACCATACTAAATTCTACTGAAAGTGAACGTTAAACATGAAAATTACGTAAGCTGTTGCATATTATGCACGTTTTTATTAGACACTTTTGCAACTTACGCTTAAAATATGTGCTATTTTGTCTGGTCTCCTGGGTGAATTGTGAGATAAGTTCGCAAATCTGCTACTTTTACCAATGCCACACAACAACGTGGTGGTGTAGCGTTTCACATTGACATGGATGAATGGCTCAGATAGAAATAGGAAATCAATAGATTCTGGTTCTTCACTATAAACGTAATGTAACATTTTATTATTTGCTATGTAGGCAGAAACATTCTTGTGGTAAACTTTCCAATAAAGATTTAACTTTTGTACATGTTGTCTATAATGTTTTCCCAATCAAGCATTTGCATTAACTAACTGCTCGTTTGGCCTAACAACACACTTAGAGATTGTGACAGGAAACATCATACAGATTCAGGAAAATATATTGTTTCATACCGGATATGGCCATGCGCACTGAACGGTCCTTTCTAAACTCTTTAAGCTCAATATACACAAGAAAATACACTACAAATTAGTTTAAATCAGACAAGCGTATCGTTGCTACAAGTAATTCCTTTACAAGTGGATTTTAAAGGGTGTTTCAAACTAATCCGTCGTTATATAGGTGCCGACTGCCGGCATTATTAAGTCTTCCTATTTAAAATGGCTTTTCATAAGGAGGTCAGCCTTAAAAGCGAGCGTTTGCTCATTTCGCTTCAGCAACAATTTATAAAAATATTTTTGAATGTCAAACTTATTAAAGTATGTAAAATTTGAGAATAGATTGTTAGTTTGATTATGTACTTAGATTTTAGTAGATTTTTATTTCAGTACAAATACTACTGACAAAGCTTTTCCTTTTCACGCCATTCAACGAGTAATCATCTTGCGGTTTAAATTCACTGGCACATTATGTTTTTCTTGTGATAAATAATGTCTCTGTCTTGCAGATTGTGTGCTGACGATGAAGACGGTTAATTATCTACGACGCAGCAATTCATAGATATTTGGTTCATCTTTGTTGAAGCGGTACAAGAGCTGCTGCGTTCTTGAATCAAAGTTGCATGTCTTGTCTTAGAAATTTCATTCAAAATGTCATTTACCATTTAGCCATTTACCAAATTCAAAAGTTTCAAAGTTTTTTGTTGTTAAAGCATGTGGTACATTTGCAGTTTCATAGCTAAATGCATCCGGCTGAAAATATTACCATTTCGTACCACACAGACCTTAAGTGTACGAAATAATAAGTTATTGACATGATGCGCTTTTGGCTTTGCTGCAGTTTTCGCACAATTTTTTTACAATGGCTAAACCCCGATTTTAACGAGCATAGCAATATACTATCTATTTATGAAAAATATTTTCGTTTTAGTCAAATTGCTTTTATCAAATAGTTGTCAACCATGCATGAACACAATCATTAAGGGTACAAAAAATCAAACCAATTCACAGCGAATAAAACCATTGTAAACCTGTAAAAAAGGACTTTCAGTCAGAATGAATAATAACATTATTAAAGTGCCAAGTGCACACTCGTAGAACTCACTGCTCATTCCTATACAAAATTGTGTCACATTCACGTTTAACTTTCATAATAATGCAATGATTTATAGTTAATGCACCATATTGAAATCTGTTTGCAGGGTGCATGATTAGTATAAAAAAACTAAGCAACTATGCACTTGCATTGGAAAATGCATCGGATACTTGTCATGCAAATAAAAACTACTGGCTATGAGTATTAAAATGAGTACCTATTCATATATTGCACGTTGTCGAAATAATTGCAACACTATATGTGTGAAAGTTGAATAGCACATAATTAAACGCAGTAAAAAGTTACAAACTTTTAGGATTTCGAGTGTGGTTTTAAAAATACATGTTTATTTTAAATCGAAGTAGTGTATAATCGAATAATACAATTTCATTTGGGGCGAGTGAATCGTAAACACATTCTGTTCACATCCTACTCCGAGTTTAAGTCGTTTAGTCAGTTTTGAGTAGACTATGACAATGTTTCTCCAGAGAAATAACGTAAAAATTGGAAGCTTGGTATTTCTGGTAGTAAAGATGAGAGACGAACGGACGAATATCAAACTCCATAAATACTCAAGAGATTGTTAGTCTATATGCTTATTGCTAATTAGTAGGCACAATCAGAGTACCATGTGCTTTTAGCTTATTAAGTTAGTACGTCGTCATCAAACCTATTGATGATCACTTCAAAACTTTGGATTTTATCTACACGTATGTCAGCTTTATAATTTGCGATCCGAATTGATAACAAGTTGGTCTAGTGTTTTTATAATGCTTTTATGTTTTTGAAAGTATTATATGATAATAGCAGTCATAAATTAGTTCGCGATTAGTTGTTACTTATTACTCATCGTCTGCCAAAAGCCCAATAGAAAAATTTCATGCTGCATAAAAGAGTCTCGTTGTCCTGCGAATGAAATTTATTTTATAGAACATTGACACACATTTTTAATAGATTTTATTTCATGCAATAAATTTGTAAATATCACGTATATCTAAGGTTGATGGGAAGAGAAATCCCCATTCATTTTTGCCTTTTTGAATCATAAAATAAACCATAAAGACTTTCATTGATAACGAACAATACATAAGCGATGCAATTTTTCCAGTTTACGGCCACCATATATCCACAAGTGGCACTAAACAAAATTTTACACTTGAATGTTAACTTGGTAAAACGAACATCATCTATAAAACTAACAAATTTTAGAACGTACTGGCACGCCAAAGTGACTGCTGCACAAGGGAGCAAAAGTTTTCTTTTGATGCATGAATATGTACAAGTTATTAAAATAAAATAACAACCAAGCTGATAACAACTTAATTAGTCACTTGGGCATCGGGCACGCCAAACGCATTTCTTTGCGCATCAGTCATTCACCACTCGACTGTAATCAAATTTATCATCATACAAGTGTCTAGTGGGTCTCGCCACTCCACATTTTCAAATCAGGTGTGCTACGCTACAAGCACCTGACAGACAAGCGACTATGATGTGAAGAAGCATCACAAGTACGTACTTGACATTAATGAATTACAAACGATACAACAATTCAGCACACGTTGCTTTATTATTACTATTACTTCCGAATATAGTTGAAAGTGATGGTAACAACCGATGATATTTCTCCACTTGAGTGGACGAATGGCCATAATATTATTGCAAACGCTGCCTGTAGCAGTCCAACAGAACAAAATAGGAAGTCTCAAACTGCTCATTCTGTTACATTTGCTATTGACATGAGTCATAAATAAATATATGCTATGGGATGTACATGCCGCTTGTGAACACTAATTCAGTTAGGAAAATTAGATTTGCTGTTGAAACCTTAACGAAAGTGTGTTCAAATAGAGTAGTGGGGAAATGGGTTATTGGATTTAATATTTTTTTGCTATGAAGCTTATATAAAAGACAAGTTGCATAGTATGTAAATATTGGTAGGATAGCATATACATGCGCCACAAAAATGAAAAAGAGTAAAATAATATTGTTTTTAAAGTGTTCTGTGAACACAGTTGCCATTTTAGAATCTTCATAAAAATCGTACTATCATCTATTATAACAAGTCAGCTCAAAGGAGCAGGGTTTTTTTCTGTGTTCGCACAGTCCCTATCCTCCCTGTACGTTTTTGTGTTTATGCTTTCTGCTCTGTTACTTCTCCTGCTCCCTTACTGCTCCTGCTCTCTTACTGCTACTGCTTTAGCTCTATGCAAAGAACGCATTAAATATGAAATTTTCATACTGGAGTGGACGCAGCATCGAATCTTGGGAACGGTGATACTACTTTTTTGCTTAAATCAATATGGGTTTCAAACAAAGTTGGTTGGATTCGCGGGCCTTTCCCTGTATCAAGTTATTCATTTTCAGCTTGAAGACCAGGCGTCTTTCTTTGCCCCAAAATACATTTACACAAACTAAGCCACCAGAGTACTCTGAAGCATTTGGGACCATCTCGATGCTATCAGCTGTGTATAGAACAGTCGGATAGATTGTGGAAATAATTATAATTTAAATATTTCAAAAGGACCTTAAACTGCCGAATCAGTACTAGCATTAGCTACTAAGCTTTTTATGAAGACCTAACCAGTAATTACTTCCCACCTAGTGAATTCAACCGATTACTCCTGATGCCATCCATAAAACCTGTGGAGAGTACACTACTGACAGCACGCAATTTTCCTGCTAACCCCGGTAATCTGCTAAATACTGATTAAGGAGCTATGCATTTTGAGGTTAATTATGAATAATTACCCAATCATAACTATAAATAATTATTCTTTAATTCCAGATTTTAATTTTTCATCTTACCCGTAGACCTTCTCACTCTGATAGGGGAAGTGATACACATTTAAGCACCAGCAGTTGAACCCCTAAAACCTGAATCCACTATGATACTTCCAGTGACGGCGTTTCCAATTAAAAGGTACCAATGCATAAAATAATTGTATAATGCTTATGGTTGTACACTTTATGTATTGAAATGTAGATCTTAAGGATTGTCATTTTTATCCACAGGTAACCGGAATCTTGGTACGAGATATTGCAAATTGTCGGATAAAATGGTGAGCTGCTTCATTCCAACATGCAAAAGCGGACATGGTGGTTCTAAATCCCACCTCTTCCGTGCACCTAAGGATGTTCGTGATCAATGGGTTAAGATCTTGAGGAAGCTCAGGTCAGATACTGTGTTTGATCCCACCAACCCATCACATAGAGTGTGTTATTTGCATTTTGAAGAAAGTGAAATAGTAAAAGCCTGGACTCATTTTGTCAACGGAGAAACTGTTAGCATTCCGCGCACGTACTGGACACTAAAACCAGCGTCTATCCCAACTGTCTTTCCAAATGTTCCAAAATCCATTCTACCCGTGCCTATCAAGCCCAGGAGAGCTTTAAAACGCCATTCAAACTGCAGCGGCGAACAAGACAAAAGAAGGAGGATCCACAAACCAAACCCGGAACCTGACACCCAAACGACATTAGACAACTCAGATGATTACAACAACAATCTTTTTGGGAAAGTAGATGAATGGATTACCAATGTCCAAAAAACTTATAATTGGACATTCTATAAAGAAGGCTTGACCTGGAGCTTGTTATTACTCAAATATGAAGACAACGTTCCAATAATAATGAAATCGATTACTGTAAGGGAAATGTTGTGCAACATACATGCATTTTGTTCAAATAATACACAATATTTTACACTACAATATCTAATCAATTATTCATTACCATTTGAAAGATGTTTCAGTTAGAAGTGGTAAAAGTCAACGTTGGAATTCACAATGCTACCGATCGGATTTTCCAGGGATCCTCTCGAAAAAGACAACTAAATACCTTCGAAGACCTGCTGGAAGTTCTAACGGCCACGACACAACTACATGCATGTGGGGGGCTTAAAGGATATTCAGAGGACATTAAAACGAGCAAGCTAGGAATTTTAAAGGATAACGTTTGGTATTCGTCACAGTGTCAGCAGCTTAGTCCACGAACAACGTGTACACCATGTCTACAACTGTTTCCTAATTTCCAGCGACGCCGGCACAGCAGTCATTCAAATAAGAATCACGCAGCACGACGCACGGAAGTCAAGAAACCTGAAAACAAAATGCTCAATCGTTACAAAACCAAATTCAAAGCGTTAAAGAAAACAAATAAAAAATTTAAATCGGAACTAGTCAGTCAACGCAGAAATATAAGTCTTTCAAGTTATAAGCGTTGCGTGGAATATGTTCGTGGACTTGGCATGACGGATAATCAGAAGGATGTCATAGTGCACACACTCCGCAGTATAAAAGTGAAATCCGCTAAAGGAAATAGGTTAATGAAAATTTTAAAATCCCAAGTCGTTGCTAATTTAGGAATACATTTTATTAACTCTGAGTATTTTTTATAATAGGTACACTTCTAGCTGGCTACTGGAGTGTCTTCTGCTCAAAATCAAGTCACCGGCCGCGTACAAGCATTTGCGAGAAGCCAAAATGCTTCCACTACCCCACGTTAGCACACTGCGCAAACTTGGGTTCCACTAGCCCACGAACGATGCGAATTTGGGTTTTCAAAGTCGTCTCTAGAGGCCATAAATCGAGAATATGAAAATCTACCCCAAAGAGACCGACAAGGCACCTTGATATTTGACGAAGTTAAACTGAGAGAGTCATTAAACTATAACCAACAGAATCATAGGGTTGATGGCTTTGTGGATTTTGGAACCGGAAATGAGACCTTAACTTTGCCAGAGAGGAACAGATATGCCAACCATGCATTAGTGATGATGTATAGACCTCTTAACGCTAACTGGGTATGAGTATTATGACATTGTGTATGCACATAAAAGGATGCTCGACAATTTCTCATGTTTTGCTGCAGGTTCAGCCATTTGCTGCGTTTGCGACATGCGAGGCAGCTAAAGGTGAGATTTTGGCAAAACTGGTATTACAAGCAGTAATTAAACTAGAAGATGCGGGGGCTGAAGTTTTGAATGTAGTTTGTGATGGTGCTAAGCCAAATCGCAAAATGTGGAAAGGGTTTGGGATAACCGGCAACTCTGATGGTATAAATAACAAGGTAATAAAGTATCATAATATCTTAAGTATTCAGTGTTGATTCTGATATATAATTTTAACTTTGCATTCTCGTGTTTCAGATAACTCATCCCGGTGACGACAATAGAAACCTCTATTTTAGTTCGGACGTACCGCATTTATTTAAGTGCATCAGAAATCATTTTATGGCCAAAAATACTATTGAGGTAATTTACCGCACCGCAATTATTGCTATTGAATGTCCAAAACCTGATTTAAAGTATTGTGTACATTATATTTTGTTGCAGTTTCAAGGAGAAGTAGCCAAGTTTTCACACTATCAACGGCTTTATGAAATTGAGAACTCACTCGCACCTGGTCTACGCTACTGCCCAAAGCTCACAAAATCACACATTAACCCAAACAACTTTGAAAAAATGGTTGTGTGTTATGCAACACAATTATTTAGTAATCATGTTGGGAATGGGCTGACATTTTACATGCGTGAAGGTGTTTCTGGCTTGGAGGATGCTAGCGGTACAATTGCGATCACTTTGATTCTCAACAAGGCGTTTGATGCACTTAATGCCAAGATTCCATGTCAAGGTATTCGACCAAAATCGGAGCAGTTTAAGGTACGTGTTTTTCTTGAAATTAAAGCAACTTGCATGGCAAATTTAAAAATAATTTAAAGAAATTTTAATTCTTTTGGACAGGTTCTCCAAGACTTTCTTTTTATCGTAACAACAGAGCAGGAACAGAGAAAATTGGATCGAAAATATATCGCATTTGCATCAGACGAGACATTAGAAGGGTTAAGAGTCACCGTTGCGACTACAGTTGAAATAATTGAATATGCTGTCAACACGTTGAAGTTTGCATATATACTGACAGTAAAATTTAACCAGGACGCTCTGGAGGTACCTTAAGCCTTGTCAAAAATATGTCTCTTTATTTCTAAATTTACAATTAATTTATAAATTTCTTTAGAAATTTTTTGGTCTAATACGTGCTGCGGGTGGACGTGAGGAGCATCCAACAATTAAAAACTTTCTGTATCTCTACCGACTCTTGAGTATGTACTCACCTTGCAAGCGAGTTGTTCGCGGAAATATTCGAGGATCAAACGGAACAAACGATGAAACTGTCCTGTGTTCGTATCGTGCAAACTTAAAAGCGTCGGCTGCAGCTGTAGTTGAGGAGCAGCGAAAGATTGATGAAGAAATTTGTGCAGAAATCGACAGAAATATAAAGCTTTGCAGCGTTAGTGATAGTATGCCTCACCTTGCAGATCACAATTACTCCGTTACCGTGACTCCCGGGTTTACGTCCAATGACTGGAATAATCCAACTGGCACTCTGAGTAGAAAAATTGTATTCCATTTGTGTGGATTTGTTGCATACAAATTCAGAAAATTGTCGAAATGTCAGGACTGCATTACTGCATTATACGAGTCAGACCCCAGAAACTGGGATACAGGTTTTCGGACTTTGGTTGATTTGGTGAATCAAGGACCGCTCCACTATCCGTCCCCTGTTCTGTTCAAATTTATAGCATATGCTTTGGAACCTTCAATTTGTAATATTATTGATAGTTGTTCGTTTTTTGGTGATATGCTTCTGGAATGTTTAAAAAATTTGCCTGTTGTTCCTGTTGACGGGTTGGGGTGTCGAGCGGAGAATCATAGGTCTGATTTAATTCAGCAATTGATACCATTTTATGTAACAATGAGATTCAATTTTTGGTGTCGTACTCAGCGTGATAAGATTGGTAAAGGAAAAGAAACCAAAGTCAAACGTAAAGAATCCAAGCTTTTATAAGCGGCGCTATTCTCATATATCTATTTTGATGTTAATCAAATGATTCCATGTTTCCATTTGTACGATTGAAATAAAATTAATGTATGAAAATTGAATATTTCTGAAAACAGATAACTTAAAAGGCACCACGGAAATAAAATGAACCACGTTCGGTTTAGTGATAACAAATTTCAGAACACTTAAGGTTATATAAAACCTAATACCTACTACTGTAAAGTTTGCATGAGATCATCTAAACATGCAACATTTCATGCACAACTTTGCTAAATATCCCGGAATGTGTCGCCTTTATTCGCCTCCTTCGGGTAGCTACCGAAGGTTTCAAAACCAACGACTGAATCTGTGTGCAGAATTGATGATTTAGATATACGTAGTTCATAATTAGTTGGAATGGCAGTTTTAGTTTGCCGTTTTAAGGTTTTGGAAATCTTAAAACATGCGCTGATTAGATTAACGAAAATTAGGCTTACAAACTGCCCTACTCCCTACAAATGAGTTCTAATGCTAAGCAATGAGTTCCAAAACTGCGTTTCAGTTTCAAACGCAATTAGTTAGAAACATAAATCATAAGAAATAATTCCAATGAATTACCAAGCCAAGTATTTCAGTACATAACAATGGCAGCAGTAGAGTAAAGCACAGCTTTTACATGATCCCTCGTGATGTGCAGAGAAATCTGGTGGCGAGAATATATACATGTATTCCGAGGCGCCAGAAAGTCTCAGCTGATAGTATACTTAACCTGATATACATACCATGGTTTCAAAGATTCGGAAGGCGCCAGAAAATTACGAAATGTATTCTAATAGTCCTGCAGGTGCCCGTAAATTACAAAATGTATTCTAATGGTCCTGCAGGTGCCCGTAAATTACAAAATGTATTCTAATGGTCCTGCAGGTGCCCGTAAATTACAAAATGTATTCTATTGGTCCTGAAGGGGCCCGTAAATTATAAAATGTAATTCTAAAGGTCCTGCAATTGCCAGAAAATTACAGAATGTATTCTAAAGGTCTTGCAATTGCCAGAAAATTACAGAATGTATTCTAAAGGTCCTGCAATTGCCAGAAAATTACAGAATGTATTCTGTTGGTCCTGCAGGTGCCCGTAAATTACAGAATGTATTCTGTTGGTCCTGCAGGTGCCCGTAAATTACAGAATGTATTCTAAAAGTCCTGCAGGTGCCGGAAAATTGCAGAAAGTATTCTAAAGGTCCTGCAGGTGCCCGAAAATTACAGAATGTATTCCACAGGTCCTGTAGGTGCCCGAGAATTACAGAATGTATTTTACAGGTCATGCAGGTGCCCGAAAATTACAGAATGTATTTTACAGGTCATGCAGGTGCCCGAAAATTACAAAATGCTCTTTTAAGGACGGCGGGGTGCTTACAAATACAGAATTTGTTTGTAGGTAAGTTTCTGTCTGTCAGTCTGTCACAAATACTGAATGCATTCTAAAGGTGCTGCAGATTCCCAAAAATTACTAATGTTGTTCTAACGTCCTAAAGGCTGCTGCAAATTATACAATGTATCTCAAAATATTTGCAGGTGCCACAAAATGTTTTTCTAAGATCATACAGAGATCAGTGGCAATTACAGATTCTGTAATACAGAATGCATTCTAAAAAATATAGAATGCTTTTAAGGTCCTGCAGAATTTCGGAAATTACGGTATGTTTTCAGGGTATTGACGTTGCCTTACAGTTTAGCATTGAGTTCTTAAAGCCTGCAGATGCCCGCATGTTACGAAATTTGCTTCAAATGTACTGTAGTGTACTATCAAAATTTCGGATTTTGTCTGAAACCGACTGTGTGTTTATTTTACCGCAGGTATTCATATTACTAAATGTGTGGTCAGTTGTTGAAGTGTCCAAAAAAATTAAAATGAGATTGAAAAGTTAAATATATATTCCCTCTATAAAATGGTACTTGAAATAGATTGGAATGGTCAGGTGATATTTTGTAGCAACTAGAACGTTCCGCGATTTAGCGCGGAAAATCGGGAATTACTAGTTTTACACATGTCAGTTCATTTGACGGGGCTTAAAGAAAACGACGATCATTGCAATCGACAGTTTGACACACGGTAATATTTATAGAGGTACATAAAATATCATTCGAAAGATGTTGCTATTTCTTCTTTACGATATCATGTATGTTTATTATCCAGATATAAATGTTTTTTTACAATAATATGCATTCCAACAGCAAGAGAAAAAGAAAGTGTTTGCTACATGTCAATTGACGCATAAATTGGAAACACAACACACAACTCTTAACCAACTTGCATGTTTGAGGCCTCAAACTTGGATTTTCTCAGAAAGGAGTTCTTTCAAGGTACACAATACTACTATTCACATTCATTGGTACTTGCAAACAATGGTCTTTTTTACGTCGAGATAGTTTATGCATTCTGGAATCAGCGATTCCTTATAAACATCTTTGCAGTGTTTTAAAATAAAAGTTTTTTTTCAATTAGTATCTATTTTATTACTTTAAAAACCTCATATAACACGTGGGAATTAGTTTACGTAGAGTTCTGATCAGACACATTTGTTCCGAACATTTGCTGTACTCTGTACTACTGCATTCGTTTAAATTCTTACAAAAAGGAAAAATTAATATTGTCAGCGTATTTATGCAACATAAAATAACGTCATTAATTAATCAGTGTCAGCTTTGCCAACATGCCAACTACAGTACTGCAACAACTGCTACATTTTAGACACCCAAGTTCATCATGGTTCAAAACCTTGATGTGCCACATTGTGTGGCCAAACATAATGCTTCTATGCTGTCTTAACGTAAAAAACGCATGTTGTTATGGGTAAACAGTTGGTAACACTAAAAATTCGATTTATTTCATCAGTTATTAATACATGTCTTATTAATACTGCTATTTTGCAATAATATAAACTGTACTAAATGTAGATTAACTTGCTTGCAGAGACCAAAGAGATATTCTGATAAAACCCATCAGATTCCCTATCTTAAATCTTGTTTCATAAATTTAAAAAAACATGATTTCAAGCAGTTGCTAGTTTATTTTTATTGGTTTTTATTGTATGTGTTTGTGCTTCTGTACAAAGATGTGATCTTGGATAAAACTTCAGATGAATTTACTGATAACTGCAGTATCTACAAGCTAGGATTACTAGAGTGAATACACATTTGATATAATTGTTGTTTTGTATATTATGCATTTGAGATTTGATTATTTATTAGGCATGCATAAATTCCTATTTCCTTATTTTACCGTAGATGATGCACAAAAACTCAGATTTGTTTTATTACAAAATTAGTCTTGATTCAGATCAAAGCGGTTGTCGGTTTATCTCTATTCAAACCATGCATTTTGCATTTGTTATAAAAATAACCAAGAGTTCATTTCATAGGTTCATCACTAACTCGCATTCACGTTCCAAACTATATCAGTTAAGAAATCGGATAGTTTATTAGTCCGAAGTTCGAACAAAACTTAAGCCTTAGACAAATTTTTAATTTTTAGCATAATCTCACCAACTTTTTGAAAGCTGCCTAAAAACAGTTAACGGTCAGTCAGTACATACCAGTTTTACTTACGCACTTTTTTAAAACACAAAAACAAAACTTAGAGCAGCTGGCACTCATGACGAGTCAAGAGCCCAAAGAGGTCGTCATGCTTTCTAATAGGTATATCAGTTTACATTTGAAGTCTTTTTATGCACAGCGTAAACCTAGTAGTCAACTCTCTTTTGCAAACACCAACTCGCCGAATTGACTAGATTTGGACTTTTTTAACTCAAGTTTTTTATCTTGCATTTGGCGAGCATTTAAAAAATACTAACGATCACTAAAATGTTTATTTGTAGAAGACGGACGTACTGCTACATTGTATCTCGCATGAAAATATAATTGTTCTGTTCTTTAAAAAATGTGCAACAGAGCACTTTTTATGGACACAACAAGGAAGAAGAAGAAAATGTGTATTTATTATGCTTAGTCTGCCATAAAAAGACGTTTTACACTGCCAAACAGTTAAATGCCCAAACATTTTTGCAAAATATGCATGTAACAATAATAATAAGCAGTATGGTTAACATGTAGCGTGCAACATTTGTCTCTCTCAGACTTTAATACAGTTTTTGTCTAATAACCACTTGGGCCAAACAGTACCTACATCTACGTCATACATCAAAATATTTGCACAGTTTATGTACAATACTACTCAAATTTAAGCAGCTTGCCATTGCATCTTGTCTTTGACAAAAGTTGCCAAATATTTAAAACGTGAGCAAATTCGGATTAGCAAACACTTTCAAAAAGTGTTTCTACTTGTAAACAAGATCTTTGCTGAAAAACATAAACCGTATGATTGTGTGTGTTTGTGTAAAATAAAAAAAAGAGTAAAATGTAGTCTTGATTCCTTTTCATACATGTAAGCAAAAGCTCTTAAAACCTAGCTGCAGTGAAGCTGATAAATAAGACTTGAAAGCAATTTAAAAATCATGCTTCATTTTTATCGAAATTGTGTATCTTTCCTTGAATGAAACGCGTTAAATTAAAATGAAAGTGAGCGTTAAAAAACCGAGGATTGTAGAAAGCATGTTTTAAAGTCTTTTCATGTTTCATGCACCTACATACACATAAACTTTACAAACAGCGTGTTTTCTTGTTTGATAAAAACACGCAAAGAATTTTCTCCGCGTTATTGGAATGCATCTGCCTAGATTTATTATTAGTACGGATTTGCTATTACGACTTTGGAGAGACCGTGCTTAGTACAAATGGAAAATAATGGCAGGCATGATTCCACACAGTGTGGATCTCTCTTAAAAAGAAAATGTATTTCTCTACCTACACATACGTGACCCACATGCAATATGTTTACTTGAAACTTTAATTTATTCCTTTTAAAATTGTAAAAACAGTACATGCAATTGTCTCTGTCTATTTTATGGCTACCATGTATTCCGGCGTATGTGATTCTAATGGATCACTCTTTTCCACAAAAGTTTACAAGACACTCTCCAGTAGATTGTAGTTTTTAATCTTTTCTCCTCATCAGCATGTTTATTTTACACGTGTTGCTGTCAATGTAACACATTCCACTGGAATGGGAGTATACGCTAAAGGCGGTGCTGTTGCTGCTTTGGCTGCAACAGCACCGCCAACAACTTTGGTTTTTTTGCGTTTTGCTGAGACTTGGAAGTATTGCGTAGTCATTTGGTCCTAAATCTTGCCATTACTAAATACGTCATTGCATCATGGGATGCAAAAAAAATCAAATAAGAAAGGAATAAAATGGATCTGTCATGAAAGCATTTCGGAAATTTGAGAACGAAGAATAATAATCAGTGGAATAAATGAGTATACACTACGTATTAACCGCGTAGATTTTTCCACATTTTTATTTTCCAAAAAATAGCTTATCCGTTTTTTTCTTTTCTGAAATCGCAAAGTTTCTTATTTATTTTTGCAGATAACATGCCATTCCATGATAACTTATAAAACAGCTTGGCACTTGAAATATTGAAATAGCAAATATTTTCTAAGCAACGTGCACGAATTCATTATGAGCGGCCCATTAAATATGTATTAAAATAGTAAATTCTAAGAAACACAGAATTGGCTTTCTTGCCTTTTAGACGTCATTGGTCGTGACAATCATGTCAAGAAAGGGCAGATGAACGTGTTCTCTCTGTCGAACTGTCTGCTTGACGTAACGGTGAATTTACTGACATTGATGTGTTTGTAATTTTGCTGACTGGAGGAAAATTGCCTTTTCCCTTTTCTTTGAGGTTAGATGACAGAGGATTTGCCAAAAAACTAAGTGAATTTTTTGTAAAAATAAAAACTTTCATCTGTCGATTCATCCGCGTTCATATTCACTTCTCCGGTTGATTGATACTTACTTATAATTTTAGCTTGCGTATTGCTCGTGCAACAAAACGACATAAAATAATCAAAATTGATGTAAAAGTTTGAGAAATTGTCCGATTCCTTCATTTAAGTGTCTAATTTTCTTTTCATTAAAATTATAGTAAGTTAATGGCAAAAAAACCATGTCCTTTCAGAAATGAGGCCATATTGAGTTTAGAAAACAGTATAGTAAATATGAAAACATATTTAATTTATTTCATTATTTTTATGTTTGTGTCATGTCCACACACTTTAAAGAGATTATAAGTCGTGGTTTAGTATTCAAAGCGGAAATTCAATAAATGTGCTTCCTTGCCTTGACTCTCTCCTCGCATAACTCTCGTCTGTCAAGACTCAATCCGCACAGCACTGCTTAGCCCGACTGTTTAAAAATTCTCGTCAAGGTTTCTCAATTCCACACCGGCTCACTGACTTTAAGTCATTTTCACAGCTGCTCTTCCATCCGCAAAAAAGGCAGTTTCCAGTACTCATTGTCAGAAAGCAGGGAAGAGTTTTACCCAACTCATTTCCTCCTTTTCTCAGTTTACTACCATGTGCACTTATCCATCGACATGAACATATTATTCCCGGGGCAAAATTCTAACCTTGTGGTAAATAATTCTGTACAGCACATACTATTCCTATTGCTCAAGCATGTCATCATCGTGCCAACACGCACCTTACTTCTATTTACTTCTGCAAAAAAACATAATAATATACTGTAACGATGATGATAATGATAATGATGCTGATACCAAAGAACCAGCAGCAGAGGAGAATCACGATGATCAGCAAAGCTCTCTTTGCACATTTCCCCTCGTCTTATTTTTCTTTTTAGCGTTCAGCCAGCCACTACAATGCTCTATATCTGCACTGCTAACTTTCTTCCGCGAGCAATCGACGAGGTGGAATAAACTTCAGTAGCAGCCGTGGTGGCAATGCTGGTGGCATGAATAATGGTAAGCTACCATTGGTAACAGTACAAAAGGTATTAAAGATGCTGCTGTTGTTTTAAAATGAATGCACGGTAGTGATCATGATTGAAGCTTTTCTGTTTTTGCACGATCATTTTCTAAACAAAGTGATGCAAAAAGAGAGGCAGTGGAAAAAACCAATATAGGAAAAGCTGAGCTCATTACTGCACATTATTACAATCAAATGTACATGCATACCGAAGAAGATACATAATATTCAACTTTTTACATGATTGTGCGCTTGCTTGTTAGCAGTGCACATATAAGGCGGTACTACTCCTTGTTATCTTGATCATTTACTTGAAAATGTAATGCAGTTTGGCAAAAATGGCATTTTATCTTTTCTCAGTGAACAGTGAATTTTACTGGCTTTGAAGAAAAAACAAAGTCGAGGTTGGTAAAGATTGTGCAGATGCAAGATGGACCACGCTTACAATTCGAATTTTCTCATTTTAACTCTTTAACTATCTATCACAGAATAATCCATACAGTTTCTTTTTTTATTCATTATTGGGTTTTCAGTTTAGGGATTATTCGATTCTTTAGTTGATTTTGCTTATAATGTACATTGTGAAAAACCAAGTTTCTTGTACAGTAACCTTTTCCTTTTTAAAATAGAGACAAAATTTCATTGTGACTCAGAGACAGTGATCTTTAATTTGCACTTTGAAACAAAGACAATCCTGTTTTACAGTCATTAGTAGAAACGTTTGCTTTGCTGGCGTCGTGTGGTGGATTGCACAATTAACAAAAGCTTATTAACTAACGAACACGCAATAAGTAAAAACATCATTAATGTACTTGCAGAGAGAATCCGCTTATCGATGTCAAATCGATTAATGCTTTTCATTTTAAGTGAAGTGAGATGAAACTGACGAGGCAATATAACATATAAGCTGCTACTGTAAAAAAGCCAAGGCGTGGTTCGTTTTGCCGTGTCACATATCTTTACACTATTTTTGAATTGAGTGTACAGAAAACATTAATTTAGTTTTTTCCACGTTACCTGTCTCAGGTTACACATTCATTTTTTTGGCAACAAATACATTTGCCATGAAATAAAGTACGTGTTGCTTCACTTCCTATTTTCATTTTTCATAATCGATAATATATTTCCCGCAGTTTAATGATGTTTGCAGCAAAAATTGAAAGCAGTTTAAAAAACAGCACATAGGCGGCAAAGCTTAGTGAACTTTACGTATAAAAACCAAATAAACAAGCCATTAAAAATGTAAAGCATTCAGCATTACTTGAATATGTGATAATGATTGTTTAACTGCGGTGATGGTGCGGCAATATGGCTATCAGTTCTGATGACGGTGGCCAAGAGAAAAAGAGAGTGTGTACGAGTTTCTCCCTTTCGTGTGTCTTGCCTGTCTGCTCAAAAAGTTTATTGTTTCTTTCTTCAGCCGTTTAACCATAGGCGCAACCTGTGCAAGGATCATTACTCCCGCAAGGTGAAAATTGTCTTTGTTTATAGGCGGCGTAAGCACAATTTTGTACTATAGCAATTCAGAAAAATACGAATTATCAGCTACAAATGCACGTACGAAAAACTACAGTCTTCCATACATACTCTATGTATGGCTTCTATTCATCAGTTACTCCAGTGTTTTTTGTAGAAGCGTTGCAATTTCAGCTTTTGAAATTGTTTCACGTCTAGTGCATATGGTTTTTGTCTACAATCACTACAATGAAATTTTGAATACATCTTTTATTTCATGCAATAAATATTAATCTTACTCCGTTTCATCTAACGCGATCAGTTGTGGTAATGATTGCGTATGTACATGCATTGTACATTTTTCTATTTACCAGATTACGAGTAGCTATCAATTTTATCAATTTTTATGGACTTTTTAAGTTGCTTCCCAGAAATGAAGCTGTTATAACGTTTGAAAAGTGCAAAATGCAACTGATTGCTATTGCTGACTTCTGACGGTAGTTTTGCTGCAAATTGCAAAAAAACACTAATAGCTGTATCATGCGCTGTTATATGAATGTATAAGTAATGCTTCTCTCCCATGTGATTGCCCAAGTTAGAAAGGTGCTATTTTAAACAAGAGCAGTAAGAAAAACATAAATAAAAGGATATGCTAACGATGATGAAGACGCTGTAACGCACACAAGCGACTTAACCAAACCTCAGCTTAATATTTCTGATTCATTATTACGTTCCGTGTGACCATTGTTATGTGCTTGTAAAAGCTGGCGCATACAACTGTTGTCTCACCTGCATTCTTGTGTGCTATACTCGCGAATAACGTATTATTATTATTAGCAGTAGTTTATGGTAGCAGAAAAGAGTAATAAGGGACTTGGCAAAGTAAAAATTACCGTGAAGTTTTAATGCTAAATGATAATAAACGCACTTTTATTGCTTTTTCCCGTGAAGGTGTTGGAAGAGTAAATGTAAAATGAAGAAATATTGCGGTATTGTGTACTGCCTATGAGCGCCTTCATTATTATTACCAAATAACCAACATCGCATTCGCATTTTGCAGAAAAGGAAGAGATTTCCATTTTACGCTGTTTGTATCTACGTTTCTGGGAGTACCAATTTAATTTTAAATTACTAAAAATTAATTGTACAAAAGCAGTGCATTTTGGAGTACCAACCCTAGCTTTCAACCAAAGTTATATGTAATTTGTGGGACCGTGTCTTGAAACTAGAATACTGTAGTAGTATGCCTTGCAAAAGGACTGCATTGTACCACAGAAAAACCATCAAAACTTTGCCTTAGTCATCATCGTCCTAGTCCTATCCATAGGCATTAATAATATATCTGTGTTTAATATCTTCTTCTCGTGTGCACGCCTCATTCCCTCTTATTACTTCTCCCCTGGTGGTGGTGCACAGCGCTGTTGTTCACAATGAACTGAGAGATTTCTCAAAGCGTGAAAAATTTTTCGGTGTCGTAAATTTCTAATTTCTTCGCCAGCATAAACTTCCTTCTCTCATCTTCATCAAAAGGATTCTGTATTATTTTTGTATGAGAGCATGTATAGCTTATGAGCTTAGGTTTAAACTTTAAGGTTTGTTTGGTACGTACTACATGCCATGAGATTAGAGATTTAAGACGATGAGAATAGTTTTCTTGATGATGTGATACTTTTTAATGCTATGTGATACTTGATTCTTTGCCATGGTTTAATGTTCAAGCTACACACAGAAAGTAACTAACCGTAGCATGACAGTTTCGTATCATAAGATTTCGCTGACTGAGAAGAAGATGATGACTTAAGTCAAACTACCGAGTCAAGCGACGGTGGTACTAAAAGAATATTGTATTTCGTTGAGCCGCTTGAGTTTCCCAACTTTATTCGCACTTCTGCGACCGTTACCACAAAAGCAAGCTTGAAATTCGGCCGTATCACACAGAGAAGTAACACAGAAGATTCGGCCGCAGAGAAGCAGAAAGAAAATTTACAACTTGCTGTGGCTGACACTTCTGTACTACATTGCATTAGGTTGCATATTCTGCGGGACTACTGCACTGCTACCACTTTTACAAATTCTGCCATGCTGAGCAGCATGAGGCCAAGAAGATCAAGAGGAAGAGTGTGCCCGGTCGGAAGGATAATCTGCAAAGTGAACAAGTCTCCTCTCTCATTGTATATATTCATTTCGTTTATAAGCGCATATCCGCAATAGCATCTTCCACATATTTACTAGATCTTTCTAAACGATGCAATATTGTACATACAGAATATATGCATGCATGCAAAAATTCTCGTATACTATGTATTTATAAATTTAACAACAACAATCGGCGATAATGATGACTCTGTATTTTCCTGTATTTACCGAGTTTTCTGATCCATCAGTCCTTTTTTCTTTTCCTCATTCCCTCAAAAATAGACATACACCTAGCATTTCCTTTGAAACAGAAAAATGTTAACAAGAATAACAACAAGAACAACGCGACTAGAATAAGAATGTACGCAATTTTTCAATTCACTGCTCTCTAATAAAAGCTCTTGGATGCATACTGGTTACTGTGATGGATTCTTTGCAAACCGCATCTTTGTATGCAAACAGAGACACACAACAGCAATGCACACATTATAAGTAAGTACCTTCACCTTCCTTTGCCCATTTCCTCAACAATAGAGTATTGCACATCTTCAGTATTTCTTGCAGTCTCATCCATCTTTTTTTCCTTTTTGTTGTGTACACAAAGGCTTTTCTGCCACTAAGCATTTTATGCATATTTAAAGATAAGCATTGCTGATTATATTATATCCACTTTTAGTCATGTATTGATACAATTTTTACTCCACAAGCATTTTCATCTCTGGCAGAAGAGATCCTCTAAACAGCAACAATAACATACCAAAAACATTCTCCCACTACTACTGCAGTGTGCCGTGCAGACATGCACCTATATAGTTTTGCAGAGAGTGCGTACTTTTTACCCTTTTTGATAACTATCCTTACTAACTTTTTACTTCGAGAAATAGCCAAGTATATAATAGTAAACACGATAGTGCTCAACCAGTCATATACAAACTTTTAAAAGTCTCTCTACACCAGCAGCACAAACGCCGCATTAAAAGTCTATGTATATCGTTGTTAGTTTTGATGTCGATTCGTAAATACAATATTGCTTGTTCAATGCTCCTCTCTGCCGTGCGACTTACTCCTCTTTTCTGCATTTTACCCCTTTAATCTCATCCTCATCTGGTGTGTGTTTGTAGTAGTCTGATCGTCTCTTCAGAACTTGGTTTGCAAGTGAGACGCTCTTGTGTTGGTTCAGACGCACACACACTCTTTCTCAGCAGTTTGTGCTTCTGCACCTCGTCTGTCGGTTCAATGATGTTGCTGATGATGATCATGTCTACTATATTACATCTTTACACTCTGTGCGGCAATCGTAGTAGCAGTAAATGCTCACTAGTGCTTCCACCGCTATTACTTTGCTGCTTCTGCTTCTGAGGACGTCGACGGAAACAAAACAAGTCAGCTAGAAGGAATTCTCTGACTTTTGAAAAGAAAAAAAGTTTTGCTTTGTTGCTGCAGTTCTTGGCAGAAACTGCAACTGCTAACTTGCTTTAAAGCAGTGAGCGTGAGCATTTCCTTTTTAATCGTTTCGGTTCTGTTGTTGTTGTTCATTTTTGTGTTGTACGTCGCAACTACTTATTCCACTCGTTTTTTACTGGGTCTATATATATTTTTTGTTTGATCGTGTCTTTGGAATCCATACATTCAAAACACTGCAGACAAAAGGGAGGAGGAAGAAGACAAAGTATGAAAGAAATGAACCTGCTCCAATTTTTCCATCCCATAAAACATCTTGATTTTCGGGAGATATAAATACATACATAAGAAAGTGGAAAACAAGCAGAATCAAAGATTTTTTTCTTTTTTTGGAAGGTTGTTTCGTAGGATCTGTACATAAGCTTAAGTCTGCATTGTATTTTCCATTTTGTAATGTGGCGGAGTGTGAATGTGTTGACAATGTCATGACAAGTTAGGTTGCGTTCCTCCATGTGTGTGTTCCTCGTTGGGGGAATGTGGTAGCTCTTTGATTTACTCCTCAATTAAAGGAACTTGCATACCCTTGTGAATGTTTTAAAGGCAATAAATACCCAGACAATTCTTTCACTCTATACAGCTCTGTCTTGCAGGCAGAATTATTTATTGGCACTAAAAAGCGGAAACCGCATTCCATTTCTCACAACTTTCACCGTGAAACTTTTGTCCTTTCGACTTGCTTGCTCTCTTTTTCTCTGACTGGAAATTGTGAAAGAGTTACACGAGCGGTGGTGTTAAGTTTCTTCTAAATAAAATACATTTCGTGTTTTTTTGGATGTGTACATGCAACATTTGACTTTTTTATGCTTCTATTCGAATGCTGCAGCTGCATTGTCGCTTCTACAACTGGAACGGAAATTAATATTGCATACTATGACAAAGTTTTTTTTTGCGACGAGCATAGGACAACAACGGTTTTGCCTAGTTTGCCATCCTGACAGAATACAAAAAATGTGACATCTTGTAGGCAAGATTTATAGCTTTTTCTTTGGTTTTGCGACACCGGTGTGCGCGTTGTCATCAGACTGGAGTAGAAAGGGATTGGCTGGAGGTGGAGATGGAAAACTGTGCTAAATTGATTGGAATTGTTTTACTGCAGTAAATGCGTAATGAGATAATGAGCTTCATGATTTAATAGCATCATTCTTAAAAGTCTGGACTGGAGCATGTGCGCTCTGAAGAGACAAAATCCAATATTATGTACATGATCTATTAACTTCTGGCATGAATATAGCTGAAACTTTATATAAGGAATAAAAACAAAAAACTAGTTTGTCTTCCTGCTCGTATGCTAACAGCGTTGTGAGTTTGGATTGATTTACTTCTAAAGCCAAGTCTAGTGAAGTGCAACTTGTCTCTCGTCATTCATCATTTTGCCAAAGAGGGAGAAACGCGGAGAGTGAAGAAAAGTGAAGCCAGTAGAAAGCCAAACCTGAACAAGAAATGTGTCTTCGTTTCTGCAAGCATGCAAATTTTAATGATTGATATCCAACAACGCGGCAATTTTATCTGTTTTTGGAAGATATATGGCGATTAATAGGTACTTAGTATTTTAAACTTGGTATTTTAGTGGTATGGTTGCAAGTTTCAAGTTGGAAAAAGTGAAACAAAATATATTTTACACATTTTTCTTAGCTGAAAAAGAGTGAGAGTGGTAGCATCCAAATTGCTGTATTTTAACCTAGTTGAGTGTTCGTATTTTGAATGTATTTTTACAAATTGAACTTTGTAAGCAAAACCTTGCTTCGTGTCTTTTCACCATAAACGTGGGTTTGCCTGCTATTTTGAGATAAATACTCAATTTAAAAAAGGTAATTAAAACATCCTACAACATAAGAACAGCCTCTAGTGAAACGTATTATTATGTTTGTTTTAAAGTAATTTAGCATGCTTGGTTCATTCACTCATAAGTTAGCAATAAGAGGTACTTATTTTTTATTTATAATATTTGCATTTTAATCCCATTCATTCATTCCACTTTACCGATCAAGAGCCGTACACTTTGACATGTGAGAAATTCCTTTAGGCGAGGGAGGTTTCGCAAATACATCTTCCCAGTGGCAAGTGCAAACAAACAAGACCACTTTGGCAATACAAGTGGAGAAGAGAGTGGTAAATAATATATATTTTAGCTAGAAGCAGAAACAGAAATGTGAACATGGCACATTTACTCCCTATGCCAAAGTGCCTTTTCTCACCATTTTATACCCATGTTTGCAAAATTAATCCACGTTTTCATCTTTTAGGTACTTGAGTGTGCTTTGTGTGCACGGCAGTGTAGCTTTTTCAGAAGGAATGTAGGGTTTGAAGCCGGCTTTAGTAAACCTGGAGAAATTATCATGCAATCCCTGCTCCGCGTCTTTATCCTTGTGAATTCCCCCATCACATGATATTACCCTGCACACTTGGCTTACAGCATTTTCACGCGCCACATAAATCTACCCTTGCGAATAGTCATAATAATATGTTATATATTCCATAGTATATTAAGTGTTGTTGCCTTGCAAAAGAAATATTTGATTAATCTTCTCCCTCTCCCTGTTTGCTATTAAGCAATTACGTAGGTCTTAGTACTTGACTTTGGTACGTTCTTGCTTGCATGGTATTTGTACTAGCCTTACGCAATCATCATTTTGAAAAGTGACATGATTCACCAAAATTGCATATTCAAATTTTTTTGCAAGCACCTGTACAAGTTACACTGATAAGAATGTAGACATATGTAGACATGATAATTGCTGCTTTTTTTTATTGCAAACAGACGAAGGATGCAAAATGATTGTTTGCACAGATATTTTAGCAAGTCAGTCAGAGGCTGCTTTGTTTATTTAGTTTATGCAATAGGAATTACCAATATCTGCATATAAAAGGGAAAACTCTCCTTTTACCCCTTGGCAATTCAACTAACACCTGGTAACACTAACTGGCTTTGATAGAAACAAAAAACATGCTTTCGCAAATATACTTACTTGACAAAATGATCATGTTATACGCAAACGTAGGTACGACAAAATAATTAGCTAACAATAATCAACGAAAGTATCATGACCGTAAGATGAAATTTGGTTGCTTGACTTTGAAACATTTAACATATCTATTTTTTGAAATGTCGATTACTGCAAGCATTTAACTTCATTTGATATCATAAAGATAACGAAAAGGGATAGTGTTAAAATAGGGTACATGACATGTCACCCAGGCAAGCCTTTTTATCAGATTTTATTTTGGCTGCAAACGCTTGCTTTCTTTGAGAAACTTAATCATCATCAAACCAGCGTACGATATAGGTTATCTTTATGGTACTCATCACAGCGACAACAAATCTAAAATAGGAATTGACACTTGCAAATGAGGGCTGTGTGTAAATGTGTTTGCAAATAAATAATTGCACATGCTGCATTGTAACATTGTCTTTGTCAAAATAAATGTCCTTTTGGGATGTGTTTGCATTAGCATGACAGGGAGACGTGCACGCGTGTCTATGGAAAATTGCATTTTTCCAATTTAGTATGACAATGTGAGCCTACGTTTTGGTGTTTTTTGCACACTCCTTGTGTACTTAGATCCTGAATATTTTAATAATATTTTCATAGCGTAATCTATATGTCACCATTATCCTTCAATGGTGGTCAAATTTTGTCATCATAAATTAAATTGTGTTTGTCTGCAAGTTTAGTGTCATATTATTTCAAAAAGCTATACAATTGCACGCATACCAACCTAGGACCGTAATAGGCAGCAATGTGAACAATGAAATAACTTTCCGTTTTCATGGTGAAATATCCCTTGCACCGGCCATTTCTAAAGCAGCAATTCTTCGCGTTGTACTTCTTTTCAGAGTTCATAAATCATGAAATGCGAATACATTCTGATTAAATTAGCTATTTTGTTGTATGTTCGATGACCGCTAGCATGTAAATTGTTGAGGAAGAAAATTTAGTATAGAAAATAGATTTATTCAATGTGTTCTTTGATGTATACTTTCATGATACCTTCATACATTGCTACATGTTTATGCTGGAATGTTGCACCAGCAACACCTTCTTAGTTCTTTGTCGTTTAGATTGTATCTTTTGGTTTCCCGAAATACGATATCCAAATCACCAAATATGTTGGCTCTAGTAAAATTCACGATGCGAATAGTGCAACCATTCCGGTATTTGAGCAAAATGATTAATGACTGTTTATTCATCTATTCGATATAATCGATCAGATTGCTCCGCGGATTTTCATCGTTTCGTCACCTAGCAATTATAGATAAATTAATGGCAAATGCCAACTATGTAGATGGCCGGTATAATACAGAGAGCGTACCAAACAGTCATTTATCATTTCACCTTTGTACGACTGCATGCATGCACTCTTGTCATGTTAGCTGTATGTCATCACTCACTACAAAAGATCATCTGATTACAGGTACCCAACAGGCACTACGAGTGTCATGAATTTAACTATTTCAGTTCTTCAGACCTTTCTGTTTGTTGTCTTCTATGCAAGCATGGAATAACAAAGAATGCAATTCATTATTTTTGATCACCCAGATTTGCTTCTTTCATGGGTCGACTTTTGTCGAATATTGAGATACATAATAGGAGTTCAAAAATTAATCTTCCCTGGCATGCTAGGGAAACTTTAGCCTAACTAATTACAATTTTGTAAATTTCTTACTAACACTTTAATATGGAAAAACCCAATGTCCAACTACTGACATCCTTATGTATTTTCTCCATTTAACACTTTGTCTACCAAATTATAAACCACCACTGGTCTACTAATCATTAATCATCACCACAAGCGTGCAAACCTGCTCCATAAAAATCAATTGTGTTTGCACATTGTAGCTTAAAAAATTCTAAGTACATTCTATTAGTCTACCACCTACACACAAGATGTTTTTTACATTTTTTATTCTACAGCAACGTTGTGCATTCTATGATTGTTCATAAAACCACTGGATCGGGTTAGCAACGTCATAACGAAAAACAAGACGATTAAATTAAGAATTTCCGATACAGATAGAATAGGATTTGCATTTGCATTTACGAACTCCATATAAACAAAAATTGGCGTGTCTCTAGTTCTCAAACAAAATAGCATAAAATTACTATTCTGGGGCCAGATATAGATTTGCCCTTCTTTAGTGCTCAAATACTGGAAAAGAACATCACATCTATGCTCCTTTTAATGGACCGATAAATACAACATAAATGGCCACAACATAGGCTCATGTTGCATTCTTCCTGTTACCCGATAGCTCCTTCATGCACTGATCCTGCTTATTAACTGATATTCTCTAAATATGTTTTCGACACGCCTTACTTATTTTTCCGCATAATGAACGCCCGGGATTGTTAACATGTTCATAAAATATTATGATGAAATGAATGGACAATTTACGCACAACATTGTACAAAAAATCCGCTACGTTTCTCTGCGCCAATAAAAAAGTTCCGCATTTTTGAAAATGATAAATTTTTATGGCTTGTTGTAAACCGACCTTGTCTTTTAGTGAGAAAACAACTCTGATGACAGGTAAATAATATGTTGACTTTTCGGCGATATATTATGACTTGGTGATGACACACGCGCAAAGTGAGAAAATGAATGACTGCGCGAGTACATATAGCTATTGTATTCACTTTGCGATAAGTCAACACATTTCCCACACTCATGTGTGGAAAATGACACACACAAAAAATTATATGACAGTCAAAAGAAAAATGCTGTAAACCGTTAGCTTTTACTCGACGAAAAAATTTGTGTTAAAATGAACAATGAGGCATATAATGTACCCTGCATCCCGATTTTTATATTGTCGTTTCACCATTAACAACACCTTAAACTGCAGTTGTGCTTTAAGCGAACAAGCGCTGTTTTTATTATTTGGACTATTTCAAAGCAAAGGTAAATAACTGGTACTTAATAGCACCAGCACCCATCTCTAACAGAGAAACAATCTACATTTTGTTTATGATGTGTGCACAAGCACGCGGAAAAATTCCACACATCTGGGGACGTTTTCTTTGAAAATTGTCCAATCAAATTTTTCATCTACCAAAAACAGCAAAGTATCACAGCGAGTACAAGTGTGGCGGTGTCATTTTAAAAAGAGTTATGATGCAAAGCTACACTAGTTTTTGGTTGTGTGATTAAACAACTTTAACAATAAAAAAGACGTATGCAATATTATCATGTTGTAATACGACAGAATGTCATTCTATAAATCTTGGTGTTTTTGTTCCTTTTAATGGTACTATGTTTTTGGAAAAATGGAATGGGGTGCTGTTAGCAACGCTATTACGACGACGAAGTTTGATGTTGACGACTGGGCGTCATTGATCATTTTGAAAGTCGTCAAAAGATGTTTTACACACAGACACACTAGTATAAAATGATGATGGTTTTATTAGATATTATTTTTCCGGTTATGCGGTGGTAAAATGAGCAGCACTTAAATAAGTAACTATTGATCATGTTTAGTCTGAAATTTGTGAAATTCTACATCATTTTATACATTTGATTTTGATAATCCATTTATGGTATATGTCCCGTAACTACACCAAACTAACTAGATAATTGATTCTTTTAACTACTTAGAATGCGAATAAATGCATTTTTAATCAAATGTTTCCGATAGTTAAACCGGTAGTCAAACGGAATACGTCAACTCACTATGTACTCAAAAAATGTTCGACGCAGAGTAGTATGACTGCGTGGGTTTTTATAGTCCGTCGCCTCACCAAGCAATTCGTTAATAGGATGATGTTTCTCGCAGTTATAGCGCAAGTAAATAATTTGGATGCTGATTGATATCATCATCATTGTTATTTCTATAATCATGACACCAATGATTTAATACCTAACAACATGTACACTTTTTTATTTTTTGCTGCTCTAGAATGTTAGAATATATGTTACTTTTTTCAACTTAGGTTATGATTATTTCGTGCAATGCAACTTATTTTTTCCACGTTGTCACTCAAGTATTTGTAGAAGAATGACACATTTTTAGGTCTTCTCCGACTTGAATGAGGACTCAGGATGGATATCTTGAGGCGTGCTTTGATATTAAATCCCTGCGCAGTCTATGATTGCAACATGTCATTAGGTATTACTGTTTTAGCTATTTCACCATCTCAAAATCACGAAAATTGTCCCCTGCCGTTTTCATAATGTTATTGTACTGAACTACATGTTGTCGTAATTTTATAGAGCCCATGCGTGTCGGCAAAATGGTATCATCAGAAATTTGTTGTTAGATGCTTTAAACCGGGTACTTTGTCCAAGGCTATTGCTACTAACTGTTAATTTTTATGACTTATTAATCCACTTTTTTTAAAGGCTTGCTCCTTAAAAGATTTAATACTTGGTCCTGGTATTATTCAACCAGGACGTTGAGTGTTGATTATCATTATGACTAAGGCATTTTTAAAGGTGTAAGATTTGCTGGCAAACCCCAAAACTACGGTTTTAAAATTTGAAGAATTCGTATGCACGTATATACCTGTCACAGCCACAGCAAAGTTTGTATGTCTGCTGTTGTCAGTTTATTGCAAAAAGTGATGCGGTTATGGTGGTGGTAAGTCAGCAGTAAATTAAAGTAGACCCTGCACTGTAAAGTTTATAGTCATTTACCTATTACGTTTCCTCGAGTCTCAAGAATTTTCACCACTGTTTCTCAATGCTTGTCGCTGTTTGTGGTACTAATATCAGTTTCACGGAGTTTATATTTCTCAACAGAATAAAAAATGCTAGTTTCATGCCACTTTTAGTCTTCATGTGCGTGTCGTCACAAAACACAAAGACTGAAACCAAACAATGTTATGACTTGCAATAGTATCCGTGTAATATCGTGGAGACACAACAACGACGACGATACTCGTCGTGATGAGCATAATGTTGTTTCATCGTGTAAAGAAGTTGTATGCATTTCTGATCAACAAAACAAAAAATAGAGTAGAGAATTGTTTTTGTCCTTTTATAGTAGTCTGATCCAAAAGCAAACTTTGATTCTCTACTTGATCAAAGTGTTTCTTGCTTTATGTCTGACATGACTTTATGAACAAGGATGATAATAGTAGGATTCACCTTTACGATTTCATGTTTATCAAATGAAACATGCCACCATTCAAAATAATTACGTGAGAAGTGGAAAAAAAAGTAATAGTAGTGGCATACCATGATCATATCTCGTATCAGCTTACATTTTGTGATGGTACTGCACCGACTAAATCTAGTAGTAACGCAACCGTCCTTACAACTATTACGATATTATGGTATCTATAGCAGAATAGAATCTAAACAAGTAAAAACAAAAACGTTTTTAAAAGGATTCCTACTATTTGGCTCGTGTGTATAATATATTTCGTTGAGTGTAATGTACTATCATGCATGCTTGCAAGTGACAGTCATTGGGTTTTAATAAACTCATCATGATGATATCCCATGCACGCTGCTGTCACGAAGTAAAAGATCTCTTTACTTTGACTACTTGCTCTTCTATTTCTCGCTGTATCCTCAGAAATTTATGATCATGGTCGCGTTTAAAGTGACTGTGAACTTGAAACCTCTTGAAAGCAAGTACACTGTACGTGTGTACGCTTTGTAAATACTTCAAAAGCGAAACCACTTTTACTTGAATTACTTACAAATAACGAACAAATTTGCTATTATTAAAGTACATTAGCCACAACAAGTAGGAGGGAAGTTTATTAATGCTGTAGCTAACTGGGCAGCAGCATAATATTAATATTTGTGCATTATTCATTCTGCACTTGTTTAATAACTATTTTGCTTCTATGCATAAGCTGAGATGAAATATTATATTGTTGTTAAGCTAGACTTTGTAGTTTCCTTAATGCGTTATAACTCCTATTTTTGTCTAAAATAACTAGATATAATAACAATAAAAATATAAAAAAAGCCGCTTCACATAATCTTTGGCATAACAAATTGCAGTATTTTACACGACAAGGTTAAAAGTTGGTATTAACTTCATTTGCATTCTCGACTTTTTTTTATCCCCACCTCTTAAAAACTAATAGATCACGTCCAGATTTTTTTTGAAAAGGAATTTAATACTTGTATTGTCTTTAAACTATTTGTATTTTTAGCACGTACTACTGAAACTCTTACTTGCATTATTTTACAATCAGACGTGTAATGCAGCAGGAGGTTTGTATAAATGAACAATGAGATATAATACATTTACACAAAAATATTAGTGTGCTGACTTCTCAATTCCGACATTATCAAGACAGTGAAGTGGAGAGGGAAAAGATGATGGGTGGCATTTCTTCACTGCACAAACAGGTACATCTACATATATGCAAATTATGAAGAATGCAGACACTTTGCTAAATGTCACTACACTTTTTGCCTCTCCTCTCATTGTGGTCTTTCTCGCTGATTAGAAGAAGAATCATGTCATAAGTTTATACTTTTTCCTTCTACACAATATACTGTCTCACTAATGTCATCATCTTGTTCATCATGATTTTATTCACCGCGTAATAATAATTTTCATCATTTTTTGCCTTTTCCCTTTTGTTTTGATGTGGTTAAGTATTATTATTAAGATTGTCATGCCACTTCTCTACCATTAGGCTTCTCTTTGCTCACCGCAACTCGCAATGTTTATATTATCAAGTATACATTCATCAAAGAATCTACCTACCTACTTGTAATCAGGAGAGTCATCATTCGTCAAGTCATCACCACTTTCCCACTCAACTCCTCAATAACATAATTCTCAAATGCATCTAATGATGAATGCATTATTATTCAACAATTGTGAAATGTTCATTTTATTTTGCGTCTTTAAACATAATTGTGTATAGAGCAAAGGTAGACTGGTTGTTAGCAAAAATTGTGTGCTCTTAAATCAACATAAATATTCATTTGCTTTGCCTAAAATATTGTTCTATAATTAATTACACCAGAAAAAGGCAACCTTGTCATTAATAAAATCAACGCACAACTTTCTCCGTTATTCATGGGATTGTAACAATGGTCGTGTTTGCTGAAATCTGAGTAACAACATGGATTCGTGTACATGAAGCTAGGCTGGTAGCAAGTATAAGGCTGTACCGAGGTGAATGGGTGTGAAAAAGTAGAAGGAGTGTAGTAGTAAATGTTCTGAACTCATTGTGTTTCCCTTTTTAAGTTTGTTTGCATTTTAAAAGAATCCTTTCGTACAGAGTGTTTTCTCTTGTTTGTAGGAGTGCATTTTCAGAATGATTGCATCTCTGAGTAACGAAGAATAATAATCATTAATCAGCAAATTTAACAGTTGGTAGCATGATAATAAGACTTGGTACAGCAATGCACCCACAAGAAACTGTAGACTATTCAATCTGGTACGACGTGTTGCCCAAACTTTGTACAAAAAAGAAATTGAGAGAGACAGAAGGAAAAATTGGCGCAAGATAGTACCTATTTAACAAATTGCAGCAAAATATGTAAGAAAAAATTGTAACGGCGACGACGAATGGGCACGTTAGAAAAAACTACCACAAGATCATACATAATATTTTCATTCAAAGGTTGAAAACATTGAAGTTTATACACTCTCTGTTGCTATTATCATTATGCATGCTTGCATTTATTGTGGTAAAAAGTCGAGCAAAAAAGCAACTGTAAAAAACGCAACACAAATTTAATGCATTTGTTATTCTCAGGTTTTTCCTATATGCTATTTGCGATAGCTGAGCAATTTGCAAGTATTGTGCAGTAAGATGCACATCAAAAGACAAAAACAGGCAAGAGCAAAGAACTCTTACTGAATCTTGACTGACATTGGGATGAGAAATACCTAAGGACACACACGTTCCCGTTACGCATTACATTATTTTATTACCATTACAATGTTAATGATGCAGATCACTAAGCTACGGTTCTCAGATTTTTCTATTGTCTTTTCAAAAACACTTTTCCTTTTCCGATGATATATGTTTTCGCTGGGCAAATATTATGAATAATGTTGATGGTTATTGTTGCATTTTAAGCGAGCAGAGAACATAAATCGAAGCATTCACGTTCTTGCGTTCGGTCATTACCACATAATATTACAATTCTCGATTGTCCCTTTTAAAATTCCTAGAGTTTTTTTTATTTTAAACTTTTATTGAAAATTTGCCCTGCAGCAAGATAATCATGTCGTTTCATTTTGCTGAGTTTATTATATGTACGCATCCATCGTAGTACAATATTCATAGAGAATACCAACTGCGCATAATTTAACGATACCTGTGCTGGCACAATTTGATAAAACGTTATAGTATTTGCTTACTAAATTATCTTTCATGTCTCTTTTCCACAATGAGATCTGTGCGCTTGGTTGACAATGGTTGATAAAAAAGGAAGGTATGTTTAAATTGCAACTCGGTTGAGGTTTGAGAAGACGCACTGTGATGTGTCTGCCTGCTACGATGGCGTATGGTGTCTAATCGCTCTAGTAGAGTACCTATGAATAAGTTGTGAATAAGGAATGCTTAAAGTCGATGAAAAGTCTATTACCTTAATCGGTAATTTCATTGAGGTTTCTTGAAATAACAATGCTGCTAAAAATGACAATATTATAAATGCTCATAATAATAATGAAACGCGCCAGCTCAAAAGTGGGTTAATTATAAGCAATGGTTATTATCTTGTAAATGCCCAAACGCTCTGGCGCTTTTAACATTGTTTGTATTCATAATGTGCAAATATAGAAGAAATAGTGGATAGAAATTATGAGGCTGTATGGTTTGCTTTTCAGTAGCCATAACAATAAAAAACTATTCCTATGCATAAGTATAGTTAGAATTTATAAACTAATTTTTTGAATGACGTTCTTAAAACGAAAGCTAGCTTTTAAAAACAGTTTTCCTCCCAATGCAATTTTAACAAAATTGAATTTCTTAGGTATGCATATATGCAAATATACAGAGTATTTGGTTGCTACAAAAATGTCAATGGACAAAGTACATATATTGGTTTATTTATTACTACTATAATGTGCACTGATTGTCAATACATATAATTACTTGCAGTGATTCTATTATAGACTCATGCAATTTTTATCTTAAAATATGAGTTTTCATTCCACATAGTCTCATAAAATCATTACCAAAAAGAAGCTTCATTTTGCCAGAGGAGCATTTGGCATCATCTCAGGCATTAATAAATGTGATTAAAATTAATAATTTCACCGGAAAATTTAAAAACAAAATTTAATCAATATCGAATTGTACTAGACATTTCACCTACATTTTAATTGAGTCATGCGTTTGTCACAACGAGTATGAGTACATTCCGCATTGTGCACGTGCAAGGGCAATATATATTTCTTATAATCTACTTATTCCCATTCATTCTATGGAAGTTGGTAATTGTGCTTGAGTTTTCAACCTTTGCGGCATGTACATTAATATTAATAAATGTAGGTAGGTAGTCTTTGAGTTCAAGATTTTCTTCCGTTTTGTCTATTGGATAAGGTGTATTTGAGTTGAGCATTAGAGGTTTTCAGCTACACTTGAGTTAAAATGCGACATAATTTGTATGCATATATGTACGAAATTTGTAGGTAAAAAATCAGTACGCGTGAGGTCATTTGCTTTTATAATAGGTGAACTTGCATCTTGCATTGCGTACAACTTTGATAGAGGTTTGTAGGAATACAGTCACATAACTGCGGTGTCATGGTGGTTGTGGTGTAAATGAATGAAACCATACAATCACGATAATCCAATTACGAGGAAAATGCAAGATCACGAAACATCCTTTACAATTTACTAAATCATCTTTCGTGGTCTTTTGAATTCCCCTTCATAATCATTACACACAGTATGGTTCGTATGGCTGCAGCAATTGTAATAACAGTCATGCCATGTCATAACAGAAACTAATACTATTGATTTGATGGGAATATAAAGTACTACTTTGCTTTCAGTTTTACCTCGGAAAAACTCGTAGAGTAAACCAATCCACAATCGCTATAATTTCTCAATTAACCCAAGTCCCGATTGACATGGTGACCCCAGAGAAACGAATGATGCATGTTTTTATAGACCTTTATCATTTTATTCGATAAACTTTTTATTGATGAAAAATAAAAAAACAGCAGAAGCAATCAAAAAATTTCTTGCTGATTATTCCATTCCCTTATATTTATTCTGCCATACTGTGCACTTTGCTAGACTTGCCTCAACGAAAGTTTTCCTTTCTACAGCAAAATCCCATTATGTATCAGGCTTAATAGGCTGCACGATGCATTCTAAGTATCATTTATATTGCATTGCTGATCAACGATCAACTACAGAATTTCGCCATAAAAGCAGTAGAATAATGTCGCTTTTTAAGCTGTTTATTGATGATGATGAAAGATGATATTGATTGAGTTATTATCACCGCCTGTAGACTTTGCATGCTTTGGTCTTTAAAGTGGAAATTGATCGTGTTGAGTTGCACCTTCCCTTTCCTTTCTTAATGAGTAAAATATTTTCATTTCGTTTTTGTTTTTTCAAACAGCAGTAAATCGCAATAAGAAAGTCCATTTGCTTTTCGTCCCTGTTTTATAAAATATTGTCCAAGATATTTTCCTTCGTTCAAGTTGACGCACACGATTTTCGTAAATTGCAGTGATTCGTGTTTCTGCGTGAATTATGGCCTTTTTCCTAATAGTCAATGTCATTGTGCTTCAATAAGAAATATTATTGTACTATACTATTATCCAATCTTTACATCTTCATCATCTTGATAACATTTACATGTTTATGACTGGTTTGGTGGCTGAGCTTTAACGGTATGTACAGACAATTGCACACCATTAAATATTTAGCTTGATGATATATTATTGAGATTCGAGATGATGTATAACTTGTTTCAATTTGGACAAATAGCTGGCAAGATTGGAAGTGCCTTTTTTTGTTGTACCATGTAATTTGAAGTAATTTAGCGAGGGCCAAGAAACCTTTCTTAGTTTTGAACATAGCCATTACTTGCAAAAAACCGAGGATTACGTGCGAAATATAAAAAAACATTGTAACTATTGTCATTTCTATTTATCATAAAGAATTTGAAAGTATAAAAATTTAGTAGTCTAATGTGCATAATAATTCCTAACTACCAAATTTTAACTGTGGCCTTCCATGAGTTCTTGAAGGCACTGCCTACATTTGAAATCCTAAAAAACATAACATTTTGTTAATATACAAAAAATGTATTAGGGAAATGTAACTGTGCATGTAATGATGGTTAATTTGAGTGATTTTGCAATTTTTAATAGACATAATATATAATTACATTAGTGAAGTAGTATTGAATAGACTGATGTTGAAAACTTTAAGAAATTATTACTTCTTTTCTCGAATTTGCGATATTTCGTGAAAGAAATATGTATGCAAGTTTTTTAGGTTTCCACGGTTTGACAAAGAAGTGGTATATTGTGCTGTACAAAACATTGCAAATTTTTTGTGCAAAAATGTACATACAAATAGTTTTTATACCATCCTCATCATAGCAACCATAATCACAAAAAAATTCGAGGAAGTTGAGTTGATCTCGTTTTTGTGACCCAGTCTGCAACCAGAAAAAACAAACAAGTAAAAAATCCGCAAAAATAAGTTTAGTTGCACTGAATGAGTCCTAGTCTAGGACTACTAGAGTGTTTGCAACATCGCTTGATTCCCGTCTATCTCACACATTTTGACAGATTTATGGTACGAGTTTATTTTCCTTTCAACAAGTTGCATAAAAAATGATGTTGAATCCTGTGTGACTTCTGTCTCCAAGTTTATCTCAAGACGTTGTAATTTTCTAGTTGTTTCAAAAGTATCAACCAATCAACTGGGTAGTTTCTTTGGTAAAGCCTATTTTCATGTACACAAACATAGCAACCCATTTTCTATTTTCGTAAATCCCGATAGTAAACAGGAGTTACTAGCATCTACCCCCCAGAAGCTAAATTTAAGCATTATAATCATAAACGCAAAAGCTTTCTTGATATAATCTTGTTGAACAAATATATCCAGAATCCATAGGGATCTTCTTGACAGTTTGGCAACACGCAATATTAAATGGCAACAGCGAAAAGTGGTTCATAGTGGGATAATATCTCAAAATCACTCATTAATGTTGCTTACTGGTGTTTCCCCTTCCCTAATGTATGCCATAACCCTATTCACTTTTAATTTTATGATAACACTGCAAAAACACTAAACGATCTTCACAGCTGTAATGCAATATATAAGTAGGTAGGTAGGTTAATTTTTTAACAGCATCTCATTAACCACGTCTTAAACTGTCGTATCCTCTTTCTCCACCCTCGCAAAATTTGTATTTCCAATAAGTATTATCATTGTTACAAATCATCATTGTTTTACCAATATCGACAAGCCTCCTACGCTATTGTACTCCATACCACCATCCAAGAAAACGCAAAGTAGATCATTGATATATTGTTTTCGATTGCTCCTACTCGTTCATCTTCATTCAATTTAAGTTTGTTTCTTGTTCATTTGTTTGTATCATTGTATTTAAAACGTTGCGCAATTGATTATCTGTCATACTTCTTTTTTATTAATTGCACGCAACTTGCATGGGCTCCATCACACCAACGACAACGTTAACATCACTCCGCCAACGCCAATTTAATCCACGCGTGTTCCACTCTGGAACTCTCTTGCGAGCTATAACACAACGCCCCACCCCTTTCTTTGCCACCGCATTTGATACCATCATCACTCACACTCATTATTATTGCTGCCCTATATAAATACGAATGGTGCATGTAAACTGCGTACATTTAAAATGATGCGTGCTTTATAACGCAATATATTTTCTGGCGTAATACAAGAACATTATTATGATTATATTATGAACCTTTGGGGCGACCGTTGAACCCGAGAGTGCCATGAAGCCAAAAAGCAAAAAAAACACTGTTTCGGTGCTACAACGGTTGTATGGTAGCAACATATAATGGCAACACACAAGTAACCTACATTTAATTGATTCCTCTTTTCACTCTCTGGCAGGCAAACAGGAACAAGAACAAGGCACGTTTGTTAATGGTGTAGCAGTAGCAGAAAAAATACTTTATACGCATATTGCCACTCTCTACTCGCACTCACACGTAATTCTTGTTTTGCCTGTGTGTTCATGGAACACTAAACCACACGACATAATCATGATGATCATGGCATGTGACCCGCTGAATGTTGCTCGTTGTTGCAAAAGCTGATAAACAAAACGCCAGTAACGCCACACACATTTGCAACTTGTATGCCTTCTTGATGGAAGCAAAACATAGGAAATCTGTTGCTGTTACTCTGACTTGAACTGGTATACCACTTGCAAAAAGGAAGTGAAGGTTATTTTCTTTTTCTACAAACACTTTGTTAAACAACCAGAGTTGTATAGGTGATTGTAGCATTAAATTTAGGTAGATACGCCCATCCTACTCTTTTCTATGAGGCTTTTTGTGATAAAAACCTTTCAAAGAGAAAGGGAAATCCGTTAAAAAAGTGGCTGCACATTCATTTTTCATGCTCGCAATAGTGTGTCAAGAAAATCACACCATACCGTCATGCGAATATACATTGCAGTTATTCGGATGCTTTAGGTTGCTACAGTTTTTAAGTTTTTAACATTTTTGGACTATGCTATTGCTTGGTTTCTCCTGGCTGTCAAGGTTTTTTCCTTGTGCCAGGCCAGGCAACCATGTAGTTTACTGGGATGTTTCCTTTGCTTTCAGCTTTTCAACCGTGTAGGAGAAGAAAAAAGACAAAACAAATCAGGAAAACTAGGAAGACAGAGCAGCAGACTTGTAAACATGTGCGTTTGCGAAATGACTTTGTAGTTTATTCGTCCGTACTTAAATGAGTCCATACAGCATTACCGAAACATCGTGCGTGTCAGACATTCCGGCAAGTAATAAAAAGTACAACGCGAGCATTGTCTTTATGAATGCTAGCTTTTACTAGCTCGCTTTTAATGGCATATCGGAAAATGAGGAAATGCTTGAGTTTAATGACATCGGATTCTGCGAGTTTATTCGTCTACGCTTTCACCGTCTCCAAACGGGATTTGGCATTTTGTAGTATTATTAAAAGTGTGCATAAATGATTATTTTGATGAGCTTCCATTATGTATGCCTGGGTAGATAGTAAAAGCCAGAACCAAAAGGAAACTAATTTTACTTAAAAAGTTTGCTCATTTGACCTAGTTTTAGTAATCAAGCCTGATTCTATAGAACCTTATGGATGGATTATGCATAATTTACAGCATCCGGTTACGAGAAAATTCGGTTAATTTATGTCATGTCTTTCATTTCTACGTTCCTTTGTTCTAAAATGAAATGTTTGCTCATTATTTGCAGGCTGGGATTCCTCGCTTGACGAAATCTCCAATGGCAGCCACTGACAGCAGACATCTAGCACTTAGCCCTCATCGTTTTCCTGTGAAACTCTCACCACATGAATTTGAGGACATTGACGGCTGCGGGGGAGGTGGTGAAACCCAATCTGGGCAAACTACTGCCTCTCCCACTGACGCGGTTACAAATGAATGCATGGGAAATTTGGTATGCGTGAATGGCAAGCATATTGGAGTTTTGCGGTACTTTGGAACAACACATTTTGAAGACGGCTTGTGGTGTGGAGTGGAGTTTAGCGAAGCTTTAGGGAAGAATGACGGCAGTGTCATGGGCTTTCGTTACTTTACCTGCAAAGACAAGCACGGAATTTTCGCTCCTCTTTCAATAGTTACCAAGGTGCGCAATGCGCCTTCATTAGCAACCTCTTTGGTAGGTGCCTCAGTAATTAACTCAGGAATGCAGTCATCTGAATGCCACAATCCAGTTGACTTAAATAATCGTCCAAAAGGTTTGCCAATCACATCAACAATGTGTTCAAAGCCAAGGCTGCCTTTAAACAAAGAACCTGCCAGTGAAGTAGCACCTGTAGCGCCTGCAACCACTCCTGTTTCTGAAAACGCCGGCTATTTGACTTCTGCCTCAGCTCCATTGTTTGGGATCAAACGATTGAAAAAGGAGAGCAAACGAGAACGAGGAAAGGATAGCCATCATCGTGTAAATCAACAGCAGAAGAAAAAGCGGAAGTTGGACTCTGGCCAGAAGCAAAATTGGAGCGACAACGGTGGCAGTGGAGCTGATGATGAAGATGCACGTACCACAATAAGCAACAAAAACAATGATGCTATCATGCATACTCCCACCTCTCAACAGCCAACTCCTGAGTCACTTGGTTCACAAGATATTGACCTTCCAAATTTATTGACAGTTAAACTGAAGGATAAAATATTGGGTGCAGGATTTTATAATAGTCCTCTGTTCTCGCCACCAGCAACGTACGGTGAGTCATTTGCGTCAAGATTGGTATCTTCAACACCAAGCAATTATGAATTACGTGGTCATATGTCGCGAATAGAGAGACTACGCTTGGAAAGGTACGGCAGTACTGGGGGAACGCCAAAGTCATCTAGAATTGGAGTAGCCAAGCTAAGCACCCCGGAGGATCCGGTAGATTACAACGAGAAGGATTGGATGCACTCACGAGCTGAGAGCCCACTAGCAGCTAATTTCGACTTGGAAAGAAACCCATTACCGGAGGAAGCTGCTTTTGATCCCCCACAGTCTCTGGGTGCTGAGAATAAACAAAGCGGATGGGAGAGAAAGTCGGAAGAAGATGATCAAGCTGATGACGGAGATGCACGTCTTTCTTCCCCGGTAAGCTCCACGACCAGGGAGGATACCGGACCTGAAGGAGTAATTAATCTAGAAGCTTTCCCTGCAAAGCGTCCTAGTTCTATCAGTCTAGCACATCAGGGATTCTCCTCTGAGGAGTCTTCTGAGCTAGGGATTTTTGGCGTGTCTACCCCAGAATTAATTGGGGGTGATGGCACTTCCCTTGCTTTGTCCATTCCAACCAGTTGTTGTAGCTCTCCGGGAATTCTAGAAGATAATGACAATGAATTTGGTCTTATGACTCCCAGTCACCTTCAAGACTGCTGGAACTCTAACACAAATGACGATGACATCTACCAACACCTTCGCAGCCCTTCCGTTGATGATCTGGAAGAGTTTGAGGAAGAGAGTAAATTGGTAGATCAGGACTTGTCAAACCCTTGTGGAATCGTTCCAGCTACACCCTTCATGGGGCGAATGACTAGCAGTCTGCATGGTACACTAGTTTTGAATGAAAATGATGGTCTCACCACCATTCATCATCAATTTCCGATGCATCATTCTCTAAATGAAGGAGTTATGATCCAACATCCTAGCCAAGGAAGAGTTCGTAGAGACAGAACCTATACGCAACTGCCCACCGTTCCCAATTTGAATCAACAGCAACAGGAAGAGTCGCAACTTCAAAACCGGCAACAGCAGCAAGCACAGACACATTCACATCATGCCCATCATCCACAGCAACAACATGCGCCTTTAAGCTTTCGTGAAAGTGGGAGTGGAAGCGGAAGCGGATACTGTGCAAGTGACCCATTTACAGATTCTGATTTTAATACGGAAAGTGAAGCAGACCATGATCACGACGAATGCAGCAGCTCAGCCCCGGTGTCAAATGCAACGTCTGCTGTTGGTGGCAGTGGTAATCACACTAACTCATGCAACCTGAAAAATCGCAGTGCTCGGGTGATTGATGGTGCTCTTTATACTAGTCATCCTCATCAACATGGCAATGTTGATCGCGCTAGTCCCTCTCTCCATCATCAGCCCAATCATAACAATCATCAACCCCAATCACAGCATAATTTCATTCCAAACAGACAAGAGAATATGAATTCGTCTGCTTCTGTGACGGACAGCACCACCTCCGTTGGCAAAAGCATTGACATGATTTCATCGTCTATTTCTGTTTCCGTCTCCTCCAACTCGGCGTCTGCCTGTGCATCTGAAATGGAATCCAGCGGGTTCTATTCTGACGCTTCGGAAAGAAATCCTTCCGGTGGCTCAGCAATGTCAGAAAGTGATCACGTGTATGGTCATCAGCATGGTCATCGTCGTTCCTCCCGCCATTTATCAAAATCCTCTAGTGACTGTGATGATTCTTCTGTAGCTTTAAGCATGGGCATTAAGATGACGCCCTTAAAACCACTCACACAATCTGAAGATGATGACTCGGTGCAAATTCTCTCAGCAAGCTCCATCTGCAATGACGATGACGATGAAGTGGAGGAAGGTGTAGATGAAATGTCCAGTTTTGAATTGGTCAGCTCCTTTAACGAAACTATGCTCGCTGTGAATGAAACTAAGGATTTAGAAAAGCATACATCTTCAAGTTCCACATCAACAGTGGAGCCCGAAGGAAGCCCGAACAAGGTTGCTATTGTGAAAACTAACCCACCAATCGTGGAGTACCAATCTGACCCAAATCAGTTGAGAAAAAGCCACACAAACGGCTCCACAGACCAACAAGTACCTTGTATAGATGAAGACATGATGCTCTATTACGAAGAAGACATGGATGTTGACATGTTTGCAGAATATGAAAATAACGATGACAATGAGAAAATGTACGAATCTTATGATGTTTCTAGAGAAATTGATACTAAGCAAAATACACAATCCATTTCGGGGATTCATAACCGTCAAGATGATACAGACATGGCTGATATGGATCTGGATTTGGAGTTGGCAAAATCACTGAACACTAACTGTCGTGTAAGCTCTCAGCCCTCACCGTCAACGGACAACCACGGTAGTTTATATGAAGCAGGAGGAAATCCTCAGGTTGAATCTGCAGCCGATGGTTTAGGTGCTTCCGGGAGTTTTTCATGCTTTCGCAGTCAGAGCGCAAATTGCATTGCTAGCTTAACATCATCCACTTCTTCTGCATCCACAGTAACTACTAAAAGTTGCGTCACAGCTGGCACAGGTCTTGCTTCAACCAAATCAAAATCCAGCAAGTCTGGCAAAAAAGAGGGAAACAGTGGTGCCAGCATTGCTTCTTCAACATCCTCCTCCTCTTCCTCCACCAGAGATAAAGTGCAAAACGCAGAGTCAAAATCGTCAAAGCCAAGCGTTCTATCCAAATCTGAGAGCACTGCTAGTACCGAGGAACAGCTAGGAGAAAGTGGGAGCGGGAACGTCACCTCCACAAAGTCCGAGTCCACCGGTAACGTTGCGAGTAGTAGCGGGAGTGTTGACAGTGGAAGAAACACTACCGCTGTCGCTGGAAGCTCCAGTGCTAGTAGTAATGTTCCAGCTGAACAGAGTAGTGTTGGGTCGAGCACGACTAGCGGTGGGAATTCCACCACCACAAACCGACGTACCAGTCGCATGTCTACTGCCAAGAGTTCTACAACTGCTGGTGGTGCTCGGAAAGGTACAACAGTTTCCAGTGGTGCTTCAAACGCAAGTAACAGTAGAGCCAACATCAGCAACACCAGCACCATCAGTAACTCTATAGACCTGAACAGGACAAATAGGTCAACCGTGTCAAATACCAGCAAAGTGAGTGGGCATGGAAGCACCCGGAGTTTGGCAAGTGTTGGGCTGGCCCCGTCATCCGCCTCCACCTCTGCGTCAAATAAATCTTCCTGTGCAGCCGCCAAGAAACTGAACAAATGGGATGCAGTAATGTCGAAAATTGCAGAAAATCAGCATAAAACAATTAATGTGAAGGATGTTAAATCCAAAGTTTTTAACAGTGTTAAGCCTGGCTCCGTTTCCAGTAGTGCAGGCACGGGTCATGGCTCAGCGACCAGTGCGAGTAGTAATGGTGCTGGTGGCAAGATGGTGAAAGGTGCGAAAAGTGGCTCTCGTGTCACACTTGCGGATCGGGGTAATGAGAATGATCCCCTTGTTCCACCTGCTGTTCACCGACGTCAGCATAATTTCTCCTCACGAAGTTCAACAGTGAGTGATTCCTCCTTGGATGAGCATCAGCCACATCGTGGACCACCACCTGCCAAACATCACCGTAAGTGCTGATGATTGCAATTTGCAATGCTTTCATTCCCTTTTTAGTACCGATTTGTTAGTGCTCAATAAAAATCAGCAGAGCAGAAGCACATAAAACAGGCTTAGTGATGCTACTTGATCCTGCTGCCCTTTCTCAAAAAATCAGTCAGTCAAGCTCCGGAAGTACTCAGCCATCCTTTTATTTAAGCCATCATGACTTTCATGACACTCAAGAAGATGTAGTTTTGTCAAGAAGACTCTCTCACAAAATCTTTTCCCCTTTGTCACGCTCCTACTACGTGTGTGAAATATTTAAGTGTGTCTTCATAAGGACAAGTTGGTGAACCACAGAGTATACCTATAATTATCACTGGCATTACAATTCATGGGAAAAGTCGTAATATGTTATTCTTTGGCATTAGAGAAGGCCTTGTGGGTTGGCACACTTGTGCACTTCCCGTTTACTATTAAAAGTATATGTATTTGTGTTTCTTTCATTAAGCATATTCATTAAACCCCATATTACTTTGGAAGTACATTTTTCTGACACAATAGTGTCCCTTGATAATGCTAATAATAAAATAACATTACGAAACGGATAATGTTTGGATTTTATAGCACAGCAGTTTATACGAAAGGGAAAACGTGTGGGTGTTATCAATTTTGTCGCTGATTTTATGAACCATGCATGATGAAATGAGTATCTTCTCAATCCTTCTAAATTCAACTTGCTGTCTTGTAAAACGTTTATCGTTGCAAGAGTACACACATATACTGCATATCCATATCTAAATGAAGACTTTCTTTTTGAACTACTTTCTCCTATTTGTTGTCTAGTTCTTTGATATTATTGCTCCAAAATGAAATGAATATACTAGAGTAAATAATTAATTGCTTTATCGTATTATCCAAAAGGCCACTTTCTCTACTATGCTATCCAATAAATTACTCATAGTGAAAGCAATAATGCCTAACTATATAAACATACGTGCACGCCAACAAAGCGGGAGAAAGTATTTACAATGTACAAAGCAAGTGGTATCCAGTTAAGTAATGTTGCAGGTATATATATACTCAACTGTATTCTTTGCTTTTTTTCGCTACCTCTTCAGTAGTCCAAAACCTAAGTGACATTATATCGATGCTCATGTTCAAGTTTGCCAATTTTTACAGGTACTCCGCATATTGATTGCATGTCACCTGGCAAAACTTGGTCTGTGTGTCTTTGTCGTGGTCGTTTTCTACGTCATTCCACCACATGTATTATAATAGCCGTTAAACTAATCAATAAATTTCATACACACAGTCTAAATACGAATTTACCTTGTTTGTGTAGGTCTACATACCTAAGCTCATGCTCATCCTCGTCATTTAATTTGTGCATGTAACATTATCCCTTGCGTCAGTAATAACACGGCAAATAATGGAGGGAGTGACTGTAATACTCCTGCTTTGTGATATTTTCTACAAAAACATGTACCTAAGCATAAACACTAGGGAAGTGACTTACCACTATCATTTTCGGTTTCACTTTTAAAGGAACGAAAGCTGTGTTTTTAGTTGGAAACATCGAATTAGCCTTGCAAAAGAACTGATGTAGTTCATTAAACCGTCATTGTTAACTGGTTTAATTTTCGTGCTTCGCTTTCGAGGTCACGCGGTTGTACATTGAGAAAGGTGAAGGATCCAGTACGGGTTTACATACTCTGCAAAAAAAGTCGGTAAGGAAAAGTGAAACTTTCTCCGCCTTGAATTATAATGTGAATAATTTTCCATTTGTTCTGACTACGTGCCTCATTTCGTTGAACGTGCAAATGTAATATTTTCAAAGTCCAATAGAACTACCCCCTTTTAGCGTCGAGGACGGAAAAACGTTCAGAGAGAGGCTTGTATAGGTAAACTGTTTTTAATCAATTAATTAATCATTACCACAAGCAGTTAGCAGTGCACCAGAGTTACTAAACTACAGCCTATAGACTCAAAATCCAAAGCTTTTTTGCGGCAGCATGTCAGGCTGCAAATAATTGCAAAACTACATCTACTTATTTCATTAGTTCATGCATATTTAAAAATCTATCTACCTTTCAAATTTCTATTTCTACAACATACTGCCCGGCATCAATACTTTGGCATTATTGATAAGTATGAAGCATGTAGGAATGACAATTCAGAAAAATGCTTTGAATCCAGGTACGCCCTGTTTTGCTTTTAGCTATATATACCAGTGTAAGAATTTAAGCTTAGATACTTATCTAGAAACTACCTTAATTTGGAAAACAATTTTTTCCAATTCCTGTTGTGGTTTTGAAGCAATTTTCTTCTGCAAAAATTTCCTCTTAAATCCATGGTGTTTTGCATATAGTATGATAGTGTTCATTATCTCTGAAATTTATTATAAAGTTAGTTTTAAATATGTAGAATTTGGGAAAATGAATTTGACTTTTTATCGTTTTTTCTTAATCGCTCCATAACCTTGACTCTGCCTGTCTGTGATACCAACATTTCGTCGTACATTTCGTAGTATCGCAAATATAATAGTTTTGTATATTAAAAGAGTTGTTCAGCCACTGCTATTCCAAAAAATAAGAAATATAAGCCTGTCTTTTGTTGTTTGACCCGAAAAGAAATTACATTTGCAATCATTATAAACGTCTTTCAAGCATAAGAATAAAGCACGACGAACTATTACATTGCGTATATTTTTGGTGTTTTAGAAACAGTAAGAGAAAAATATTTTGTATGCAAAAATATTCTAATGATATAAGTCAACCGTCCACTCCTCCCCCACTATAAACTTATATGAAGTACTACTCAGAGCTACTAGTGATAAGCTTGTTCCTGTAACTCAGTAATTTTTCTGCAAATCCATAATGTTTTCAGGAAGTGTATATAAATCGTACAACAGTTCTACATGTAGATTTATGCATCAAATCACCCAACACTACCAGCCAACATCCAAATTTACACAATGTAGTAATATATCCATTTATTATTATCGTGCACCCATGACATTACAGGGTGGGCAAGTGTAGACCAGACTCAGACCAACTATACAGTTTATTGTAGTGCTCGTATCACTATAGCTGAAAATGAAATATTCAACTCTTTCTCTTTTTTGTGTCCTTCAATTTACTCACGCAACCGAAAACAACGTTATTCAAGCAAAACTGGAGAGAGAGAGTTCACTACTTTGCTGTACATGTACTTCGTTTTTTGCTTTCCCTTTGCTTTTCCACTGACGTAGGTGCTAGTTAACACGACATGTACATATAGGGTAGTTTAGTTTCTTGAATTTTGTTAGAAATCCGAGTCTGTGTTTGTTTGGTAACAGATCTTGAGTCACAAGTGACAATACGTAGCTTAAAAGATTTTTGATGTTGTTAACCGTTAATTCAACATGAGCATTTGTAGATGTTGTTATTCAACAGATTTATAAGTACTACTTTGCTGAAGTTTACATAAACTTTGAAGTATTCATACTTTCTCCAAATTTCAAACTTTTCCTATTAGAGGGGCTATCGTAAAAATAATCATACAACGAACCCTACATCTCCAAGTTTTGAGTTTGTGTAGCAAGAGTACCAATTATATGAAACGGTTATTTAACATGAATAAATTTTCAGGCAATCTGAGACATGAGTTGATTTCTAGCCCAACTACTCATGCTCATACATACCTCTAAATGCATGTCCAGAGCAAAGGCGGCTGATAGTTCCATATAGTAGTGTGATAATAATAATAGTATGTTGACTCTTTGGAGTTGTAAAACATACATATTGAAAATACTTCATTTTCATGAAAAACGAAAACAAAATTGACTCTCTAGCACACCCACAAGTGCTGTTTGCGTTCGTTAAACAGTCAAACACAATAAGAACCGCAATTTGTTTGAAGTTGGTATTCATTCTTTCCTTTGGAATGTTTCCTATCATATGGCACTCACGAACAGAATGTATGCATTTTATCCGAGCTAACAGCTTTCAAAAATGTCGAAAAGTTCTGTACTACGTACATTAAAGTGACCCTTTCTTCTTCTAATGTGTATGATTCTTGGCTATGTAAATGAACATTCAAGCGAAAATCAATGATTTGTTGCGGCAAATCAGGCAGATAAAGCTACACGTGCTCACATCTTAAATATTCTTCCAGATTTTAATTTCCATTCCCTTCCATCATCATTTCAGTCTCACACACAATCCGTCCAACTCCAGTTCATGAAAGTAATTACCATTAAAAATTCTATATTCGGTTCTAGTAACAGTAAACGTTTATGTAAAATGCCCGCCTTCTCCTTGTCTTGTCGAAAATGCATTATCTTCCATTTCACATTTTTTCGTTTCCAGTTTCATCTTCTGTGATCTTACACGAGATTTTTTTGTTTTAGTTTTTTCAAGTGGCAATGTCATGTTGTTCTAGTGGCACGGAACCCCATATACATTTTTTATACAGTTTTTCTGGTTCGTTGTATCGTATTTGTTAGTAAAACAAGCTTCTTGTCTGTATATCTGTCAGTAGTTCGTAAAGAACATCACCCTCATCACTATCCCAGCATTTTCCCCTTTTCAATTGAAACTGACATTCTCTCTTTTCAACCAAAAATGCGTTCTGCCATCACCGTTGTCGTTTCTCATATAATATACGTCTCCTACTTGCTATTAGAAAATTGTGTATTTAGACTAGCAATGTAAACGGAGGATCATAAGAAATGCAGATATTGGGGTTTTTCTCAATGCTACTCTTGTGATGACATGTTTGCATTATTGTAAAATAACTTTAGTAGAAAAAGTAGTGTGGTATTGGCCCCGAAGGATTTGTTATTTTTTTGCGGGTGAGTTAAAGCAAGCGACAGAAAATGGATGATGTGGAATGGAGTAACTGAAAAAATGAGATTGGGTTAACATTTTCATTTACCAGAAAGTTTGACTTTATGAATGAGTTCTACTGCTCTATACTTGTGCTCGTACTGATGAATGCCTACAGTTAGTTTTCTTTATTGTAATGTGCCTCTCTTTCCCCGTATATTCAGGAGCCAAAAAGGATGCGTCGATAAATCGTCGTCAAGTTAGTGATCTATCGTCAGCATCCGATTACTCTGCCACTACACAAAGTCAACCTGCTTCCTCCAGTAACAGTGGCAAAAATATTACTAATACCAAAGCTATGACAACAGGAGGAACAAGACGCGCACAGCGAGGAGGGACATCTGCGGCAAGTAGTAATGCCGGTGCTAACTCTACTGGAACTCAAGGGGCCAAAACATCCACCGCGTCTGCTACCGGCAGTGGGGCCGCTGCCAAGTCTCATGGGACCAAAAACGCACAATCTAGTGAAGTTACGGTCAAAAAGAAAGGTGTAGCGTCTAACCAAAGTTCTTCTACGAGAGGTATGATAAATGAAACGCAATATTAAACATAAAACAAATGCACATATATTTTGTTTTATGTTATTTTAACTTTAAGGAAAAAATATCGAATACGTAATGCCATCAATCTCTAGAGGTGAAAACAAAACATAAATTTAACGCGCTTCTCACGTACTTTTTTCATTCCAGGCGTAACAGCAAAATCCAAAGTTGGCTCATCAACCGTGTCATCCCATCAGAACGATAATCCGTCAACCAAATCACATCCGGCTGTCAAGCCTTTACGAGGTAAGTGTTTGCAATAACTCCTTTTTTGATCCAACAGGGAATCCTGTGCATAATGCAATGTTGTTGTTGCTCTTACTTTACTTTAAAGTAAAGGAAAGAATGACTGCGTTAAAAGCCAGAGGTTTTCATTCTTTATACAAAACATAAATACAAAGCATAAATTTTACGTGAGTTTATATATCACATGCTTTTCGGATTTGAAACGTCATATATAATCCAAATTCTAAAGATTCATATTTTATTTTCAACATGTTCGTCGTCTCAGCCATTAATCTAAGCAAAAATATTATTTAAGAAACTGATACAGAGCCAGTTATACAACTCTGAATTGCGCAAAATCTTTAAAGCAATAATACTAACATTGTATTGTAACGCTAGGGTTGCTCGTAATACTGTTATCAATGCTATTTATCTTGATTTTGGTGAAACATGCCCTAAAGGAAGTAACAACATCAATTATTGAAAGCAGCATGCTCAGTGTATACTTAGGAATAAAAAATGAAAAACTAGCTTTACGTTAGTGAAAAATGATATACCCATGAAACTTTGATGAATCAAGAGGAGTTAGTCACGGCTTTGGTCAGTTTCACCGAAAAATTGAAGTTGTATATTTTGAAATTCGTTTCTTGTTATGCACAATTCAAATATGCTTTAATACATAATAATTTGTAATAATTTATTACACATTTAGATTCATTTTCTTATTCACTCATGTTGCACATGACTAAGCATAAGAAGTGAATCGCAGTCGTATTTATATTTGAAATGTTCATACAATTTAGTTTTTACTGACCACACACATGTAGCATAGTGTTTTTTGTAACGCTTAAGAGTTGGTAGTTTAAAATTGAACGGTTGGTGTTGATCCATGGAATATAACAACTTTGTGTATATAATTATGTACAAGGAAATCTCCGTAAATTATTACTATTGTTAAAGATCACATTATCACGTTGAGAAACGCTGAATATTTTCCGTGTTTCAATCTACATGCTTTTACTGATGAAATTAATTCATTGATAATTGATGAAAATGGGTGACCGCGATTCTATACATGGATGCGCATTCTTATGGAAGGAGGAAGTTACTCGAGATGAAAATGACAAGATTCTTTGCATATTTCCATAAAGCAAAGAATACATTGCCACTGTCAGATCGTATATGCGTCGGTAGTAGTTACAGACTGACTTGATAATTGAGTAAATTAAGTCATTTGCGCAATATTCGTATGAAAAAAGGATCATCTTTTGTAAACACGATTAGCATATTACACATTTACGTTCCTAATCGATTTCATTTTACGGCTTACATAGATCATATCTTTTCTGCCTGTGCCATGTCGGGTTTGGTTGGTGTGGTGGCACATGAAACAGGTGTAAGCATAAAATACAAATAATCTTACCTTTTATTTAATTTCGTAGAAAATTGCAATTCCTTTTTTGCCAACATGCCCATGCCTACTTCTTAAATATTCCAGTCAGGCGAGGACATGAAGAAGAAAAAATCAATTCTACCGCAGATAAAACGAAAAATTGCAATCTTGTGCAAACGTTTAGTAAAGTGCAAAATGGAATATATAATTGTAATAATAACAAGCAGCCAGGCTACTTTACCTGTTGTTCCAAACAGAGAAACCATTTAGAATTCAAATATTGCATTCCCTAAAAGCACACAACCCATTTTGTTTTTGCTGTCGGCCGCAGCGCAAGCACAGCCCAATACGTATTTAATGCTTTATTTCTTTAAAAAATACAGAATGGTTGGTTGACCATGTCCTCAGAGGTAATTTAATCCAGACAAACAAAGAAATCTAATATTTGATATTTATGCATATGAGATGTACGTGTTAACGGTGCGAGATGTGTTTGTACGTTTTTAGAGTTTCTTCTTGAATCTTTTTCCATATGCCAATTGATTGACAAAGTTGTTAAACAATAGCTTCATTAAAATGCGATTTTTCACGTTTCGTCTGTGTATATTCATGTCTATCACTGCCATGATCAGTATGAATTTTAAACATGGCTCTTCTATGATCCCCTGTGTAGGTATCCTCAAACTTGCAAGGTTGTTTTTCAGTTTCATCAGCTCCCATGCAGTGTGTAGATAATAATGTAATGACAGCATACAGTTCAGAGGTAGTACGTTGTTATCTCTTGGCAAAAATAAAAACTATTATTCAATTAGCTTTCCTTGCATAACAAACAGAAAGATGTCGACGGTAAAACGCTTCTTTTTCAAGTCAAGACACACTAAATGAATGACAAAAGGTTAAATGAAATGTTGACAATGGAAATATAGGATGCTCCTGCTGCTGCTGTTGACGATAATACAAAATTGAGAATGTTGGTCCATCCATCGTATTTTTGTTTAAACAATGAAGACTCTTGTACAATTCTTCAATGTTCCCAAAATGTAATCCACCGTCGCCGCCACCACCGTCACACGCTGCCTATTTATTCAGTTCAAAAATGGAATACCACACACTCTTAACTCGCCATTTTATATTATACGCATTCATTATTATTCATCAGACGCAACGCATCACTTTTGATTTCATTATTTACAGTTTTGTTTGCTTGTAAAATGAACTAACACACGCAAATAGACAAACATCAACATCGAGAAACATGAGCTCTTAAAACAACATGGTTCGTACAGGAAGATTTCTTCGTTTATTTTGAACACTCATCTTTCTAGGTAATATTCATTAGCTTCTCTTTTCTGTAGTCTGACGGCCTGACTGACAAAAGGAGTATTTTAATAAAAGTCTCTCGTCCTCTTACGCAGATAAACACTTACATTTTTGTAGTTCCCCACATGTGCATATTTAGCATGATACTGGTAAAATATTAATTTACTTTAACATACAATAGAATTCATAGTCATCAGTCCATCTGTATCCTTCAATAACAATAACAACAGCAGCGTCGATTCCATCATCACTGGCTTTAATTTTAATAGTTTTGAATAATATTTTTTATAGATTGCGTACACAAGCACATGGCACATGTACCTACATAAACCTACCAAGTTTTAGCTTAGCTCATTTTTTAAATGCAAGATTGTCTGTACAGCGACAATGTAAATAAATTATTCTTGAAGTATGTTTTTTCCTTATGCAATGATTGTGATAGTATATGAGCCCCGCTACTACAAAGCTATATCAATTGTTATGTTATGGGGTTCCACATGCTGTTCTGTTGTGCAAATTAGCTCAATCTTTGCGGAACATTTCTCACTCTGACCCATGAGGCGTCTCAAGTCATGTTTCATTCATTCAGTCATTTTTACGAGTGTCAGTGCCACTACGAGCAGTATATCATGGCTACATGTGCAAACGATAAATACTGCTATCTATGCAAAGTACAATCACTAAATCTGATCATCCGCCATGATTGTCGTTCCTGTCAACACACACAGGCAGTAGGCAGACTTGGAGATTAGGATGCCACCACCACTTACGACTTATCCACACATAAAAAATTGGTAATGGCTCTATTATAGTAATACTTTACGACAGTGGGATTTAAAAATAAAAAGTAAACATTTGCCATTACCATCCTGAGCAAGTTGAAGTTGAAATAAAATATTGATAAATCTATGACGGGATCACAGGGAACATCATGATGATTGCATCCATCCGCTGCTCCTCCGTCCTCCTAAATACTAAGCCAGTATGTACATAATAGTTAGTATTGGGGACGATGATGAAATGGTGATTAAAAAATAAGGTTGTTGGATTACCTGCTCATTCTCTCGACACTATTTTTCTCCTATCACTACCTTATTCAGCTATTGTTTATTGAGCAACTTTATTGTAAATTGATTTTTAGTGAACGAAAATTGAAAGTGTTTAGTATCCAATCAAAACCATTAAGTGTACATGCACGCACATTTTCAGTTATTCAGAAAGTTTTCAGAAAATAAGTGGGAGCTATAGTTACGGATCAGTTTCTCAGTTCTCATGCTTCTCTACTTACCGCTATGAGGGAAGTACTAGAAAAATATTAAGTAATACCTATAACTTCAACAGGTGGAAAGGAAAGAAATGCCTGTGCATGGTTTCACGAAGAGAGGAAATAACACTGGTAGACAATTAGGCTCTGCATCATCCTCATCATGTGTTAAATAATATCTTGTTACGGAGACTAACTTACCTTCTTCATACTATGTAAAGGCATATAGTTTGTGTGGTGCTGACTCTTGACTCTTGTAAGAAGCTGGGCGTTTAGGGAAGACGATTATACGAACGAATGTTTTAATCCTAGTAAAGCCTGCATAATAATTCATATTTGTTTTAAAGTTTAGAAGAAAATTGAATTTAGTGGTACACGTATTCACGTATCATGACCAGGAGAGGTTACAGATAAAATAATGTAAGATCACATCTCTCTTGAGGATTCCGTCTTTCAATTCAAAACATCGTTTCGTTCAACTTCATCCTTTGTTTCATGATTCCATTATGTTAAATAGAATGATGGTGTTGGCGAGGGTGGAGATGATGATATAGTGTGGCATCGTGAGGAACTCTCTGAATCCGTTCTGAGTGAATTAGAGTCTTTAAGGATAGCGTAGATAGTCATTCGTAGTACAATTTCTGGTAAAATGCAGACCATTTTTTTATTTTCTGCTTAGAACACACGGTCAAACTTGATTCTTCGGGAGATAAGCCACCAGTTTAAAGATATGCTAGGAAATGCATATTATACTTGGCAAAAAATGGGCCTCTCTGATTTTTCCACCCGTGCTTTTTGACCAGTTATTCAGTAGCAAGGATACCTTTATACAAATGTTAACATTACTATTTGTATGATAAACTGTTTAAAATACACAACGTCAGAATAGACTGCAGTCATTTACGCGTCTTGATTCATGAAAAGGGAATGATTAGGGAGAAGAAACAGTTACAGTGATAGTGTAACGCTAGAGGATTAGAGGCATCCTCATCATCAGTGATATAGTTAGTTGAGCCTATAATACGCACAAAAATTACTAGTGTGCTCTATAATGATAATCTAGCTAATGTGATCCCCATTATTATTACCACACCAGTAAAAAGGAGTAAGTAGCAGGCAACAGTGGTATTTATATTATTATTGGGCATCCATCCGTCCGACCTACGCAAAATGTGCTAAATGTAAATTAACAATTTGATGAATTAGCTTCTGTGGTTGGTGATGGTGGTGCGTTGGTTATCCTTATAATACTGGTAGCAATGGGCAGAAAGTGATAATGATGTTTGGTGTCTTCGTTGTGAAGGCAGATAGATGATGTAGGGACGATTTTCATGTGTAAACGAAGAAGCGTTCTTGCCTTCTCCTCCTATTTCTGCACATTTTGTTCTGCAATCAAACTAATAACTGTAATTGAAAAATTATAGTGACTGCTATTGTTAGTCTGAGTTGAGTCTTGAAGGAACCTTGTTGTGAAATGTGAAACTTTGCGCCTGGAGGATACGTGATTAAGCTAGCAAAAATATGAAAAACAGATCTTCAAGTCTGTAAAAATGCAAAAGTATTTGCAAATAAAAAATAGAGAAGGTGCGTTAAAAGCGTGAAACTGTGAGTGATTCTTCTTACCTGTTCAAAAGAATAACGATTTGATTTGGTTAATGTTGTTAACTGTTGATCAACGCAAAAGGTGTCTTACGTTCTGTCTTCTGACGACACTATCATAAAAGTTAAAGGGTGCTTGTAGGCATGTGATAGATTTTCTAAAAAAATATTTTTCACAATGTATATTCTTTTCCTTTTACCATTAATTACCTGGTGTTGTCTGGTTGTTTTCCCTATTTTGATGGCAATAAGTGAGAAAGATGCCATAGAACGAGAGCAGAATAGACCTGTAGATTTCACTGACCTGCAACTATAAATTTTCGTGAGGGAAAAAATGTATATTATTCTGGCTATGGCTTTGCATCTTTATGGTTGTAAGAGGTCATTTCCATTACAGCGTCTTAAATGATTTTGTAGAAAATTGTGAACTTCCCCCTTCATCAGCGTGCAAGCATTCTCTTTGTCAGATTAAGTACATTAAACATTAGAAGGAAATGCATTGACATAGAAAACCAGAAAAATGTGATGCAGTGAATGAATCAGTGAATTAGCAAGAAATAATTATTATCATACATTTTGTTCACTAAACACGCAAAAAATGGTTTTAAAGAAAGCACACTGAACTGAAGTTCATTATCATCAAGACCATCATCACTCATTCATCATCATCACAATGAGACGGCGAAGAGGAAAACACCACCACCATCAAGCAGTCAGCTTAGAAAGTATCTTACCGTATGACGAATTCCTTCGCGGTTTCACACATCAAGTTCAAGTGGGCATTTCTCATTTTGGTAAGCACACTTTAAATTAACTCATTACATCAAACGGAAATCTTTACATCTTTCAGTAAGAACATGGTAGTATGTAATAAAACGTTGAGTGAAACTGTACCATTTTAAGATTTCTAAAGATCATTTCCTTAAAAAAGGATTTTGCATTTTGCACGTCAACACGCCATAATCATCAGACTAAAAGTACATAGCTTCCCTTTGTACATCGTTGTACTCAATACCATTTCCATCATAATTATTACTCATTTTTCTTCATAAAACCTCAAAAAATTATAATATGCTTACTAAAAAGGAACAGCACACCTTTAAAACAGTTTTTGTGTAAGCAAACAAATGTGGGCATTTGTAAACACACGCAAGCGTGAGCAGACACACAAGAACATTGGGTGTACCTACCACTTACCAACATTTAAATAAGACAATCACGAATTGTGTGATGAAGTAGTGGAGTAGAAGAAAGATGAAATGATTAATGATGATACATTTTTTTATAAAAGCGTTTTTTATTTTACCTTGCACTGGTTCTCGTTAGGTGTATGATGTTGTCACAATGTCTCGTAGTGTCTTCAGTCAAGTCATTCATTGTTAGTGCACATTTTTTGTGCTTTTCAACCATCCACAAAAATGTCTTCGATGTTGTGGCAGTAACTGTAACAGATCTGTAACGATAATCCTGCTTAAGCTTAGCTAAGTAGATAATATTAACATGAGGGACAGTGATGGGTTGCCTAAATAGGATCTTCTGGTGTCGTTTTAAAAGAAGCCTGCAAACAACGTAGGATCGTGTGGGTGTCGAATTTCTGTCATCTTGTTAGATTATAACAGGAGATCCCTGCTACCCAACAGGCATTCGTTATCCTAACATTGTTGTTTTCGCACACATAAACACAGAAAGATATCCATCGCACTGTTATGGATACTCGTGCTTTGTGCTTTTATTTATTTGTAAAAAAAACGCTATAATAATCATCTTCATTATGGTTATCGTCATTCTATATGATAGTGTGTTAATTAATTTGAGTGATGGGCAAGGAACATGCCATGCATGCATGTGCAACTCCTTTGACATTTCAGCTGTAAAAAATCTTTAAATAGGTGACATACGCAAGTGAACGTGATCTACTTTTCTGAAAAGAAGAAAGTTTTACATCCATAGGTACAACGGACATGCTAATAAGCATTTGTTGAGACTACGCAAACAAGAATAAATGACAAAGGTGTCGTTTGCCCTACAAGAAGAGAAAAATTTATTTGGAACTCGTCAAATTAATGATGCATAAAAATGCAATACTTGAAAAGACAAAATAGAGATGAGAACGTCATAGTCACAGTGGTATTGCTTACCTGACATAATCTCGTATGACATTCTTTTTCAGCCAACATGGATTCATATTCAAGATCGTGTTATGATGATGATAATAATCATAGAGTTGATATTTATACGTACAACTCTTTTATGATACAGACATTTATAATCTCTGGAAGCGGTGTAAATCATGTCAAATTATTTTGCTCATTCCTAGGCTACCTGAATAAAGCGAAATGTCAAGTCTTATTATAATTGTTTTGTGTATAGGCTGCCATTTGGTTCAGTTGAACAAAATAGAAAAGCACTAAATACGAAATGGTTAAATTGCTGTCATTTTTTGCTCATACCTCAAAACGGAAGGCAAATGAAAAATTGTAACTTCCCATGTTCCCATTTTATAGCTTCTGCTATTATTGTTATTATTTCTATCCATCGGCCTTCTTCTTCCATGGAACAACTCTCCTGATTAGGATAATCTTGATTGCTTGATCTCTCGTAAATCTTGAGCCAAAGACGCAAGCACTCTTTAAGTAAATGAAAGATGATCATCTATTGACATCCTAGACTCTAGACGACGAAACTATCTGAATGAAAAACAACATGGTACTATAATGATTACAATGTCTCCAACTTTGAAACTAAATATCAGAGAATGAAACGTTTCTACGAATAAGCCATGGCAAAGTGGTAGCGTGGGAAGATGTTTTTCTCACTGATAGAATTGCGTATTGGATAAAAAACCACTTTGCATTTAAAATCAGTCTACACCAGCAAAATGATCATTCACGTAACATCTTTTTCTTGTCCTGATGTTACACTATTTTAATGCGCTGCTTGCATAATAGCTATCAGGTATGGATGGATGATACTTAAACTTATTGAATTGAATGGAACGTAGGCAGTGATGTTGTAGCCGACGACTTGTTGCTTGCAAATTTTATGGTGGACACGCTTCTTCTTTAGTCCTTAAGTTGGACATTTTGTATTGAATGAAGTAGTGCAGCGCACAGTCAGTGTTTAAGAAAAAGATGGATGGCGAATCAAAAAATACTGCACTGAAATTTTGGTCAACCCTCAACCCATTTTTGCGATCTTTCTGCTTGACTTATAAGTGACGAGTTGATGACTCCATTATAATTATTATCAAATTGTTTTTTAAGGAAAATTAGCACGCATGATCCATCTTAAAGCAAATCGGTTGCGGGCAATATTTGCTATAACATACATTTTTGCAAAAAATCAGATTAACGCTCATGGCAAGTTTGTTGTGAAAACTTGTTGCATTTAACAGTGATGGTGGTATTGGAAACTTACTAAAATAGTAATACTGCACTATTGAGAACAGCTAGATCGGTCTTGAAATACCCATAAAATATTCACTCATTTTAAAATTTATAGCTACATTTTTTTCTTACCTTGATGTGATGATGGATGGCATTTGATGGCGAAACGTTGAGTCTTTGGGAATTTGGGAGGAGGAGGATGTTTGAGTTTGCTTGACATGCCTTGACTTGCTATTATATGTTTATAAAAGTGAGAAGCATCATCACGAGCTTTGGCACAGAAACCAAAAAGAATTTTTATATGTTCCATCAAAAAATTACTTCTTGCCAAAAATATGATATCGTGTGTAGTTAGCTGCCATTAAAGCATAACAACACGGATAATTTCACTGCGCTAAAAGCCTGTGGTGCCTAACCAGACTGAAGATTTCTTTAGCTGCCGTCGTTGTTGTCGTGGTCGTCAACATGGAGGGTAAAACCTTGAAAAAGCTATAACTTGTCCAAAACGTTATTTGTCTGCTGCTGCGATGATGAGCACCATAATGCTTTCTGTATTTAATTTACTGCCAGTTAAACTAGGCCCATGTGTCCATTGTGCCTAGTAGAAAAAAAATAGTTTCTTTTTATTGCACGAGTAGCATAAATCCCCTTTTTAGTAAGTAGGATTTGCCCGATTTCTCGTATTTTCTTTGCGCGTGTACAAGCCCCCAGTTTTACCCATATTTTGAAACGTATACACGCTTTGGCTAATTCGTCGCAGGAGTTGATCTTAGAATTGTCTTTTGGCTGTTTCTCTTCTTGACTAATTGCTATTTTATGATTATGACAATAGGAGGCTCGCAGTTTGCCGTTTCATTAACTCTCCTGTTTTATAGACTTTTGTTGATGCGAAATAAAGGAAAAATACCAAAAGTTTCTTACTTCGGTGGTCAGTCGTTGGTGGTGGGTGTATGGGTTTATTTATGTAGTGTGGAAATCATAAATATGCACGACTTGCAAAGTATTGTATTTCAGCGTGTCCTCTTCTTTCTTCTTGCAGAAACGAAAATACATTAGCCAAAAATGTTTTTCCTTGCGTATTTTTTCCTACTGCAGCTGCTGCTGTTGACCAATATGGAATTTATCGTCGTGAGATTTAAAATAAGAGACACGACAATGGAGTTGGAATAAAAAATGCAGACGTATTTTGAGGCACGCCAAAAACCCATCATTGCATGTTGCCGTACGTCGTACGTATTATCCAGGCTGGCTTTCATAATGCATCCCTAGAGAGAGAAAAAACTGCGAACAGACGTTTCTTCTGTTTTTTTTACCAAAGCGGGTGATAAACATGCACTATATATCATCAGCATATTAAACTATTATCCAAGCGACAATAAGCATTTTGAAATGTAAAAAATTGCACGTTATATTGTGATATAACTATAAAAGACAGGTAAAAACTATAGCGAATTCTCATTTCTGCACACAAAACCATAACCATGTTCATATTTTAAGCACAATCCAAACATTGTCTCATCTTCATAATATCATAATCATCATTATCATATACGTCTTGATCAATTTTTGTGAAGGTGTACTGAGAGGTGTAGGTACACGCTGTCAGACCATCTCACAAGAAATCGGCAAAAAATACGCGGAGATGGTGGCTGCTTACACTTTGACTTTTGTATAAAATGTGTGTAACATGCATTACAACAGCAGCGTATATTTTGAACTTGATGATGACGCTATTTTTAATGCAGCCATATAGTCCACTCTTGATTTTTAGAAATATGGTATTGTTTTGCTCTGAAGTGATGGATAGCACAGTATAAGTTTCCATGTTGTGGCAATGACGCTAAAGTATAATGTCTTGCTATTCGTTGTTCTTTCTGTTGTGATTTGAATTATATGGAGCTTGTTGTGCTTGTAAGATGTTCTTGTAAAAGTGGTAGTAGTAGTGGTGGGATCACTTTCTGTGACTCTTTTTGGATGTATGAAAATTCCATTTTGTCATGTAATGAACTTGTAGTTGTAGACTTTAGCTGGTTGCATCCACACATTGCTCACGTTCTTGTCGTTTCCCTTTATGATAAAAAAGGAATGTTCCTTCGCTCTACTGAAATAGTTGAGTTTTATTCGATGAGGTGATTCTAGTTCCACTTCCATATTTGCGGCAGTTGCCGTGTTTTCTGCAAGAACTTAATTTTGAGTACAAGTTATCTAGCAGCCTAATAGTTTGGAATATGTGGTTTCAGTGTTTTGTGCCAAGAGTACTTAATGAAGCTTTTAATCATAGTAGTGAAAGTGAGCACTTAAGAGTACTTTTTTGACATGTCAACAACATATTTGTGGGATTCACTTTTTTGGTGAAAGTAACAAACATTTCAAGTACTTGGATATTTAAAAAAATATTTCGAATCTATTATTCTGTGAGAAGAAAGGTGTTGATCACATCAGTAGTTAACCTGCAGCAAATACAAATGCACGATGCAGTTCACTTGCTATTTTCAGCGGTTTCGGTTTAATCTTTTTAATCTGTTTAACCTGTGGTCCTACTTCTTTAAAGGTAAGTCATTGTGTCTCAGACAGTTTCATTGTGATTTATCATGCAATGCATGTTTGCATGTATCGAATCCTGAAATATTTAAATATCCATCTCTTTTACCGCTCAGGTTTATGTGATTTTGAAATTAGGTAATATGAAAGGTTAGTTATCATTCCGTCTTGAGAAACCTCTTTTATTCATTACATTACACTGTTTGTATGCGTCACATGACATAATTGAAGGAAAATCAATGTATCATGTATCTTGATTTTGTCCAGAAATTTGCAAAATGTGCAGAAATTGAAATAGTAAGCAAGATAAAGCTTTTTCGGGTAACTGAAAATGTAAATGGCTATGTCTTTTTGGAATAAACTTTGGCTATAGAGAGCTATAGAGTTCAGTATAGAGTTCAGTATATTTAATATATATTATAATGCAAGAATTAAAATCACAGATGACACAGCAAGTGGTCGCAAGTGTAATTAGTTATATAGACAATTTATTTTGGACTTGCAGTTTAGTTTAGTTGAATCTTTTGATACTGAATCCATCTTCCCACTCCCTCCACCACCGTCAATCAAGTGAACTTCTCATCCTACACCTTTTAAATTAAAGCAATTACTGTAACCAAATTTGTATACCTACCAGCCATGTAGTTTGTAAAGATCATCAATGGTGTTTTCGTACCAAGCTACATTGCTACTTTGTTCATGATAGTTAAGCGTCCTCTTAGAGAGCTTGGGCAACTTACAAAGACGTTCGTTGGTCTTCACCGTTCCTTCTCCTACGTTCTTTGTTAAAGTACACGCAAGAAGTTTGTATGTTGACCAACAAGTGGCGCTAGTAATCTTACTGTGGTTTAACAACAGGAAGAAGTATGCTGTTGAGGCATTGTAGACGAGGAACGGTTTCATTCATTCCTTGTTGGCTACAAGACGTAGTGACTAACTAAAAATTAACTTCGTTGAATATTGCGCTCATCTGAAAGTTTGTAAAAAACATGACTATTTTTCAAACCTAAGTACACCTATATTAAAATAATAAAAGTTGTAAATTCGTTGCATAATTCACTCACCTCCACGTGTCTTGGTTGAATAAAACCAGCACATTCATTTAAAAATAGTGCAAATACATCCGACAAAATGTTATTTCCTCTGTTTTGCTACATTTATCTTAACACGTTATAATTAACGCTAGTATCATCACTATCATCAAATGCGTGATAAAAGTAGATTAAAGGACAGCAACTATAATAACGGTTATAGTTATAAATAAGTGTTGTCACCATACTCAAGAAAATGTTCACTTGTCTAGAAAATGATGCTCCTTGTCCTGTGAACTTCCGCTCGTTCGTTCCTATTCATGTCACTTCTGTCTTCCCGAGCAATAATACAAAATGGGGTAATTAGGCTGGATTGGATATAAAAAGTAAATTTATTCAACCACACAACGTAAGCTACCTACAGATATCTTACTAAAAGATCGTTCATCATAAAAGTATAGTTGTTTTATTAGAGTCAACGCTTGACAGCTTACACTCTTGGCACTGTTGATGGCTGTTTATCTACTTATCGCCGTTACATCCTCTTTAGAACACTATTTACAGTAAACAAAAAGTTCTGCTATTTCTTCTGATGACGTAATCTGATAACAAGTACAAGTCGATACATCATAATGCACTGGTGTGTAATGATAATAAAATAATTGGCTCATAATCGAACGGTATTTCTCGCTCGATGCTGTGGCGAGGAGAACGTATAATTGTTTATTTGAGGACATTTCCTAGAAGATTTTCGTGTACTTAGAATATTTACCACTCAGGAATAAATCGGAAATGCTGTATATTATACTTCTAAAAGTAATAATGGGTGCAACAGTAGCAGACGAAAATATGATGCACATGTAAGCAAAGTAACGGTGAAAATGGTGTTGTCACGTAATATTAAACTCGAGATATGACATCCTTAAGCAAACTGATGATTCAGTGAGTTAGAAGGACATCCATTTGATTTTTTGAGACGTTTCTTGCTTGACTTCCTCTACCGTATATTATTCAGAATGCAGACCGACGAAGCTTAATAATAATGTCGCCGCTTCAAAGTTTGGGTGACACGTGTTGGTTTGGTTGTGGTAACAATAAGTAGCTACACAAACTACTCCACGTACGCACTGTTCTTGCTCATTGTTTAGCGATTGTTGTCTCTCGGGTATTTACGTTGTGTTTGTGACTCTTGTTAGTACGAAGCTAGGAAAACAGTCAAAGCCATCTTTTACGACAAAGCTAAAAAACAAAGGAAAATTTATTTGATTTGTTTCAAGCTTTGCTGATGAGACCAAGAGAAAATAAAAGGGTATCTCACTGCTGCAGGCACTTGTTTGAGATTTGCTCCAATTATATTATGTGAGTTTCATTTTTGCGCTGTATTCATGGTACGTACACGACCATTGTTCCCATCCCATTATACGTTTACAATTGTGTGTGTGTGCTTTTCACCGAACGTGCAAGGATTCTTAAGATTCCAACCGAATAGTAAAGTATCTGTTTAATATTAAAAGTCAAAAGTATGTTAGTTGTTTAGTAAAAAACTAACAATGGCAATATCACATTGTACTGTCAATTGTTGCATCGACAATGAATCGGCTCTCTCTTACACATGAATGCATTCACACACACACACAAACCAACTTCAAACTTGCAGAGCTGAGTTTCGTAAATGGCAAAATCGTAAATCACGAAGAAAAATGTTAGCAGCTTTGTACTATTCGCGCTAAATCTTTGTAAACCTTACGTGTCGTACCGCTCATGTGGCAGTAATGCGTTAAAAGTTTGCCGGCAAATATTCCTCAGGAAAATATCTAAAAAAAATATCGTTTAGAAAAGAGGAAACTTTACTGAAAAGAACCAAGTTAATTGGATCCAGTCACCCAATTGTATTTTATACTATTTGTACCTTCTCGCTCACATATCTAGCTTGTGGCAAAAACGTAAAAGGCATAAATTGTATTATTATCTTGTGCTTCATCCGCCTTTTGGGTATCTCCATAATATTGCGCCTTTCCCAAGTTGCTCGTTGTTGTTTACAAGCAAATGCTTCCGTAAATAAAGCATCGTCTTCGTGAGTTCGCTTGAGCGAACGCGCTTAATTTTGATGATATGTATTTAGTTATAAGATAAATCACATCCTTTCGGAATAATAATCAGCACATTATTGTACGTACACATAGCTTTCAACGTGACAAAAACTTTAACAGCGGAAACGGAGCACAGCTACCAAGACCAAGTTTTTTTCGCATTTACTTTAAGCTTTCACTCATATCATGAAAATTTGTTTACGTCTTGTTGAGAATTGAGATACACTTAATATATATTCAACGTTTGCAGTCCTACATTTATATGCTATTGATCATTGCCTATTATCCTGATTTGATAGTAAAGTAGTCTAAGAAACTTTTCGTGTCGCATGAATAACTAAACTGAATGTGCTGTTTTTTGCTCAGCGAATTCGAAGCAAAAGAAATGAAAAATTTAGCAAACGTAATGGCCTAATCGAATAAACTTTGGAAGTGACAAGTGGACATCACATTGTAACGAAATTATGTACGAAAAATGTTGTGTAATGAAACATTTCCTCATCATGTTTCCTTTTCTTACTTAATAGTGCTTTTTTCATGCCAGCTATCATTATAATGCGGCATTATTTGTCGCCTAATAGTGCAAATTAGCAGTGAGCTCCCGATTTCGTGTTGTTGTAGTTACAAAGCTGTAAAAAATTTCATTGTCACCTTGTTACCGTCTCATGCATATGGATTCTAATCTCCCTCATTTTTCATCTTTTTCGTCCTCATCAGCTTTGTTGCCATGTATTATTCTTTGAACGGTTAGTGTTAGTATCAGTTATGTTATTTTTTATCATTACCTGTATAGTTTTACCAAGACTTAGACCTTCCTTCCATATTTTTATGTAGATTTGAAGGTGCATCAACTCAACTCCATTTTTACAACAAATTATTATGTACCGGTAAAGTTTTTGTTGAAATGTACTAAAAGTGCTGAATGGTGTTTCGTTTTACTTCTGCAAGTTTTAAAATTTTCGTATTGCAAAAATATATTAAGCTTTATGGCAAGCACCTACAATGGCTGATGTAACTTATCATTATATCGTCTTCGTCACCATTACCTGTCAGGATTTTCATATTATCATATTTTATGTCGCAGTAAGAGTAATGATTGTCAAAACTATTATGTGGTGTGTGAAGATGGTGGAGGTGTGTGGCTGCGGTAACTACAATTTGAATCATGAATCTTCATTTGCTGCTGTTTGTTGGTGAAACAACAATTTGAAAGAAACCAATTTTCAATTGCAATTGAAACGTACATAGCCAGCAACAACAGGTTTTCCTGGGATTCTCTAGTCGTGCTTTACCAACTTTGCAAATTTAATAAACTGACGGCTCAGCCATTACTGTTTGCTAGTCACCCTTTATCACCCACGCCAGAAAAATTGCGAGACCCTATCATCCAAAATGATCAATGAACGTTGCCTGTTTGTGTGTTCACAACTGTAACTAACAAAATCAAAAAAAACATGGACAGCCTTAACTTCTTAGCACAACAACAACGAAATTTGAGTCATGTGGTACGGTTAAATGTAATATGTTTATGACTCTTGAATGATAATATCTGAATAAGACTTAAGCTTTACCATTATAATTACCCATTACAACTAATGTGTACAATTATCTTGTTTTCATCAATTTCCATGATAAGAAAAACCATTATCACTATTAATTATGGGCAAACGTTTGGTGAGGATGCACTAACAAAACCACCGACACCGATGTCATCATTTTAAAAAATAGCACACAGGTGTGAAGAAATTCTAAAATTAAAAGGAAACTAGAAAAGACAAAAAATAAAAATCGGGGTCTGCGTTTTGCACCTTTATTTACTGCACTTACTTGTTTTTGGGCAAATTCTATGAGATAATGTAGGCAATCACACATTTCTTAAGGAAAGGTGTCCAATAAATTTGAATGACTAATGTCCACCGTTACCCCTACCGCCACCATATACGGTATCTTATTATTAGGTAATGATTTAAATTAGAGAATGAAAGGGTTTATTTTATAGAAATCGATATAAATGGCACACTTGCAAGAAGCTTGTAGCAACTAACAACAATATAATTTATTACCATATTGTGAATTTTAACGGTAGACAACAGTTTCCCAATAAATCCAAATTATAAAAAGTACTCTTTTCCCAATCATTTTTTATCATAATCGGCAAATTGGTGGTTTTGCATAGCACTGACAACCACAAAATATACACGACTGATTTTATTACTGTACCATACGCAACAAACCTAATAAGCATAAATTGAAAACTTGAGGTTTAAAAATTGAGAACAATTTTCAATGTGACGCCAGTTTATCTCTTGATAAATAGTGTAAACTATACTTGTTGTCGTTGTTACAAAAATGTATGTTATTATCCGCTAACCTAGCTTAGTTAAGTTGAACATCGTATCGGACCTGTTTGTAAGAGTACAAAACTAATGTAATTTTGAAAGCTTGTAATGTCATCGCCATCCTATCAATTTAAGGGGATGAATCATGAGAAAATCAGCCTGTTACGATCTTTTGTGGTGATCATATTTTGAATGAAATAAGTGCTCTTACTGATCATCCATCACTTTTCACGTCATTCCCGTAGAGGATAATACAATAAATCAGATAGCTAATGACTATAATATTTAACTTTTGAAATAACCAAAACTGCATTGCATTTAAGACATAATCGAATAGAAACTGCAATTGCAGTTTTGGTTAAGCCAAATAATGGAAAAAAAGGTTGAATGAAATGAAATTATAGGACACGATACGACGACAGTAGTCGTAATCCTCGTAGTAATGTGCGTTCCCTTATAGGCAGTAAAGTGAGTGACTAGATACATGCATATTGTTTTGTACTGTCAAGATTTTGATTGAAAAAAGTAGACAAATACCTTGCCGTTATACTTTTCTGTTGTCAGTCATCATAATCATCATCTGCATTCATCCGCTTTCAAATCATTACAAAGGATCATGATAAAGTGTCTTTGCGTTTTTCTGTTCAAGGAAATGGAAAAGGGTTAAAACTTGTAACACTTTGGTGACTGAACAAGCTGTTTTTATTATCATAATCATCATTTATCCTTTCATGTAATCTGTATCATTTTTTGTTGGTAATCTCAAAGTTCTCTGGTCGTTGCCGGTAATGCGCCCAGTTTTTGCTAACATTGTTTCAGTATAATTACGATTGAAATCGATCAAACGTCAAATATGGTCCATTGGAAGAACGCACTGCACTGGTACTATTTTATGCTTTGAAATGAACATGCTTTCTTATATTAGCAATGTGAAGATATGAAACGGATATTATATGCGTGTAAGAACGCAATAAACACTTCACAGATCATCAGTGTCCACCTAACATTTACTGAAAATCCACTTTCGTGCGTTTGATAAATAGCAAAAGTTAGGTACTCATAACAAATCAGTAAGTATGCTGAGGCTAGCAAACGACATGAGAATATACTTCTTAACTCGTTGTTAACTTGTTGTAAAAGAGAAAGACATTTAAAAAGGAAAATGTGATGTTTATCCCATATCACTTCATAATCTTAGGATGATCAATTCGTGACATAAGTCACTTTACGAGAAGAAAAGACTTGTAGACGACCACATCAAGTAAACAAGAAAGGCTTTCTCTTGATTACCAGTCACTTGCAGACTGCGTGTGAAACGAAGCTTTTCAAAGCATTTGACTTATTTACATTTCTGTTCCATTTTCCTATCAACTCTTTCCTGTTCTTGCATTCACCAACAGCAACATAATATGAGTGAAATGGGTGAATATATACATACTTGCGTGCTAAAGGTTGCGAGGTGCAGTTATTTTGCATCTGTTAGTCTTTGCGTATTGGCCAGAGTTGTGATAAGATGCTGATGACATCCACATTGTTGCGTTCTATTAGTTTCCTGTTTTTAATCCACTCTTTCATCGACCCCCTTATGGTCGGAAAGTATTATAAATGTGGTATGCGGTAACAACGTTACATTCAAAGATATTTCTACAAGTTAGTATAGACTAAAGCTGAATGTATCGGAACGTGGATCTTGAAACTGGATATTATAAGGACACTTGAAAACAATGATGCTGGTGATACTATGATGACGATTAGAACAAGTGATAGGATATAGAATGACGAATCTCTACAAATTTATAATACTTTTAGAAAATAATAATGAAACACATGCGCGTCAGACCGTAACACACAAGGAACAGAAATATTTGTACAGTGTACTGTGTATCCGGTAAAAAATAAGGCACTTGTTTATGATAATAATGCAGATAAAAACGAAAAGAGATTCATGGCTTCATGGTGAATAATATCATTTTGCAACCCGTATAACCTCATGTACGGTACTGTGCCGCACAGAAAATCCACATTAATTTCGCTTTTGTACAATCTGGTCCTCAGTTGGTCGTATATGTAATTTCTGAAAATGTAGTGAAAAAATATAGTGCACGGTCGTTTCTTGTTTGCAAAAGGCCACAAGCTTTCAAGGTACTTTTAATCCACTTTCCACATCTTCAAAGCTCCCAAGACGCTCTTCAAGAGAAAGGGGGATGGTAATCACGAAACTAAGTAATTAAATTAAAACTATCAATTATATTTTTGTCATGTGCAAGTAAAAGTTATAAAACCTGTACAATGTGCTCATAAATTGCTAATGCACATAATCAGTTTATAAGCAAATATATACATTATAAAAGTTGGCTACGCGCTTTTTACTCTCAAGTAGAAAAGCCCTCGACAAATTAGCAAGAACAATGGAACCTAATTTGTATACCAGTTGCTACTAAGAATAACTGCCACTAATTTACATGAAATTCAACCCCCAAGTGGAACATGCATAGCTATAAAAATAGTGACTCGATTTTCAGTTTTGACGTTGAATGTTGATGGTCATAACATAATGATGCTCAAAATGATAAAATGGCCGCTCAACAGCAATCAAAGAGAAAGGACTGCTATGAGGACATGTCGAAAGCTTTTGTGGCTAGCTGTGCAGCCCTCCTTGTAAGAAGAGAACTTTGATGATGACGATGTAGTTATTTCTTTCCGTGCCATCCCCAAAATATTAATATGTTTTCCTAGATACACTACCATCAGCAAACATATCTTGTTCATTAAATCTGTCTTTTGTTTGACTAGTAAAATATATTAGTTTTTACTGCTGTATTTCATGCCACTTCTACATGGAAAGTCTGAACCAAATTATATTTGCCTGTGGACAGATATGCGCATTTGACTTGTTTACACCAGATAACCAAACCGCAATGAGGAAAAGGAAGGAGTTTTTCACTCATTTGAAATTTTTATTACTACTCTTGCAACTGCTATCTACTATTTTTGTCAGAAGTTTCGTAGACAGCAGATTTTTATCATGTCTCGGATTCCCATTGTTTTGCTCTCTTCATTAGAATTCACTCTCTTTGTAGCGGTAATGATATGCTTGGAGGCTCATTATTATTGCTCCGTATTTGCAAATTTTCTTTATAAAGATGCAATAGATTAAGTCAGTTTGTGTTGCGACGGGTCAAGAAATTGATAATAGGGTATAGATGATTTGACTGTATGCCATTCTGAAACAATTGTCTAGCTGAATAAAAGTGAAATTTGCGATATTTTTTGCACGTTCATGTAGATTTTGCACCTGTGCACTTACTTATTATAATAAATAATATATCCTGTATTTATTACAATGAAGGAAAATTGCGTTGATTTTTTTTGCGCAAAATTATAAATTATGAATCACATATGAATCACATATACACATAGTAGTACAGCTTTACTAGTATACACGTAATTGATCAGGCACCGTCTTTCTTGATCAGCAAAATTACAAACCGCGGATAGGTTGCACGAATTGGATATAAAACAACAGAACTAATCTTCGCGTAATTTAAGCTTACCCATATTGCATCATACATTAATGTACCATGGCTTGCCAGTTAGTATAGAATATATGTTATATGTGCTAAAATCCATACTAATGGAATAATTACAGGCATATTAACCTGTCACTTTTATTGACAGTCCTGAATTCATGCAAACGATTTTTTTGTGGGAGCCTTTCATTCAAAATGCCTTTACGTTAAGGCTAAACATAAAAATTGATTTAATTGAGTTTTCGTCATCCAAAAGTTTACCGTTCTCATTGGCAAAATCAGTATTAGAGCAAGAGCAACGAATGCAAGATGCAACTTTTGCGGTTGTTTTGGCTGGCAGTCTTGATCGTAGCAGGTTGTATACTTGGCAGAACAAATTAAACGTAAGTCTTGATTACTGCGTCATTTCAGATTCTGCCATAATTACCACATTCACACACTTTTAAGTATTCAAACTTCCTTCTGATTACGCAAACACGACTGTGTCCTTCTTTTGGTACTAAAACCGTCACTTAGACCAAGAGACCAAGTTGACTAAAAGGCACAATAGAAGTAGAAGGTATGTATTATTTTGCCTTGGTGGTAGGTTTTAAAAGTTTCTCAAGAACTTTTAATTATAACTTCTTCCGACTCGAAGGATGCGATACATTAAGTGTGGGTAAAGGGAATGGCATTGGTATGCAGTTGTACTGAACTGTCACTGTCGCCCATCTGCCAAGCACAGGAGTAGATAGTACGTTTACTGTCACTTTTTATCCTTTCCTTTTTGAAATATTTAATAGCTGCGTGACATTAAGTTGACATGTATCTCTGTGTGTGTTCCTGCATCTCGTTAACTACTTTAACCAATCAGTTGGAAATGGCATAATATATAAAAAGTACAACTTCAAACAATAGGGAAAGAATGAATGAAAAAGCACCTGAAGAAATATACCATAAAATACTATAGGCTTTCATATTTACGTCATCGTTTAATCTTTATTGCGCTTTTGAATTACGACTGAAGCACAGCTGGTGTCAACTCATTTATGCAGAGTTGAGATTCATTGTTTTTTAAAACAAAAATGAATTACAGCAGTCTCTAAGAATTAGACAAGCACTCAGATTCCAGCATACACAGAACTAGTTTTTACGAACTTCCTGCACAAGTTTGAATATTTGTGAACCAAATGTTTGCTCTAGGGTGTAGGGAGGGGAGGACAGAGAAAGCATATTAAAGTCTCAAATTGAAGCATGAACCAATTAAGTGAATTTGATACGAGCGAAAGTCAGCGTTAATTTTTCATACCTTCATATTGAATGCTATGAGGATACTGCTGTATTGAATTGATTTTATTGAAAAAGAAAGGAAACCGGCTTTGCAATTTTATTTTTTGTATTATAGATAAAAACCAGCAGTGCCAAATTGTCAGCACTGCTTAACTGAGTAAAAGAAGTACTACTAGTTCCTCCTACTTTAGGTTTTTGTCAGTGATGATAATAATATTGATGTTAACTAATAAAACGTCACAACTAAAAATATTGACAACTAGCACGTTCATCATAAATAAAGCTTCCTTAAAAATGTAATTCTATGGCATATAGAACTCATCAGCTTTATCCGTCAGGGGAGGAGCAGTCATAAATTTTAGTTTGAGTAACAGCAACAGTGGGTCAATTTGTGACCCCTTGTTGACTTTTATCAACATTGATAGTTGCATCTCTTATTGCATCTGTCGTTATAACTGCATTTCATGGGTATTTTATTGAAATGGGATTCTTTTTTCGTCGTGATTGCCATTTTTTCGAATCAGTATGATTATATTGTACCTGGCTGGGCAACAATGAGTTCTCACAAATTATTATCATGACGATGGACAAAGAGCAAGAGTGCAACGTGCAAAAACCTGATTTGTCAAAAAACACCACTTGAAATCTATTTTTCTGCACCATACCGATGGTACAAATAACCATCAAACTAAATTTTTTTCACGACGAATGCATAGCAGAGGTCAAAGTCATAAACGGTAATGCTCAACAACAGATCACCACCATCGTAATAGTAATCATACGATCATTTTTCATCGATGATAATAAGTTACAAAGGCGTCTGCTGCTGAGCTGCTTTGTTTGTACAATACCGCAACACAGACAGCAGATAATGATTGGCAAAATGTAAAGTAACCAGAACGCATGCGGCTATTACGTTTTGCGTGTAAACTTGCTACCTGTGACTTTTGACTATTACACTGTCATTTTCCCCGTGTATTTATTGTGAAGCTGCTAATAAAAGAGATGCTCAAGTTGTCAGTGGCTGAGGGCAAACTCAAATCCTATAATATAAACTACTTATCGTGTTATGTTGGTAGCCTGGTCAAGCTACAACAATACAACAACAGGAAGAATGTGGAGCGGAGAAAAAGAAACCAGCGATAATAGATTATTATCGATGTCAAATACAAGGAAAATCAATATCAGTAGCGCATTACCGTAAGAGGACAAAGCCACACGAATGTACAGAGAGAAGAAGTAGAGCCATAAAAAACGAGTTTCTTCAAAACTGTCATGTCCGAGAATTATCGGTCCGTTCATTGTACGAAAAATTGTCAAAAGTGAAAAAATGAGAATAATGCTGATCGAGTCGAAAGTATTTTTTTGCAAATGCAATTTTTCTTTCAAATTGTGGTGGCAGTATAAGTTTAGCAATGTGGTTGAGACCAACACAAGCTATAAATATGCCATCCATTCTGTATGCAAACATTGGTATGATAATATATATGGATGCTTGTCACGAAAAACTTTTCTGGGGATTGTCAAAGCTAAAACCGTTAAACAAATTGTTCTAACTATAATTTGTACTTAGTATGCAAGTATTCAAGTACAAACGGCATTTCTTTTTTTGACATTTTCATTCTTTAACTTTTTTGATGAAGAATTGAGATTGTCACGTTGTTGCACTGTTTTTGCTGTTATTAGGAGCAAATATGTGTGCCAACTGTATGCCTACTTAACATTAGTATTTGGACATGTGTAAATATGAATATTCTACTAGACATGATAGTAATGATGATGGTAATGCCATGATAAGCCAATTGAGAAAAATAGCAGAGTGTGGCTTGGAGATAGAGTTAGATTGTTGATGATAGTTTATGACCCTGTTCATCGATTTGTTTCCTTGTCACATGGACTGTGCGATAACATGACACAAGGACTTATGTAGGTGGTAAGTTCGTAGAGATAGGTGGTTTTGGCGGATGAATAAAAAAATCTTAGCTGTTTACCGAATCTGTAGCATGGCAGTCCATAATCTTCAATGCGTCAATGGGTGGTGGTGAAGTTAATGCGTTAATGCTGTTAAGCCGTATTGATTTCTTTACACTTTCAATGCTAGGTTGTTATAATAGCACAATGATATGAATGGCCAATAAACTTACTTGAAAGACGATAAATGCCAAAAAGACAGGTTCTACGAAAATAAAACGGCATCTTGGCGTCCATTTCGCAATATCATTTTAGAATCGCCTAAATTAATGCATGTCGTACCGTAGTCTCATCATCAACAGCGTATGCACAATTACAACAACAAACTCATCAACATGATGAATTCCTAATTTTCTACCAAGACAAATATGGAGACGACCTAAAGTGATATTTGCTCAGTTCAGCCTACTAGTAGTTGGAGTGGAGCTCCCTTTTCACCATTCTTGCTAGTTGCGGGGGTAAATAAGTTCAAGAATGCGTGCACAATAGAATAATATTATGGCTTATCTTGATAAATGTACACACAAAAGTACACAACAAGATGATGATGGTTATAGTTATCTGGCAAGGTCATTAAATATGATTTGGTATTTACATAAACGCACATTTTTAGGAAGGACAGGGATGGACCCTATTTATTTGTCTTGGCGTATTGCAACACGCCAAGGTAATAAAATTTCCAAAAAATGGAGCTAATCACCGTAAATTGTTTTGAATAATTCAAAGAAACAAGACTGCTTATGAGCGGGTGCTTTAATGAGCTTACTAGTTTTTATCAAAGCGGTACATGCACCAGAAACGTTTCAGATTTGCTCAGTTGTCACAATTATTTAAACATTTAATTAGCTTTTTTTCAAAAGAGAAAATAGTAATCCCTAGTTAATTTGCCATAACATCTCTTCTCGTAATGCCATAGTTTTCATTCTTGACATGTGAAATGACTGCATAATAATTTGCCATTTAGTATTCAAGTCAGGAATCAGGAACGTGAAGAAAAGGATTTAAGATGTTTAGTAGGCAGGCCCAAAATTTTGTCTTGATGCTGTTTCACTACTCCCGTTGTTGCTATTCTCGCCCAATATCAGTAGTAGGCAATGTGATCGTCTTCAGAGCAGATTTATTCACACGGCAAACTATTGCCCTTGCTATCAGGTTCCAAATATGGACAGGTACATGGGTAATGTGATACTCAGGTTGAAGATCCAGTTGTTGTTTATACGCAATTGTTAATATTTTGTCGTTTGTGTTTTCTCTCTCCTCTTGCTTCTTCAGCGTTCAGTTGGTCTCAAAATAACTTTTTTAACGTTCATAGAAGGAAGTTTATTGCACGCGTCACCATGAATCACCATGGGAACTTGACAGTTGTTCGGTTTTTAAAAGTCTGGAAACTAAATTCTGTATATTTTTAGAATGTGTATAAAAGTGGAGGTTGATAATGTAAAGAGCTTTGTCTGAATACATGCATTGTTGAATTGAATACATAGTTAGGTATTATTTGTTCGACATAATCCCCCATTACACAAACTCCTTTCAATTAATGAAAGAACTATTTTGCGGAGAAAACGTGTTGCTTGCCTTTATAAATAATGTAACTAGCCTATTGTGTAGCCCACACACAAAAAACTGCTTTGATCCACATTTTACTTTGCAAGAATAACGGCTATATAAGTAACATGACAAAGTGCTGAAGTTTGTAGATTTTTTGAAAATACCAAATAGAGAGGAGAAGTTGTGTATGAGTTGAAAGATTGAACTCTCAGTACCATCATTCTATCATACATTCAACTCAACCAGGCACATGGCACTGTCGGGCAAGGTACGTGACTGATTCCGCCCGTGTGCTCTAATTTGATTAGTACTGGGAAGAGGAGCACACTTGGTACGTCGACTTCTTAACTCGTAAGGTTTCTTGGAGAGACCCAGGGGAAATGACTTTTAATCTCCCATAAGAAATCGACCGGCCTCAATTATACCGGAAATATATTTGCGCCAACTAAAAGCCAAATAATTATGATAGAAAAGTCAGCAATGGTCCCATATGTTGCTGAATATGAACCAACATCATTCATTGCCCAAAACGTGTAGATACTTTAGCAGTATTTTGACAAAACCAGACACTTTTCTGGTTTTAAAAATTTAGCTTATTGTCAGTCTAAATAATAATGCACATGCCAAGGTTTACAAATCAATGAAGCATTAGACTTGAAATTAAGACAGCCCGTCGGGGTGATGATTACAACGGATAACGTTCTTTACGTGGAATAACTTTTATCTTTGTTAAATCTTGCAGGCACTGTCTTCAACATGCGTAAAATGAAAGCATTTTTCTCCAAGTTATAATTAATTTGCACAAAAACATGACATACTTGTGTTTAATTTGCAGCATGTTGTTGAACTATTATACATTGTTTGTTTTGATAACCTGAATATTTTTTTTTGAAATGTCTGGCAAATTGCACCCTGCTTCTGGTCCGACTTTTTGCATAAACTAGGTTTTCCCTCATGCCAATTCCTTCCTCATACTTATCTTAAATTGGATACGCTCTTCCACCAAAACAGCCAACATGTCCAACACGGCAAAATGTCAGATGAAATCGAAAGAAAAAAGCTGAGTCTGCCACAATCAGTGTCTGCAATTTAAGCCTTTTTGTGTGCTACTCCGCTTTCCATAGCAACAAAGCGTTTTCTTGGAAATGTGAATTCCCTTTTTTAGCACAACAGCACTAACCATTTTTTCATTTACGTTTACAAGCACAAGCACACACGTTGAGTTCCCACAAATAAATAAATATCTGCACATTCACTCCTATCTTGAGCCTTCTTCTCCCCATCGTCATCATCTTGAAAAAGCTGAAATGCTACACCAATGCCGCATGGTCGTTAGATTGTTAATGAATAAATAGGAAATTAGCTGTGGATTAAAAGCACTAATTTAGTTGAGACATTTTAATTTAGCGTAGCATACCAAAACAGAAAGATTGAAAGATGCTTTTAAAATAGAAGAAAAGCTTTACAATTGTATAGCAAGATAGTTTTTTATCATCCTTGTATTCTTTAGTGTTTATATAGGTACGTTTTATATGCCATTAGCATCCAAGTACAATGCCAAAAAAAAGTTTTCACTAATCTACTGGTTTCGTATAGTTAAATCGTTTCAAGAAAATTGCGGAAACCGTGGAGTCCCACCAAGTATTCTGATCATCATTTTGAATCTCACAATTACTTAAAATTGTGATGCGTAATAGAAGCATTTTTTCTTTGATTCATTGTCAAGTGTGCGTTTTGTGAGGTCTTGCAATTCATGTAAACACGCCACCACCGTACCGCACTATCTAAAAACCAAGATATGTGATATTATCATTCACGAGATTACGATTTGTGCTCTACCCATAAGAGAAGAGATGATTTATATTTTACAATAAGTAATAGGCGTGTGTTCTGGTTTTAAGAGACGAAAAAAATTGCTATTGTCTGGTTGTGCGTCGTACAAGCGATGTAGAAGGAAACACACATTTCTGAGAATTTATGTGCGGGATGATGCACAATGTAACCAAATACGACTTATAAAGGCAAGATCAGCATAATGGAATAATAAGTAATTTCATTACATTAGAAATGGTTGTGATGGTGGCGATGTTAGTGGTGGAGGATGGATTCTAGTTTGTTTAATAGAACACAAGGGCCAACAATTTTCATTTTATGTATTCCATAAAGATTACAACCTAAATTCCCACCACACCTTTTTGCATCAAAATCAAACTGAATTTAGTAACAATCCATATTTTATATCAAAAACTCATAAAATTAATCGAATTAAATGTTTTACTTATAATGCATACTGATTTCATAATTACTATTTGTTGCATCTTCTTAAGTAGAAGGTAAAAAATCCATGGTGAAATTATAGTTTCTGTTTGTCTTGCATTAAACCTGAAACCTTTAGCTGCTCAATTTTTGAATAAAATAAATAAAATAGTAAAACAGCTTGACATTTTGAACCAACACTTGTGTGTCAACTAAACACAAATTTACATTTCAAATTTTTTCAAACGTCAAAGGACAAAACTCTTTTCTATAATTTATGTACATAGTTTTAAACTTAAAGCAGTTCTGTCCACGTTATTACTATACTACCAGTTTAATGCTTTTGACTTTGCGCTATTGTCAAATTGTTCACGGCGCTACGTTTTTGTATGTAAAATGATAATATATACTGTTAAAACTGCCATTGTAATGTCAAGTCACTTTATAGGAGTTAGGGGAAGTAGCATAACATAGAATAACCATGTATGCTAAGAAATTGTTTAGTCTGATTTAAGTGTATTGCATTTGTATTAAACATAGTTGAAAATTTTGGAGTATTCTCAATTGTTTAAAAAATGGTTATAAAATTGTAGAAATACAAATTATGTAAGTACATTAGGACATTTAATGTCCTCATAAAATAAAACATTTGGTAACACATTATAGCATTTAAAAACACAAGTTCTAAAGTGTTTTTTGGATTTTGGCAAAAACATTTGATTAATGGTAGACAAATTTGTAACGTTCCTGTTAAAGCTTTTAAAGACACCATTTTTCATACTGGCATTCTTACCGACTTCCATTTATAGGGCACTGTTAGAAGAACCGAAAGCAGTTTTGAAACTTTATGGAGCAAATCCTTTTATTTGTGGCATATTTTATGGTATAAACCATGTATACAATTATTACCTCCTCTTAAAGTGAGACAACAACAAAAAACATGGATGACAAAGCAACAATAACATACAAACATACATGCTGCTTGTATTCACTACTGTAGCCTTGATTCTTATAAAATTCGATTTCAAATTTTTGACCACTGTCTGCCACAATAAACTGCATGGTGCAGTAATAAAAACCATACTTCTCTACCCATCACGTTATCTGTCTAGAAATGGAAAAGAAACTATGAAAATCGCCTTTTTGAAAGGATGAATGAGCAACTACAATAAAACTGGTGTTTAACAATTTGCATGGGAAAACGTGCATCGCTTTCATTGATATTTCCTATCTGATATGAGACACATTTCTATGAACATCTAAACGTACTGTCGTGATACCATGAAGGAGTACTGACGGACTCTACTCAAACTGCTGATTTAGTAGATTGTAATGCGCAGGGCGTTTTTATTGCTGACTCTGTCAAGTTAGAAGCACGACTGTTTAGTAAGGCACTAGAACCGTAAAATGATCTTCATCTTTTTAAGGGTAAAATCAATATACTCATATCTGCATCTCGAGAGTTCATAGAGATGCAGTAACAAAGATCTACATCTCTAATAGGGGATTAGCCTAGCCAAATCATATCATGCTTTCCATCCTCTTTGATCCAAACTGCTTTCTTCTTGTCAGAAAATTGTGATCATGATGATGACGAGTTCTGGCAGTGGAATTTACAGAAAACTGCATTTGAATAGGGTACTATTATAATAATGCAATAATAATATATTATATTATAGTAGTTCATTGTATGGGCAAGCTTGAATTGGTTCAATTTGAAGAAGCCCCTGTCAAATTAATTTTATTAAATATTTTATCCGTCCATCTCCCAGCGAGTTTGCTCAGTCTGATCAAATTTCAAAGACGCTCTGAGCACGAAGTAGAGTAGACTATGTGCATAAATGATAATAATGGGCAATTCTCTGCAGCACAGTAATGATCGTATTATCAAAGCCCATTTATTTGCATATTTTGACTGTATCAGCGTTTTAGTGTTGCATGTGCTTCTTTAGTCCAAACGACTAATTTTTTATCTGTTTGCAGTCAACAAGTTATGAGACTTAAAAACCTTTTCTCGCTGCTACCATTTTATTCCTCCCGTCTTTATTCAGAAACTCATAGACTCATAGCTAGTCTGTTTGAACAGTAAGAAGTTGCTTTGCAAAGAAGCAGCAAAGATGAAAATGAATATAGTTTTCACTGATTCATTATTATGTTGATGCGCTCTTGCGCTGAAAAATTTCAACACAGACGGAGCAAAACAGGTAATCATGATCATTGCCATTATAATGTATCATGGCTGTTTTCAAGGAACAAAGGAACAATACAAATATGTCTATTCTAGCATCACGCAGCAATAAAATGCATTGAAAAACACCAGAATAATTGATGTTCTACCGGGAAACATGATGCAGCAAATGTGAATGTAAGGCAGCTCGTTTGGTAATTTTGCCCTGTTTGTAATGCAATTAAGTGTACCTTCAGTTAATTAAATTAAACATTTGCTAGTTTAATTTGTAGATAAATAACGGCAACCCTAATGCCCATGACTCAGTGTGTGACTATGAAGTGACAGGTCAGTGGTGGGTTGACGAAAAAAAGCGTCAACTTTTATATCAAAAATTGATTTTCAATATCAATCGTGTTTTTGGAGACGTTTCTATAAACATTGCCAAACATCAGTCAAATAATTTATGCAGAAAGAAACTGTCTTATGAGGTCATGCTGTTCACGTGCCAATCCTCTCAACAAGTGGACCACTCACTAAGCAACACTGTTCCGATTTACATTAAAGGACTCTGTCGTTTTTGTGCAATCTGAAAAAAACTTTCTCATGCAATCGATTTAAAGTGTGTGCGAGTTGGTTGACTTTTGAAAATCAGAGCCAAAGCAAAGTGTGTTATATTATGGTACACGCACTGCGCTTAGCACAACTGCAACGTAATATGCATTACTCATGAAAACATGCAACTGACATTGAAATACAATGTCTGCACTATAGTGCAGTGCTAATAACTTTTATAAAATATTATCTGCAATTTAATTTCACATGCAAAAGTGATTTATTAGCGTGCCATAGGAAAGAGTTAAAAAATACCATTCCGCCTGTACATCACGATAGGAGACATTTTTATTGCGTGTTTTTGTAGCTCCCATACTACTAACCTTTTTTAAATTTTTGTCTTATCTAATGCTTTAAATATGTCAGAGAAGCTGCACACAGCCGAGACATTTATTATTTGTACATTGTTACATTTCATTTTTTCCATTATGTGGAGTAAACTCAGTGACTTGTTCTCATTAACTTATTATCATTTTAATTTTTCTCTATTAATTGCCCACCTCCTAAAACTATTTTTAATTATTGTATATACTTTAATTAACAGCCACACAATCAGAAAAATGGGCGCGAAGATTTTAGATAAGCATTATCAAGTTTACCCTGCTGCTGCAGGCTGCTTATTGCAGCAGCACAGAGCACACAGTACTATCACGACTACCAGTTTTACGCGATAATTGTTCTCGTGTTTAATAATCGCCATGTTAATTTTTCTGTTAATTGCCATTTTTATGGGTGCATTTTTGGTTGGTTCACTGTTACACATATAATTAAGATGCACATGTTTTGTTTTCAAGTTTTTAGTATGTTTGTTATCAGTTCCTTTTTTATTTTCATGTGCGCTACTGTGAAACCCAGTCTCCCAAACAACGCCAATTTATTTCAATAATGAGAGGACAGACCATAAATTGGATAGCCATTACACATTAAGCATTAAATCTCCACTAAAAAGTCATTCCACTCACTCCCACTTACCAGAAAACTCAAGTACCACGCGGCTAGTAAAACCAATTGTTGATCACTGTTGTGCATCGACTCATTCATTCATTTTTAAACTAGACTGTCTCAGAGCGATAAAAAGCAAGTGCATGTGGTTTATGCAGCGTAAACAATAATGATGATAGTTGCAGTGATGGTGGTGATGATACAGCGTAAATTGATTAAAATGTTTAATTTTTATGATAAACTAAAAGTAGCTATAAATGAAACTTAATAACCGTAAGTAAGGGCCATTTTACGTTATTATTCTTTGCAACACTTAATTATTTTTGCGGATAATTTATATCAGTAAATTTTAAATATGTATCAATCACCAATTTTTTTCTCAGCCTTTTTCTTTTAGGTATTTTCCATTTTTTTATATCACATCATGCAATCATCTTTTATAGTACAAATATAATGCGGCTCTGAAGAATAGTATACCTAAATGGGTAAACAAAAGTCACTCAACTAGAGTTCAATTTGCTTTTTACTGTGCACTGTTTGCTAGGCATGGGATTAAAAAATTAAAACTTTTAATTACCTGAATTTAGCATTCACTTTTATTCATTTGAATTAAGTCACATCATTCTGAATAGGTTTATGTGCTTACAATTAAATCATTAAAGGCTTTATAAATTAAAGTACACTATGCAGCGAACATTGGGTTATTTATGAGAAGGATGAAGGGAAGGGGAAGGACTAAAAAGTAGCATTATGCAACAACTCAATCTTAGAATCGAACTATTTGTCTTATCTTGCAAATAAGGTAGTAGAACTAGTAATTACAGAGTAGCTTTAAATTCCTAAACAGTAATTGTGTTTTGTTAACTATATAACAGCTCTTTTATGGCAGGACTGTAATACTATCTCTGAAAGAGTATCATTAAAGCTTTGTTCTTAACTTCTAAAGATATGTAAATATAATTATAGTAATAGGTTTACACGGTATTTCTACATGCACTCAAACACCACCAACCAATCAATAAATACGCCATGTTATCGCATTATATGATTGAATCGTTTAAATCGTAACTTGTTCAGTCATTGCATTCATTCTACAGTTACTACCTACCTGCACGCATATAACTTCTCAGTACTTTAAAAATCTAAACAAATAAATACCTGCCTGTCTAAGTCCTTTGTAGTTTAGCCATTCACTCATATCACATTTCCTAGAGTACTAGTACAGCCACAGCCTACAAAATATAACAACAACAAATTTTCTTATGCAGTTCTACAGATCACCTTAAATTCAGCGAAATGCTACTATGCAAATAGATCCAAGGGGATTCAGATCATGTTGCAGAATATATTTATTGAGATCACCTAGCATACCCTAACTTGTTGCAGGTTGCTTCACAGAACTCACAGTAGCATATGATTAAAGTTATACTGTATTTTGAATGAATTGTTTGTTTTTTCTGCTCCATTAGGACATTTAATTGGTAAATTTAATTAAGGTAGTTATTTTATTGGAGTAATTAAAAGGTACGCAGAATAATATGGCGAAATTATAGCATACATAATTGATGGGAGGTTCAAGAGAAACACTTTAGGAGCCAATTTTATTTCGAAATATTTTCTGATGCATAAAATCATAAAACTACTTGTTCAACATGTTACTGTACCGAGGCTTAAAACCTTTGGTACCATAGTAGACCATTAGAGAAAACCCAATAATCATACGAATGACCAAGGAATGAGAATAGCAAACAATTTTAGTGTGTATACTAGGTCAGTGAAACAGTTAAGCTGCATATATTACTGACCACCATTACCGTTCGGCGGCACACCACTAAACCAAACCCTGAAGTTAAAATTTTTGTTGTACAGCGCAATAAAGAATTGCAGTTGTATGTGCACAGCCGATTGAATGTTCAATGCTGCATGGAGTTCGGAGAAGAGTTATTTGGTTGTTTTTTAGAAGATAAAGAAATTGCGCGAACAATAAGTGTGGCAGTGCGGCGAGAAAATTGCTTTTACTTTTATATTTAATGTTCGTTCAATAAAAACGAGATTTGTTTAAAAAACGCCTACCGCTAAGCCACATTCTAAATAAACAAAAAATGTATACCAGTTGCTATAAATACCTACCAACTGATCTAATTTTTTTTGTTAAAAACATTCAACTGGTTCGGCTTTTTACTAATCTACTACAGTCAATAATATGAAAAGAGTTAATCAAGCAAAGAAAATGGCCAACGCCTTTAAAAGATTTTATCTTCATTTCCAAATCCTATCATAAAGGCTTGAGCATTTCATCTTTTTGACAAAGTAATTGATTACTGAAAATAGATAAATATCTATAATCTATCCGTTTACCTTTCATGTTTAAATCTATTGTTTCTGAACTGATGTATGAAAAAGAAAGTATTTTTTAAATGCTATATGATAAGCGGATATTTCCGAAACAAAGAGAAACGAAAGCTACCATAGATAACATGCTGCCCTGCAAAAATTAGATACGAGGAAACTAATATCGTAAAAATAGTTTGGAAAGGATAGCAGTGCAATATGCAATCATGCCAAACGTCTTCTAGTATCAAGATAGTAAAGGTAATGTTATCTTTTGTTACCGTACCATTATGCGATAATTGTAAGGCAAGTATAGAGTTAACGTCTTTAAAAATGAAAGGTATGCAGTTCGAAATGACTCGTTTTATGTTGCAAGTATATTTTATGTACATGATTAGATGATCTTTTGTGATTTATTTATCTTATAGCAAAGAGTATACATTATGTTTGTTCGGTGGATGCATAATGCGGTAGGGAAAGGATAATCATCAACAAAACTATTATGATGCCTTTAAAGCCCTAAAAGGGGGTTGAGATGCTCTTTTGCGAGAGCTAGTAATATCTTAACAACTGTGTAATACTCAACTACAACGAGATGACACGATGTCTTGCTGATTATTATTATGATTTTTATTGTTATTATTAGTCGCAAATTGCAAATGCATTAGCATTTGCTATAAACATTAAGCTTAAATTCTATTTTATTCATTCTGTCAAGTTAGTCAAGTGCTAGCTTATCGTTGTCGCCTCTTTTGTGCAAGCACAATTGCCAAAAACGCAATGCAGCTGTATAAACATGAATTTAGTAGAATGCAGAGAGCTCATTTTGAAACCAAAAAGTAGAGACGAACGGGATTATGTGAATGTATGAATGAATAAACAGTTTTTCTTCTAACCTTTGCATGAGAATTTTCTGCAACACCAAAATAATGATCAGTTTGATGACATTGTAAAGACATGACATTTCAAAACTTAAATTTTTATTTTTATGCACGAATAACAACAAACAATGTTTTTCTGCGTAAACATTAGCAGCCTGTGGTAAAAAATACTTATAAGGACCTACATAAAATTTCATTGAGTATGCTTCAGATCCCATCTAATTGTGCCAATTCCTCCTAATTACATACACGTATTGGTAGTTGCTAATGGTGATATATATTTCGCATTCCTGCAAGGGATGCTACTGTGCTATTAACAAGGTTTTAACTTTGTTCTATGCCGATCGAGTCGAAATGAGTAGCTTCTTATGGTTTATTAACGTTAATAAATATTCAATGTTGACGACAGACATTGTCTGTAATAACAACTGAGCCTCTTCTTAAAGATATACAACACTCTCCGATGGCAGCAATGTTGGCACTAACTATTCGCAGTAAAAGTTGCCATCTCTGTGTTGCTGCGTTCGTTATGTGCAAGTTTTCATGAATAATTGAAAGGTTTCGCCTCTTATCAAAACAAAGTACCGACAGCAACAATAACTTTCGTAATATTTAAGGAAATATTTTGTGCTGCTGACTTTTTCAAGCAAAATAAGGAAAAAAGCTTTTGGCTATTTGGTTGTAGCTGTAGTATCTAGTAGAATCGATAGTATTTAGTATACTTAATCAGTGTAATGGATGAGTGCACATACTCAGATTACATTTTTCTGCGAGAAACCGGTGCTCATCATCATTTATGTCGTATCAAGCTTTGATAATCAAGGATAATTTAAATAATGAGGTAAAAGCAACTACTTAGCTAGCCGGTTCACCTATTAAATCAGTCCTGCGGTTTGAATTTTGTAAGTTATAAGCACACGTGGAACACCTCTTTGTAAAGTTTCTCTTTCCTTTAAAGACGTTCCTCTTGATTAAAGACGGTAATAATAGTAGGCAACTAAAAACGGGCTGGGTGCACGATTTTTCAGGCTTTGGAGTAATGTAATTAAATTTGTACGTGCTATTCAGCAAGGTTATTTGTACCGAATAGCGCGAGAAAGCCAGTATGAAATACGTAACGGAAAGTGCATTGACATTTTTGTTTTCTGTACGCCACCATAATGCTACGGGTGTATTATTCCTAAATGATCAAGAGAAATATTTACATTTCTTTACTCAAATTTTAAAATAACTTTTACACAGGTTCAGCAGGGAACACATGTTCTACAATTGACAATGAGGCCATTGCTTTGTAGAAGATAAATGAGTTTGAAATGATAAGTACTAAAATTGTCCGCGCCTAATCTCTGTTGTGCATTTGTATAGACAGGGCCTTAGTCATTTAAAGAAACTGGAGATGAAGATTAGCAAGTCAGCATGTGGTGCAGATTTGACATGGTGTCATCCTCGTCTTCAGTGTTACTATCCCAGAAAGTTTCTCTTTTGCTCTTTCAGCTATTTAAATTTATTCCATTTATGAATTGAAAAGTGCAAATGAGTTTTGTGGTGCTGGTAAGTAGCATGTGATGATGCATGAATTTATGCCAAAATAGCTACAAGGCAAGAAAGAAGAAAGCAACGCAAGTGCTTTAATCGCAACCACATTTGCATCTTATGCTATTAATACCAATAAAAACTGACAAAGTGTAAATGTCAGCCAGTCGATCCTTAACAATCGTTTTTTCTTGTATTCCTCATGAGTACAAGATGGTAATATACTCGTCATATCATGCGCTCGGTACTGTTTGATTCTGCTTTTTGTTGTTGTTGCGAGGAAAATGCAGGAAAAAATAGAGGCCGATGACACAGAGGCACCAGTTACTCATTTTAAAAGTATGTCACGTTTTACTTGTATAGTTTATTGTACGTTGTACTTTTATCATATTGCCATGTTATAAAAATCCCATTACGCATGTATAAATAGACCCACCGAGTGCAATAATCTTACAGCTAATCTCTTCATTCATGAAACTTTTACCTTGGCGTTTATTAGGAATACAAAATACACTCAATTGTTAAACGTACGTTCTTACACCAATTATTATGTCTGGTCAATCGGAATCGAACTCAAGTAATGATATGATAACTGCTTATTTTCATTATTTTACGAATGCTACGTTGTGGCAATTTGCTTTCAATCTTCTCGCTGTAGGAACAATCGTTGTCTCATGTAATGCTAATTGACTTACCTGTTCTTTTGCAAAGCTACATATTAATTCATAAAAAGTGGACATTATTATTATAAACTGCCGATACTAATCCGGTACAAGGAAACCTATTTAGCATAATGTGTGTGTGGAAAATAATAATAATCCTATTATATTATAGTCTTATCATAAAAGCTCAGTGTTAGAAATTATTTGAAGACAGTAAGGTATAAAGATTATGCGTAATAAATGCTTAGTTACACATGACTAGTTTACGTTCCTTGCAGGCCACGGAGCACCGATGTCGAACTGAAATTATGTACTAACCAACAGTTTAATTGGCATTGAAAACATTTCTGCAAGTTTACTAGATCTAAAACAAAAAATTAGAAACCCTGCATTATGCTTATGGAAAGAATAATTAAAAATGCACATGCAAAGATAATATGCAACCGTAGTAGTCGATCTGTGCCACTGACAGCAACAGCAGTGCTTTCCGTGCCGGTATGCACAACATTAAATGCTCATCTCATCATCATCCATCTTCTGAAGTCAAATATGGAAAAATCGTCATTAACTTCCCTGTCAATGTTTTCTTTTCACTCATTGCTCAGAAAAGTATGACGTGGTATATTTGAAACAAAAACAGAAAAGATCATTAAGTAGCAATTATTACTTTTTATACACGTTCGCTTGACTTGTGGCGATAGCAGAGTGCTCAAACGTTAAACTGGTACTTAAGTTAAATTTAGCAAGTTATATGAAATTTTATTATTATCATATGTCCCATGATATTACTGTGTTGTTATTATTCTTACCATTGCATATTTTTATTTGCCCGTCTATTCATTCATTATATTACCTTTCATGTTTGTTGTTGTTGTACACTCTACTGCTGCTGTACTGTTAAGGTCTTGCATTTTGAATGTCACGGCCTGGCTTTCTCATCAAAAGCATTATTCAATTTCGAAAATGCATGTAAAAAATGTTTTTATGATGTGAAAAAATATAAAGTGTAGCAGGAGGAGCACACAGTAGTTAATGTTGTTATTCTAACACAGCCAACACCACCACAGTATCGTCATTTCCATCAGTGTCGGCTTTTACATTTTATTACGATGTTGGGGATAATGTGAGTCTCTACATTGAGGCCATTAGTGCGATAGATGTTTTGTGGCTTTAAAGATGATGCACTGCTTGACGAACGGATCAAGCGATAGAGAAATTTAATGCCTTTAAAGCACTTTTTTGTTCCCTGTGATAAATACCTATAGTTGTAAAAATGAAAAGGGTGAAAGAAAGGGCGCTCTCATCATAATAGGACTTTTTGCGACCGACGGTAATTACGCCCATTAAACGGAATAATGTCGGCTTGTATTATCTGTGTTATCACACAACTCTTATCGCAAAATAAGTATAGCATATTTCAAATATTATAAGCATTTTAGTTTTTTGTGTTTTAAAAGCAATTTTGGTGTAGAAAGCAAATCACAAAAAGTCTAACCATGAGTTGAATTCTTTGAATACATGATCAGCAAAAGCAAATTGAATACCGGTGGTGGGTGTGAAAGGGAGAAAACATAGCATACAGAAGAACATAGCATCAAAATACGGTTCTTAAAGGGCTTCATCAAAGTTTTAATATAATATTATAGTGAGTGAATGGAGAACTACGAAAGAATAAGCAACACAAGATCTCTGCAGAGTTTTCATGTTTAAGAGTGAATTCGTATATATTTGTAAATGTGACATTGATTCAAATCCTTTTGATAAACAAAACCTGTTCCGTCTAATTGTTTTTTATTTCGAGATGCTAATTATTATACAATACCTTTTCTAGTTTGTATATTGTATTCTTTTTGTGTGCTTTTATATATGTTTTGACCATTTTAATTATCTCTAAATGAAAGAACAATGAGAATGTTTTCTATCGAAATAGCTATCATAACGGCGGCCAGGTAAGCAAGTTACTAACAACGCAAGCAAAATCCAATTTAATCAGCCAGTTATCAGTATATCACCTTAAACTGTAAAGCAAATGCGAATAATGCAATCCTCTATGCCCTTTAGATAGCTAACCTACACTTTGAAGGTGAGAGAGAGAGGAGACAAGACATATGGCAAGCAAAAATATTCTGGGGAGTTCATAATTATGATGACGATGTATGCCTGGTTCTGGTTTAGATTACCAATAAAACTACCAACCACACCAAACAAAGCAGTAACAAACGGGCTCTAAAAAGCTGTGTACAAATCTTGTGATATCAAGATTCGTTCACACCTGAGGCTTTATGGCATGGCTTCTTTAAAAATCTCCTTCCAAATTTTTGCATTCTCCTAGAAAATACGGTAATGATGTTATTATTATGGCACGTACGTTGCCTGCTAAATGTGCTGATTCGTTCTCACAGCCAATTCGATTCGTAAAAGATATAAAGTTGGGCAAATAGGCATTCATTTTGCCATGTGTGTGCATTTTGTAGTAATAATGTGCTATAATGTTGTGGTAGCACTATTATTATTATTAAAGTTCGGCTGTTGGTAAGCTTTAACCCCCGTATAACCTTGTTTTTATAACTGCATTACCCTCCACCAAGTGCACCTTATTGCTAAGTTTATCTGCAAGAACCGTATAATATAAATATTTTTATGCATCTGATTTTTGTTCTTTAGTACTAGTTGCGTTGTACATGTTAACTAAGTTTTTATGGCTCTATTTGCGTGTATATTGCTTATATGATTATTTTTCATTGGCAACGCGACTTTTCGTACACCTTGCAAAAGTTTCAAAAGTATGTCTGGTTGTACAGTATATGCAATATATACATACCTATTTAAATATGATGTGCTTTGAGCACAATAGCGTGCTAAATCCAACGCAAAAGTTCTCTGCAATAATAGGCAGAAACTCACGTTCAGAAATAATGTGGTCTTAAACGCGTGCAATATATTGAAGTAGAATTTTTCATTGCAACAAGATGAACACATCACTCGTTCGTGATTTTTCAGTGCTCATTAGCGACACTCCCACAGACACTGTGGAGTGTAGGTATGCAAAAGCAAAAAGGTGATGATGATGGTAATGATAGATAACCCCTGTAAATCAGGCATGTTATGTCGATGATGCTGTTACTGCTGTTGGCAGACATGTCGTATATAAGCAGTACGTACGTGTCTGATGAATGACGGCTGGGTGTGATTATGCCATTACTGACCCCTTTGACTTTCAGCGTTGAAGATTACTGGGCTTATTATTAGTATTGATACATCGGTTAGCGATAAATTAGAATGTAACGAAAAATTTCCTGTGCTGCTGACATGTCGATCTCGCAAGGTTATACCCTTTGAATTGAGCTTGTTTAAACAAGGAGGACAAAAACATGATTAGCGACTGCAACCGGCTTGACGCTATGGTGGTGTCATCAATACTAACAAATAATTGCTGATAGCGTATGTGGGGGGTGCTAGAAGTTTGAAGACATTATTTGCATCTATGAATGAAACACGACCAACAAGACAGGAAAACAGTAGCTGTTGCGTTGTAAAAAATTAACAGCGTGACTTTAGATCGTTGTTTATTATTTTTATTAATGTTGTCGCCATTCCAAATTTGATATACTCAAATCGCGTCACTAGCAATGTTCTGGTTTTTAAAATGAGTGAAAATTCACTTGCTGTGAAGAAAAAATGATTTAATGACACACCAAAGTTTCAGACAGACACCAAAAAGGTGCTGTGATAATGAAATTATTTTCAAATGAAGTTGTGTGTAAGTAAAACGGTGAACTTGTAAAAGGAATATTGACATTTCATTGTATAAAAGAGAGCCCTTTGACAACTCACCGAACTACTAAACAAACCAGCTCACGTACATCAATACTTATTTTAGCAATTGCATAGAAGATATCATATTACCTGTCTTGTCGAAACATCTAAAAGTGCCGTTGATTACGATAAGTAAAGCTCGAGATGTTTATCGATGCTCTTTTGCAAAAAACTAAAAGTTTGCAGAATTGGGTATCTATAATTTTCTCTTTTCTACTGTATTACTCATCATTATTACCAGAGAAGGATTTTTAAAAGCTTAAAAATGTTAAACGTTGACAAATAAAAACTGGAAGTACACTAAAATAGCAAGAGCAAGAAAACGCGCATTAGCTGAATATAATAAAGATAACTGTGACGCTGAACAACGGCGAGAAACAGCTAGGCACACACAAGTTGATGCTATTATTATCAGTGATATGTGTCTTTATTTTGCCATTCACCTTCACTCCATGCAAACCGGTAACTAGATCAGATTCAGAAACTGCAAAATCGTTTGCAAAATGTTTGGTCATGTCTCTTTCACTTTTGACTTGACTACTGTGACGAACACAAAAATAAATGACCATGTTCTGCTACCACTACTACCAGTTGTTTAATATTTTTAAGCCTTTTTTGTGTACCATATCGACATCTGTTTACCTCATATCACTTTCTTTTTTTATCATGTCATTTATAAAATAAAATATTCGTTTGGCGATGGTGGTAGCCGTGATCTTTGCCTACGTACTTTTCAAATTGTCTCACTTGTCATGCTCACACTAAAATAATATTTTATTCACAAATGACTTGGAAAGATTTGCAAAAAGCTATGCCCAACTTGTTCTCTATTAACCCACCATATTCACAAGTTATTTATGTATCCCAAAAACCTACAACTTACCTGCACATGTTTTTGTAAAAATATTTTACAAGATTTTTTTTGAGCTAAGGTATAAATATTTCAGAGGCAATTTGTACCACCAAACCAACCCAAAGTATGAAAACAGCATCATGCTGACTTTCCACTCATTTCTTTCCTGTTACTACCCCCAGCACCGTTGTTTGTGCCTTGTTTCGATTTCTTCACCTTCTTCTCTTGATCCGCATCTACCTACACAAGAATAATGATAACGCACGTAATAGAAAACATGTAAATATTCATGTGGCGCTTGCTGTATTACAAATTTATTGGCAAATGATCATCATCATAAACACTACCACCATGATGATATTGGGAGAGGACTATTCTTGTATATTGATACCCCTCTTATTAAACACTTTTGATTATTGATTGGCAAAAACAAGGAACATGGTTTGCTGCCAAAATAAAGTAATTTTTCTCTGTAAGGTTGAAGTGGCAACTTTGGGATAGAGGATCACGATCAAGTGCGTTGAACGGCGATAGCTTGATATTGATTTATGATTAATGTGATAATCAGCAATCAGATAACTTTACTAAGAATCAAATAATGATAATGCCTGAGTGAAGTTGTTTTTATAATAAGCATTAGAAAATTGTGCCTACTGTTACCTACTTATTAAATACCAGCAGCCTGTATGTTGCTGGTGGGGGAAAGTGATACGACGGGGTGAAGGTGGGCAACAGTGCAATGTTGCACCATGATTTGTTCCAAACTTGATTTGATCACACGAATTGTGCAATAATTCCTATTATTAGCTCTATTGCTTCAATTTGAAGATAACTAATATTAACAAAGAAAAATCCATATTTATTTCTAAAAGGTCACGCACAAACGCATTAGTTGCTCCTGCACTTTCTTATTCGTTTATGAACATTTAATCCAATGAAAAAATATGCAACGCTTAACAGAGCACATACGATAATCTTTTACCAGGAGATTATGGTAAATGGAGTATGGTTTGCGTTGTACTTTTGCAGCTTGAATTTCAATTTATGATAATGCGCGTTTTTATTCAAAAATGATGTCTCAAGTAAACAATGCTAAGCTTGCGTTGGAATCTCATTGCTAAATTCCTTTAGTGAAGATGCATTTAGCTACCATGATATCACCATCCCACTGTTCAATGAATTTTCAAATTTAATACCTGCGATTATTTATATTATTAAAATTTAGTAAACAATACTGGTTTTTCTTCAGGAGAACAGGCTCATTTAACTCCCCGGAAAAATAATAAGTCGTTTTTTTGCACAAGACAAGCCGAAGCGAGCCGAGTATCATTCATTGCATTGAGATATAAATTTACATGCAAAAAACAAAGCTAGCAAAAAATAATACATTCCTCTTCTTAATCATATTTCACAGCGTTGTAAACCGGTTATTATTATTGCTGTTTTTTGCACATCTACAAATTGTATCTTTTCGTTTTACTAAGACTGCAAGCCATTCAGACTTTGCCAAAGTGCCACTATTTACCATATCACTAATACCATTAGCTTATCAGAAGAATCCTATTAAAATTGTATAGTAGCTATAATAGTTTTATCTGTTTTGTGATATTATCTTTGCGAAAACACAGCCTGAATAGGTTTTGTATCAGAATACAAAGTATCAATCATTGCTTTTATTGTTGTAGATTATGCATTTAACCACAAAATCCCTTTTACTAAAGTTTGATTTATTTTTTAAAGTCGACATTTATCTCTAGTTAATCCAAAGGATAAGGAATATTATGCCAATTTGTAAAGAGTTAGCGGTAGCATTAGCCAATATTTTGCATGCATATTACATGTGACATTCGCCGTTTTAACTGCAATACTCGTTGTTCATGTAACTGCTTCATTTACAAAAATAACATTATTAAAGTGATGTAGGGAAAGGAGCACGTTTCAAACGGCCTCTGACAAATATATCAAACTGACAGTATAAGTCAATGTCAAATGAGCTGTGTCTTGTGCTCAATTTTTATTTCTTCCGTTTGGTCTTGTGTGTGCGCCACCGGATTAAGATGATGTGACATAACGTGGCATATTTCCAGTTGTGGGTTAGTGTGATGTTTCTCTCTGCCTAGCCTTGCTTTTTGCTTTATGGAAAGGAAAACATAACTTTTTATGAGTTGCAAAACCCTTTGGGAAACGACAGATGGAAACTTTTTGAAAACGGTTACAAAAATAACTAAACTTGTTTCCCTGTTTATATTGCACTTTATTTAAACGCAATAGCATTACAACATGGCCAGTTTTCTGTCTTTTTCCTTCCTGTAAATTGCTGCTGAACGGTTTGCTAATTATCAGAATATTAGTGTATATAAGCCATATGCAAATTACATGCTTATAACAGTAATTAGAGCAACCACATGGTTTAATCTATGTGGCAAACTGCATTTGTACAACGTCTGCCACCATCACCACAACGCGACAGGAAGAGAGAGAAATGGTGCATCATATTGCAAAATTGTCATGACTATTCGTTCAAAATACACTGGGACTTGACACCATGCGTACGCGTGTGTGTACACGCATTGCATTGTAACCATAAGCCGTTGTTGTTTCTCTAAAGCTGTTCCGGGTTGGCAAGCCATCCCACATTACCGCCACCGTCGTTGTTGCTCCATCTCATGTTCGTGTAGTAATATTTAGCACTTGGCATTTTAAGTGTCTCCAAAATGACATCATCAAATGTCACCTTCTTCAAGTTTGCTATTGTGACAGTTGTAGCAACGTCGTGAATCCGTCCGTAGTACAAGAATTGATGGGAGCAATAATAATGATATGGCACTTCTTGATCCCTTTTTCAGCTTACCAGTCCAAAAAGAATGTTCCGCTCTTTTACGTACTCATTTAACTAGTAAAATAGCTTTGGTTTTATTTGCAGCCTCTTTTTTTATATGCTCTGTGTAACAGTACTTTGCAATATTTTTCTCGACATTCGGCTCTTTGCTGGATGGATGGTGGCAAGTGGCAAGGATGAGAATAGTGTAGATAATACTCGTGGCTAAACGCTGTCAAACTGGAAGCGCAGAAAGGAAAGTGATCGATGATGTGGAAGATGCATCTAGTGGGGTGGTGTTGGTACAGGAATATGAGCACCATGTTGTTATGATGTTGAACGAATTAAAGGATGAGATCTTGTTACCGAACAGCTTTCGTAACGTAATTCAATCTGACAGAAGCCGCTATGTAAAGCTTTATTCGGCTCACTTTTACCGGAAGACACCTATGCATGCCAACCTCTAGGCCTCTTGTGCAAACAAAACGGAGTTGTACTTCGATACTTGTCGTATTCTACTTTGTCCTTCTGACATGCGGGTGAATTCGTAACTCTTGCTATATTTACTCGGACTTCTCTTCCAATTTTAGATTTAATTTTACGTCTCGTTTCCGCGAATTTTTGTTCAATTATATAATGTACACACAACCTTACAAGTAAGTGTGAAAAACGTCTCTGAAAAGGCTAAAAGTCAAAAAGGAACGAATGACGAATAATTGAATTCATACAGCTTAATGGTACTGATGAGTGGTGAATCGGAAATAACCCATTTTTCGTGTCTCTAACAAGTTTATATGGGAAATGATTATGCTAGAAAGTATGTATGCTTATTTTTGTAACCTGTATTTTCACTTTTCTGGAACCTCCATGATAGTATTACCGTTCCAAATAATATCGTATAACCAATGTTGCAGGGCCTTGTATGGTGTCCGAATCCAAATGTCTTCCTGATTAGATTTTTGTCAAATAAAGAGTTCTCTTTCATCCCCTTTTTATTTATTTTCTTACGTCTTCTTCCATTGTTATGCTTTCTATTCTTCTTCTGGGCATGATTGAAAACTTCAATTCAATAGTTTTTGATTTTTTGTACTGCTAGCTGTGTCTATTGGTGCTCCATGCTGTGTGTGCTTTTGGTTGTGAATTGAATATCAGCTTCATCCAAACTTCAATTTGCAGCGCATAGTAATCAGACTTTCAATAGATGAAGCCAGTGAAGTATTCCTGTTTTTCCCTGCTCATTCATTGCGATATCCCTACCTCATTACATTATCCACTATAACAACAACATCCGAGCTCTCTCTAGACGAAACGAAAATTTAATTTCGTTGAGAAACGACATTATACTCTCTCTGTCTTCTTCATATGTACTTGAGCCTTCACATTCCACGTACTTGTATATGTGTACAGTAATAATCATGTTTACATTACGCTTCTTTTTCCAGTATTCAAATTTCTCAAATTGAATCTAGTCACTCACTAAAGTAGTCACGTAACAGTTAATAAAAGCATTGGTAATGTAATATCCTAAGAGGCAGTCAGCATGGCTATAGTATTCCGTACTAAAATGACGTCTTTTTTCTTGTTTCCCTTGGTTCATTTTCTCATCTTTCATCATCATCAGTCATTCCAATGTGCACACGCACAGGTTACCCTAACATTAGTGTCCATTGCTAAATTAGTTAGAAAAAAGAGACGAGACGAATGAAGATGAGGAATTCGTGAATTTAACAAAAAGGGGAAGAGTTGATCATCATTCTACTGTAATATTATGTAGCATGGCTTTCATTCAAGTGAAGTATAAATATGACGATCGTCATTGCGTTTCCCGTAATAATTTCTTTTTATCCATCTCTCTTCTTCTCCCTCTTCTTCCTGTTTCTTCAGGACATCACATCACGGGCCACTAGCGTGTTAGAAGCAAATAAATACTCAACAAATCACAATCACCACAACCGAAACCATGCTTGATGCTAGTAAACAGAAGCTATCTATATGCAAAAGTTGCAAAGCTACACAAGCGAATAAGGAAAAAGCAAAAAAAATGACGTCGCGTTGTTGTGTTTGATGCGATGTGGCTGTTGATGATGCTGCGATGGTCATTGACTCATTGGTAATTATGCTAGGCAAGAAGAACCCCGTTTCTTCATCTGTTGTTGTACAAGTTCCCCACATTGATGTAGCTGTGTTTGCAGTTAATATTATCCGTGCCAGGCTTTTCTCCTCAGGTATGCATTAGCAGCTAAGTTGGTATTAGTGGAAGAGGATGATAAAAACCGATATTGTAATAATGTTACTGGTGGTGGTAAAGATGACGATCAAGATGTGTGATGGTGACGATGATGATGATGATGCTACTTTACTTACTGAAGATGATGTTGCGATAATAGTACAGAAGCTGGGGATAATAATCATTTTTGCAGGACCGTTCTCTGAGCAGTACAAATTCAGCAACAACATCCATCTTTCTGCGGCAATGTCGCTTCGACATTTACTGTCCATTATTGTTGTTAGGTGTTTGCCAAAGATGTGCATCTCCTAGGTAGTACTTTTATGAGATGGATGGCTTTAAATTAGGAATGTATGTACCTGTCCGTCATACGTCCGTCCGCCAATCTCTTTTGTGTGCTAATGTGATGTACAACAATAAATGTCTTAAAGAATATCCTTTGCCGCAGTGGTTGTGGTGGCTGGTTTGTTTGATTCTTTCGTTAAAAGCACAAAATCATTTTTATATTTGGGTACACGTTTTTGCATGTCAACACGGTTGTAGCGCAGGAAACCAGCCATCAAGATTCAAGACATCAAGAGAGTCTGTTTCATTATCCCTATTTTCTGCAAAATTGCAGGGTGAAAATTGAAAAAAATAAATGAAACTGAAAATATATCGAATGACTCATCATTCCTGATTTGTCGACTAATGCAGGTAATCAGGAGAAATATCTTGCAGTTTGCATGCTAAGGTGAAGGATATTGTACAAAATACATTGTGGAATGTGTCTTCAGTATTTACAACCCCATCTCTAGCTTTATCTCAAATCATGCTCTCAATCAGAGCTGCAGTGTAACATTCCAAGAAAAACTGGTATAAAATATCTACCAGAAAATAAGTAATGTAAAACTACCCAAACTTACCCAACAACAACAACAAATAAAAACAGCGATTCGACATTATTTCACGGTAAAAAAAGTTGGCATACCTACATATTTTCCCTTTATATCATTCCTTATTGGCACTCTTTAAAATTGCTTTGGGGGAAAAACAAGAGAGACCAAGAAAAAATGCCGAGAATGAAGGATAAAATGTTAGTCACATCTTTACTTCCAATAATGAACACGATAAATTTTCAAGCATGTCGGACGACGAAAATTACCTAGGCTAGTGATGTTGGCAGACAATGTTGCTCCTTTTTTGCTTACACTAAGGATTTACTTAGTTACCGCGAGGATCCTACTGCTGCTGTTATTATTATTATTATGATTATTGTAATGGTAATCAAATTGGTGTTTGGGGCGGATGGAAAATATTCCTTTAAAAGAAATTGCTCTTACGGATCATCAGATCCGTAGATCATCCTTTGCATTCACTACTGTTCTTCATTTTTGAGTATCTAGCTGTATGCAGATTCATATTAAGATCACATGAGTTACTTTGTGAGAAATTATACAAAATATTGAGCAAACTGCACTGGTATAGGATGTTGAGTCGTCATGTACCACGATTGTCGTTGCCGCTTTCTCGTTGATACGTCTTTGCAGCAGGTAAAACACGGTGACTTTTTATCATTTGTGCTTTGGTAATACTGCACTCGTTTGTCGGTGCACACATTGAGAATAAAGTCAAATGATGATGACAGCATTAGATAGATGTTATGTAAAGATGAAAGGGATTAAATTTCTCAGGTAGAGAGGAAAGAAGAGAAGTTAATGTAACTCCTATTTAAACTAGAAGCTTCTCCAATATTGCTTGGCGTCTTGCTTGCTCCTGCTCATTGTATCCTTTTAGCATTTCTTAGAACAAAGATATTTTTATTGTAAGTCTCAAACCGGTATAGCGTAAAAGCAAAGAAAATAGCAAGCAGATATTTTCATTTTAAATCGTCCGCAATATAGCCCATTTCACATTTCCTGTTTTTAGTAATATCCACTTTGGCTTGATTTCCGACCCTCAAGCATACTTGCCTCAAAGCGGGGATGTATATTTCTTTATTTCTTCAAGCATCACTTAAAGTTTTTAAAATAAATGCATCCGCATCCTCTTACGTTCTACCACTCCGCAGTTCACATCAACAAAAGATATTTCACGTTTTTACTTACGTAAGTACAACTGGCAATAAATTGTCTCATATCTGTGTACCTTTTCATGCTTGTCGTCCTCTGAGCGGTAGAAAAGGGACGGCGAAGATAACAACGATTCATTAAGATATTTATTCTCAGGATGAAATGCCAATTTAGCTTGAAAGTCAGGTTTACGTACCCAAGTTTAAAATCGTGTTCTATTTGGTTGTACTACCATTGAATATAAACTGGCAACAGCTGGAGTAGTGCACAATTTTTATTTTTCCCTTTAAAATAAAAAAACGTAGTTGTAATACAGTCGTAACGCCTGCTACTAGCAACCTGTTGGGAATCGGGGAAGACAAGTTCTGTCATGCAAATTGCAAAATGCATTCGTTTTTTTCATCCCAACTTGTCTACAGAAGGCAGACCTTTAAATCCAGTTTACATTTTTACAAACCAATTCTCACGATGTGATCAAGTGAATCTTAATGACGATGATGTGATGAAGATCGGCTTTACAAAAGATACAAAATATGTTATCCCTTTGTTCCAGCTATGTTCATAAGTTTTTCTTCTCATTTTATCCACTTTTATTGCTGAAATCTCTTACATTCAGTCATTGCATTGTGTTCATCACCTTATTTTAAGAGCCAACTTGTAGTTTAGTCCTACTGCGTAATTACACTTTGGTATTCACATATACCGACCACTTTTCATTTTTAAATGCCAGTAATTTTATCGTTGTGAAAAAAATATCCATTCAACCGAATAGTAGCAGCATAAATTGAAATACTATTAGTGAGGATGACAAGTAACAAGTAGTCTACAAACTCAAGCTACTAGACTAGTTCCTTCTTGCTGGCTTTTACTATTGTTACCATGAATATTTGTATGTCATTTCTTGCTTTTCCCCATTTCGTCTTTCTCTGCGTATTTCATCCAGGGTTTTTACCAAGAAACGAGCAAAAGTAGTGTGTATAAAACAGTATTCGTATTTCCTTGTGCTACCTCTGCCTCTGTTTTTGATGATGCTGCCAGCAGTTTTGAAGTGAAAGAGAATATGTCGTTATAACCGAAGGCCTTATAACTTTTTTATATCAAACGACTGGAACTCTTGAGTGATTCCACTTATTTCCCAGTTACCAAGCACATTGCGTTCCAGAACGAATTTATTGCCATATGCTTGAAAGGAATTATAAAAGAAACAATCCGGTTTTCCCAATTCATCCGCTTCCCATGTAGTGTCCTTTCTTTTCCCCTCGAGTATACCTGCGTAATGTGGTCTATTAATAATTTCCTAACCATTTTCCGGAAAATGATGTGGTAAACACTAATAATAGAAAACTGCTCCTCTTGTCCCCATCTGCCAAGTATCATAATAAGAAAATAATGTGATTACACAACTTGTTTACTCGGAGCAGACGTTTGATTATGCCTACCGTAAATCCTCCTAAGCTTTCAGTTCAAAATCTCTCCTGTATCAATAAACAAGCATACATATTTACTCCTTATCTCTTCTCATTTCTGCTCACATTTATCAATCTCAGTTTCTCCTGCTCGCATCTATAAATCAAAATATTACTACCAGAGGCCATATAATAAATACATTTCTAGTGGCCATCATCAGAAGTCGTGCAAGTATGTACTTTTTAAAATTGATTGGGGAAACTTTGCACTCCTGTGTGTCAGCAGCAGCAAACATGAGAGGTGGACCTGCCCAAAAATGTATGCCGACCTCACTCGTCGTATTTAGATGGTTGTTGTCGTGAAAATCTACATGCACGGCTAAAACGTAAAATGAAATTGCTTTATGAAGAGAATGAAGCCATGGCTCATTATTATACACATCGACTCCTGACTGGGCGTTCAACGACGACAACTCTGAAGTTGTAAGCTTGTCATAGACATTATGCCTACGTTCTTCCAACACTCCGAGTGTACTTGACTTGGCGTATTAAATCTTTGTATCTTTAAACACCGTTCTGACAACAAAGTAAATTGCGCGCATGTAATTAATATGCTATATATGTGTACTAGCGAGTTTTAAGATAATTGGAGATCAATACTTCTTGTATTACATATTTATAATAACAGCACCTTATACCCTATACGCGCCTAATAAGTCTATGCTTTCGATTATCATAGTCGTCATAGTGATTTTGATGAGGATCGCCTGTTTAGAAAAAGGGACAGGCACAACCACAAAGCTACCTACGCGCATAATAAATGCCAAAGCATCTAAAAATGTTTCTCAAAAACGAACATTTGCATTGAGGCCGAACTGGCACGAATAGGGCTTCTCATTAGACTGACATCAGTAAAAGCATGGATGACGGTAACTTGCTCACGTTGTACAATGACGATAAATAGCATTTGCGTAGTTGCATATTCATGAATGTATTAATGTTAAGGTGATCTTAATAAGTACAACTTTATACGTGTAGTAACACCAATAAAAATATGCTTATTATTGCTCATTGTTTCCATACAAAGTCATAATGCGTCTTACATTCGGTGTTATTGTGAGTGCGATTTGGGAGCGTGATAAGAAAACGATTTTTCTGCAATATTACTAAATACCGAAATGGATATTTTTTGTAGGGAAATCAAAAAGTAAAAAAGAATGTGCTTGTGCTCACGGGATTCCATAATCTATTACATGGTAAGGACCGGTGGATTTGTGCAATGGTGTATTGAGCATATATTACATATTGCCGTGATTTGAACAATGCTGTTGCAGAAACAAAAACTATTACTAGTGCTGGTAACTGACTTTTCATGCCAATAGTTCTACAGTGAGAAAACCATTTTAGCCTTGCATGCAATCTGCAAACATTCAAAAACAAAATCTTGCAAGTTAAGACAGAAGGGAACAATCATGATGATGATTGGTTTCGTGTAGTAACAGCAGTAAGTCGTATTTAGAGGTGGTTTGGTAAGCAATAAACATTACAGTCAGTCATAAAAATGTTTTGGTGAACAGAAAGATAAGCCTTGTGTATCACTCATCTTAAGAGAGGACTGTTCAGCCTTCTCAACAATCAGTGCAATACTTACTCACTCTGCGAATACCGTATGAGTATGCAGATTGCAATCATCACGATGATAATGCGTTCATGTGTGCGAGCATTACACGGACGGTCAGACTGAGAATATTCAGCCGCATCGTCGCTTGCGCTTTTTCTTGGTTTCTGTGGGTTTTAAATGGCTTGGCATTTACTGCATTGTTGTTTGTTGCAGTAAACATTGAACATGCTCTGAAATGAATGATGCACTGCAAAAACTGTAAAGAAGGCAACTTACTATTTGTTACTTATTATTGTGTTGCATATCGTGAAAAACGATGACGAGATGTCGTAGAATGTAAGTTAGTTTGTGCTATTAACTAAAAAGTTCTCTATAAAAAAGCTCGTGAGTTTTGAGTTGACTCTTCTGGTCAGGATAGAGAAGATTGTTGTTGAGGCATCAGCAACTTTACACAACATAACGACAAAGCAGTTTCACATATATACTTTCTGCTTTGCTTCTGGTAGTTTGATAGTACAAGGAGGAACAAAATCACCATGAAGCTCTAGAGAAATAATGGTCGTGCGCACGTCGTTGTCGTCGTAGACTCTACAAACCAAGTTGATGTGGTGGCTCAAGCGTCAGCGTTACAACAACAAGTAGAAGAGCCAGCAGCAAACAGTCTGCATGTCTTTTTCTAGCTCCTCAGTCTTCCTCCTAACTCAGTTTTTTTGCTGTGTCTTGTTGTTTCACTCACAGTCTCTGGCTATAATGTTTTTCGACTTGGATAAAAGTTAGTTGGTGTACTGTGGGAAAGCAGAAGTAGTGGAGGAATCCCATTGCTGTAGTTAATCATCACGATGTAAAAAACTTGGTTGCAGAGTCCTTTGGCTTGCTCAGTTTGCGATCGCATGTTCCCCTGTGACAATGCTTGATAAACTTGCCGGATATTTGTCGTTTGCTCTATACGAATACGAACAAGCCGTCTTTGTTCTCTCCTTTTTTGCATAGTCTTGTGTCATATCTTCCCATGTCATTGACAGTTTGACTGGTGCTGTGCGTGTAAATAATTTTAGGAATTTTTTCCTGTCAATTATTTTCTGGAAAGTTGTTCCCTTTTCGAAGTCAAAGTGTTGCTGTTAATTTTTCTCTTTCTACGACCCAATAACTTAACCAAAGAGGAGCTACAAGATCGAAACGCGTTGTGGCAATACATGATAGTAATTATCGCCATTATATAAACGTGTAAAAATAAGTGCAAACGGTTTTGATTAATGGGTTAAAAAGTGCTTTTCTTCATTATCACCATCATGTAACAATAAAGTTGTTAGCGTGTGCATTAAATCTCCTGAATTGTTCACGATCTAACAGTTTTTGAAAAGCATTTTTCGTCTTTTCAAGCTTTTTGAAGGTGGTAGTGCTTGTGCTCTGAGTTAAGATTTAAAATTTCTTATCATCATGTAGTTTTGTAGACATGGTCATCACACTCCACTAGTGCTTGGTTCTCCTTTAAACGGCGTAGTTCACCAAAGTGCCTTATAAACTGGTGTCTACAAATAACTTGGTAGTTTCACAGGAGAATACGTTCTAAACTTTGCTACATAGTCGAATTATTTTACATGAAAATCTACTACAAATTTGAGAGTTACTTGTCCTCATAAATTTATAAGAAGCAGAGTTTGTAATCGCTGAGAAACCTTCAGCTCATTTTTCCGCTGTGTGGTCTGCTAATTCACAAAAGAAAAAATATTATACTACTTGTTACATTCTCAGACATTAATATTGCTATTATTTTGCCTGCTGAGATGAGATCGCATTTTTAAGAAATGATGAAACAATAACAATAAAACACAATACAATACAGCTTAACAAACACGAAGAACAATTGAACTGGTTATCAGAAAATAGTAATCGGAGCACACACAAGTATGAGCAAACATAATCTTTGAAACAAGTGAATTTTCACACACAAGCATAATCCATTCATCATATTCAACAATAAGAACGGACTATGATGATCATCTCGTTTTTGCTGTGTGGCTATTTATCGGAAAGGAAGAAGTAAAAGGAGAACTTTTTACACTGCGCATTGTGCAGGGAAGTTATAATTTTGTATACAAATATGATCAAGTAGTAAAAAATAGTCTGTATTTTATGTTTATTAGAAGCAAACAAAATTATCTTAACTATTATTATTCTTATTATAATTCTGTTTTTGTTGTATGTTCACATTTTTATATTGGATAGTAGAAGTGAGGCAAAAATAATGGATTTTTCTATTATGTGTTAGCAACTTTATTATGTTTTTACCAATTTGAGTTTAGTGAATGTGCTAGATATAATTGTTTATTTTATTGTTTTGATATAATACCCCAAAATATTCGATAGCTCACTCGCTGCAAAAACGAAAGTATTTTATTTTTTGCGATGCTTATCATGAAGATTGGAAGTTTTTTAGTTGAACTTTAATCAATTATGTATTAAACAAGTATTATTTGTCGAGAGTGCCGTCTTTTCATGGAGGAACTATTTCGATGAAACAGGGTTTAATATATTTTATTCTATTTTCGTAGAATTTCATGCATGCACTCGCCAACTACAAAGCTAGTTTGTTTGGCACATTGCATTCCTCAGTATAGAATGTTATATAGCATTTTTTCGTTCGTGTGTAGTTTTCGTTGTGTTTTCAGTTTATTATTGGGATAGGTATTTAAGAAAGGTGAATGGCAAGAGCCGGAAGAAGAATGCGATGCATTTGTCTCATAATTTTTCTCGTTTCTTCCAGACCGTGTAGCATGCAAGATCAATATAAAGCATTCTAGTAGTTTATTGCTTTTATTGCAGTCTCATAAAATAAAATAAAAGAATTTTTCGCGTTCTCTTTCGTTCATATTTTATGAGTTATTTTACTCTTATTAATTTTGAGTTGGGATTGAGTATTGTGAAGTCACGTTAATTTAATGAATCGATAGAAAGCTCTTTTTATTATTACCTTTATTTTTTAGTATTACATAACCAGATAAATATTTTATTAAGGAAAAGATATCTATTATGAGTTTTATTATTATTATTTGCTTGGTCTTTTTATAAAAAAATATAAAAAAATTGCGATCAAAATCAAACCTAAAAATATCGGGGTTTGACGTTTCCTCTTCAACATTTTGGTCTGTGTACACCTGTAACATATATTTACATGGCTTTTTTGTTTCTGTCATGGTTCAATGTTATCATGTATGGTTGCTGTCTATCACTCTCGTCAAAAAATTGAATCAAACCCTTTTTATGTTACGTGTGGGTGTGTTCGCGTAGGTGCGTCCTTTTTTTGTGGAATTGCAAATTCACTTCAGTTAGTCCATATTTTAAAGGACGTGCTTTACATGTGTCCGTAAAGCCTTAGTTTTATGTAAATTGTTAAAATTAAGTGGTGTCTACAAGCAAGGATATGAATGTAGTAATTAAGGAAAAACAAAGTTGACTCGCGAAGAGAAAAAAGTGGAAAAATGTCCATTTCAACTATGTGAACCGTAATGCGTGATAATAGATTGTATCAAAGCAGATATAGCTTGGCACTATTCTCGTACAAAAATTTTCCGCCATTTTCTTAATTGGCAAATTCCTCGGTATTCATATAATTAAAACAGTTTCAAATATAGTGTTGTAAGATATAATAGGAGTAATAGGAATAAATTGTTTACATCTAAATATTCTCGTAGTGTACACGTAAAAAAGGTTAAAGTGTGACTTTGAAATTTTGTAAAATACAATCTAAAGAATTCATTTGGGCATATATACCATTACACATTTTATGTGGAATATTATCACAAAAGAAGTTTTTTTTTTGTTTAAACCCATTAATATTTTTTATTATCAGAGAGCCTTTACTTAAAATGAAAATCCTTATTAGTTTTACTAATGTGCATTGAAAACTTTTTTTTTCAAAAAAGTGTAGCAAAAAGTTTTTTAAAAAATAAGAACTTAAGGGTAGATATAGTAAAGTTGAGACGTGCCACCAACACGATCACTGAGCAAGTCAGTCAGTTAGGTTATCCTAGATTCTGTCTTAGTTTTGCTTTTGATTCGCGAGTATTCTACAGAATTCCCTTGTAAATTGATGTGATATCCCTCTCATCAGTAGTAGTAGTTGAGCGAGCTTGGGATCATGAAGGCAACATAAATACCTCATTTCATTGTAAATCTACTCACTTTGAAAAGTAACTTTGCAGTGTGCTCTGTTTTTTGCGAGCAATTTGGCTTTGTATGATGATAATCAATCTTATGGTACATTGTACAGACTAAAAACTCTCTAGAAGCTAACTTTTTTGGTATTAACTTTTTTGCACCTGCACTGCAGCGTTTTTGTTTCTGATTTACAGTGTAACAATAATATTAAGGTAGATTATATTTCTAGATTTCCTGGCATCGTTTCACAGTGTATTCGTAATTGATCTGAATCGAACACGGCATCTCGTGTAAACACTAGTAGTAAGCGTATTTTATATTTTCGAGGTATAGACTGACTGGCGAAAATTAATCGTCAAATTTTGCCAAATTCTCTGTTCAATGTTCTTCTGAGTAGATAGAAAACAGATAAGGGTTGTGAGAGTGTAAAAGAATAGAAATCACTCATCATCATCTAATCATCAAGATGTTCTGCTGGCCAAGCCGTCGAGGTAGTAGTAGCAGCAGCAGCAGAAAAAAATCAAAGTCCTCAGACTTGTCTTCAACCGGCGGAGGGGATGATAGGTCAATAACTGGAGGCTCCGTTGGAGGAAGTAGTGGGGGTGGTAGCGGAGGGATACTCGTAAAACCCTACAAGTCTCGCAAAAAGGGAAAGAAATGCTCGGCAACATTCAAGTGTGACCTGAGCGAGGCCTTATTACCTCCATCGGATGAGTGCCTCATCAGCCTTCGATCTGCGTCATGCAACAGTAGCATTCGTGAGCTGAATGGCTACCATCAGCAGAAAAGAGGAAATAGCAATAAGCAATTTGTAAGCAGCCAAATAAACCATGGTGGAGGGTTTGGCGAAGATAGTGACTCTGTAAATAACAACAATTCAAAAAACGCTTCCTCCACCAACGGCAACAACCGCTCTGCAGAAGTGCTCCTCTTTTACAGTAACAACTCACTCAGCACGAGAAATAGTGTGGCAGACTTTATTGATAACGAAGAGTTCAACTACAAAAGCTTGTGGGGAAAGGACATTACCGAGTGGGACTCTAGAGAGTCCAGATGTAATACTTTGGAACGTGATAGTAGCATCAAGACTGGGAAAGCAACGACTGGTAATGCAGGGACAAGCCCTAACTGTCAAAAAGAGAAACGTCTTTCTTCCGCTGCTTCCTCACCTTCGTTGACAGTTTCGTCGTGCAGTCAGAAGAACAAGGAGAATAATAAATTTCACCAAAATAGCAAATATTTTGCTGATCCTGATGACGAGCCGTTACCCTCTCCTCCACCCACCCCACCTGAAGCAAAGATTTGCCTTTCTACAAACACTCCATTAGGAAGCTGTAGTTATTTCAAGTATCCCCAGTCCTCCACTCCCGTAGAAAAAGCCATCCAACCAGGGCATAAGAAGGCTTCTGTAGCACCATTCCGCATTCATTCTTCTACATCCACGACATCTCTATCGTCATCATGTATTCTCACCCCCGAAATTGAAGAGCGTAACATTGCCGACGAAGCCAAACCTGTAGCGGAATCACAGATAAAGTCTGAATCCGGCACGCAAACGCTTCCCTTTTGGCAGTTGGAATTTCCAGGAATCCTATACTGCGCTTCGTGTCGCAACCGTTCCTCTCACGACAGTGGTATTGTTCTCAATAATAGTAGTGAAGGGGGCGTTATTGTACAACATCAGGAGGACGGTTCAGCAACACCCCTTCTCATCTTAGCCACTCGGGGACACGAGTCTCCAGGTGGAGACAGCAGTAGTGGAATTAGTAGCAGTGATGACAACCTAGAGAGTTTGCATACACCAGATGAAGAGATCATGTTGAAAAGCTTGAAGAACTCCTTTCTCCACCAAGCCATCCCTTTCCAGTTGTGTAATTTCAGTATCAATAGTGGTAGCAATAGCAATAAGGATAAATCCAGTCATGGAAGCGTGGGCGGTAGTGCTGGTAATGGCGTCATCACTTCCGTTTGTGCCAGTTCGACTGGATATCCATCTCAACAGCAACATCCTCAACTATGTCAGACAATTGTTACAAATGATGAGTTTGCTGCTGACAGCAATAACAAGTTGTACGAACAAAACTTGAAAAACGGTCAGGTGTGCCATCTAGTACAGCAGCAACAAAGTTGTCATAATGAAACGGATAAGTGTGAACTTTCCACGGAAGACATTCCTTCTGTTACAAATCACCAAGGTTGGTTGGTTGTTCAAACAACACATTATACCTATTGTATTATGAGATGACATGCAAGATTAATTATTATAAAAGCAAATCGTTACAGAATATCTTTTAAAAGTTTGAAAAATGCACAATGAATTATGTGTTCTAAACAAAAAGTGTCCTCCTATGTTATGGACGCATAGTACTCCTGCATCCGGTCAGTGTTGATTTAGTTTCAGCTTCACCACCCAAATCACAACTGCAGTTTAATTAGCACTAGTTGATAAATTACCTGCCGTATCATGTCTAATTAAAACTATATCATTTGGTAGTGCTAGAGCAGGTGCTTCACTTTATAATTAATGATTCACTACGTACAATTTATTCCTCACCTATGATCACATATCAGGATGCCATTGAATAACACAATTAGAATAATAGAAATAATCGAAAGTCACCTTGTATCTCATCACCACTGCCATCATCATTGGCATCCTCTGATCATTCATTCAATTCCATTGAACTTCATTGTGTTGCACACTGATTGGTAGTCACCGTGTTCATCACTTCATCCCCCACGTCCTGTCTGCATTAATTACTTTAAGCACATTTCACGTCTACCTTTTGTTCATTTACAATTTAGCTGCTGCTGACTCTTCTTTGTCTCAGCAAAATTAAAGAGCACGTCGTAGCAAGTGAAAATGAAAACAAGAGTAAAAAAGCTAGAAGTTTCAAGCTATTGTAATTACCAGCGATGGGGATGATCGACAGACGGCAAACTAGTGATTTCCATTATTTAATCAGTAATCATAGGGAAGATTCACTATTTCTGTTACACACTGCATTACAAAACGGTTGGTTGCATGCAATTTTAATACTGCTGCATAATATTACAATCAAGGTAGCCGAAGGCAACAAATATGCAAATCGAAAGGGAGAAAAAATAAATTGAAGTACACGGAATGAATCAATGTGCTTTTCTTTATGATTGCATTATTATACAATAACAATAATAACACTGTTTCACTTTTTGCTACTACTGCTTTTGTTCATCTGATGAGCAAGATAAGACTAGGCTAAAATATCAGAGTTTATTCATTGATACGCGCACATTTTTTTTTCTTCGAAAACGTAAAGTTAACTTCTGGCATCAATTTATCTGGTCTATCAGTGATCCGATTGAGATTGCAATGTGTGTAGAGATTTACAAGTTTTATTGAATCGGAACTCAGCATTAGAGAAGGGGAAGGAAAAGGAAACTGCCCCCCTTAATAATAGCACTGATACAAGATCATAAAAAATAATAAGTTTTGCAAAAAATAGCATCGACTCTTTTCGTTTAGCCTTTAAACAATTTTACTAGTTTTATTTTGTAGAGGAGGAATGCTTTGTACTCCTTCCTGTATCAAGCTGTTTTTGTATATCGCCTCAAAATTTCTGAAGACTTTGCAACTTTTGTTTGTACCATATTATTGGTTACCACAGAGGAAAAGTTAATCAGTTTTTAATTTTAGGCGAGTAAAAGTAAGACAAATGAGTTGGTTGAGTTGGGAAGTGCAGTTTTCCTCGCGTCGTGCGGCAGCAATTCCAAAGTACTTTATAGAAACTCTGTAATTTTTATTGAATAATTGTCGTGTAATAATAGGAGTGAATGGAGTGATGTTCACTTTACAATTTCATTATAATCATGCTATGCATTTGGCTTCCCATTGCCATCCTTTAATTACATTTAAACAATTGGTGAACCGATTCTTTTTTGCTCTCGTTTTCCTCTGATTGAGTATTGAGTGCGAAACGAGGTATTTGACAAAGTGCATTGAAATGGTTGTTTTTTTTTCAGTTTATTTGGATATGGCGAATACGTTGATTTTACTTATGCAGTTATGCATATAGTACCTGTTTCTTTTGAAAACTTATCATCTGAAAAATAACGTTCTCTGTCCAATCCATAATTATTATTATTGTTGCAGCAGAAATCGTTGTGACTTCCGGTGAGATGGCAGAGGTGGTAGTGGTAGTGTAGAGAGTGTTTTGAGTGTATAGTTGTTACTTGTTTACAATGTCTTGCAGTCAGTATTAGCAAATATAAGATGCATGACCACCGTCATCATACACATCATCATCGCCATTCCTTGATACAAAAACCCATGAAATTATATAGTAGTATTGTTATCATTGTACTTATTTATTGGTACAGTTGTGCATACGTAATTTAATTATACGGCTGAATAATATAATGACTTCCCAATTCCCAACTTGAGATAAAAAGCATTCAGTTGAGGGAGTTGATGTGCAGTTAGTTTGATGCTTTTGTTTTAAAAAACAACAAAGCAAGAACAGTGAAGATGGCGACAGCAGTAATGACATCAAAACAAACACAAGATGCACAGTTAAAAGCATAATTATTTGCATGAGAAACTTATTAAATTCAATTACAATACATATGTGTGCGCAGAAAAAGGGTTCGTTTGCAAAGCAAGTCTTTGCTGCAAAGCCGTAACCATAGCGACTCATTATGTTTGTCAACACCATGTTCTTTAGTTATTATTACAAAACTGATATCCGGTTAAATATGAAAAAATGCTGCGTGCACTTGGCTGCCACGAGCCTTAAGGCATTTGGTGTCAGTTTGGTCTCAGACAGACACTAAAGAGCAACACAATGATTTTTTTCAAGTTAAATTGTGCATTTTGTTAAGTATAATCTCAGATACAGTGTTTTCATTGTTCATCGTTTAGTCCACTTTATATTCATGAAGGGTATTTCAAGGAAACCATCCGCGCGATACCGCCTATTGGCTTTTCTCTGTGAGTACTAAAACAGCTCATTGCCAAATGCTTTCTCTGTTTCTCTGAGAAAAGACAGTTACATGTGAATGGAAAACCTCTGGCAACTTTAACAAAGTCAAATATTGAGATTTATAAAGCGTTCGCAAGTTGTGACAAAAAATTCATTCTTTCGTCTTTTTACAATTTTTCAGATCGTAACAGACTCGGTCCGGTGGGAAAAAACTATGGTTCATCTGCGCTTGACGCAAATGCAAACGAGTCAGAAGCTCCTATCCTCCGTGGGCAAGCCAATGGAGAATTGGATCCTTCTGCAAAATCATGTACAAAGGTGTCTGGAACCACCGAGCCGCTTCTCGCGGATCCCTCTGCCAACAACAACACCAGCAACCATTTGATAATCAGCAAGAACAAATCATCCGCACATAATAACCGTGTGTCGTCTCACAACCAGCACAACGCCCAAAACTCGGTGCTCGTTCAAGAGAACTCGTCATTAAAGGAGGAAGTTAGCAGACTGTCGAGTGTTGTTTCCGATCTCCAAGAACAAATTAGTCGACTCACAACATCGGGCGAGGAGACGAAAAAGACGTTAGAAGGGTGCGTGGCAGAGGCTGACACGCGTTGCTTGGCTTTCAGCATTGTCACTCAGCAATTTGATCAGAAGGTACATACACTAGTATTAATACTTTTAATAATACCCCAAATGTAAAATGTTGTAGCAATATATATTTTAGGAAAACTTGTTGTTTCAAACTTTTACATTATTCTCGTGCAAGTTGGAATTTGCAAAGTTTTCCAAGGACTTATTGATGTTTTTAAGGATATTCAGAGACGTAGTTGAAACATAAATTGGACAATTTTGAGGAAAAAGCAATAATGTCAGTGTAATTTTCGTCGGAATCGTTTATTTGAAAATAACAATCAACGCTTTGATATTTCCAGAATTATTAGTCTCAAAATACCAAAGAATCTCACGCTTGAATAGAGATTCCTGGTACAATTTAATTTCATGGCGAACGGATATAATACTTGAAATGATTGCTTCAAAATAGTAATTCAAACATGAAACGTACATTTGGGAAACGTTTGAGTTAGTGCGTACTTGTTGTTTTCAGAAAACAGTTTATAAATGATTACATGGAAATTGGTTGAAGAAATGAATTTTTGTTTCGTTGTTACTTATTGCAACATTGTATTATGTTTCGTGGCATAAAATTAATGTTTCTATTTGTCTCGTTTACAGAGAACCGAGCTAGAAGAACAGTTGGCAAAACAGCAAGCGGAAAATGAAGAATGGAAACAACGGCTGGGTAAGTTAAGCATAGCAATATTGCATGCAACAATACACACTAAAATGGCTTTAGCTTCCTTTTCCGGGTTTACAATTGCCTGTACAAAAGTTTGGCTAATTTAAAACTATTTGATTAAGTTGCTATTTTTGTGAACAAGTAAATTACATTTTTCTTTTTTTTTGCAGAGGAAAAACTTGCTGAGCTTCAGAAACTTCAATTGGCGTATGAAAAGGAAAAGGAGGAACATATAGAGGAATTCGTAAAAGTTACATCTCGGCATGAACTGGAGATAGATGTCACCGTCAAGAACTGTGAAAACAAGCTTGTGCAACGTGAGTTACAGCAATTTTATAATGATTTTCTACAAGGTTTTGTGCCAAATAAAAATAATTCTACCAAGAATTAGTTTCGCAGCGAAAGCGCGGAGAAAGCAAGAAACGTGCAATCAAAAGCATGTAGGAAAATGAGGAAATAACGAGCACTTTTATTGTGCAATCATGGATTCATGGTTCTCTTGTTCGAGGTTTCTATTTTTATCGTTCATTCGTTGATGGGCTGTAATTGTATCATCACCCACACGGATATTACAAAGGCTCAAAATTTGTACTAAAAATATTTTTCCAGCTACAATTTCAGACCAACAATGAACAGCGTTTCTAAATTTAGAGAAGTAATTGTGCAAATAAGCACAAATGTTTGCTTGTCCAATTAGAACGCTCTTTTTTTGAGGATTCTTGATTCTAGTAGATTCTTTTAGAAAATACACAAAGAACACGTAATGAGGAAAATTTACCGTCTGTTATGTTCTGTTATTATACAGTAGCCTATTTCAAAATTTTTTTAAGTAGGCTTTAGACTTTCCGCTTATCAACTGGAGAGAGTAGGATGAAAACCTGCCACAATTAATGCCAAAAGTAATACTACTCTTGTGGTTTGATCTCTCATCAATGCCATTTTCAATAATAAATCACCCAAAATTAATTCGCGAATAATAGTTTCACAGAGAGGTTTATATAATAATCTTTGTTATGTTTCACCTTTTGCGAAAGAAGAATGAGGTCTTCAAAATTTTAATGGTCGGAAATTTGGGCTTAAATCCTGAAATTGCTTAATACTTTAAGTTAAGAGCTCTTAAATCTTAAAATGTTGCGCAATGGCCAATATTGGTAACCATTAATATCAAAATTACTTTTTGCCGAAATATGTCAAAATCATGTTTACAATCATCCCAAAATTTGGTTTACACAAGCATTTATTGAAGTACTCTTAACAGTAACGTATTATCAGAGTACATCTGTTTGAACAGCATTACCTGCAAATTAAGTAAATCTTGAAGAGCATCTCCATTTCATTAGACTGGAACAAATCGTTTCAAAAGGGCTTCCTGTCCCAATTCCTAACAATGCAACAGGTACAAGCAGAGTAAAGCAAATAAAAATGATTACAAAGAACCTGTGGGAGAGAACATGAAAATGAACAGTCATTCTGTTTGATCCTTGAAATTTGTGTAATGTCAGTAAAGGGGTTAATGTTATTATTTCGTTTGCGTATTTTTCAATATGTTGAAAAGGGTAAACTGCTTGCACCCCTGCAATATACCAGAAAATGAAATTAAGCGCTTGTCAATTAGGATAAACCCTTTTAGTCTTTTTTGAGGCTTTTCACAAACCAAAGATTTGTGCTAATAATATTGCCGTAATAAAATATTACCTCTCCTGTAGAGCAAGCCACCAAGGGGCAGAACAAATCAGCGGAGAGTGGAAAATGGCCCTTGTGCTCTCTGTTTGATGCCGTGAAAATCTTCGTTTATGTACACGTATGACCCTCGCGCTAAATAAATACGAAATATGATCACTTCTGAATTATTATGACATGCACACAAAAAGGTTATTAATTGAAAACGAAAGCAACCTTGACTGCTAATGCTGGCCAAAATGAAGCTAATTGCTGCTCGTTTCTTCTCAAATAGTCAACAAACAGCACGTGAGCAAACAAAGTGCAGTAGTAGATATAACATCCCAGTATGCTTACGCATTTGCTTTGTCGTTTGTCATGTTGGAATTATGACCAACAAAAGATTGAAATGATCATCAAGGGCTTTTCTCCTTTTGACTTTCTGAAACCACAGGCATAAGACCTTCAGCAAGTTTGTCGTCAATCGCAAAATTTTATTGCTAAATATGGACCTCTTGTTGAATTAATGTAGGGTTTATCATCTTCAATCTTCCAAAAAGCTCTTAAATTTATTCTTTTTTTGGGAATTCAGCTGGAACTGGCACAGAAATTAATTGAATTGAATATTTTACTGTCCTTGGCAACATTTTGTCGCTACCATAAACTCCCCACAAAAGGGAAAAACTTTGTTCAATAATATGTTGTTCTGTACGACCATGAGATCAGCTCTTTGATTTATATTTTGGTGTACACAGTTTGCTACGTAATTACAGCTTTGCTTAAAACTGAAAGAATTCGAAAATAAAACAGATAATAGAGCGCATTTGCACATTCCAAGCAAATATTTAATTACGTAGGGCAAAAGATGAAGCACCAACAACAATGAACAAGAGTCCACCTACTCATTAAAATCAGCGATAAATTTACTGCCAGCTTTGGCTTTAGTTTTTCTCGCTGCTTCTCATGGCAACATTTTTGCCTTTCGGGTGTCCACTGTCCACTTCCATTTAGCAAGGCGGTAAACACATTTTTGGGGAATGCCACTTACAATTCTATATTAAAACACTCCACTCTTTCTTTGATAAATTGCTCAGTGGTAAGGCTGTAATTTACTTCCAAATTTAGAAAGGCAGGTTGTCCATGCTGCTGATATACGCATTTTATTTCAGAAGATTGTAAGAGTCTTTTTTACCATTTAGCAGCAATTTTTAACTCTATTTGCTTCATTTTGCTTATATTGGAACATGGTAATACGGTGGACGACGATTACGATAGATAATGACCATAGATTGCTCTCCTCTTGCACATGGCAACAAGCAAGAGCTCTAGCTAAAATCTCGGACAGTGATTTTCCTACATAATTTAGTCTAATGTCAGAATAAGGTTGGCAAGATGCATCGTAAATAATAATGGTATAGTAGTGTCATGCAGGGGACAATTTAGGAAGTCCATGGTCTTATTTTTTATATCTGAAATCAAAAAAATGAGTGGCGCGTCCATCCCATGATAAAAAGCTACAGATGCTGCGCACTGCGCACATCATGATATCATTATATATTGTTTTATTAGCATCGCAGCTAATAATCATTATAGTCGTTGTCTTGTTAGAGCACTGCTACAATGAAGAAGAACTCATTATGTTGTGCCTAAACATAGTCGTATAATTATACAATGTGAAATCATGGATAAGTAATAAAAACAGAATGTTGATGAAGATTCGCGATAATTTCCACCAACGCCGTTTGTAGGCATATCAATTCAAATCCCAGACAACAACAGAAGAGGGCAGGATGCTTTATAAATGTAAAAAAAATGATACTGCCCACGCATGAAAACTAAAAGAGGACCGCTCTTCCTCATGAACTTGTGATGATGGTGGCGATGATGATATTACCCACTCATCATAAAAATCACAATACAATTTGAACTTTAAGCCTAATCTGTTTTTGTCCTGCTTGGTAACGCCAATCTTGATACAAAAGAGTGCTCTGAACCGAAAATTGCTTACTCTGGTTCTAACAATAACAATGCAGTGTAATTTCGAGTCGCGATTTTCTATTTCAAAGAAGTTCAATTATATTTTTGTTGTAGCTGGCTGCAAAAAAGTGCGGAGATGGCTATTGAATAAAAATTTCATGCTGACATGCAATATTTTAATATGTGCTCATACCACCAAAATAGTAAGCACGTATATTTTTCCTAAGTTCATACTGTCAACTTCTGAAAGATGCATAAGCCTCATGTGAATTTTGTAGCCTTTTGATATGATTCGTCTACTGGGAATAGGAAAATGTCAGTGATCGACTGCTTCAAGTTTATGGTACACATGCACACACCGTCTTAAATAATAGCATAGTCACCAAGAAAAAAAATAATGCAACGAAAATGACAATTGTGCAATGCGGACATAAAAAATCCTACCCAAGCATTTTTTCACATGTAGTATACCTGTGTTGCTGCGGGGTAGTAACCATTGCCATTCGTCACCATACCACATTTGTCCATCACATTCACAAAAAATTGAAATGAGAGTTTACCTAAAATGTCATACAAGAAGGAAAGTATCATAGTAAATTCCCATCGTATAAGGTTGCATCCCATTGCCGTATTGTTAGTCAGTTAAGATTTGTGCGTCTTCCAGCACACAGCGTCAGAATAAAACCAACAGAACAAAAAAAGATTCAGGCAAACAGACAGACGGAGATTCGACTTTACTTCCTTTTTTAGTTTCAGAGGATGGACATGGGATTACGTTAAAAAAGTGCTTTTGTGGTGTAAGTTGTGTTATATAGTCAGCGGTAGTGGTGTATGTTTTATTAGTCGCAGCGTCATTGTAATAGCCATCATCAGTAACAGCCACTGCAGCTAGCAGAGAGCGTAGTATGATTCACGATTTAGTCCTCGCAATAATTTAGTGTGTGTATAACATACCAAGGAAGATTTTCAGTTTTTATGGTAGCAAATCATGTGCATCATCATCATCATCATATTTTTGAGAGTTTTTAGTCGATATTTCTACACTTACGAGTTTTGCGTCTTCTGGAAAGGGAAAAGTAAACAAGGAAGTCTGGTTTTGTTTGTGTACACGGCAAAGTGGTACACATGCCAAGCACAGCCATGCACTATAACTTTATGTAAGTTTGTCGTGTTTGGCATTTGCGATTTCCTCTTGAGCTATAAAGGTTGCATAAGGTAAGCTAAATGTGGCACCTGAGAAAATGAAACCGTATCCAATTTTGTGGCTTGTTTATCTGGGTTTTTAAAGGTTTCCATGAAATGACGGCATTTGACTTGGAAAGGAGGTGCACATACCTATATGAGAATCCATCCTCTGTCAGTCAGAGTCAGATCATGTAACGAATATTATGCGCATTTATTGTGGTTTATTTTTTATTTGTTTATGGTTCGTCCAATTGGGCTAGTCCGAAATCCATAAATACACAATAAATATCTAAATGATACCAAAAAGCGAAAAGAGAGTGTGCATTTGTGTGTGCGTGTAATAAAATTCTACTAACTCCATATTTGTCGAAAATTCAAGCTTGATTCTGAGCTATCAACTTAATATCTAAATTTTCTGGGGTTCGCTGGGATGCTGTTTCAAATCCTTTCATGAACATAATTATTTGGATTTACACAAGTTTGCCAAAGGATCATATAAATGATACGTTTTAGGTTGACTTACTATTTACGTCGTTTTGATTTCAGATAGACTTAATAGCAGTCTCATGCTCGAACGTGTTGTAATCTATCTGGGTTTTGAATTGTTTTACATTTTCCATTTTTCTAACGTAACCGGTACCCACGATAAAAAAATCAATGAACATGACATAAAATGTTTGCATATAAGGCATGATTAGCTTTTCTGATCAAGTAATCATCTTGAGTGTATGCATTGTATGTTGAAAACGATGACAAACAATCACAACACCCAGAGAACATGTTTCAATTTTACCTACAAGCTGGGATTTTGTTGACGAGACTCCTCTTAAGCATGCTCCATGTGAAAGTAAATAGTTGATGGTGTAGTTATTTTCTGTCAAAAACAGGACTACATAGTGCATTACTCCCAGGCAAACAGATTGCCTTCACAAGCACCTTTTTTATACATTTGTACGTGTAACTGTACTAGGTGCTAGGTTGATCCATCTTGTCTTTTCGAAGAATCTAGGGAAAAGCGTGGGCAGACACGCTTTTTCAGCACAACGGCACCGGATTTTATTTGCGAGGCAGATGATGATGTAGCTTGTAACTGCTGATGCCGTTTTGTCGTTGTTGTCATTGTTAAATTCTCTTCATGTCATGTCATTTCTATTATGTTGGGAAAAGAATCTCTCTTTATTCCTCCGTTCTCCCATTTCAAGTTGGAGTCGTGTTATTGTGCTTGTTGGCGCTTGAAATAATCCAATTAAAATCACCTGCCATTGCATTCGTTCGTCCATCACCACGTTCATCATCATCCCATGAGGATCAGCAGCATCATCCTCATTTTGATGATGACAATCATTGTTCTCCACCACCTCCTCCTGCCAAATTTGAAAATTACATTACTTGCGGACTCGAGTTAGGTGCACTCCCCGCAAAATTTGGGCAAGGTATTTCTACTTTTTTGGCTGTAGTTTTTTTCACTCTGTGAATTTAAATCCGGGCGATCTGTTAAAGGCAAGTGGTGGTGAATGCTGTACAATTTATTTTTTGGGCGAATTGATGATACGGCAGATGATAACTGAATAACAATAAGCATTTGCCAATTAATGTGAAAAATATATCCAGCCATGTAATTGGCTTTAATGCCGAAATAGAGGAAAGGAGGTCCGAGACCTTCTACCGTTCTCTACCTGTCTGTTTGGTAGCGTCGTACGTGTAAATTATTTGAATTATCATAGCAACTAGTAAATAGCCACGGCATATATAGGGACGGAACAACAAGGACAGCATGGAGTTTTGGAGGTTGCTTTATGTTTAGCGTAGGCTCTAACAATAAGCGTGAACAATGTAATATTGTGAGAAGATGTATGTGCATAATTTTATTTTCATTATTATTATTATCGCTATTTGGTACTCATTGTTGGCCTATTGAATGTACTCCTGCAGCTAAAAAATTTGTCGAGTCAACAAGTTCAGGTGAATGTGCAAACAGTATATAATAATATGATTTGCATTTTTCCTGTTGTAGATTGTTGGCTGCTGCTAAAAAAATGAAAAGAGAATTTGTGCAAAGTCCCTGTGAAATATATTCACATAGTATAGAAAATTTACAAATTTTTCGTTACGCGCTTAGTCCTGGGTATTAGCACATTTTCGCCACATTTTATTTTTTCACCATGAGACTGCAGCATTTTGTCTTTTTGTTCTGGGTAGTGTTGATACAAGTGTGGACCATCTCACATTTTACTTTGTGCTGTGTGGTCTCCCCCATCTGCCATGCCTTTTTGTAAAGTTGAAGTAGGGCATAAAAAAGCATTTCATTTCATCCTCATTAGCTTCCGTTAACTAGAATAAGAGGCAGGCAGAAAATCAAGCAACCTACGTGAAGTTTTGTTGCTTTTTTCAAAGTATTTAAATATCGCGTTGTTGTAGGATTTAAATACTAATGATCATGATGATTACTTATGGTTAGTTGTGCTATTAGCCAGACTACAGCAATTCAACTACCTTTCCACTTATATGTCTTAACTAAAAAACTCAAGTAAATAGTACGCTGACACCAATGCTTCTTATTGGCGTACAAAGCTCATGTCTACAAATAGGTATAGAAGGGAAAAAATACTTTGGCTCTGCCTATGCTAAAAAATGGATTTATTTTAGTTATCGTGTTTTGTAGATGAAGCAGAAAAAAGTATATTTCCCTTATCGCCATCTCCTTCGTTTCACCTCACTGACTCCACTTACGACTCTAAATATGTACTTCTTAGCTATTTTTTGCTGAGTTCGTGTTCAGTGTTCATGATGCATTTTCAATGAACTCTCTACAATTTTGGACATGTGACTTTGAATTGACGAAGGTCAATTCTGAAGTTGGACTATGGCGTATCTACGCAAACTGCTCAATCAGTCCATATTGCAATGGGCCATATTGCTGGCTTTGTGTGTGTTGTGGTAATAAAGGAACATGGAATACAATAGCATTGTTATTTGGCACGATTAAAAGTACAAATATCACTGCGTGATACACTGAATATTAATACGTATGCGGTTCATGCTTTAATATGCGCGTAGGTTTTGTCCATAATGATAAACACGATTGTTTTGCAAAATCAGAAAAAGATCATCTTTTAGTTAATGTTATTAGCACCGTTACTCTTGTTTCCTGTTGTTTTTGCGGCTCCCTGTGGATATTTTTGTAATTTGGCATGGCAACAAAATTATTCAATGGCTACACAATATCCTTGCAAGTTATATTCTTTCATTGAATGACAATTAGCAAAAAACAGGCAAGCAAGGCGGAATAACAAACTAATGATCATATCTTTGACAGTGTATTACATGTGTAAAATATAAATAAACATTATGTTATGAACCAACGCAATTATTTCCTATACCGAGAAAAAATCCTTTTCTGCAAACTTGCGTAATAAAATGAGCCTTTTTTGAAAACCAGAGAATGAATGATCAAGAAGAGAGAGGAAACTATTCTAGAGCAGCAACCACAGAAGATGATGTATGGTTTGTATCAATGAAAAGGAATATTTATACATAATATCTAATCTTTGTTTTGGTGCAATTTTAAAGTGCTTTGACATGAATGCATATTCAATGAAGAATGGCAAGACGCTTTAATGGCGTTGATGATGCTGTTCATTTCTTTGGCACTTTGCACGGCTCACTCACATTTTATCATCAATCTCGTCTTATCATTCAGTCTACCCTGTCTTGAAGACCAACTTGTCTTCTTTTTCTTCCTTTTAAACTTTAAGCCAAGCGATTTTATGCGCTTTGCCCTGTTAGTATTGGCATATAAAGAAAGAGGAACAGACTCAAAATATAATCTTAAACCTTATTGCACGCTACGCTTCATTCAACATTAGTTGACTGTGGCTACATCCTTTTTTGCAAAATCTCTGTTGTGTACACTAATCAGCAGTTTTCTTTAAAACCCACACACTATCTAATTTGCCAGCCATCAAAACACGAGCACCAAGAATTGCCCTTACTACCAGCAGCAAAGCTTGAAGCAAAAAGAGATTGAATAGTTGAGTTGAAATGATTCCTTTAAATGCCAAGAAGGTAGGTATTTACTCCTGCAAAAGTGGCCACGACAATAAGCCGAGTATTCTTACATTCATGGTTACACCAGCACCACCATAAGTTGTAATTGGTCTGCTGGTTTGCCCATGCTCATGTTTCACCCTCTCCCTTTTCTCCGCAAAGCATGTGTTCTCTCCCCACCTTTTCAATTCACAGTTTAATTGCAAAAGTGTGATATCAGAGGTTATGGCAGATATGGTGGTGCCATTCAAACAAAGCAATAATCTAGTCAGTCACCCTAAAACTCTGCCAGTGTGTTCTTGTTATTACTGGAGTGGTTGCCTTTGGTGCATTTCATGAATTATAAAATTCTGTGCAGCTTATTTCACAAGCTTCCATCTACAACTGCAGGAGTTACTCAGGTTTTGGGGTTTGCGTTTCTATAGCATCATTGACCATTCCTTTTGTTGAAGTAGTCAAACAAAACAAGTTTGGGGAAGAGAAAGAGACAACTTTTTCATTTTGTTTGGTAGCTTAAGTTATAAATTTACGTGTTCAATAAATATTGCGTTTCTTGTTGGCCTTGTATTTCCATTGCTAATATCATGAAGCTACAACACCATACCATTACGACTATCATTATCATCACATATTACTCCAATTTCAATTGTCGATTAAACTGGGTTTGACTTCTTCATTTTTGCTCACTCGTACACAGTGCAATGGCTTTATTTACTGCACTTGTCTTACACATAAACATTTGTACCTACCAAAACATATCAACATGTCATACATAACGTCATCCTAGTTTTATACTTGCACACTGAATGGTTGGTAGGTATTAATATACAGCATTATTCATTTTTGCTTTTATTGACTTTTAAAACAAGTCCAAAAGTATACATTTTATGACAAAGAGAAGAACTAGTCGAGTGATATTACACCATGGTACTTTTTTTGAGTTTGTATTGTACACTGAATGCATGGTAACAGCATCCTACCATTACTCACCAGGAACTCAGAATGATGCTCATCCTCCTCCTTTCATAATCAAATCGTAACATCTCTGCAGGACAAGCGTACTCAAGGCTGACTCACATTCTCACTTAAATTACTCTCAGCACATCATCATCAAGACAGTAATCATCAACAGCAGCATCTTATTCACAAGTCCATCTATCAGCTAATCAACATTTTCATCAATATTTTATTTGGCTTAGTTTTTACTCTGATTTTAAATATTATTCATTTTTTCTTTGTTTATACTTTTTTCTCAAAGAAAAAAATAATGATACGTTAGAAGAACGCAGAATTGAGCATGATATTAGCAAGTTACCACTACAATTCCGGCTAATAAGTATGTGTTTCTAGCTAGTTCAGTAGGGTGAAAGGATAGACAAACCAAATGAAGTTAAACCATAATAATGCTAATCCTAAAAACAGAGAAAATTGTAAATTGTGCATGTGCATGCATGCATAATAATAAATATTTTGTTACACAAACATGTTTTAACCTATCCTCTATTTACCTTCTTCGTCAGCCTCCTCCTTCTCGTCATCATTATCATTATCGTCATTGTCATCTACTGAAAAAATCATAATATTTAATAATAATAATCACACTGGTCGCCAGTCATAATAATCATAGTAATAACTGGTGTGCTCCAACCTACTTTACAAATAATAACACAACGTTGCATACGGCAAGTAATCAGTGGTATAATATAATAAAACTGGGAGTGAGATTGAGATTTCAACAAGACGAAAGGGAGGTACAAACAATAATTTGGTAATTTGAACAAGAGCAACAGAAGATGCCAACTATGCTTTTACATGTGGCTTGAAGAGAAAACTTTTCAGAGAAAAAAGTGACACTAGGTTGCACTACCGCGCTACACAGACACCGAGCCACCGTTTCCTCGAAAATCCATGCCAACTTGCAGTTTACAATTTTTACATGACTAATACACGCGTTTTTTTATCTTCTTTGCACATTTGTTACTTTCCTCCTCTCATACATAGCCTGTATTTTTATGAAAAGATATCTGTAGAGGTGAATAGGTAATCCCTGGTTTTTTTGTTAAATTTTTATTTTTTTCTTCTTAAAAGTTAAGACTCTCAAAGGATTTTTTTTAAACTGCAGACTTTAGTGCATACATAGAGAAGCCTGTTGTTGTGGTAATATAGTGCCACCACCACCACCGCAGTAGAAGAAAGCATGCCTTGCATTTTATCATCAACCCCTTTCATTTCGTCCAACGTTGCGTATTGCCGGTTGCGTAGTAGTCCTCCAACTCAAGTAAAAAACCCATGCATATCTGAATCAGAATATCAGCAAAAGCCACATTCAACATGCATATTATCAAGAAGGAAGGGAAAAAATTAGGCAGGTGCTGCTGCTGTTGCTACTTCACTTGCTGCTTATTGCACTACATGGTTGGCTTAATGTTTGATGATGATTTTTTTCTACCTCTTTTTTATTTCTTTTTTGGTTGCTTCTGTGTTCTAACTGTGTCTTTTCTCATACTAAAATGTTAAGAGAATGCACACGAGCATGTAATAATATTTTTCCTATATAGAATTTTGACTTGTCTTTTTCTTTCTTTTTTTGATAGTATAACTGGCAAGCACATGTGTGTGTGCAGAGTAAAAATATTATTTTGTTGTTGGTTTTCTGCGTGTGTCTGAGTCAGTCAGTCAGTCTGTAAATGGACGGAGAAAAGTAAGCTAGCACGTAAAGGGAATCCACACACACACTCGCACACAAAAATACCAAACGTAATACCCAATACTCATGGCACATTTTGTTCCAAATGAAGAGCAACCAAAAGGAACAAGCAGTTTTATTGTGCACTCTTTCTCTTCAATAGCAGAAGTAGTAGTATTAGCAACCTTTTGTACCTACGAAAATGTTTGTTGAGCATTGCATATCAATATCGATAAATTTATTATGGACTTTTGTGTGTGAACTGTGAGCAGTGAACGCACTAAACAAAAAGCCAGAAAGAGAAAAATAATACGTTACCAATAAAAATACTCACTCGCTAGTCGTTTCCTATTGAATGATCATTATTATTGCATTCATCAGGATGATCGCCACACTGTTTAAAGGTAGTAGTAGTGTGGCAGCCTGTAGGAGTGCTTGACTACTACCACACTACACAGCGTAATAATTTCAAGCATTCATGGTTTTTCTTGTGAAAGAAAATTTATTGTTATTTCTCAATGCATTTACGGTTGTTCATCGTCCTTATAGCTTAACCTTATGGTATAAAAGCGTAAAAAAGAAATAATGGAGTGCATGGTACTTCCCTATTACGATCGTTGATTTTTGGGGGAGAATTGTGTATTTTTCTCAAATATCATCATTATCATCGTCGCCCTCCTCCTTGCAGTCACCATCTCACCTTTATATTCAATTGAAAGATCGTTCTTTTTTTTCGTTCTTGGTTCTTGTTTGAACTAAACGAAAAGTTTCTCTCTGCTGCGCTGCTACATCAAAAGGAACGGCACACTCTTGCAGCAAAGGGGCAGGCGCAAAAAGGTTCAGGTAATTTTTTGGACAGTTGGTTCTCCTCCACTAAACTGTTTGCTAGCCGGCATAAACATGATAATTTTTGTACTAGTGCATAAAATGATGGAAGCATCATAGAAAGATAGTGCAACACAAAATATCATAATATTAGTTGTCTACATGTTTACTTATAGGTACTTATTTTTGCCATTCTCATTTTACTCCACTTTTGTTAGTTTCATAGATTGGTGTGATGGTGTGTACTCAAGTGACAACGTCGGTGTGTTTCTCTTAAAAAGAATAGCAACTATGTGAGAGCTCAAAAAGTGTTTGAAATTGGGAGGGATGCGTAGGTATGCATGTTTCCTTGTTTTAGTTCTATTTGGTCTGCCTTTTGTGTCTTATTACTTGAATCATAATTATTATCTTCATTATTTATTATGGGTCCTCGTTTGCCCAACTTGAAACAACAGCGCAACAAAGTTTGTCTTGTATCGACTGACAAAGTGAGTTTCTTGTTGTAAACGAAAAAGTGAATGGACTGTCCATTGTATGGTGATCTCGCTCATTGAAAAGGCTCATGAAGAATTATTATTATTATTAGCATTTTCATTTAAAAGCCGAAAATAGTAGTATGCCCAGTCGTAAAGATAATTCTTGTCGTGCCAAGATGCAGTTTCGTTCCTTGTCTTCTTCTTGTTCTCTTGCTCCTGCGGCAGGCCATGCCTGAATCTCTTGGTGATTATTTTGTCCCAATAGCGATGAAATGAAATTAGTCAGAAAAGGCAGCAACATTATATTGGAGGCTTGTCCCCGTCTTTCCTGTCTCTGCGTTGTCATCATCATATCACCGTCGTGCCACGGTGGTTATCATTCTGTCTTTTTTTCTCGGCATTTCTTTTTTCTGAATAATAACAAAGTACATGATGGTATTTTTCAGGGAAGATAATATTATTGTTATTAGCGTTGTTGTTTTGATGTGATGTGATGTCTGTGTCGAAGGAGTTGTTGTATTTGTGCAGTCATCTGAATTATGGTAGTAATATTATTACTATTACTGATAAAAAAAGAGAGAGACTAAGAAAAAAGCAGAAAGATGCCAGATTATCTATTTACAATTGTACTAGTACTTTTGTACAATGTTCATCGTTGTCATCTTCACATCATTCACATGACCAAACACTCTCTCAACTAAAATACTACTTTTGCGACTACTGTCGTTGTTTGTTGGTCGCCAAAGCCACTATTATTGCTATCTGGCTATTATAATATTACATGCTTATATCACCACACCGTCATTTCATTTTCTTATTACCACAGCGTTGCTGTTGTTCCTTTATTCAATTGAGTTAAGTTTTAGGACTACCAGTTTACCAAACCAATGTTGTGCTTTTGTGAAGGTACAACTCTCTGAAGATTACAGACAGACTACTACTACACGCACACATGCATCTTTTCTAGTTTGTGTCATGCAAGAAACTTGTTGTTTCGCTTTTTGTTGTTGTTTGGGCTGGCTATTAAGGACCTTGCCATTACCATCAGCGCTCACGTTGCTGTCGCCGCATTTTTATATAGTGCCGAATGCAGTGCACACACTGCACTCAAACGAAATGAAATTATGATGGTCGTCCACACCGCCGCCGTCGTCGTCATTTCTTTCTTCGTCTCTCTCTCTCTCCCAGTCTCTTTTCCTCAATCAGTAGTAGTAATCATATAAGTAATATACTTTAATCTTCATTTGCCATTGTATGCGTGAATGCGTGCAAGTCTGTATTCAGGGGATTTAGGTGGACGTAATATCATTGTTTGAATATCTACTCAATAATAATATGCATATATTATTTTGGCCTGAGAATAATAGGAAACGGGCAATGCTACTTTGTAAAAGGCAAAGGGAGAGAGAGACTTACTTTGACTCTAATATGCATACTGCTTTATGTGAGTATTAAGCCAGTACACATTCGTAGATTATTATGCATTTTGCCCAAATGGAATTACTAGCATGAGATCATATTTATAATAAAAATAATAAAAATGCTTATCAGCTTCTTGTCGTCTTTTTAGTACGAATATTATCTTACGACGACGAAGGTATTGATGTATGTCATGGCATGCTCATGCTGCTGCGGCAGCTGCTGGTGTTTCTTCACTACTTGAGCCACCTTAACTTCTTTTTTTGGGGAACGACGATAGTCGTGATCATGATGGTTTTTATTATTTGTTGTTGTACCATGCTCTCATGTTTGGCAATGATGATGATGGGGAAGATGTGAGATTCCATGCTGAGACCTTGTTAGCTGGTTCAGTTGTGCTGGCGACGCTACAAGAAGAAGAGCACGTTGCTGCAAAGCTCTTTGGACTTGGACAAAGACTGGTCGAATATTGTATAGTTTCATTTTCGGAAGGAGAGAGACGTACACGGAAATTGAAAAATTCCTTTAATTATTTATTGCGTGCGAGTGTGCGTGAACATATATAGAAGTACTATGCACTGGTGTTAATTTTTACATGTTTCTACTGCTATGCTGCTGCGGTTGTTGTTACTGTTTTAGCACTGCGTAGTGGTGGGAGTATGCTTATGTTTGCTACATTTTTGTGTTATGTGTTAATAGGCTGTATTCCTGATTCTTGAGACTGATTAGTAAATTAAGAGCAAGATAAAGATTTTACGTGGCCCTTATCAACTAAATGAAAGTTTTGCGAGCAAGTTGTAAAAAGGTACATAAAAATAGTTATCGTTCGACAAGCGTGAGAGATTAAGTTATAACGCTATTAACTCGAACTGATATGATGTGACAAAAAATATTGAAGGAGTGCCAAAAAATATCAAAGAACGCCAAAGAAATAATAAAGAACTCATACAAAACCTGCCTTGCGTCGATGTAAAAACTAGCGTTAATCAAAGCACAGTTATGAATAAATAATATGCGGTTGATTAATTTGAGTCAATGTTTTTGAATGCCGTTGTGTTACGTGTTTGATAGTTTAGTATAATGTGCAAACGGCAGGAAGTGTGACTATGAGTTGACATAGAGAAATTGACTGATACATTTTTCGTTCGTACACATCTCCTCGTTTGCTGTATTTTGGTTGAGTTGCGTTTGCATGAACATCTATGCATCTGGTTTGACTGCGGGTATTTGACGTTTTGAGCTGTCAATGGATGGTTTTGGAGACAAAGGCAAAAGGAGCTAAACCCGGTAGACGTGCAATAACGGAAAAATGTTCAGTTGTTTCGGTTCGCGTAGAAAGCACAAGAAAGGTTACTACCACAATTAAGTTGTTGTCCTCAAACATTTTTTTAATAAAATATTTATTATAAAGGCACAAAACCTCGAGGTGTACTACTGCGGTGTAAATGATAGCATTGTCTAATGATTATATGTGTTTTAATTCAATTATAGTGCAAAAGCGTCATGACGAGACGCTTGCGGAACTCAAGCGATCTCACAATGAAGAGCTTGAAAGACTCCAGGAGGCACAGAGGCAGGAGTTGGAGCAAACGATACAAAAGCACAGAGAACTTTTAGATCAGCATCGAAACCAGGTTTGCTTTCATCCTATTTCCGAATTTTAGCAACGATAAATAAAGCCCATATGCATAAAAATGATTTGGTTTGGTTTCTCTAGTCACCCCATGATATTCTTCACAAGGAAGTGGAGTCTCTCCAGGTGGTGGTGGAAATGCGGAATGAGGAAATACGCGTGCTGAGGAAAGACTTGATGGACTATAAAAATACACTGAATGATCTCCAAGTGGCAAGGGAACACGGAAAATCCCTGTTAGCCAAAATTGAAGACTTAGAGGCGCAACTGGAGAAAGGCAGGGCAGACAAGCGAGACCTTCAGGAGAGATATCAGAGGTTGGAGACAAATCTTCAGCAAGCAGAGTCAGAAAACAGTCGGCTGGTCCGTTGCAATGAGGAGTTGAAATGGAAAATGAAATCATGTGACATAGTAGAGGACTAAATTAGAGGCACATTTTTCAGAAAATATAAATTTATTTCTGTGTAAATTAAGAAACAGTGTTACATATATTGTGTATTACATATTCGTATATATTATAATAATCTATTGTGAAATGAAAGCGGCTGTAAACAACAATCAAAAATCAATATTATTTTATTGTTTGAGTTACTTTAACTACGGTTTAAAAACATATATAAAAGGTCTGGAAAATTGGGTAAACAATATTCTGATACTTTCTTCAAATGATAACTTGTTACATTGTTGTATTGTGTCAGGGAAAATTAAATGAGGAGGGTATAGCTTTATATAAATATATCTTGTAAGAAGAGGTACATATAAATGGCGGTTACATAAATACTTAATTATAACAAATTTATTTGTGCATAAATTAGACATAAATAGTTGGTTAAAAACTTATATTACCTATGTAAGTTGTGTTATAACTACCTGCTGTGGAGGTCACACTCTTACTCTGGTAGTTATTTCACACCATCACTACCAAAATATGCAAACTGACATGTCGGCTCATCAAAGCTGTCTTTGTCACTTTAGATATATAAGAAGATAATCAGTCAGTAACATGTTATAAATAATGTTCAATATATTCTCCATTTTAATGAGTACATTGTAGAGTGTAATATACAAAGATGACATAGGATATTATGAAATATTAATATTAATTAATATTCACGACAACAAAGTGAGTTGTAAGCTTAAAGATACATGTAAAAGGAATTATCATAATATTTACTAATTATAGATGTTGCCTGTTACATTTGTGTTGTGAGAAGACTTCAGTGAACTTTTGTTATAATTTCTCGTCAATATGTTCTATCATCGTTTCGCTCGTTTAAGTAGATTTTTGTCGCGCAGTAAACCCCAACGCAATTTTGTATTGCAGTTAAAAAAGTATCAAGTTTCTTGTATTATTTTAATAGCTTATTTGTAAGCTGATGCGCATTGGAAATGATACTGCTTTCTTGTCTCCAGTGTGACCTTTAAATCAGTAAAGTGTAGTGGATATATATATGTGTACCTACAGTAACAGAGAACTTGTATTAATGGAATCGATAAAGAATATAGGTAACCCTTGCTTTTTATGCTATTATACTAACTGACGATAGGCTAGTATCAGCTTATAATTGTCATGTATTATGATTTTGATGTCCCGTAACAATTGTCTTAGTTTAGACACATTATATTTATGCAATGAAAGAGGAAGCAGCAACCAGTATATTATCACTTATAACAATCCAATGAATGAATTATGGATATACTGAAAATAAAAAAATGGTTTTGATCGCAACCCAAAAAACAAACGTTTTATTCTATCGTTTATTGACCATATTCCATAGTCATTCATAATATTCTTTTAGCAAACTCCTTGGAACGCGCATTATAAATGATCTATCAGGGATTATCTCATACAAGAATATTACCAGATATGGAAACTTTCCAAGAAAATAATTAATGTACTTACATTCATCAAATTCACCATTAGTACCAAAATATGCTTCACCGTAAAGTGTTTTGTCGATTTTTTGATAATGAGTATGTTTGTCTCTAATTAATTCGACAAGCTTAAAAACAGAGGTATGGTTATAAAATTTTGGATCATCCAAAAATATGTATGGCCTAATCTCCGGGATATACGATATCCATCGGGGTAAAAATTCTGAATGTTTGGTGTCAACTGAGCGTCTTAATGTTACTACTGAATCCTCTGATTTGTTTTCATATGCGGCAGCAACAGCGACAATAAACTTCAAAGATCGGGCTTCATTCCAAAACAAAGGATACCTCAACACTTCTTGAATGCTTGGTCTGGCTTCGGGTTTCATTTTCAGCATTTTGAAAACTAATTTATTTTCATTATAACTTGAAGAATTTACATCTAACATAATGGAAGGTTTGTTATGCAAGATGTTATGCCCTCTAAATATTTCGCCAAATGGATGAACACCACCATTCAGTGTATAGTAACAGGTAAGTCCTAGTGAAAAAATATCTTGTGACGGCTTATTTGGAAATGTCTTTTGTTGCACAATAGCTTCAATAACTTCAGGTGCAGCCCAGTCTAATGTTGTTTTCCCAGTTGAGTCTGAACCTTCGGTCATTGAATGTAACTTTTTGGAAACACCAAAATCCCCCAGTTTAGCTCTGTTGGCAAAAATAAGAATGTTGTCGGGCTTGACATCCCTATGGATTATTTTTTTCGAAAATATCCAAGACAAACCCTCAGAGGCATCCTTTATATAGGTTACGAGTGCTGATCTGGGCGATATTTTATCCCTTACCACATCCCCCAAGTTAGTAATCGCAAGTTCCATTGCTATGTAGTATTCTTGTTTCATATTATGCATCCACGATTGATAGTCCTTCAATCTTACTATATTCAGACTATCGTCTACTTGCTTCCAGATTTTAATTTCATTTTTATACACAGTGTAGTAATCTGCAGCAATGCATTTAATTGCTGCCTCGTTTTCCGGGTCACGGAAGTATCCTTTGTATACTGTGGCAGTGCCTCCATGACCTATGCGTATTGTTGGATAAAAGTATATTCCAGATTTCTTTATTCGGTTTGCTCGTGGACGGGCTTCTGTTTGTATGGCTGTTGGCGGTCGTCGCTCTATTTGGTTGTAATGACATGAAAATATCAAGGTAAGTACATGGGTTTTGTTAATGTAGCTTATCTTACTATACCTTTCTTTGCCGGTGAAACCACTTCACTTGAGTCACTAGACATAGACATGTCAGAGTCAGTGCGCCTTTACAATGACACCATTAGATTATGATTGTTCTCGTGATTTTAAAAATTTAAAAGCTGAATAATATTTGGTTTTGGTTATCTTTTGCGTATTCCACTTGCCAACTTTTAGCACACTTGTAATTAACACCAATTTTACAGTCATTTGTGAGACGTATATTACATTTAATGCTTTCATTTTTAAATGAATTTAAAATGGTTGATTAAACTAGTTGTGGTTATTGGTTATTTTGTGCAACATTGACTCAAAACGTGCATATACTTGTTATGGCACAAAATGTTATTGAAAACCAATTTTGACAGTTGCTTTGTTGACGTGTATCACAAGTTTAATGCTTTCTATCTTTAGTCATTGAACTTTTTAAATGGACAACTATTTTAATTGAACTTCTGATGATGATAATTGCGTATTGGTATGATGAATTGGTGATATGTAACTGTTACTTATTCTGTATTTTTTGGTTTTTATAAATTTAGTAAGGGTTCTATCATATATTATATTGTGAAGTGAAAGTCTTAGAATGATGATGTACGGCACATGCTCATATGTTAATCACCTACATAAAACAGAATTGTAACAAAGAAAGGCTAGACCGCCATCGGGTTTTGTTACCTGTGAAAGGTATCTCGTAGTAAGGGGCAGTCAGAGCTAAACCATAGCAAGGGATTTCCTGGAAAACTTGATAATGATGATGAATGAAAAATGAGCATATGAAATGTACTATTCAATTTACCTTTACCCAATTTGTAATATTATGAGTATTTGGAAATTTATATATATTATGTCTCTCCATATATGTTCAGTTTATTGTTCGAAAAAGACTTGCTGCTAAAAACTGTTTTTAGGTTGATCAATTAATACAGTTTTTGCAAATCATATTATGCATTACTCTGTTTAGTGTAATTCTATTTAGTAAATCTATGCTTTCTTAGTTTGCAGGTATAGCTTTTATTTTGGAATATCAAATCTTACAATTTCTTTTAAATACACTATGCTACTTAAAACCACACAAATACCATATAAACTCCACACTATTAGTAACGAATGATTATCAACCTTTTTATTTTCTACCCTCTCAGCATTCACTTCGTTTGGAAATGATGTCAGTGCAACTGACGATGCACTTTTTTCAGCCAACAAATAATGCAATTTCATTTTTCTCATAAGATATTCTATCTTTGAGTTGACATTCATAATTTTTTCCCATCTATCAAATATCCCAGCTTCAACCAACGCGCCCAAGTCCCGTGCAAAAAAATCCATAAAAAAATTTCTCTCGCCAGTCAGCCCCCATAGCACTGGCAACAACAACTTTTGTCCTCCCCATTTTCCCCATTTACCTTTTTTCCAAATATACTTGTCGCTGGCAACAAAAACAGATTCAAATGGTTCAGGAACATTCCAATCACCATCATAATGCCAATAGCCCCGTCTTGAAGTGTCATGACTTTGTTTCCCTGGATTTATGTGCGAAATCAAAACAAATTTGTCACTCAGCAGTGAGTTTGGATGAGAAGTATACCCCCGTCCTTTTTCTGCAGTTTCCAATAACGTTTTGTTGGGGAATAGCTCTGATATTCCATCCTCGTGTAAAGTTTGCAGATATCTTACTAATTTATGCAGAAAAATGTACTCAGTTCCAGTTTTAGTAACAAGTGCTGTCATTTCTGCTGCAATCCCAAAACCCAGAGCTAAATGGTCGGAATGAGACGCAAGTAGGTTATACTTATCGCTAGCATTGGTTACAATGTCATACAAATCAGGCTCTTCTTCTGGATATGATTCAGCTGCCAAGAACGAGTACATGCTGGCAGTGTACGCGAGCCTCAGTTGACTGGAGACGAGCATCCAAATGGCAAGGATTATGTATACTTTCCAGTTTCTCCAGACCTGTCTGAAGTATACATCCTGCTCAAGAAATATAGCCACCAAGTGTAAATGGTAGAAATTTTGCTGGGATATTAGAAGAGAAACGGACAACGTGCATAGGAGCAATAGCAGAAATAGCCATACAACCAGGTCCATTGGTCGAAGGAGTGCTAAAACGTCAAATTTCTTTTGAATCAACTTTTTGTTCAAAAAGAGAACAAATGCGTATCCTTGTATGCTGGCACCCTGATGTAAATACGAGTTGCCTAGCTCCCAATTCTCAAGAACCTCACCAGGAACAAATGAGGATAGTGAGGGGCTTCCTAATTCTCGAAAAGTTACAGTTGGAAGAAACGGCACATCTGAGTTTTGAATTCTTCCGGTAACTGCATTGAAGCCAGAAAAGTTATGGAAAGAAAGTATAGTTTTGTACATGCAATGTTCCTGTGGGTCTTTCACACGATTGCCTAATGTTAGGCTTACGCCCAGTTGAAGAACGTAATTATAAAGCGCATGTGTAGTTTTTCCACAGATTTTGGCGATCTTTCCTTCATTAAGCTTTTGTATTGTTGTCTCATTTGTTTCAGTAACAAAACTATAGGTTCCCAAATTCCCATGCAATTTTCTCCAGAGAGCCTTGATTCTAGAAATTGTTAATGCTTCCATGTTGCCCAAAGCTTTATTTAAGTCAATAACTGTGCCAAAATTTACAATTTTCCTTTCCTTTGTATTGTATGGAATCCATTGTACGTTTGAGGCCGTTATGTTCAGATTATGCAAGTTGACTCCATAATTGAATGGTGAAATTGGGAAGGTTTCCTTTTGGTCTGGGTCAGGATAATATTTGTCATGCGTACAGGGTTGGCATAGCATGAATAGCTGTGTCACATTTTCATGAACTACAAACAGTATGGATCTTCCCGCAAATACGTACACTTGACCAAAATTGTATTTCCGCAAAAATATTTCGCTTTCCAGTGGATTTAGCTTGGAAACGACAAAGACAAAGTCTGCTGCAATTCTTCCCCCCGGTGACATCCTTGTGAGATGGATAGCTATGCTCGGATTTAATTCATTGCGCATGTAAGCCAAAAGTACTAGGCACTGTTTTGAATGTTTTCTGACTAAACTCGTCCTTGAAATTGCTGTCACCAAGTTCGTTGTCCCGCTGGAAAAAGCTGATAGTGTAGTGAACATAGTAGCGTGCCATGAATCAGTAAGAATGATGTGACAGTAATTAACCTGATTTCCAGTATTGTGGAACTCAATACAAATATCAAGAAACCTACGAAACGTGTGGGTATCATAGGGATCTCCGAAGAAATAAAGAGTACATGATGGAATCAACTGAACAAGTACCTTTTCTGCAGACGGATATCTCTTGTGTGGATCGTAGTTTCCTTGAGTTTTGGAATTCTGTGATGAAGGAAGTGGGAAACGAAATACACCCTGACATAAGAAAGCGAATAAGTTAGTAGCAATTTGGATGTAACTAACAATCAGGAATTTCATTTTTTGTATAAGATGTTTAGCTGTATTTTCTGATTTAATGAATATATATTATTATGGATGGTAGGTGAATGGAAGGCTGTTCTAACATCCAACAGGCATAAGTTATAATTAATTAAACGCCAATAAAAGATTACTTTTTGACATTTTAGCATATTTTTTAGAATATATTTTTGTCATTGAATTGTCACTCAATCATAAAACACTTTTGAAATAAAATACATGAGTAAGTATGTATCGCACAAACAGTTCAAAATCCATTAAATTTAGTGTTTATATTCTTGTGCTCCACTGCTTTAAATACGAATATGTTTAAAAGGAATTGGATTTTGTTAAATAGACATTTATACTACAAAATGCAAATATTTGTTTCAATTTTAAAAGGCACTGGCGGCTAATAGCGATTGTAATGTAACGAGTTAGTGGATGGTATAGTGGTGATCCTGTAGATGGGGACAGCATGTAATCTTGACGGTAGTATACGACTTTATTCGGTGAAGTACCTTTTACTACAAGGTTAAGAGTCTTAACTTAAGACTAGTTTATAAAGCATAGACACGGAGTAAAAGTAAGACGAATCGACAAGGTTCTGGATAGAAAGTTTTTCTTAGCTTAACATAAAAACAATTTTATGCATTCTATTATGTATATCGTAATTGTGGACTGCAAAGTACAGAGACATGGATTGTAAAAAAAAGTACAAACTCAGTCAATGTTCATATTGCTTAACAAGTGAAACACATTGTCTGTACTTTGGGGTTTCGGTTCCCTTTCAAGACCCAATAAATTCATGATGGACAAGGATTTTAGTAATTTCACTTCACTTTAGTATTTATGGAAAATAGAAACTTGTATGTTTCATAGTTGCGTAGTGACAGACAGTCTTCAGCAATGATGCAGAGTTCAATATTTTACCAAAAACCAATAGTATGTGCCTCTCGTCTTTCGTAGTATTGTATTGCTACTTGACATTGATGCCTATTTTGCCCAGTTCCACGTTTGACATTTTATTTAAAAATAAACCCCAATCTAAAAATATGTTTGTATTGAGTTGTTGGCATTGTTGGAGTTATTGGCATTAGCATTATTAGCACCACGACCACGAAATAATTAAACATTCCATCACCAATGGGCAAATCAATTTTGTGCATTTTTGTGCTATCACGTGGTGTGTGTTGGATGTGTGGTGTGGTCGTGATATATGCCACTAAAATGCATGTACATGTTAATTTGTTTAGCAATTCATAACATCTAAATTTGAATGAGTGCACTTAAAATTATCGTCAGTTATTATTTTAAAGCTCATTAATAATGTTTAGTAGGAGTATTGAACTGCTTGATTTAATCATCTCTGATTTATCAACTTCAGCTGAAGCCCATGAATCGAACAAATCAAATATTATGCATTTTAGCAGTAATCACAAATTTTCGCTATAACACAACATTATGACGTGGCCGTTCGACCAGCACGGTAGCATTCTAATATGAAGCTCATCGCAATCAATTCCTAGCCACCCAGTAGCAGTTAGTATTCTGTATTTTATCGTAATTGTACTTAACAAGACTTCAAAATACAAATGCAATTACTAGATTCTGAAGTAGCATCAAGCTAAACACGGAAGGCAATGCTCTCGTCGTAAACGCTATTTTTAAAACATTATTTTTACGGGTTTTGAGAGCTTTTATGTATATCAGCTAAACCATAGCATTTTTGCATTACTTCCATTTGCAAGTAGCGTCATGTTGCACACGTGTATTAAACATGCTAATTGTTAATAATAACTAACTGATAAGGATTTCTTGAATTTCTTACATAGAGTATTCACTTCTTCACTAGCAGACGCAAACTTTAGTAATGCTTTTTTAAGAATCAAGATTTTTGCAAGTGCGGATATAAAGATTAATTTATTCAAGCAGAACCTTTAAAGACTCGGTTTATTATAAGCCATTTTCTTTAAGATGGAAATGACCAATTGTCATTTATTGTCCTGTTGCAAATGAAATGGCAACGTAGTCTTTGAAATCAACTATAAAAAGTGCTCGTTGCCGCTTGACTGATGACTTAATGTCTGAGACGCATTCATTGATGTACGTATTATTTGAATATTTTTTGTTGAAATCACTACTGCTACAAGGAAATCTCAGTATTTTCCTTTTCAATATCGTCATATATTTGAAGGAACTCCTTTATCCTTGTCCTGAAAGAATAGTAAAAAATATTTTCACTCTTTTTGAAATACGTTAGTTCAAATAAAATATATGTCTTGCCTTTGTTGTCAAAATTACATTATTAATATTAACATGATAACAGTATCATAAAAGTTATTGGCAAGAACGGCATAACCAGGAGCGTTATTTAACATATTGCGCTTTGGATGCTTTGCAGCAAGCCGGATGATGATGATATTCGAATATTGCGATGATAAATGACTAAAAGTATTTTAATATGCAAGTAGGTATGTACTTATGTTTCTTTCATTTCCTTCCACCTCGCCGCATGTTACATTGTGCTACTAAACGAGTTAACAGAGGTGCCTAAAAATCTCTTTTTGGGAAGTTTGCATGAACACCTATCTTCCTGGTTTCACGCTTGAATAATTTATTTTTCCTCTTAGTATAGAATGGTGGAGCTCTAAAGTGATCTTTTATTATCCTAAAGCGCTCTACTTGTAGTTTGCAGGATGCACTTTAGTTGAGGTAGTGAAATATACTGATACTCAGTTTTGTTTATCATTAATTAAAAGAAATTCATCGAGAGGGTTAATTCTTTTCAGAAAACCAAACCTTCCAATTGAAAGCCATATACATTATTGTTTTGTCCTGCACATACAACAAAGGTGTATTCGTATTTGGAGTTCTTGTTCGCAGATATTTTTTGTCGTTCTACGTATAATGACCACTGTTCCCAATGAGTTGTAATGTAGTACGTTGGTTTTCTTCGAACACTTTGAAAACATGACTAACCCAGTTGTTTAAAATTGCACAAATATGCGCATACATTATTAGCTCGCTGCTTCAGCAGAGGAGCTATTTAAGATGTAGTGTGTCCGTCTGTCCGTCCACTTTATTTTAAACAATAGGCTATTTAGCGGCAAGCATCTTTTAGCTTTTACCGTGGATGTTTATTATTATGAATGTTCACTTAAGGTATGTAGCATAGGTTGACAAGAGAATAAATTATAAGAACTAAACGAATATGTGGCGATCACCACGAATTACTGTGGATGGTGTACCACTAAAATGGAAATAGGCGTTGTGAGTTAGAGATGATTATTTATGAGATTATGTAACGCCTTCTTCTCACCATCTTTTGGAGGATGCAAATTAATGCACTGTGCAATAATGTGCAATAGTGCAATCTTCTCACTTTAGAATAATTGCATTCCTAGCAACTAAGTCATAAGTGACAATTTTTTGAGAGAGCGAATATTCATGTGTACTCCTTTTACTTATCATGATGTAATTCAAATCGATAATGGGCTACTGATGCTCAAAATAAATTTATGTACAGTAAGTACACATACAATGTACAACACCTATGAGAGTATTATTGCAATTTATCATATTGCCCCGGTGGGTTGAGTTACTCATCTTGTATAGGGCTTGGTGCCCTTGGTGGACTTGGGAACTACAGTTGAGAGTAAAAATTAAGTCACGGAATTAGGTGCATAAGATACAAGCAATAAGCCTGATAAAGGTGCAATGAGTGCACTTTACATTGCTTTCTTTGTAGTAAGAACAAGAAAGAATTCGGATGCGGGAGCAAATTTATATGAGCTGTGTTCAGCTGGACCTCTCAGAAAAGAAACTTTAGGTCAATGATCACCGACCGTTCATGGAACGTATCGCTCTGTAGCATCTTCTACATTCCTTAGAAAAATACCTAATACCTACTATACTAACTATACTATACGATGATTCAGAATGTATCAAGATTTGGGCATTTTGCATGCAAGTCTTCAAAAAAACCTGGAAAATGCTTAAACATATATGGTATTCATTCTTTAATATTTTGTCGCACTGAACTGCATACAATGCACAATTTACATTAGTTCCTACGTTTATACCGATCAATTGATATTGCAAACAAGTGAAACGAATAAAGTTTACACCCCTGTGCTGGTGGTGATAGAAGAAATGTATTATTTATATTATTTGCTCTTATTTCGTCACCATTTATACCCCTATATCCCTTAAAGATACAGAATACTGATGCAAAACAAGGGGAGAGGAAAAACTATCAGCGCCAGCAAATAAGAGCTGGCAGTGATTATAATATGTATTGTATAAAGATGAACACAAGCAAAAACTTTGCAAAATGTATTTTTACTGTACTTTATATTTACTAGTCCTGTTGCTTATGATGATGATAATGGTGTACATAGTCGGCGCTATAGTTCATGCATACTCACCACGTCATCATTGTTGTGTCTCCTTAAGTGTCATAGGGTGTATCGTGTATCGCATTATTGTTGTATAATATGTCAATACAAAAGAAAGAGTCTTCTGAGAAGACGTCTCCTAAATTATTATGCATCGCAATGACAATGACGACGAATGAAGCACGAATCGAAGTAAAGATGGGAAGAACATTATAATTTTATCAAGATTTTTCTAAGCAATACTATTTGATGCACGAAGTTATTGGCAAAGCGGTTTAGATGATTTTCTATGTGAGGTGTGAAGGACTTTACTTGAAGTGAACTCGATTGCTAAGAGAACGAGAGCAGTTCTTTTTTACCTTTACCTACCTCTGGTATTCTACATACAATGCAAAGAAAATACACAACAAACAAGCTTGCCAGTCCGTCAGTACTTAGTACCCTGCAGTTCGTTTGCCAAAGATTTTATCTCATTTGCTAAATATCTCAAATTCTTCATAGGAACATACCAACGTACAAAAAAATTTGCAATACAGATATTATGTAGTCTAAAAAATTGAAATGAATCACAAAGCGAATCAACAATGAAAAAGATGGTGACTGGTGCGGGTAATGATGTAGAAAGGAAAAGTGGTTGGTGGTTCTGTTGCTTAAAATTATGTAATGTAACGCGTTACGGGTAGGTATGAAATACAACCCTTCAGCAGCATAATCGTTTTATTTAGTGTGTAGTAGCGGTAACGGCAGTTGTAGTAAAGTTGCCTTACTCCTTTTACGTTAGTGGCTGATAAATGATGACGAGAACAAGAAGCAATAATGTAGCCATCTAGTACGTATGTAGTTAGTAGTTTGAGCTTTATGAAAGTAACAGAATAATATGGAATAGAAATGTAGTTGTGGAATGGTTGTAGGTTTTGCCAGATACTCAATAGTGATTTTAAAAACAGCACCAAAGCAAGATACAGTACCCGAACGTACAGAGGTTGTGGCCACAACACCATGCCAAATGCCAATACAGATAAAAATACGACCCACAAAAATATACACTAGTTCGCTAGTAATGGTCCTTAGAAGAGACTACAACAGACATTTTTTTTTTGTACGGAGAATCTAACAATTGCAGTTGGTTTGAATATCTCGGAATGCAAATTTTTGTTTCTTTTTTGTTGGCATTATGCACGGTCGTCGAGTGAGGTGGCTGGGTTTGTGCTGATGTACTTTGTCATTGTCGATGACCATTCTCGCTATTCCTAACTTGCTTTTACATTGTCTTATCGAAAACTAAACTATATGAGCAACAAATCAAGAAATGAAGGCACGCATAAAATGTCTGCTTGCCTGTTATCAGCAACGTAGTATACGATGTAACTTGTAACAATGTGAATGTCTGCAAACGTAATGGCGTATTGGGTGGTAGTGGAGGAAGTAAGAATGCAGTTGCAAATGCGTTCAGTCAAAAACAAGATTGTACTTTATTTGACAGACGCCTTATTTGTTGGGTACTACTGTGTGCGTTGTGGACAATCAACTAGGTATATTATTATACAAGACAGGTCAGGAGAATGAGGCTGTTGTTGTCGTTGCTGTTTTTGGCTTGTGCACACACAATAATGCAATGAGAAGATGATATAATGGTATTTCGTTTAACAGAAGAGATGGTTGACCAGTTTGTCACTAGACAGTCGAATTGAAGAAATTATGATGAAATTACGATTGTAAATGTTAGAATGATGGAAAATGCATGGGCAAGTTAATAATAGATAAGTGCGCAGAAACCAGCAAAGCAGCAATACGTTTGTATGTACACGTGGATACGAATGATAAGTTTGAGTTTGAAAGGTTGATTGATTATGCAAGTCTGAGTAACCGTAGTCAGAGTGGCATTTTTGCATATTGTTACCTTACAACTTTATATCCGTTAGAATTGGGACAAGTGTGCTAAAAGCTGACTCTGACTTAAACAATTTGAAGCTTAGAGGAACGGCTTGAAAATCAGATACTTTAGAAATAATTTCACGCTTTGGTTTTGCAGGTAAACCTTTTTTATTACAAGCATGCTTGTCTGAACCTCATGGGGTAGACAAGAGAAGTACAAAAGGAATATGAAATGGAAAACGGAAAGGTAAAATGTTGGTAAATTTAGAGTGTACGATGTACTATTATTGCATATGCATAGGAGGAGAGAGTAAAGGAGAAACGGAAAGAGACAGATGCACTATCAATTTATTTTACAGGAAAAACGCTCATAAAGACGCTACATGTGGTAAATTATATAAAATTTATGTGTATGGGAGGAGTCAGCGGGATAGTATTTTTTCATTCTCAAGAACGAGCACGTCGTTGATGCAAAACGGAAGCTTGCTTCCATTAACTCAGTGCTGATATTCGTGTAAGGTACTTGTAATTTTTACAGTGAGCCAGCCTGTGACGATAAATTGCTTTGAGTAGTTTATTCGGCAAATCATAAAGAAGGCGAGACAACGATTGCTGATCAATCAAGCAGGAAAACAAAATTCTTGGTAAATACAGTTATTTTATATATTGTTCGCGTTTTGTGCTAATTTGGTTTGAAATTCAACAGCCTATTTAAACTTGCAACGGTAGTTTCAGTTTTGTATAAAATTTAGCGTAAATACTTGATACTAGTCACACCACGCATGCATTGCGTATTGAATGTGTGTTTACTCATCCGTGTTTAAGATAGGTAATGGTTACTACATAGACGACAAAAGTGAAAAAAGGGCATGTAATTCCTCTACTTGAAATCGTTTTTTGTCAGAGTTTAAGCAAGATTTTCCAAAAGTTAAAACATTTTCAAATGGTATACTATCATCACTTTGAACCAAGAAAATAGGTATGTGCGATAACATGTAAAATGTAGTCAAATGACTTTCATGAACATTTTTGCATAATATGTTGTAGCCCAGAGTCTGTGTATTAGTGGTTTGTCAGTCCGTGGTTGGAATTTGGAAACAAAGATATGTCAGGTTTGCCTAATGTAGATTGGATTTAATGTTGGTTGATGATTTAGCATAAAGACTGTAGTGTAAAGATCGGTGTCTGAAAATATTTCATGGCATTGGTAAATAAAGGTCACGCACCATTTGATAAATAGTGAAACTACACAATAATACTGCGCACATACGCACTGCGTCACAAAACATTGCGTCCTAGCCCTCTTGGTCTAAAGAGAGAAGACAAAGAAGGGTCAAATAACAGAGCTCCAATACCGTCTTATTCCTCATATGGTCACAATGAAGGCCACTGAACGCATCCAGAAATCTATTTACAGAATGGGGCGGGGACACTTTCGTTTGTAGCATATCATATTTCAACTGATAAACATATTAGAAATTATCACCAAGGAAAAGATTCCAAAAATGCAATTAATTTTTGTAGGGTGAGTTTCAATTAGGTGCAATTATGGTGTATAATTTAATTAAAATGTATACCTAACTGGAATACTCGCTTCTTTCACAATGCTTATTTTTTATTGTCCTTGCAAAGTTTGTTTTGTTATGTTTAATGGAAAGTTTATAAACTAGCCATATCCATTAAATATAAACTTTATACGCAATCATGACTGCTATAGTTAGCTCACAACTAATTATAAAAAACATAAATCGAAATAAAAATGATAAAAGTTCTAGTTTCTCAATCTCATACAAAAAATACTTAATTTTTAACTCTTTGGTGCAATCTAAATGTTGCTTTGTTGCTTCAAGACTTTAAATAGAAAAAACGTGTTATGATTGCGTATAATGATAAAATAGAGTTTTGGGCAAAAGATTTCGGACTTGCAAGATTATTTAGAAAGCGGAAGGAAGGAAATATAATAGAAATATTGTTTGAAATGCAAACAATAAGACTAGTATATAGAATAAGAAAGGTAATATGCCTCATCCTGCATGAATCATTTATTTATGTGAGATGTGGTGTAAAATAATATCGGTTTAAAAATACATTGCATTATATCCTACAGGAAAATTAGGATGCTAAAGTTACGAATTGCGTTGCGTTGTAATCGTCTTTTATATGATGCTACCATGTTTCATGAAATTCTACATTATTCAGTTTAACTTATAGAAATACAACAAATAAATCGTTCCACTTTTTTCTATTTTTCTCTTAGTGACAGAAATAAGAATCACGTACAATTGTGCAAATAACTGTTTTACTTAACCAAGCAACATCAACTTGACTCATTAGTTTTATCATTTTAGAAACGGAAACATCTCATAAACAGAAACGGAAGACATGATATTAGAATATCAACAACTAACCTGAAAGTTTACATTTTGTTGCAATACAATGCATGTGTTACTTAATTAAAACAGATACCAATATAACATTAGTTCACAACACAATCTCAGACGTCTTTAATAGTGAACATGAGGACCTAAATCAATTGTAGCACAGAAAAAATGCGAATACTACATATTATACCGCCAGAAGGGCATCCCGAGTCCGCGCCATCATTAATTGTGTAATCGCAACACGGCATTGTCAAGGATTTCCGCTACAACAAATAGAGACAATCTAGAATTCAATCTGGTTTAATAAAATAAACCATTGTAAAAGTTGTAAAAGGTATGCAAGGAGACGGGAAAAGTTAACCTTTACGTTAGAATAAAAGCGGCCCGAGTTCACAGAAGCGTAATCTATGAAGAAGTCAGAAATATTAATTTTCATTCATAGGTGCTGGCACTACGAGCACATAACTTTATTTAAAAATGAATCTACAACAATTTTCACGAACCAAAGACATGCACATTCAAATAAATCAAAAATTCACTATTTCAAAGTACACTCCTCCACCTTTTCTGTTATGATGGTCTCAAGCCCTAGTTGTAAGCTAAAAATAAATTTTGATTTAAAAGATTTTGAAAATAATATCATTTTAAAATTCTTTGGAGCGGACGGACGCCCAGGATACAGACTAAATGTACAAGTCAAACTTGGTTTGACTACTACTAAATGAACTTGAACGTAGCAACATTTGCTTGCAATTCACATCAATCTGTTGGTTTGCTTTGTCAGAAGAAATAAAAGATTTTTCTCATGACATTCAAACGAGTTGGTGTATTAATTTGGCTATAAGCCTTGAAGAAAAAACAATGGAATGCATTTTTGCTCTCTTAGAAAAGTTTTTTAAGTGCATTGGCGTCGCTGCCACTTGCCACTTTGCCATCAAAGAGTACCCACTCAAAGTGTTAGTGTGTTAGCAACACTGTTAGCAACAAGTTGTGTTTTGCAGCTAATGAAACGGATGTCAAACGGAGTTTTATCTATTTTTTGCTAATCCCATAAAAACAATCAACAAGACCGTTCTGTCAACAACCGGCAGTGCTGCTTTAAGGTTATATATCTATTCTTGTAAAGAAAAAAGATGATGCATTCAAGATCAAAGCTCTATAAAGGATGCTGACATGTTGTGTAGGGACTCTGCTTATTCTGTGTAACTTCATGCCCCAAGATTTGACACCTTTGTCTTATCGGTATCGTGCGAATGTTCAAGTTTATACCGCATTTGGCTTGTGAAAGTGATCTGAGAGAGAATAAGACGAGGAGAGATCAATTCCTCTGCAGAGCTCACCGAAGCAAGACGTGCTTTTTGCAGAGTTGGGTTTATTCCAGTGTTAAAAGTCTGGTTGCTATAAAAGGCATATTATTGTATGTTAGTGTGAAGGCTCAGAGGATTTAGCAGCTCAAACCTTGGAATACTTTTTGTACTTGGGTTTAATACTTTCTACACACTTTCTGCTTCTGTCTCACACAGCAGTCGGGAAACATGGGGCAATTAAGTAATCGCCTACTGCTACTGGGGATACTTGCTACAACCACATTAGGTAAGAACCAGTTTTATTAAATTGACGAAACTTGATTAAAAAGATAACATTGTGAGTGTAGTGTATTTTGTGCAAGTGTTATCTAGTGCAATACTCTCCTAAATGACATTTTTGACATTATTTCTTATAGGAGCACAGGTTGACGAAGAGAGAGAGCTTTTTGACTGCCCAGAGCCGTCAGGAAACTTTGCCGATCCAGCAACCTGCAGAAAGTTCTATCAGGTACTGTAAAAGAATAATAAAATAAAAATTTATGATACATTGCATAATGTTAGTAGCAAACGATGGAGATTAAGTGCAGTCATGCGTTTATATGTCAACTCCAAAAATATTGACATGTAGATCGGGGTAACGTACACAAAATGCTTTGTTGGTTATCACGATCACGGTACCATGAACATGCTGAATAGTAAATGTCAGCATGTGGCTTGTAGAATTTTATGATGTTGATAGTAAGTAGTTGAGCCAAAAATTGCATTCTGCGATTGCGATTTTTGATGGGGGATTTTGAAAATGTTTGGTTTTGCAAGATTTATTTCGTTTGAAGCAACAAAGGGAACAGGTTAGGTTGGGTTAAAAATACATTTACAGCGAGTGGCCTCTTGGTGTTTTTGGTTCCCAACCTCAACAACAATTTAATATTATGCTGCACATGCTACATAACTCGTTAACCTGTTCTGTTTTCTTTGAAAACTGTATGCATACCTATATTGCTATATTTACGTCTAATGTACCGTTGATAGATGAGTTAGGCAAGGAAATGAGTTGTCAAGAGTTTCCCGTGTAGTAGTATCATTTCCCCTTGTAAAAACAATGCAGTTGATTAAAATGGAACTAATTAATTCAACTGCTTTGTACTTGTAGATAGGTAGCATTGACTCTTACGTACAAATTTCTGCATACAACTAGCTGTGCTGTAGCACATATGCATTCCATTAGCTTTAATTTAATGTCAAGGCTAGTCCTAATGAAACTTGTACAGTTGCTCGTCAGCATCGGAATGTAAATAATTTTTTTTACCTTATTTGTTATTATTTCAGTGCGTTGATGGACATCCCTACGAAAGTAGATGTCCTGCAGGTCTCTACTTTGATGATATCAACAAGCTCTGCACATTTAAAACTGAAGCCCGTTGTGGTCCCCTTGCTACAAGTAAGTACTGCTAAATGTTGATGTTGCTACTGTATATCTTAATGAATGCACCTTTGATGAAACTAAGATTGTAATGACGTGGTAGCAAAAAACAGTCTAATTGTTGGTTGACCACCCTTGATTGTTAATTATTTAAAGTGGTGTAATTACCCTCATTCCTTTTTGCTTTTGGTTTTGGTTCAAAACCATTTTTTGACCCAAACGAAAATGAGTAATTGAAAGGAAAGGTAAAATGAATAGTAAAAATGAGTCACTCTTTGTTTGCCATAGCACCTGCACCAATCACGGAGACTCCGGTTGACTTGGCCGTGAAATGTGAGCCCAACAATTGTGCTCTGCCGCATTGTTACTGTTCAAAGGATGGGACTCTTATCCCAGGCCGACTTGATCCTCAAAAGGTTAGGCCGATTGCCTTTTGCCATGGTTTTTACCCAATAATTAAAGTGTTAATGCTAATGAGCGGTTTATTCTTGTGAAAAAATGACAAAGCACACCAGCTTACCATTGCTATGCTCATTTTATCAATTTTGTAAACAAAATTCTTGAGGCACTTGGCAATCATACATGGCTACTTTTTTGACAATGAAATAACGCATTTCTTCTTTTGCGTACATGTAGACGCCTCAAATGATTGTCTTGACTTTCGATGGCGCTGTCAATATCAACAATATCGACAAGTACGACAGGCTTTTCCAAAACAACCGAACCAACCCTAATGGCTGCCCTATTCGTGGAACGTTTTTCATCAGTCACGAATACGCTGACTACCAAATGATCCAAAGGCTGCATCATGAAGGCCATGAAATTGCCGTAGAAACCATTTCGTAAGTTTTCATATGATTTAAGTTCATAGTGTAATTTACGTTTCGTGCACAACTTTACATACCTAATTTGACAGAACGGCAAAGGGATTGGAAAGAGAAAGCTACGAAACATGGGCACAGGAGATGATCGGCATGAAGGAAATCCTTGGCAAGTTCTCCAACATCACCGGAGAAGACATCATTGGAATGAGAGCCCCATACTTGAAACCTGGCAGAAATGCTCAATATGAGGTTCTTCAAGATTTCGGTTTTGTTTGGGACAGTTCCGTTGGAGTACCTCCAGTGAAAGTTCCAGCTTGGCCTTACACTCTGGACTACTCCATTCCACATGACTGCAAAGCCGGAACCTGTCCAACTCGTAGCTTTCCTGGTGTGTGGGAGTTGCCCTTGAATGCTCACTTTGTAGAATCCTTCGAGGGAGGTCACTGTCCTTACATGGATCAGTGCGTGCTTTTCAACCATGACCCTGACCAAGTTCTTGAATGGCTCATTGAAGATTTCAAAAGATACTATGATCAAAACCGTGCTCCTTACATGATGCCATTCCACACCACTTGGTTCCAGCAATCCGAATTGGAGAAGGGGCTTCTCAAGTTTGTTGATTGGGCCAGAAATCAGTAAGTATATATGAAGGACTGCTTCAAACTTAGTTTCATACGAGGTAGAAATATATTTACCCTCTTTGTGTTTTCTCCCTTTAGGAAAGACGTTTGGTTTGTAACAGCTACTCAAGCCTTGCTTTGGATTACTGAGCCTAAGACTGTTGATACTTTGAACACGTTTGAGGGTTGGGATTGTAAGAAGCGTACTGTTCCCCCACCACCATGCAATTTGCCCAACAAGTGCCCACTGGTATTCAAGTCTCCAAACCAGCCATCTTCTACAAGGTAAGCTACTCACCTGCAATATGAATTTTATGTTTCTCCCAATGTTGCTCAAAACTAATTGGTAATGTCCTATTCTAGGTACATGACCACTTGCTTCGACTGCCCTAACCAATACCCATGGACTGGTGATTTTGATGGAGATAACCAACCAGAAACTGAAATCTATACGAAACAAAACCGTAAGAAGTAAACAGAGGCTGCTTCCGGTGCTTCCATTTTAACTTGGTGCCCTCTCCTTGGAGACAAACAGCTTATTCTTTTTCAAAATCAAATTGTTCCTCAATTTTTAACGTTGAAACAAAGACTTGGAATTAAGAGTTTATATAAGATGGGGATAAGACTTTTGCTCATATTATAATACATTCTTGTAATAGATAATCTCCAAGAGTTATATAAGGGTTTAATTTGGTACTACTTCATATTATGCACCAACAAAACATATTTTTATACTTTTTATACGACTTAAATTAAGTTCAAGTGGTATTTTCTATTTTTATACAACTACTACTCTAAATAACGGGAACCTTTTTTAAATTCACGTTAAATACTCATAAATAATCGAAACATTTTTAGACTTATAATATAGCGCAAAAAAATTCGAATAAAAACCTCTCTCAGAGGCCAGTCTCTTAAAACGGAATTTTTGAGCATTACTTATTTAAAAATTCATTTCTTCAGCCTTTTTAGTTCATATTTTGATACCTACTAACATGCACTCCTTGAATGATTATGATGACTTGGTAAAATGAAACACGACCATGTACTGCAGAAAGCAACCAGTAATGAAAACACCGATGTGATTTTTTGCACACTTTTTTATTTACATTGTTTGCGAGTACATCGTTACTACGAAATCAAGATTGACGTTCTTGTATATAATATTCAGTTCTGAACTCTGAATTTGGACTTTTTGCTTAAATCTATCCTACATAACACACTTTCCTGAACAATGCATGCATGTAGCAAATGTAACTAGTTTACATGCACACAATTACATTTTGAATCAAAATGAAGAACCACCAGTAACTGATAACACTAGAATGATTAGGCACTAACAAACGTTTTTATCGCATAGGAATCCATGGTTCAATAACGTCTGCATATGTCCTTCTTTCTGCAAAATGAGAGAAACAAAATTTACAACCAAACTTCTTGATCACACTTCTAACTTTTTCTCCTTTTTGCAATAAAGTTATAAGATCTAACCTGGAGCTTGAAAATCCTCTGGGTGAGTGACCATATAATGATAGTATTGAAGGTCCTTTTCTGCTACGTAATTTTGTCTGAAACGCCAACCACCTTCACCAATGCCATAGCCCAATGCAGCAGAAAGAACGTGCTTATAGAAACCTGCGAAAATGAAAATAATTACTTATTTATTGGAAAGTTTCAATCTTTGTGCGTCTGACGATGTCGGAACTTACCAGCCCTCATAGGTAATCTGGCTGCGGCATGAACCCAGCAACTTCCGATGACCATGGCCACTGTACCAGCAACAGGCATCCACCATCTTTGAAATCTAGACACCGTTCTGTTATGAGGATCACCAAGAAACAATAGACAGTCAGGATCTAGACCTGGTGGAGGCTCCAGAGCAGTTCCAATAACATCAGCTTCACCACCGTATTTACTCATCTTGCTGACCTATGTTAACGTATCACAAAAATCAGGCATTAAGCAAACAAATGTCTGTAGAAGAGAAAATATACATAAAAACATTGCAAAAAATTAATTAAGTCACAAAATCATACCTTCGAAGGGTGCTGAGCTGATATAGAAATGGTTTAGGTGCCGGAACAAAAACTAACAGCCGAATCCTATTAACCACAAGCGAGTTTACAAATCGGTTTTCATTACAGACTTTTTATATTAGAGATAGGGTAGGAGCTCACGAGAAACAATTTTTTATTATTTGCCTCTGTGAGGATTCCTCCAAATCTCGTGTTCAGACGCAGCTTACCGAATTCTCAGCTGTGGGGTTTTTACATGTATACAGATCCACGCTTAATTCTGAAGACTGCTTGAATGAAAAGAAGTTACACTGTAACACCGCAATGTCCGCAATGGTTCATGAAGACCTTAGCAAACATGTATCTGAAACTCTCAAGCAAAGCATGGGATGAATTCAGAAGGGGTTGGACATCCACTTCACCGATATGTTACACATTCAGATAATAATATTTTACCTGAGCATAAGAGGGTCGGAATTTTGGAGTTCTTACATACAGCAAATGTTAAAATTCTAAATAGTAACGCATAGAAAAGATTCTCGTGAATTATCCACATAAAAATGAGCTACATTGCATCTCAAATATTAGTACAATATTGGCGGTGAGCATGTTTACCAGACATTTTGTTAAGAATATTACTTAGGAGCCAAGTTTAACAGTAACAAAATAATCCTTTTTCAGTTAACGTAAACGTGTAGACTTCGTTAAAAACTAGATATTATGAATATCCTATTCCGTATAGTTTGAAAGTGACTACTGTGTGTAGTCCAGTTGCTGGTGGTTGTGATGATTCCTGGAAAATAAAAAAAAAGACAAAAGAAGATTAATGAGGGGATCACAAAAGGATTTATTATCCCACATAAAAATGCACAAGGTATTTAAAATGTTTTTTAAACCGCATGACCTTCATTCATTCCCTGTGTCAAAGCTTGTTCAATCTACTACAAAGGTTAATAAAAAAGTGTCACGTTGTCACGTACCTAATTCCTACAAACGACTGTGCATGCTTTTTGTCCTTGAAAACGTAAATCACTGCAATAAAAACCCGTCCCAATTCACCTGAATAAAACAATACGACAAATTATAACATACTTACTAAACCGGTTACATTTAAATTTTATTATAATCATTAGATCCTAATTATATTATCCGAAATTCGAAAAAATTATGAACTCGTTAACGGTACATTCTGTTGCAATTTTTTCAGCCCAATACCATCATCACCCCTGGCCAATCATGATGTGGGCCCTTCACATTATCCAACCGTTTACATTTAAATACTTTTGACACACAAACACTGCCCATCATAAAACCGACCAATGCTCATTCTCAGCCCCAGATAACTTCTGAAAACTCTGAGTAATTACCTGCAACAATCGCCGTCAGAAGGGTAAGTAATGTTCAGCAAAACGTGCTTTATCCTTCTAGTAGTTACGCTGACAATGGACACCGGGACAGTTGGAGGTCAGGGTCACTTGATGAGAAATAAAATTATTTAAGCAGCTACAAAGCTAGTCTACCTAATGATTAGGTCCTAATCACAAGAATGACAAACCAGATAAAAGCAATTTACGACTAGAGACAATCTAAAATATTTAGTAATAATGTTCTTCAAAATACAAAAATATGTACAACAAACAAGCTTTATAGTTTAATTGTTAGTAACAAATCAAAGGATTAAAGTCCCTGTATTAATTCTAACTCAGACTCGGACATGTGTTCTAAGGAAACAAGATTCTCGTCGCATACATAAATGGCGAGTAGATGGAGATGTTGAAATATGTCAATAAATTTAAGGGCGTTTATCATCCAGCCTATATCCACGCCATTCCAGTGAATGGTCAATTTCATCTTGGGTGCCGTATCCTCAGTCATTTTGGAAAATCCTTGGGATTTTGGGTTGAGTTACCTAACTGCAAATTAAACAGAGGGCACACAAAAAATATTACCTTGCTGCAAACTACAATGCGCAACACTGAGCGACTAAGCTAATGAAAATAAGCAATCTACAAAACTATTTAGAATAGACGACAACTTCAGCACATTTTATCAATAAATTATTAACAAAGCTGACTGACAGATAGATATCAACAATCGTGAAATGTTTTGGTCCAGGAGGATATTTAGGGAAAGATGATAGATGAGCTATTTTACTCTTGACACCTTGCAAATTTATTACTGCCGCCGCTTTTTGTGGTGCAGTTCCTTCGTTGACCGTTGACACTGAAACTCCCCACATGTATATTATGCTTGACACATTCAGCTACCCCCTTTTACATAGCATTCGTTCGCTTGTAGTAGTCGACAACAAGAACAATGACGAAAACGGTCAAGATGACGCTATGAAAATGTTAGCTTAGCTTGTGCTCATGCTATTGCACGTGGCACGAGCCTCGTGATAATTACCATTACCGTAATTATTCGGTTTATACCTCGGGACAAAATTTCACATGTCAGATCCGGCTTTCCAGCTTTTTAGTAGTTTCTTGTTAAATTTCGGTTATATAGTTGTGGCTAAACCTCAAAAGTAGGAATCATGGCATGATTATCATGCATTGTTGGTAAGGGTGAACATTTTTAATTGCAGGTTTAATTGATTATTGCCGAGTTTTAGAAGCATCATTTTTTACACGCATACACAACACATAATAATAATATTGCTTATTAAATAAGCTCATACAACTCTTGTAAAAGAAGCTTGAATTTAGTGTCCATTATTATGATTCAATATGCTTTAATCCGGGTATGAACCGGGTAATTACGATAAGTTGATTAATGTTCTTCATATAAAAGAACTGACTATATGGATGTATGTAGTTGTAAGTTTTTAATGAATGATGTATTTAATTGTGATAATGATTACAGGTGGTGTCACTTTTGTTGCCTGAAAGGTTGTAAAACACAAAGGCGTCATCATGAGTGACAGTGACGATGATAGCGATACTGGAGGGGAGGGAGGCGGAGGTCTTAGCCTAACTGGCTTCTTGTTTGGAAATATTGACATGAAAACGGGCCAGTTGGAAGATGATATATTAGATGATGAGTCAAAGAGACAACTAAGTGCACTGAGTAAACTGGGTCTGGGTTCCTTGATGAACCAAGTAATGCAGGAGGACGACCAAGCCGCAAGGGCCCAACTGGCAGCAGCAACTTCCACGGTGAAAAAGAAGAAAAAGTTTTCCTCGTATGACTCAGAGTCTTCGTCAGATGACGAGAGTTCGTCGGACGAGGATGACAGCGATATCCCAGGAACTCTTCGTATGAAAAATGGATCGCCAATTCCTTCCTCGGCAATCCTTCCGCCGATGGGCAGTAAACTGGAGGCATCTCCAGACGATGACTATGATGAAGGGGCAAAGTCGCCATCGGCCGTCGACTTTAGTGATATTACAGAACTTGCAGAGGATGATTTGACTGCAAGAAAACTTTCAACAGAAAAGAATGACTCTTATGACGATGATTACGACAGTGAAGAAACGGGCGACACCAAAAAGAAGTCTACAGATGACAAGACGCTGATGCCTCCGCCGCCTGTGCCTTCGAGTAAAAAGGACGGGTCACCATCTCCAAAGAAAGAACCGGGAAAGGATGGGGATGGGAAAGTTAAAGCTGCTGCATTGAGTCCCACACTAAGCGATTCCGCAAAGAATGAGGCTTCGCTAAACACTCCACTGGCGGCTATGATGCCCTCCAAATACGCTGGGGTAGATGTGAGAGCATTGTTTCCTGACTTTCGACCAGGAAACGTTCTCCGCTTTTCCCGACTTTTTGGAAAGGGCAAAGCCACCAGCCAACCAAATGTGTGGAAGAGTGTGAAGAAACGAAGGAGAAAACGAAAGCAATTAGACCCTTCACAGATGAATGGAGAAACTACCGGGCCAACAGAAGGAGCTACTCCAGTTGATATGCAGCGACTACCCATTTTGCCACCATTAACATCACCACCAACGGCAGGTTCCAAATCCTGGCGCTTTGAGGATGGCGTTCCTACACCTTCTGACTCTGGAGAGCTTACTGAAGAGGAAAAGCAGTACTACAACGAGCTGAATTTGGACCTGTTGAAGATTTCAAAATCAGACCATGGAGATGGTAGTGGGGATAGATTGGATGGAAGCTCAATGCATGGTAATATCTGGAGGCACGGTCCAGCGGAGCTGTGGTATGAAATGCTGGGTATTCCAGATGAAGAGGAAGCATTGGATTATGGCTTCAAGCCAAAACCCAGGGAATCCAGTGACTATGAGTCCTCTTCCTCTTCTTCTGAGGACGAGGCTCCCAGCAAAATGACTTTTGTCAATGGCAACACAGTCTATCCAGTAGAAGCGTACCACATGGTTACACAACTGGATTGGGAGGGTGACATTATATGGGACAGCAGTGACATGAAATATAAAAAGGGTAGCAAAAACAGATCGGCTGGATGGGTACCTTCTGGCGGAAATAGAACAGCACAAAATTTTAGCCAGCCTGGTGCAAAGAATAGCCCAGGAAGTTCATCCTCAGTGTCTGGAAAGAAAGATACCCCAGTGCCGTCCACGAGTATAGGTTCCAGTGGAAACACTCCGACGAAACTTTCAAAAGCCGCCCAACTCAAACTGGAGGCAGAAGTAGGAAACGGTCCTCACGACGACACATGGTACTCAATTTTCCCCGTGGAGAATCCTGAACTGGTGTATGCCAGATGGGAGGATGACGTTATTTGGGATGTTGAGGAAATGGATAAGATTCCAGAGCCAAAGGTACTCTCTCTTGACCCCAACGACGAGAATATTGTACTATGCATACCTGATGACGTTGATCCCAACGCGGCTCAAGGAGCTCTGCCTCCTGTCAAAGTGAAAATTCCTCATCCTCACGTGAAAAAGTCCAAAATCCTGCTTGGCAAAGCCGGCGTGATAAACGTGATAGAGGAAGACAGTCCACCGCCATCTCCAAAGAATGATGACAAGGACCCATACAACATAGCAAACGACGAGTACTACCAGCCCAAGTTCACTGAGCAATCCATGCTCAAAATCAGTGCGTCAGGTAACATCATTCAGCATTCCACGCCAGTGGTTGAGCTTCGAGTACCTTTCATACCCACCCACATGGGTCCTCAAAAGCTTCGGAACTTTCATCGCCCCGCCCTTAGAAAATATTCTAATGGTCCACTTGCTCTTCCTGGTCCACATCCTATTCTTCCCCTTACCAAACATATCAAAAAGAAAGCACGACTCAGGGAACACGAGCGATTGGCAGCGGGTGGTGGTGACATATTTTTCATGAGAACGCCCGAAGATCTCACGGGGAAAGATGGTGAGATGCTCATGATAGAATACTGCGAAGAACATCCGCCGCTCCTCAGTCAAGTGGGCATGTGCTCCAAAGTGAAAAACTACTACAAGAGAAAGCCCATTGCGGACACAGGTCCACCAGCACAACCATACGGGGAAACCACGTTTGCGCACACATCTCCCTTCCTTGGAGCCATGCACCCAGGTCAACTAATAGCTACTTTGGAAAACAACATGTACCGCTCACCCGTATATCCCCATCCCATACCTTCCACAGACTTTCTGGTTATTCGCAACCGAAACAATTACTACATCCGAGAAATTGACGCGTTGTACACGGCCGGACAGGAGTGTCCCTTGTATGAAGTTCCTGGACCAAACTCAAAGAAAGCAAATAATTTTGTGCGTGATTTTTTGCAAGTGTTCATTTATCGGTTGTTCTGGAGAAGCCGGGATAATCCTCGCAGGATACGAATGGAAGAAATAAAGCGTGCATTTCCAATGCACTCTGAGAGTAGTATACGAAAAAGACTGAAGCTCTGTGCGGACTTTAAGCGTACCGGAGCAGATTCGAACTGGTGGGTGATCAAGCCAGAATTTCGACTGCCGACAGAAGAAGAAATCAGAGCAATGGTATCTCCGGAACAGTGCTGCGCATATTTTAGCCTGATAGCTGCTGAGCAGCGCCTTAAGGATGCTGGTTATGGTGAAAAGTGCCTGTTTACTCCAGAGGACGACAATGATGACCAGAATCAAGAGAAAATGGATGATGAAGTGAAGACAGCGCCGTGGAACACCACTCGGGCCTACATTCAAGCAATGAAGGGAAAGTGTCTCCTTCAACTAACTGGCCCTGCAGATCCCACCGGTTGTGGTGAGGGTTTCTCGTATGTACGCGTGCCCAATAAACCTCAAACCAACAAGGAGGAGCAGGAAGCGCAGCCAAAGCGTATTGTTACGGGAACGGACGCTGATCTCCGTCGTCTATCCCTTAACAACGCAAAAGCTCTGCTACGAAAGTTTGGTGTCCCTGAAGAGGAAATCAAGAAACTGTCACGTTGGGAGGTTATTGATGTGGTCAGAACCCTGTCCACTGAGAAGGCGAAAGCTGGAGAAAAGGGAATGACAAAGTTCAGTCGAGGCAACAGATTTTCTGTAGCCGAACATCAGGAAAGGTACAAGGAGGAGTGTCAGCGTATTTTCGAGCTACAAAACAGAGTACTCTCCAGCAGTGAGATTCTGAGTACAGATGAAGGAGAAAGTGAGGATGAGGAGGAGTTGAGTGACATTGAAGAAATGGGTAAGAACATTGAGAACATGCTGAGCAACAAGAAAACGAGTACCCAGTTGAACCATGAAAAGGAAGAGCAAGAGCGAAGGGAGTTGCAGAAAATGATTCTGGGAGAGGGTAACAAGGACGAAGAGGAGAAGCTCAAGGATGCCAAGAAGAAGAAAAAGGATGATGAAGATAACAACACGTTGATTGGACTTGTAAATCATCCAGGGAGAGTACTCCAGATTCATCGAACCTACAAAAACGCGGACGGAAAGGAATACACCAGAACGGAAGTTGTTCGTAAATCGGCCATTATTGACGTTTACATGAAAATTCGAACAACAAAGGATGATGCATTTATTCGACAATTTGCCCTGTTGGATGATCAAGCCAAGGAGGAGATGAAAAAGGAAAAGAGGAGAATACAGGAGCAGCTCCGAAGAATAAAGAGAAATCAGGAGAAGGCCGCCAATCAAGAGAAAAAGCCGCCCACTCCGCGCAAGAAGAAGGTAAAAATGAAGCCAGATCTAAAGATGAAATGTGGAGCTTGTGGACAAGTAGGCCACATGCGAACAAATAAGGCATGTCCCCTATACCAAATCCAAGCCACCTCTCCCGCACCGCCAGTAAACGTGGCAATGACTCAGGATGAGGAAGAAGAAATCGAAAAGCAGATTTTCACAGAAGACGAGCAACTAGTGAAGGTGGAAGGAACCAAACTCCAAATCGCTGGAAAACTTGTAAAGCAGGCAGAAGAAATGAAGCGTCGTTCCCTAGTACTCAAAGTACCTAAAGATGCTATGGGTGGTCGCCTGAAAAAGAAGCGCACTTCCCAAGCCTCGGAACATTGTGACTACCTCATTAAAAAGAACAAAACAGCTAATCGACAACGTATTGATCCCACAGTGGCAATCAGTGGCATTTTCGAGAACATCATTAATGAAATCCGTGAGCTGAAAGACGCGCAGCACTTCCTGTACCCTGTGACAGGCAAGACGGCACCCAACTACCATAACCTTGTGAAAAACCCGATGGACCTACAAACAATGCGGGAAAAGATTCGCAACAAAAAGTACCATCTTCGGAGTGAATTTTTGTCGGATATGCAACAGATAAGGGATAACAGTATGGTCTACAACGGTGAACACGCCTTCTACACCCAGGCAGCTGACAAGCTTGTGGAGCTAGCCAAGTCCAAGGTGGACGAGCAGGCGGATGAGTTGGAAAAACTGGAGCGAATGATTAACCCGTTGTTGGACGATGACCAAAGTGCGCTTAACTTTGTGCTGGACAGTTGCATTGAAAAGCTAAAGTCCATGTCAGAGGCGCATCCGTTCACCAAGCCGGTTAATAAGAAGGCGGTGCCTACCTATTATTCCGTTATCCAGAGACCCATGGACTTTGAGCGAATGTTGTATAAGATTAAATGTAAGAGCCCACTACTGATATCGCGTCAAGCCAACTCTACAATAAAGTTGTTATTTCTCAGAGAAAATTGTAGTTTTGTTATAACCCGGCTGACAATTACTACTACATTGGCATTATTGTTGTGTGTCTCTTTAATCGCTAGTTAAGTTGCACCCTTTCAGCAAACTTTTCTTACAATTAGATTATAAGTTGACAATAGTAAGCTGATACATTACCTTGAAGCCTGTGAAACCCAGGGCCAAGTCCACTCTCAGGTTTTGTTTTGCACCTTTAATTCAGTTATCAATCAACGATAATAATGTTTAATGCACAAACTTTAATGACGTGGTCTAATGAACAATATCACAGTGCTGAGAGTGCTGTACAAACATAAACACAGCTTTATTGCCTTGGTAAATTTTTTTTATAGTTCTAAGAAATTAGTTAGCGGGTCACCATGAGCACAATAAGTCGTTAGCAGAAGAAAGGAATTTTTATTATTCACACATGACATAACTCTGTTGTGCTCGTGCACTCTCTTTGTTGTGGCATTTAAAGCTATAAAGTAAGTAGGTACAAGAGGCTGCTGCTGTTGTTGACAGGTGCACGGAAAGCGGTGGAAAGGGGTATTTTGATACACAAGTTCAGTTTGATGAAGCCTTATGATTTAAGAATAGCGGTTGATAGAATAAATGAATGAATTTATGAATAGATTTTGTTAAAACAATAGCTCATGGTCAAGGATTAAGAAATTAAGGACACTCAACAATTCAATGTCAATGTATGCATGTCAGAGTAAGATTTTTGATGGTGTAAGCTTGTAAGCATGAAATTAATGATTTGTTTGCGTTTATGACACAGCTAATGCGTATAGCAGTAGCAAGCAGTTTATGTCGGACCTGGACCTGATTTATCAGAACGCTAAGCAGTTCAACGGACCAGATTCGATATTCGCTGCCCAAGCCCAAGTAATGATCAGCACGGCCAAAGAGTTCCTGCACAGTTATGCAGATCATCTTGCCATGCTGGAGCAGAACATTTCCCGTACCAAGCAAAAGCACCAGAACCATCACAGTTTGGGCTCCCCGGGAGGATACGACGCGGATGAATGGGAGTCCGCTGCCTCAGAAAATGACGATGGAGAGGTACAAGAAGATGGGCAAGTGGAAATGGATATGATGGACTCGGTAAGTATATACATCAGTAGTAGTACTGGTAGTTTCGCAAAGGGTTTATAAAAGTTATAATTCCATAACTGAATATTATGCAAACATTTTACAGTACGACTATAACTTCAACGATCATGATACGTCGCAAATGGGAGATGACGAGTCGAGGGATAGACGTTCAAGTGTGATGGGTAAGACGGACGAAGAGCCTGAAGAAGGGGAATACAGAAGTGATGAAGATAACAGTTTACAACATTCTCGTGATGAAGATGGAAAATCCAACCAGGGTATGGACGAGAACAGCCAGCAAGCAGTTGAAGCAATGCTAATGATGAGTAGTTTCAATACACCTGAACCATCATCCAGTAAAGGTTTATGAATTTTAAATTGCCATGCTTCATTTGATGCCCTTTTGAAGTACGGATTGTTTATAAATACATATTATTATTTCTAGGTTATCCACGTCAAACTGGTTTTCAAAGACCAGAGTATCTACCGGTCATCAATGAGCGACGAATTCCGTTTGGCTCGGAAACTCCAAGGAACATTCAGGATGATTTGGCCATTAGTGATTCAGACAACGAGGACGAGGATGAGCCTAGACCAAATCCACATCGCTACTCGCATCAACCCCCACCTTCAAATGCGGGGGATGATGATGGTCTATGGTTTTAAAGGGAAAGCTGTACAGTACACTTAAGTAATAACTTGAAGTGTGGAATGAGTTCAACATACAAGCATAAAGCCTAATCGGGTATGAATATATTCGTGTGCATAATAATGAGAGCATAAAACTTTTATAGGATAAGGACTACTTAATAATGTAAAAAATAATACAATTATGGTCTCTACACAACAATGTTATATAATTTATAAGTATTATCCTCCCATTTTGTTCTATGTTTCACTTTTCAAACAATCCTTCAAAACATATTATTTGTAACTTGGACGAAGCAAAACTGTTTTTGTGAACTTTGTTTTTTATTATTATGTTACTGTAGAGTTCATGTATTAAGGTAATTTTTTACAACTTATCTTTAGATTTAAAATCACTGCTCCAATGACCATTTTATGTGCAGATATGTAAAGTGTAGTATAAAATTCAAAACCTTTTAAATGTGTAACGTAAATAGTGATATTATTTAAGCATAATTTTTTATTTGTAACTCCTTGTAAGTGGTGCTGAGTTTTCTACTCATTAGTAATGGTTTTCAATAGAACAATTGTGTACAAAATTAGTAGTTACTCTACAGCCAGAAATTTACCTCTAAAATGACACGAAAGTAATTTCAAGTTAGGCTAGGTACAAGTCAAGTTAAGAATTTTCCAAAGGGTTTATACTGGTGATTATCAATTATAGCTTACCTGCCTGGTTGCTGTGATAACCCAGTTCGGACTTGACTTGAGGTATTACAACCAGTGACTTTGGTTTAAAAAACTTGATGAATTATGCAAAAAGATGAATAAATACCATGCTGATGAAACCAATTTTTACAATGTATGTAATTGCACAATTTATTAATGCATGCATTCAATTAAATGCATTATGGATTCATATGTCATATATTTTTCACTTTATATATAAACTATGAATGATCAATCAAAGCAATAATATGTAGTAGATTATCATCGACCGAGTTTGTTTTCTCTTTTTTCTTTTTATTTTACGCATTTTTCAGTTTCAACATAAATGATACAGTTGGTGATATCAGACATTTACTTTGCAACACACGTATAGAGATGGAGGTTTATGGTATCTACAATTAATAATATGTTTGATTTACAAATGATCAGCCGTTCAAAATTAAAAATGAAATTGACATTTTCCCGCAAATAGGGCGATTCTATATGACACCAGCACAAATGGGTTTTACATATATCTAATTAAGTATCCTATTAGATAAGATACACATAAATTATTCATCATTTCATTTAGTAATTTAATGGCATTCATAGATTCATGGTTGAATATGACAGCACTCCTGGATAGAATGTTCGTAGAGTAACCATTTTATATTACATACCGATTTTTTAGTTTCGTGAATTATTATGGATCCAAAGTACTTTAATACCAACAGAAGGGCACTATTATTTACCATGGGCCAGGACAGGGGCATATTATGCATTTTCCACGCTTTCAACAACATTTTCAATGCTTTAAATAGAAGGTGCTGCTGGAGCCCAACAAAGAGTTACAACGAACAGTTACTTTATTAATAATTAAATATGTTTCTTTTTTTGTATTTATATGTTTAGCTAGACACTTTAGGATACAAGTTTTAAACTTCCTGTTAACATTAGAACACACAGTTCAGCCTGAATTTGTTTCAATATGTTTTTTATCATTGATACTTTACCACCTAGCTTAACTTATATATACTCTTCTCTCACTACAATTAACTAATTTAAAGCTTATTTGATAGGTTGTTTGGGGTTGGATAAGGTGCAGCAGGTTTCTTTGAATGTCAGGAATACCTACACTGACTGCTTATGCACTTTCCCTATCCAAACACCTTTCTTTTATTGTGTGACATGATGTAATCAGCTTTGGCATCCGACACTGCCAAACTGCCACTGACTGTTGTTCACTAAGACACGCATGCAATTGTATTCGACGCAAGGCATAAAGTGGATTAGTTACATAACTAATGCAGTAAAATAATGGACTAAAAATAGACAAAGGCAAACTGTGTATTGACCAACCACTATAGTATAGTATGGTATTAACAAGAAAAATGGAGTTGCGGTAACGCTTTCAGAAAAATCGATTACATTCAAAAGCACTTTTTTTTTCTTTCCGAAGAATGTCTAAAAGTATAATTGCAATGTTTATTGCTCAACGGTTTATTCAGTAAATTTCGTTGTTGTTGACTTGTCATGGTAAATTCAATGATTGACTGACTGCAATCCTTGGATCAGTTAACCAGAACATTGATGTCATTAAATACGAATAATGCTTATCTGCACGCTGCTTCATACTCTAATATACTTAACATTACTTCGTCCCTATCAATACCCCACCCTCTAGACTAAATTAAACTTGGCAGTTGGATTATTTTAGAAAAGTCTAACAGTGTCATTGTTTCTTGTTACTGGCGGCAATCGTGTTTTGTTACCGTTGAAATCACTGGGTAACTGTTTGGAAACAGTGGAAAGGAAAGCTGTTAAAAGCATGGAGATGCAAGATTCGGACATTAAAAAATCAGCACCTTTTTTGCATGTGTATTTGTAGTTTCGTAGTTGTTTTTTACTGAGTGAATTTTCATACTTGTCGGATGCACATTTGTCTACAAGTGACTCATATTCTACAACCTTATATAAAGGACAGGAAACCTAAAACGGCTGAAGTTTTTAGAAAGTTAGATCTCAGAAGCAAAACCTAGTCATTTTAAAGTAAAAAATACTTATTATACTTGATAAATTACTTAGACTAGCCAATGAAAATATAAATATTGTGTTTGACATTAAACTTGCGGGTTGCAAACATCGTTTTTGGTAACATTTCGTCAAATTTTGGTTTATTTTATTTTATAATTAAAATTTCATGCTCATGCTAGTTTAATACATTGCATTGTAAAAACCACATTCGAAAAACGATTTATTGAGATTTGAAAGATTTAAGAGTTCAGAAACAGTTCAGTTTTGAAGAATCTAAGTATATTAAATTTTGACGAGTTTTACTTTGTTACGTCGACAGACTACCTTCAAGTAACTTTAAGCAAAATACTAATGTCACATTCCATAATTTTCGTTACTTGCTTAAATGATGACATCAAAAAATTCAACATTTTCTCAGTGTGGATAGCATTTTTGATAGCTTGATTCTACAAAATGTTAACTGTTTGAATAAGTGCTTATTTCCAAACGACAGTCATACTAATTGCAAGGTTATACACACTTCTTTCAAACTGTAAATAGAATTCAGTATTCACTCGCATTGTCATTCAATTTGGTATAGAACTACCTATCGAGTTACTATTAGTAACTTCGTACGTAGAGAGAAAGCTTCCTGTTTTTTAATCATATTTCAAAAAGTTACGTTTTTACCTACGTGTAATAATATTAATGTTGAAAGGCGCATTTTCTGGAAGTTAGTGTTCGGTTAACTATATCCGGATTGTAATGATCAAAGGAAATGACTCTGTCAATCTCGGCCATCTTTTATTTCCTCAAAGCATCTTCAAACTATTAAGTGTAATTGTAAGGCAAAATAGTGAAAGGCTACACCCACTACGTAGTAAAACATATAAAGCAGGTATATGTTTGGGAATAAAAACTGGGATCGGGAAGGCCGACGGATATAGCTGGTATTTCGAGATAGGAAAATTGTGTATTGCTCACTGATAAAACGTTTTTAGAAAGTGTGTCATTGTTCTATTTATTGATTCAAGTGATTAATCTTGAGGCAAGGAAAAAAGGCGATAGTTATTAATTGTCGACGTAGAGTACCTGAAACCAGTTTTGCCAGTTAAGCAAATTAGCTCGTTTTTAATCTTAACAGAGTCACAGTCGTTATAGCAAGATAACATTATTATTACTTCGGTTTAGTAGTTTTTTATATTATCATTTACATTAATACTTACTCATTAAACGCGGTACCATATTCCGGAGAGATAACTTGTGATTTACATGTTTCTGTCTCACCATTCATCTATGTATGTAGTAGTAATTAATCCAGTAGTTGCTAAAGAGTTATAAGAGATCCTGCTGTGTGTAGCGTTACCAATTCCATGGGAGATGCCAAATAGTGCCATCTTGAAGGATTTAGTAACTGATAGTTTCGATACGACGATAATTAAAAGTAGTCATGATTATCGTTAAAAAATAACATACATTCCTTAAATGGGTACATAGTAAACACAATATAGACATAACAAGACGCTGAAATAAGAGAGGTCACAAGTTAAATGTTGAATGTTTCGTATATTATGACATTCACGTATTTGGATTTTTGGATGTGATAAAAATGCAAAAAATAATCATAACCATGTTTTGTGTATGCACAATGAAAGTAAATAAATAAATAAAAAACACATACGAAAGAAACGTTCATCAATTTTTGTTTTGTTTAAGAATACAGTATTTTAACATTTAATAACACAATCTCCGCGTGTCTCTGTACTTTAATCTTCTGCATCATCATGTATTCTATATATTTTAATGTGTGTATGTGTGTCTTAAAACTTAAACTGTTTTTTTAATCCTATTCAATAATAATGATGTCCTTATATTTACAACTTCCTAAATGTAATAGTACAGTAGTAATATGCTATAACAATTTAAACGTACCTGATATTTAAATTTTTTTCAGTATTTTTATGTAGTTTATGTTTTCTAACCGCTACTTGTATATATGAACACATTTTTTCGTTTTTTTCGCTTTTTTTGTATTATGTTTTACGGTATTTTTTCGATTTTTTTTGTTGTTGATTTTAACACGTAAAGAAAGAATTATTTTGAAAACCTAACCAAAAATGCTTAAGATATAAATCATAATATTTTACTCATTGAAAGTTCAAAAATTCATAGAGGGCACAATGAATTTGCAGTATTCAATGTAACTATACTAGCAACTAGAGCAGCAATAATAAATGGTGTATTATATTCCATAGCATTTTCAGCATGTCAATTTCTATATCAATAAATGCTAAATTGTCTACTATGCACAAAAGTGGGCCAGTGTCCAAATTTTATATTAAGCATAATAGTAGCAACTGTGAACCGAAAATGAATTTTATTAAAAAAGGAAAATTAAATGCCAACTTGCTAAGGATTCGTAGTCGAGCGCCTTTAAAGCTTACGTTAACGTGTACAAAGCGGAATATATCACTTGAAAAGAAAGCATTTAAATATTTTCACTGACCAAAGGACATCTTCATATAATAACTGTTGTAGTGCAGAATGTGCTTGGTGAAGGATACGATATATCGTGTCTTGTGTGTGGGTATTTTTTTGTGAAACCTGCATTTTTATAAAATTCTATGAAGATACAGTTACCAATTTTTTAAAGGTATGTATTCTTATTTTTAATATTTTCTTTTGTCTAGTATACTTTCCAACCTCAACCATAATTTCTTGGGTTTTCTTCCCATTACATACACAAACCACTTTAACGCACGGTTGGAATTTCTACCATAGTTATATACTCATATCTCGATAATAACAATAGTCTCACGGAAGAAGGAACTACTTGAAATACTTTGTTTTTCAATCGTTATCATGTATTACATTATTACTATGAGTGATTACTGTTTTTTAACCTTTGGCCACGGAAAATAGGGACGAGATTGTGAGAGATAGGAAATTGGAAATATATATTGAGAAATCACTAGAATTAATTATTGGAAACAACCTAGAACTGAATAGATTTTTCTTTTAAAAATACAAAATAAGGTAACTTTACATAAATGTTTTTTGGCAAAAATTCAATAGACGCTAATAGCTGTGCGTGTCAAGTTCGCTGAGTTTTCAAAAATGCATTATCAGATTCAGTACGTTTTCTAGAGAGAAACAAAAAAATGCAGTTAAAAATTTGAGGAAGTGGTAGTGAGAAGAGAAAAATGTGATACGGTGAAAGTCAGTTTTTTGGTTACTGTTACTGTTGCACAAGTTATTATTATGTCAAGTGTTTTTAAGCGGAAAGTGTTTACCTTCGTGTTTGTCACTATATAGCTTCTGTTAAGTTTCCCTATAAAATGTTTAACAATTCCACTACCCACTACCGATTTTCTGTTCGCTGCAGGTACCCCAAAACTATGTATTTTTTTCACGGAAGCAAAGCGGTCCTTCACCATTTTAAACGCTACAACGTTAACTGGTATTCTCTTTTGTCAGTATTTTGTGCCTGAGATTGATATTGAACGGAACTATATTGTATAGTATCATATCTATTAACCACTAGCTAGTCATTTATATCAGTTTTCAACATCATTCGTCTCTACATTGTCGGCAATTGTAGATGTATTTTAGTATTATTGCTAAAATTGCAAAAAGAAAACCTTTCTGGAACAACAAAGGCAATCATGGTTTTGTCGACAACTTTCTGTGTTATTTTTTTACATACTAATATCATTGTTAGTACATGATCAATATATGCAGAGAAATATATTGGCAAAAAACTGAGCAGTATTGTATATTTATTATTGTAGTTGATGTTCATTTCAAGTTTTATGGTTTAAGTAAACATCACCTTTGTTTTCAATGTCTTTTCAGACGGAAACTATGAGCAGCTATTAAAAATCAGTAAATGTAATCATAACAATGAACATTAAATTAAGGGACGCATTTTCCGTTCGCTGAGGGAGTAAGTGTAACAGAGAGAATGGGCGTTGTAAGTGCACTAAGTGGCAGGGGCAGGAAGTAAAACGTTTAGCGTAGTTAACGATGCAGTTTTTTGTAGTTATTGCAATATATCAACAATAATTGGAGTAGGCAAGATGGACACGCACGCACGCGAAGATTACATAACTCTATAAAATAGTAGTTATCACTACAAGGCAATAATAGTGTATTATATTAATTTTAAATATATTTTACTGTTATTTTTAGCATTATATTATGCGGCTATGCAAATCAAAAATGATTTATGAAGCAAAAAATAACAGCACTAGGTAAACGAAAAATGTTAAGTGAAGCAAAATAATAAGCTGATGATATATACATACGCAAAGCTATACGTTTTTCGGTTATCATTATTGCCTGCATTATTTCTACTTTTTTATTCTGCTATTACCTGGACAATATTTTTACATTTTTTTTGGCTTCCCCAATAGTTTCCAAGCTTGTTAATATATTTAAATATAATAAAGGAATAGTTAGCGACCTTGTTACAGTTATAATATTAATAATAATATAAAGAAGATAATATGTTACATTGTGTTACTTAAAGTTGCTTCATGTTCTCGTTTTTGTAAAGTTATCTACAACAGTAGTTGTAGTATATTGTTATCTTGTTACATTCACTTGAAAACACTTCTCGCGTCGGTTTACAAAAATCCAGGCAGAAGAGACAAAAATCCACAAAACATTGTTGAAGGTTTTTTACGCTTTCCACACAAGCTTTCCTTTTGTAGCCTGTTTGCATAGTTGAATGTAAAATTGTGGAGATATCATTACTACTCGTACAAGTAGTTCTTTCTTTACGTTGTTGAATGATTATACCTAAAGACAAGTTACATCGTAGATGATGATTTCTTATTACTTCTGATGATTCTATTTTCACCTGTACAGTTTCTACTTTTTATGATGCATCTCCTCAAAGTACGTTTTTTCATTAGCTCTCTTGTACTTATAAACCATCGTAAGTTTCTAGCATCCCATCATTAATTTACACGTGAGGATTATCTTTTACACACACTAGATTTCTTGTCATATGTAAATATGAAGTTTCTTTGTTTTACAATTTTTACTCTAGATAATTCATTTTTTAAAGATATAACTTCTGTTAAAAATGCCACGTATATACACACACATTAAAACTATGCTCACCTGGTGCTGCAGGTAATTTATACTTAAATATTATTATGCTGTGTTGTGTCTGTGTTTAACGCGTAAGTTGATTCTTATTATTACTGTCGTTATCATTTCCTGTTCTACTAAAAAGTAACATTATCATAACGTCTTCACATGATACCAAGATTCAAGCGTTTTACGTTACAATATGGTTTACTCATTATTTGTCCCCTTTGTTTCAGTTATTATTATTATTATTAAAACTTTTTTTGAAATATTTTTTCCCTATATAAATTCTTAGCATTGGTAGTAGTAGTAGTAGTAGGATTAGGATTACAACAACTAACTAGTTGTAAACTTAATTTTTAAGATGATTAGTTAGTTTCCTTGATTCAACTAGCTTGAATTTTTTATAAATAATCCGTCCCTTCAATAACAGTACCATACTATATCCGTAGTAGATTATTTCCTTACTGTGCTATATTTTTTTTTATTCCAGTGACTAAATACTTTTAACCGTTTCGTATTTTCGTAAGTCCTAAAACATACACATATCGTTATCATCATTGTGTCTCTCAGTAATAGTAACTAATGCACGTACAATAAATTATAAGTTAGCATCCTTTAATTAGCAAATGTGAAATGCATTTTTACCGGACCACTTTTTTCGGAGAAGACTTAGTTCGAACGCGAACGCTGGCACGCGGGTGTACAGTTGAGAAGTTAATATGTATATAGTACGTAGTAAGGTTCTATATTTCAAATTTTCAATATCGTATAGCATCGTTCAGTTAAGTTACGTTGACGGTATTTTAATATGCATATATCAAGTTTCATTTGTTTCCTGTTTTTGTCCTATTGCTAAATGTATATAACCAGCCTCCTCAATAATCTTTTTTTAAATATTATTTATAATAAAATCCTCTAGTTGCACATATTGAGAAATAAAAACAAACTCAAACAAAAACGGCATTCTTTTGAATCCTTTCATTCATTATCAACAACGTACGGGAAAACTCATTCAGAACAAAATCATTTAACAATATCTATAATAAATCTGCTAAATCTGTTATCTTTTCTAGATTTCTTTTGGAATTGAAAGCATTCATTTTTTCATCCAAGACTGCCACACTCTCTTTTGCTCACATTTTTCATTTGTAAAAGATCTTCCTTCTAATATATGTAATAATAATCATTATTATCATCATCGTGGGGAATATCACTCAAAGAACACAATTATATTATAACAATAATAATAACAATAAGATATAAATATAACGCACGCTGTTTGTATGAATAGTTAACAAAAAACGAAATAAAACATATGTATTTGATTACCTGAAAAATTTCCATGATTAATAATAAAATGTTCTCTTTTCTAATTATTAAATGTGTCTATGTAAATGCAAACATTCTTTAAGTTCCCTTATATTATATGCAGTGACCATGATACTGATCAAAATATAATATAGTTTTTCTTTGGACACTATGCTAAAAAACAAAAATACTTGAAACAATAGTTTAAGCTAAAGAAATGATAGGTTAAATGTGATCAACATGAATTACTAGAATGTCATAGTCTCTCGTAATGGGTAATATCTGCCACCGGCAACAAACTGACAAATAAAAAATAAATTAAGTCCTCATTCTTCCCTTCTTTGATGCAAATTTTATGCTTGGAAATATTTTCACATAGCTATGTTCTTGCTTTCTTTCTCTCAGGACTGGAGACTTGAATTGATTATTATGAGTGGGCACTGTAGGTATGTATGTACACGAATATTGTGTTCAAAAGGCTTCCCTAGTACGTATTTTCGCACAATGTACTGCCATGTTTCCTAAAGATAATGATTATTCTTACTTAACAGTTAATTTAAACAACAACAACAATGACAATGAATATAATAATAATAATAACAACTATAATAATTATAATAATAAGAATCCAGGAAAATTTGACAATTCGTAGTAGTAGACTTTTTTGTATAAACACTTGACCAGTCTTATGAAGTTACGAGATTGCAAACAATTTCTTCATACCTTCCGTCTCTCTATGCATTAAAACTTTCACTAAGATGTACTCGTAGTATAGTAGTTTTAAAAGTTGTAATGCTATTGCTATAGTTAATAAGTGAATGTATTCTTTTGCTTGTAATCCTAAAACAACGGCTACCACACCACCACCCTCTCCTCTCTAATGCATAGTATCTCATTTTTCAAAAACGTTGGTTGGGAGTTGAAAGGACATTCGAGAGGAGGATAAAAATTACTGCCACTATTTTACTACCTGAGTATGCCATCAACTATCCTTTCATATAACACCATCATCTACCAGACTACTAACTTTGGAGAACTGGTATAGAATTGCATTAATACGAGGTTGGCTGGTGACATATCTGCTTGTCTTAACCCTATCTATAGTACAATTATGACATATTTAGTACCATAATAATAATACAGGATGCTGTCTTCCTAACCGTGTTGGAATTAAACTATCTATATATAATGTATTTTTTATATTATTGTTATTGTTCTTAGAGCAACTACACGAGTGTGTGGCATGACATTTTCTGGAATAAAAATAAAAGATCTTTTAGCTTACCTTAACTTATACGTTCTGTGTTAGACTGGTGTATCTTTGTGTTAATAGTAATAGCAAAAAGTTAATTAATAACGAAACGAAATTCAAAAAAATGCGTTGCTTAAACTAGTAGTACAAGTTACATTGTAGTGATATCAACAACGGACTCGTTATTCCTACTACCACAACGACGTATATTATGTAGTCATAATAATTACTTATGCATATAGGATAAATATAAATATCATCGTCAAATTAACGATTATCTCACCATATAGTTCTGCAGACGTATTCGTAGAACTCTCTGAGTTTCAGAAGTTATATCTTGAGCATACATTCCATACTAACAAATAAATAATATTAATATATTGATAAAAGCTAATGGATGATGGATGTAGTAGTATACTATAACGTACTAGTACAAGAGATAGGTAAAATGCAAACTAACTAATGGTACGTGTAATATTTTTTTGGGACAATACTTCTATTTGCTCACGGGATACCCATTTGGTGCAGATTACTGAGGTATATTTATGTGTGTGTTTATGAACTTATATGTTTAACTATAACTGTACAACAATTAATGTTTTTAGGACCACCATCTATCCTGTCACCTATGTCACAAGGATTAGTTGTCTAAAGGATGACGTGTTACGACGGATAATCAAACTCCTATAAATATATAGTTACACTTAACTTAAAATTCTCACTTTCAATAATAGTAGCAGTGATAATTAGCGATAATAATCGTAATGATAAGCTTAGATTGTATTACAGGGTGAACAACTAGTATATGAATGACTATAATTAAAAATTTTTGAAAGACTATATTACTACAAAATGATAGCAATAATGACATGTTTTTGTGTAGTAGCATATAATATGTGGTATATCTTGAGTGGATTATTCGGGAAAGCAGATAAAATGCACAATAATATTAGAAAGCAGAATTTAGCTAAAGTAAATTGGTTACAAGGCAAAATGTACAGCAACTGAAAAATATTTAGCCTATTTTAACTGTTTCAATCGGTATAAAATCTAATAGCTTTTCAACCTCTGCTACTGATTCGTAGTGGAGTTAATTTCTGAATTTGTTAATCATCATAATGGTTCAATTAAGATTTCATGTTACGGAGAAGAGTTTTTTTAACGCCTGAATTATTTATGTGGAGTAGGTATAATATACCTTTGTAATAGTAAATATTGAGTTTACAGAAAGTTCATTGTATCATTATTACGTATTTGTTAGCAAGCACAGTGTTGCTTCGTTCCGAGGAGTGTAAAAGAGTATAAAACGATAAGATCCCTTCTTATCATAATATAATATGCAGAAAAACGAAAAAGAAAACGAATAGAAGCCAGGCACAACCTTATCAACATGGTAAAGAATTATTGAATACTTTTACACTATCTAAATACACATAACTTAATCTAGTAGATCGTATCTGTAGTACCGCTTTTCTACAAAGAATCTCTTGTTGTACATGTATCACACAAATGACACTAGATTGGAATTAAAGTTAACCTGTGAAGTGTCCCGAATCTTTCAAGAGTTCGTACAAGAATCTTTAGTTTAGGCTTCCAGTGGAACTGGTAGATTCCCGTGCAGTAACAATAGAACCGGGCTTCCTTGGAGTACGGGGCTGAGAGAATCCCTTGGTACCATCCGGTCCATAAGGTTGGCGAACCACAATGAGTCGGGGAGCGGATTCATCAACTGAGAGTTTAGACAAGCGGTTGAGTAGACGTTCTGGCCGCTGACTTTCCCTGTTTACAAGAAACATGCATAATATGTAGTTACAGAATGGATACTTGGCTGACGGATTTGCGGATTAAGTTAAATTTTTCTTACATAAAAACGTACCCAATCTTGACTACGGAGCACGCAGAGGATTTTCCGTTTCTTGGGTTTTGCAGAATGACAAACTCTACCTCATCACCAGGATTTAGGTGCTGATGGTCTTTGACCTCAGACATGTGGAAAAACAGCTTCTTACCATCCTCCAATTCATGAGAGAGAAACCCGTATTGACCTACACACACAAAATTGCATTCAACCATAATAGCGATTAGTACAAGTTCCGGTGTACCAAAATGCATTTAAAAACTGTATAAAAATTGATTTTAAAACGTACCCTTGACAGCTTCTACTGTTGCACGCAGCTTCTTACGAACGGCTCTAATATTAACAGGTTTTCCCTGAGCATCCAGTTGAAACTCAACACCTTCACCAGCCTATAAAAATAGAAAAGAAATACAATTTTAAAACATAATTTGTTATGAATGAATGGCTATCAATTATTTTTGGATTGTGTAATGATGATCATACCTGTAAGGTCTCCTTCTTGTTCAGCATCGAAATGATGCCAAAGTTGTAAGAGTGACCATCCTGTCCATCAATAATTCCCGTGTATTCAGACTGGTCTGGGTTAGCACCACGTAATGGCCGGCTCACAACGCCTTGCAAAATATCCGGAAATATTGCTGCTCTGCCAATGGAGCCCTTAGGAAGTGGCTTAACAATGTCAGCTGCGTTCTTGCCATTTTGACTGGCCTTGGAACTAACAACATATTCTACTTCCTGTCCAACCTCCAGTGCAGAAAAGTCCCCAACCAGAGAGCTTGAATGGAAGAAAATTTCACCATCCTGTGCCATTGTTTCAATAAATCCAAATCCATCCTTAAGAGCAGCAATGTATCCCTTCATCACAACCCGAGGGTTCTTTGACGAGGATGAAACAGATGAACTGGGAGAGCTGCTGACGCTTCCTTCAGAGTTAAAGGGATGCTCATATCGACCCATGCCATTGGAGAGTAATTCAGCGTCCAGACCTTGCTCTTTCTGACTTTCAATGTCTTTGGTAAGTTCATTCCAAGTAGGACTATCCAGTCCTAGTCCGCCATCATGTGGCTTGGAATACTTGTCCATACCATTTGCCATGTATGAGCTAAGGGCACTGCTAAGACCTCCAAGACATTCGCTTCGTCCTTCCGGTGGAGAGGAGGATGCTGACAATGGGCGGTTCATTGGTGGCGAGCCCATACCAGTTGGAACAACAAGTGGGTTGTGCATGCTATTCTGCGCAGAGCTAATCGCCCCAGCAAGTTGATGGAAACTTAGCCCTTGTGGTTGGGAATTACCAGAGTGTGGCATGCTTGCAATCGAAGCAGCACTAGACGCAACAGGGGAACTTTCTCCGTCACTGTCTACGTCGTCATGTGCACGAATGTTGGCAGCAACCAGTTCTCGATTACGACGAACTTGATGAATGTCAAAGATTATCTGCAAAAAGGAGAGCAATTGAGCAATTCAAATCATATTTTTGAAACTGATTGTCAGCTGTCATAAATGGGGAAATGTGGAAGAAAAAATGTGTCACTATTCCTACCTTTGTTCCAACGCGAATGTTTTTCAAATTTTTGCAATCCTTCCAGTGGAAAGTAATGGTGTCCTGTTGCCAACCATTCATCTGATACTGAATCAAACCGGGTTCTCCAGGTTGATCAGTTCCCGAGCCAGTAATCTGGGACAGGACCTCCTGAGAGGAGAGTCCTTGGATGAGCCTATCGGTGACGTTTTTAGGGAGACCCAGAGTGGCAAGAGATGGTAATATTCCCGCTAATGCTTCCTGGCTGACCCACGGAGTAGAAGGCTCTCGCACAACAATTCCACTAATCCCCTGACTCACCGGAATTTCAAACTGAACTGCGCCAGGCTTGAGGTATTTAATACGAATGGCTGAATTGCGTACAGGGCTAGATGGATCCTAAAATATTACAAAATAATATCCATTTTTAGTATACTGCACTGATACAGTCGATTTGTTGTTAATGTAAAAATAAGTGGAAAAACTATACCTGAATAATGGTAAACTCAATGTCATCTCCAATTTTGGGAGGTCTTGACAAGTCGAGCATCTCAGAAAATCGGAAGAACATTTTTGAATCTCGCTCAGCGCAAGTGATATAGCCACATCCATCCTTAACGGCCGAGATAACTCCTTCTTCACGTCTCTCTCCAGACACGACAAAGGATTCCTCCAACAAGGCAATATTAGTTGCTCGTTGTTGTTTGTCCCGCCGATCCACTGCAAGTTGAAACTGAACCCAGTCCCCGTGACGCATGGTAAATGACCCGTTTTGATCCTTCTCGCCAAACACAACCTCAAGTTCCTGTCGGTCAGGACCCCGATAGCGAAGTCTGCCTTGCATGGTTTCCGAGCGTGGAGTGGGTCCCACGGGGGAAGGGGATGTTTGCGACTTGTCAATCGGCTTCAATACTTGACCCTTCAGCATTTCTGTGCCAATGTCTTCAAAGACAACGGTTCCATGAGGAAGTTTGGTGATAGTGGAAGCAACTTCCTTCCCCTGCGTAATTAACGAAGTCGCATCCTTTAGGATATCGTTAGTTTAACACAAAATTACATTTGAGTGTGGAACAAGTTGAAAAGATGAATTCATTATAGTCTATAGTAATTCAGCTTACATTGCGAGTTTGAATGTTGAATTCAACATTGTCGCCAACAACAATCCCTTCATGAATCCTGGTTTCGGAAAAGTGGAAAAAGATTTCCTTGGCCACATCCGCCCGCTCAATAAATCCAAAGTTGTCCTTGATGGAGCTAACAATCCCCTTGTAGCGAACCGGTCTTGCAGGGTTTTCCAACCGAACATATCGGGCAGTTAGATTGCCACTTCGTTGGTTTGTGGCAATTTGGAAGCTGACCGTGTCGCCGGAGCGGAGCGTAACATTCCCCTCAATGTCCTCTTGACAGTACGGAAGAAAGAAGCATTCGCCCCGATTCTCGTAGCTAATCCGACCTTGCAGCTCGCCATTACTTTCGTGGTGCAGCTCAGTTGTCACCGTGCCAGTTACGCGCTCCTCACTCAACACCTACATCAAAGAAAGAACACCCTCATTTAGCAATAAAGCTATCTTGCTTATTTTGTTCTGGTTTTGCGATTAGCGGGGACAGCTTGCGGCGTTGCCATAACCAATACATACTTTTTGAAAAACATGCTTTAACACTGTCAACATTCCAATGCGGAAACTCAAAAATACTGTCTCAAGGAAACAGTACTAAAGCCAATTATATAAGTAAAATAAAACAGTAAAAACGCTTCAAACCTAGGCCAAAACGAGGACATACACAACTTTGACAAACAAAAATTTAAAACAGTATCTAAAATTAAAACAGTTTAATTACTATTGTTATTTTTAAACTGTAATTTAGCACTACGTGCTTAATTATATCTTGTGAATTTGGGTTGTTTCACTGTTACAGGAAAAACTAGACAATATACAACAAAATTCATATGAAAACTATTCTGGGAATTGTGAATACAAGATGCGAAATTGCTGGTACACAAACAAAGAAAAAACGGTGGTGGTAGAATTCATACTTTACTTTGTTCATTTTCTGTCTCTGAGAGACGCAGCGTGGCGCTATGCACCATGTAAAACTGCAGTCAAGAAAGTTGCATGCATATGACTAATTGTTCTTTGATGTGATGTGAGCTATTTAAACAGATAACAGATATTATTGCGATATTGTCTGTGCATTCTATACAAGTAAGTAATATAAACGCTATCATGCAATAAAAAATAAATGTCATGCCAGTTCAATCCATAATGGACACAATACACAAGCTGTATCATATTATAACACAAAAAAATAAAATTACTTAAAGACATACAAACTTGTTGTACACATACGTGTTAACGAAAACAACAGTAACAAAATAATTAGTTTGACTACAGCAGAGAAAGCACATTTGCGGCTCAAGCAGAATTTGCTACTTACAACCTCAGGGCCAATTTTTGTAACCGCGCTTGCAATGGGTTTGCCAGTCCTGCGGTCATAGGTCATCTCAAATTCCACCGGATCTCCAAGCTTCAGATGTTCGATGGTGCCCTCAAACTGGCTGAAGTGAAAGAATAATCGAGCCTGGCGCTCACAGCATTGAATGAAGCCATACGAATGCTGCTTGAAGAAATAAATGAGAATCGCCACGTTGGTTATCTGGAACTATAGCCACTTGAACAATGGATCAATTATTGATGTATCTTACCAATAGTTTCTCAATGATGCCGGTTTCTCGGACACCCTGATTAAAGGAGTTGTCTCCACCGCTGCCACCATGGTCATTGCCACGGGTGTTGTGGCTTCCTCGCTCGTTATTTCCACTGTTACCACCACTATGGAAAACATTGCTGTTGTTGTGGTTGTCTCGGTCTCGTCCATGATGCTGTTGTTGGTAGTTGCTGCTGCCACTGTGATTATTGCTACCATTGCCATAGTGATTTCCTCCGTGACCGTTGCTCTGTGACATGTCATCCGAGCCAAAAACAGAGGAAGAGTCATTACTTCGTCCCTGGTTCATGTGAGCGTTTTTGTTTTGTTTTTGTTTGATTTTTTCAGAAAAAGAAATGAAAATATCCACAAAATGACTTTCCAAACATGACTTCTCTTTGAATAATCATCAACATTTATAATACTACAACATCATATTTAATTCATGTTCTACTGTGATTAATAATTATAGTTTTAATAAGCTTCAGAAAAACTAAATAGTAATTGATAGTGAAAGTAAAATAAAATAATTAAAAGTATAAGCAAACTTGGAATAATTTCATTGGGAGATGACAAGAAGTCATTCGATGGAAAGTCATTCCATTTTAAATTGCCTATGAACGCCTAATTGATATGTGAAATATTGACAAACATTTAAGGAAACAAAGGATTGAATTGTAAATTGTTCATTCAGAGTTTCATCAAGCTCAAGTAGGTACTCATTCATTGTCCTTTGAAAAGAGAATCGCATTTTTTTAAAAGAAAACATTAAATTTTTAAGGACAACACGTAAAAGTTTCGTGCTGGTACCTACTTGAGCAATTGTATGAAATGAAACCATATTTGTTTTAGAATAAATGTACAGTTGAAAGTGATGAGGTGGAAAAGATATATTTTTACACGAACGCGATAATAAGCTACAGTTAATATATTGTAATTTGTAATAAGTGAATAAGTGTAAAGGTTAATTGTATGAATTTCAAAAGAGGTGGGAATTCTTACCGATAAGTCATCAATTGAAAAGGTGCTGATAGGAAATTTTGAAGTCGAAGACGAAAAATTGGATGAAGAATTGTTGTAGTGGTTGCTCTGGTGGCTGGAAGAGCCTCCACCAAAGAAAGTCGGTGAGTGTGATGGTGGGAAAGCTGGAGAATGGGAGTTGTGTGACGAGCCCTGGTGATAAGACGTGGGCGATTTGGACTGACCATTTCTCACCATACCCGGATGACTTCCCATTCCCGAGTTCAAGTGATGGTTCACGCCACCTCCTCCTCCCATTCCCGACGAAGTCTGCTGATTGCATGAACTATTCATAGTCAGGTTACTTCCTGACGGGTCTTTTGGGTTGAAGAATCCAAATGTGGACATTCCCACAAATGGATCAAAGGCACCGCCCCCACCACCACCTCCGGTACCATTTCCAAACGCCGAGTTGAGTCCCCCATCTCCGATGATACCACTCGGATTTCCAAAGCCGGTGCTACTGTTAACTCCACCGGGTCCTCCGCCTGTGCCACCGCCTCCAATGCGGGACAAGCCTCCTCCCCTGCTCGATCCCGAGCCAACGGCAGTATTGATTCCTCCGCCAATGGAGCTGCCTAGTCCTCCGCCAATTGCTTGGTTGAGCAGGGCTTTCAGGTCCAGGAGACCGTTATCAACCCCATTGAGCCGACTAGGTCCTACGTTCCAGCTGGCCATAGTATATTAATCGAGCAAAAGTCTCCCTAACGACCACACGCAAACTTGTCTTTGTTGTCTTTAACACTGCCTATTGTATAATATCGACAATTAATTACGTATTTATGTGCTGCTGAATACTTTGAAAAAATTGCTTTCTTTTTTTGCTTTGATTATTGAGATTGTGATTTCTTTCGTCTTTTTCAGTTCGGCTGTTGCTGCTTTTAGTTAACAAACCCTACAAATCTTATATAATTATTGATAGATATGGGCTTTAGGATAATTCTGTGACAGAAACAAAAATATTCCTTTTCTATCTGGTTTTGTCAAGCTATTTTTATGATTAACAACAAGGAACGTTTTTCATACAAAGACCGAGAACAACAGGCTTCCAAACTTGCATAGACGTGCTCTGCTACGTCGTATGTACGTATATATTCCCGTTGACAATTCTTAATTAATAATTCCTTTAGCTAATTATTATTCTTTTGCTTAATTATTACTCTAGATCCTTTCCTTAGACTTAGTTTTTTTATTACTTTCCAAAAGTTCAGTATAGTAGAAGTTAAGTTGTGATTAGCTAGGCGCTTTGCACTTCACTTGTTCACTTTGGCTTGAATGAATACTTTTCTTTTAAAACTTGTATATATAATATAATTTATATATTTTTCAGTCTAATTTCAAATAAAAATTCGTATTACTGTTGAAGAGTTGTATTATGGATAGTAATTATAGATCAATCATGTATTATTATGATTAATGCTGTGAAATACACCGTTTGCATATTTCCTTGTAGTAGAAGAGGTTAAGGTATTCAGTGGCTTCCCTTAAAGGCTAGTTAGCGGTTTTTTAGTAATTGTAATAGATTTCTTATGCTTGCATAATACGTTTCTTTTTTAAGTATTTTTGTGTGTAGTTTTTTGGGTCGGTTATTTTGCGTTCTCTTTCCTTATTCTGTCGGAATTCGGAAACTATAGATCATGCAACTCTCTCGGGTTACCCCAAAAATGTTAACTGATTTTTTTTCGCTTCTGGCAGACAATTGGCTTTCTTTTCTGGAGAGATACACTCAATTTGCTTGTGTGGAGGAAACTAAGGCAAAAGTGTGTGTCTTAAAGACGTATTTACTATATAAAGCTTGACAATAAATGTTACATAATGGTAAACCACTACTTGACTAAAAACACTTAAATAATGCCGTTGACAACCTGAATATTATTTAGAGTAGTAGTAGTAATAATATCTATTATTGACCCTTTTGTTTCACGGAAAGAAAACATTAAATGCTACAAGTTGAACAAACTGTGACTTTTTTTTATATAGTCTATCTACACTATTATGCAGTTATACAATAGAGATTTTAAGAAATTCTAACTTAATGATTAATCATTCATTAGTTAATAATAATAATTACAGGTGATGCACAACGCAAGCCTTTTGTTTTTCAATTGTGGAAAACTGACAATTCGAAAACAGTCTTGATACGTCTTCTCTTGAACTTTAAATAGATTTCCCCGTCTTCTTATAAGTGAAATTATTACTTTGTATTACTGTTATGTTTTTTTTCTTGCTAGTGATGCTGCAAACTCTATTCTGAGGATACTGTAAATTTGGTGGTATATTTGTTGATCTCTGGGTGATGATCTTATTTGCTGATGATGAATTTTTATTACTATGCCTTCAGCATTCCATCAGTGGGATTTGAAAACGCGGAGAGATGAGAAAGCAAATTGCAATTTGAAATTTTCTCTCTGCTTTCCCTTTTTTGGATTTATATGGTAAGCCAAGTAAAAGTTTTATCACTAGATTAATTGGTTGGAGGTGAATGTTTGGTGATGATAATTAAATTCAGTACGATAAATTGGCGACTTGTTTCACGAGAGAATGGTGAAGTTTACAGACTGCAGAGAGTTACTTGTGAGTTTTTATAAAACACAAGATTGGTTGTTACCACTACCATGAGCCTTGCATCTTTGTTCTTCCTGGATCCTTTTCTGCTTTCGGTTTTTTTTTGCAAGCTTGTCGTCACCCACGAGACTGATGATGAGGTGATGATGATGTTTCTGTTCGTTTCCTGAGATGAATTATGATTTCTTTAAATGAGATACGTAAAGGAGCACAGTTACTTTTTGCAGAAGATACAACGACGACGACGACGACAACAACAACAGGTAATTAAATATGTTTTTTGGAGAGAATGTCCACTTTTAAAAATATTATTTTCTTCACAGGTGAAAAAACGTAAAAAAGTCTTCTGGTTGATCTGTTTGTGATCGATTATATATGGTACTAATAATAGTAATAATAATAATGATAACGTGTTGGAGTAGTAGTAATATAAGTAATCATGATAATAATGTTACGTACGTAATTTCACAGGTTGACACAATCAGTAGTAGTAGCAGTAAAGTTTTTGCTTTGTAGAAAGGTTCAGTAATAATTAAGTTTGTTTAAATTAAGTTGTATTGTCATTAATAACTTTTCTTTTTAAAGATGCTTGCCAACTCGGTTTTACAGAGCTAGCAGCGAGAGCACACTTTAATTTGTCTTGATGATTATTCTGAGAGATATTATAGCAGTAGTATGTAGAAGACACTGACACGCACGTTATCTTTTCATTATTCGTTTCGTTTCCTTTTTTGTTCCTATAATATTTATATAGTTCATATATAGATACCACAATAGTTTCTTTATACTTTCCAGTTGCGCATTAAATAATTACTTGATTTTTGTATGAAGAAAAAATGATTTGTTGGCAAAGGTATAATATAACAGTGCTAATTGTAATGAGAGCGTTGCTGAATATGCTGTTGGCGGTGGTGACGAGCAGGAGGATGATAATGGAACTGTTTGTAACGTATTCACTGGCAAAGGATCATTCTTCTTAGACTCGACCAATCGGACCATACTCAGAGAACCAATAATAATATCATTTTCACTTGTTATCTTTGCAGAAGAGTCAGGAGAAAGATCAAGCATGCTTTTTCGTCACTCACAAGTCCAGAAGAGAAGAAGAGATGGATTTATCTTTGCAAAAATTGCAATTTAAAAATTTCTGTTCTTTCTTAACAATGAGTAGCGTTACTTTTTCTTCCAAGATGGATCTCCTTGCTGGTGAAGATAATAATGTTTGTAATAATCACAAGTGTTATTACCGGATGTTGAAAACATTACGTACTAAGGAAAAAGTCGTAGTAGGAGTCACAGTGTATAACGTAGTTAGCAAAGTTGCCACTGGTTTCATATTATTGTGTGTGTAGAAAGAACAAAAAATATAACATTTAGTAGAATGAACCAAAACTGTTTCCTAAAGAGTTTAGTTTCTTAATAGTTTCTTACTATGTAACAAGTACAACTTTCTAAACTGTTTTTTTGTATTTTTTATAGTTTTTTCGTGTGTGTAACTTTTTTTCCAGTGAAATTTTCCAGAGTCCTTTTTCTCGTATGACTTTTCGTAAATATCACAGTGAGTTGCGAAAGTTCCCCTTTTCCTGTTTTTATTATTGATTTTTTGCTTAAAACTCTCCTCTTCTCCTTAACTCTTTTGTTTTCTTTTAAACTATTATATTGTATGTGTGAATTATTATTATTTATATGTTTATGTATTCAATAATTATTACTTTTTTACGCTTAAATAATAATAATAATGTACTTGAATGTAATTTGTTGTCTTACTCCACATATATCTTCTGCTACTTTACTTCGGTTTCTGGCTTTAAATCTATCAAACCAAAGGAAAAATCTTTCTCCGTTCCTACTTAAATTGCTCTTTGACGAGGGTTTTTTTTCTGCTTCTTGCTATTAATTTAATATTATTATTTAGTATTACTTTTTCTTACGAATTAATTATTACTTAAATTTTAGCAGTAGTCGTCGTTTGATTTTTTATAGCAGAGAAGTTGTGATAACAATTGTGTTTTTTTTCTTTGTAGTATTAATGTAGAATAGTGTGTGTGTAGAGACTTTTGTAGTAAAAGTAGTAGCAGTAGTAGTACAGATATATTTCTTTTTTATAGCAGATATATATATGTATTGTAGTAGTATATGTATCGAAGTTACAAATTGTAATTATTTTAGAGTAGTTGTATTTTATTTTTTATTTATTATTATTTAAAGTAGTAGTATAGGTTGCAGAAATTGGTGATGATGGTGGTTGTTGTTGATGCTCTGTAGTTGTTAATGTTTTTAAGAGTTGTTCTAGCCGTTCTCTCTAGCTGGCTGCCATCATAGCCATTGCCCCAACCAAAGTGTTCCCATATCTTTTTTTCTCCCTTTTCGTTCTCTCTTCTCTTCTCTCTCTCTCTTTTCATTTCAAAGGTTCTCACTTCTCCTCTCTCGTCTTCTTCATCGCTTTCCGTCGTCGTCCTCCAATATTAAATGCTGCATACATGTATTTTCATACAAAAGCATTATTATAGAGAAGCAAGGTAGAGATGGAGAATAGTTTAGTTTGCGTTTGGCTTAGTAGTGGTAAAGGAGAGATGTAAAATGTAAGGTAGCAACATTTGAAGTAGTAGTAGAGGAGTAAGTCTTATTCTGGTTGCTCCTCGCTCCCTGGCTACTTATCTATATCAATAATATTATTATTATTATAAAATGTATGACCTTATAAGCATCTTTTTGTGTGAGAATGTACACGCTTGTCAGACATGCAGTATAATAAGCTTGTGTATAGCAGCATAAGTATCTGTTTTAATAGGAGCAGCAGTAGCAATGGTGGTGGTGGTGGTGGATTTAATAGGACGAGGGGGTAGTCTGATAATAATGCTTTTTTTCTTTATAACAGAACGCAAGGCAAAACAGTCAGAATGCTTTATGCTTGTTGGACTGAATTGCTTTAAACATACACGGGTACAATGACAAAAGCGCAGCAATATATCGTTGCAATCTACTCCACGGCTCGTTTGCCATGTTATAAATACATATTAGGAAAAACGTAAACCAACTCTATCCTCAGTTTTAAGCCACTCCACTGCCATAGACCTGAAAAAAAAGTAACTACTACTTACTTAGCAAGTAAATGTAAGTCAAGCTGTTGTCGGGAGGGAGATCACCTTCAGTATGGTTGTGTATCTCTCTGGCATGAATTCTCCCAAACTTTGCATTTCCTCGTGTCCACACAGTCCACAGCAGCGTCGAGAATCGCTTTATGTGGTAAACAATGGTAACTTTGTGGACGCAGAGATAGAAAATTTCAGGTTGGGGGTTGTGGGATACACACATCAAGTTATAAAGAGAGACAAAGTTGGTGTTAGGCGTAAGGTACATTTAGTATTTTTTGTCCTGGGATCTCCTCCGCTGGCTGCTTTTTTGTGTGTGGAGTTTGTTCAATGTTGTACATGAGTAAATATTTTTATCTCTTGGTATATTTGGTAGGGAAGCATTCATATCACTCCTAATGTAAAAAACAAACTTGCTATATATCTGATGCGATTCGATATTTGTCTTTTTTATGCATATTCACACGGCGGCGGCAGCTAAAAAGCCAAGTAGAGCAATATTAGCAACATTATGAATTCTTTATGAATGATGTGCATATTGTATATAGTATCATAGTGCAGATCTCCTGTAACCGTGTAAATTAACCTGTACATTTTTCTTTAATACTATAGCTACTACTTAATCTCAGGTGCGGTCATTTTCTGGGGTGAGTTTTTGCATATTTTTGAAACATGTAGCATTTTGAAAATTGTCGCTCAAAATTATATGAAAGATTTAAAGTCGACCAAGTGGATGCGTCTGGGCGCACTTTAAGAAGTACATTGAGTTCGCGTTCAACGAGAAATGTATGATTTGCCAAGTTGCAAATACCTAACCTGCAAGCTAATCAGCAGAGCAGTCTGACACTGACATAAAAAAACTAGATTTTCTTTGGTACTTTAGCGTTTTTTTCTGTTATTCGCATCCACGCATATATAATAATATGTAAGTAGATAATATTTTTTGTATTATAACATGAGGAATCGCGGAGAAGAGCCCAGAATAAAATCATTTCAAGCCACTCTGTTTATGAACAGGTATTTTAGCTATAGAACCTAAAGGTAATCTGGAAAGCTAGAGCTACCAGAGTCAAACTGTGGAAGGTACTTGGTTTCATTTCTAGGCTCTTCTCCGAGGTTCTTACACTTTGCGCTAGCTTTATTTGCCCATCACATGAAGTGCAATTGTAAAGCAAGTAGTACAAGCATACGGCATGTTTTAAAATGTGTACCACTCAATTAGGATGCCAAGTTAAACTACTATTTTTGTAGAGTTTGTTTTATTGATATCAAATATTAAGAATCGCGCTAGAAAACATAAAAAGTAAATGCTTCTAAAATTGCCACAATATAAAATCTGAGCAACAAAGAAACATCAACAAAGGAAAAACGACACATCACGTCAAATATAAGAGAACATAATAATGCCACTATTGACGTTTACCATTTGTATGAACAAGAGCAAGATACATTTACAAAAGATGAGATACAGACATTACTAAAAATGCTTTAGGTTCTTATCATATTCTTCTGTATTTTTATCACGTATTCACGAGAATCTCTTGCATTTCAGTTTTTAAAAACTACAGATTTTTGGTAGCGAAGAATGACCGATGACGAATAGTAGTAAGTTATATTAGCACAAAAGTATTGGCATTTTTTAAACATTGAGAGACACAACCAAGCTGGGTAAGTAGCTTTGCTTTACCGTGAGCAGCAACAAAGCAAAATAGTAGCAAATATAGTTACGCATTCTGGGGAAAATCTTCTACACAGGCAATAATGTTATAAAAAGCAACTTTGCCACTAAAAGTACTCCCTTTAAGCAATTTTCATGACTTACATATTTTCTGTGTAGTGGGTACCATTCTTGCCTATATTGACCATTTTGTATCATCCTGAATACAAAAATGCATTGCATTCAAACTTTCAATTAGTACATATGTAACAAGGATGTTCATAAAGACGCAAGTACATCTTCTCATTACTGGTTTTGTTGCAAGAGGGGCAAGGAATTGCAACTACCATGAGAAGAATAAGATGAAAAAAGTATAAAAACCCTGCTGCATCTAAATAGTCGTTGTACGACTTGTACGTGCATGACATCTTGTCTATGTAAAAAGATACTCACACATATTTTTTCTTCGCAAGCTAATAACGCTGTATGTTTTTAAAGCAAATCACAGAACATGATATTTTAAATTTACTAGGGAAACAGACTTGTGAGATGTGTGTACAGTCTCATTGTATAATGACGGTGGATAATAGTAGAAAAATGATGCTGCTGCTGCTGCTTCGGCTGCGGCGTGAGGCAAAAGTTGTTTTTTAATGTTGATCTTCTTACCTGCTACTTTGTATTTCGACCGCGCTTGTATGTAGTAAAACAACTTAACTAGCCCAATTTCACTTACGTTCCTTTCTGTTGTAGCCAAGTCAACAAAACTCAGCAGCAGTACTGATCATTTAATGACGCTCATACGCGTCCCCTTCAAGAGTAGTCAGTAGTATTATCTTCACTATTTATTTTCTTTTCTTCATTCTTGGCTTAGTAGATAAGGTGTGTAATTTTCATTCACGTACTTATGAATGATAAGCATACAATCTTTTGTGCCATTCTCATATGGTTGCATACCACAATTTAAAAGGATAAAAGAATGCATGCTTGCATTGATGCTCTAGCATCATAAAAATAATCTTCAGGATCGTTATCAGCAATAAACTTAATCCACTACTATTTTCATTCAACAAAATACATGTTTTTATACATATTTCTAAAGATTAATATTATGTATTATGTTGCCAAGAAATTACATGCCACCACAACAGCATACACCACCTAAGAGACATGACATCAGAAGATGCTACCTTGCTAACTGCAGCATTCAAAGTAGAAATGAGGATTTAAACAGCACATGCAAAGAACTGAGACTTTAGTTCACTCTTAGTTAGCTAAGTTTCATCATAGCAACACTTTGGTAGTTACGTTTGGCTCATAAAAATCATAAAATCGTAAAGTTGCAGTTGTGCGTGGATTGGGCTCTTATAAGGATAAGATGTCAATGCAATGATGATGCGAATTTAGCAGGCATAAAAAAGAGAAAACCACTTTTTCGTAACCTTTCTACATTCTTTATCTTTAGCTGAAATATTATGCATTTTTTATAATAAGGTAAAATCACTATGAAAAATCACTACCCTGCAAAATGTTAAAACGACATTTGTACTTGTGCATGGTTAGTGTTAGGTGTTATTTTTAATACTTTTGCAGATAATATGCATAAATGTAAAAAAGTAAATATAAATGTTAAGTTTGCGCTCATCTATTTCATTCAGTATGGCATGTCACCATGAGGTTTCAGCATTTTACATGGTATCAAATGATATCGCAAGAACCAATAACCATGGTATTTCCACACTGTACTGAATCCAAAATGCAGATTAAAAAGCCAATGGCTAAGCAAATGTTATCCATGAAAAAACCTTTAAAGGTCAAAGAAATGTTGTCTCATTTTCTCTGATTGTGATTAATTAATTTACAAATGCAGAGATAAAAAAAGAGTCCATATTTTAATGTTTAAAACTTTATAAGAATCGAATCCTGTTTTAAACTGCAATCAAAACTACTCCACAATGTACGTAAAATCATGCAAAAAGCGTTATTGCATGTCGCAGTATACTAAGTTTACGTAGGTTTATTATAGTCATAGTGTAGCTTGTTTTCAATTTAAAAGATCCCTTCTTCAAATTTGCAAGACTGATTTCAAGACCAAAAATGTTCCCTGTTTACAGTTTCATGTATAATTACTATTTAAAATTTATTTTTAATGTACATTGATGCAACGCAATGTGTATTTCCTTATCTACTACACTATAGCATCCATCTTGTTATTTATGGAACCTAAGGCTACAGGCTACTGTCTGGAACTGACTCATTTTGCTAAACTGACTTGAATGAATACTGGTCTTTAACCTGTAGAATGACATTAGATTTGAGCCACGTATTTGCAGTCTGACTTTCTTTAGTTGGTTTGTTTTAGTCATGGAATGGGATGAATATTTTACAGCTTGGTTGCATATAATTATAAATTTATTTTTGAAATATTATACTGCTTTTGGTTTGCTGCCATTTCAGTTAAATCACATTTTCAAGTCTCCATAGCCTAACCTTTTATGGATATATGTGCTTCCTTTCTCTTTTACAACTTTTTCCACGCTTCATAAAAAAGTCATTCTGCATTAAACTGTATGTATTTAAAAACCGGGATGCGGTTTTTATGATTAGTAATGATTAGTATTTACACCCCCTGGAGTTTCTCAATTATTAAATCCTACCTTTACTAGTTATAAACTTGCATCTTCCACGCATTCATTTTATGAGCACATTTTTTCGCTGTTGTCTTCATTCGCATCACCTCAAAATTTGCATATCCTACTATGCCAAGTGTCGACCATCATCATCATCTTGTATTCTTTAGAACTTTAGATGAATCAAGTAATGAAATCCTAGAAGCATTTAAAATATCCTACTTTGTCACGTGTGAGCAAGGGCGGAACATTAGTACTGTGATTAAATCAAAATAAGGATAATCTAGTTAATGGAAAAAAATGCTTTACCACCCACCTTTTCTATGTTGAACATTAAATAGTAACTTAGGTTAACCTAAAATACCTCTTAAAGACTACCAGCAAAACAGAAAGTACTTTATGTTTTTGAGTCATTATACATTTTACTTTAAACAATGTAATCTCCCAGTTTCAAACCAGGTCATTTTTTGCATAAAACTCATTGATGCATGGAACGCGGTCTTGCTGCTGGTTGCAGCTTGCAGTTCTTGTGTTCAACTTGTTTTGCCTGGCTGACAAAATCAATATTATCTATTTCAAACTTTTGTCCTTGTCTGATGAAATAACTAGGCCAACTCTTATCCGTGTTCCGTGAATGGACAATGTGGCTTGCAGGAAGTTGGACTCTTCATTGTATTTCTCTTATAGAGTTTTTATGTTGGTGCTCATTTCTGTCGGGTTTCGGATTTAGTGAAAAATATTGCAAACCCAAGGTACAAAATGCACACATGTGGAGGTCGATTGTACTTTTTTTGAGTCTCTAAAAACTAGATGGCTATTATGAAATTTATAAGCGTGTATATATATATTACATGTAATGGATATAATATATGAAAAATGACAAATATCTTTTAGCAAATAAAATAGGAATTTGACCACGTATAAAAAGTTCCATGCACATTTTATGCAATAAGAAAACGGCAGCAAACAAGTGGACATGCATCCATCAAAAATCTGTGATAGGTGCTAGGCAGGTTTAAGCCTTTGAAATTGATATTTGCAGTAAGCCATTATAATTATTAGTGCTGGAATAGTGGACTATAAAATGTATGCCTTCAAATCATAGAAACCTTGCATGGAGAAAGCATACGTTTTGCTGGCATGAATTCCATATAGTAATGAGTAGGTAGGTGCCAAACAGAACTGCGCCATCCAACACAGTTTGATATTGAGTGACCTTGTTACACTCCTGTCGTTCTCTGGCATTCAAAATAATACGTTCCCTTATGAAAAAGTACTTTCCACGACTATGTCCCTGTTTTGTTTCATACAACGGTTATTGGGCTATTGCTATAGCAGAACCGTGTCCAGTAGCTAAGAGAAGATTTGCATTTACTAAGAGGCTTTGTTTTTACTAAAACGCGAATAATAGGAATGAAATGAAGGGAAGCTTATTTGGACACTTAAGTAGCTTTGCAAGCACACGCTTTTTCATGGAAGCTTAAAGTTAACTAGTAGTTTCACTTCCACGCTTTTTCCTTCTGCCAAAATGGAAAAGAATGCAGGACAAAATGATATAGACTCCCACGGAGTATGAAAGTTTGCTTTTACTGTAACATTACAAGTTTTGCTAATAAGCATGACAAGAAAGTTGTTGAATGTGCTTGTGTTTTGTTTGGCTTAAGCCAAAGGATAAAAAACCAGCAAGTTTTTGATAGACTACAAGCTGAAAGACCTACATTTGAGTAAATGAAAAAGGCCAGAAACGGTATAACGTGAAAGAGCCACGAGACCGAAAGAGAATGCATGTATTTAGCTTTTATTTTTATACAAGAAATGGGTTTGTCGTTTGACGCTCGCCAGGAGGTAAAGCGTCTGTAAGAAGGTATCCCCTAATTAAGCATATATTTTAGTCAAGGAGTGCTCGCATATTTTTAATGGAAACCTACAAGCTAATGATTTGTGCATATAGCATGCACGTCAAGCATAAAAATACTAAAATGCTCGGCTTATAAATAAATAGGCTTCCTAGTTCCCAGTGTAGTTGGGTTGAGTCAATCCCTTCCGTTGACATGACTATTTATGTACCTAAAGACGGAGTCGAATCGATTAAAATATTTTCTATCTTCTTCGGGGAGGTGGGTTCTTTTAGTGCGACATACTGAGAATAGGAATTTATTGCTACGGAAGGGGTTTAGTTTATAAGAAATCTATTTTGAATCATAATTCAAATGAGTTTGGAAAGCATGAAAGAATATTATGATGAAATAAGAAGGTAACATATAAGGAAATTTGTTGATTTTAGGAGACAAGACTACTCTGAAAATGTGATTTGCTATTTTGATGATTGCTATAATATGTGTTGAAACGAGTCTTAAAAATGCATTTGTAGAAAACCTAGATAGAACCAGAAATGTATTGATTGATTGATTCCTTCAAGAAACCAGCGTTTAGCTGAATCTCAATTTCTTATAGATCAATTAAAATTGTTGGAGATGAGGTAGTCAAATCAATTTTGTCACAGAAACAACATCTATAAGAAAAAATGCGTCTTTGTGGACCTTGGCTTTCTTGCCAGCACTAGGCACGTGTAACTAGCGCCCTAGTGCATGATGGTAAATGCACTCACTAGCCTGTTGCCTTGCTGCATGCAAACTCCAGAATTTTCATTACTACCGGGTAACTTCGTGTTTCACCACTGTCTCCTAGTTAGTTCAAGCCTCTAGCTATACTGTTGTACAGAAGGAAATGTACTTTATGTAAATGATACGAAAATAGTATATGAAAAATATTTTTCTATAGACATCTTTAAAAATATTATTCTTTACATGGTTTATGACTACTATATAGCCCGAGTTTATGAGTGTAGCAGACAATTTTAATATTCCAGATTTCATGACTTCTGTTTTCCGCATTTATTTGGCTTTTTTCCTTTTCTATAATTGGTCCGCGTATTTCTACCCCCACCTTGATTAACTTCAATACACCGAGACCGCACCGAACCTTTGGGGGTACACAAGAAAAGGTTCGTGGTTATAAAATCTAGAAACAGACGACAAAAGGTTAGGAATAGCGTTGTAGACCTTTTTCTCGCTTTTTTCTAACACGTCATAGGGATGGTTGTGCTGTATGCATGCATAGTGTATTAATATTTCTCAATATTTCTTGCGTTTCTCTCTTCATCATACAGCCATATTATTATTTAAGCCTGTAAGAAAATTAGAAGCCGTGGAGACATCCTTATAAAATACCAATGTAATACCAATGATAGAAAAAATGTCAAGGCACGTGCAGCAAAGGTGCAGCTGCACTAGCTTTATAAAAGAAAGATCATTATTCTTCAGCTATCCCCGTATCTCTGTATTTTTACCAATTTCTTATAATATGTATTTTCAGCAATTTAGTGGTGGTGGTCGGTTTCTTTTCTGCTACAAGCAGAAGTACCAGCAGCACCATATAGTCCGTTGTAGTTGTGGCATCATCAGAATCTTCCTCGCTTTGGCAGTGTTTTCAGAGTGGTTTTGAGGTGGTGGGGCTTGCTGGTGGTTTTAAAGTAGCATAGAGATCGTCCCAATAGAGCAGTATTTTTCATTTTCATTCTCTGTGAATGCATTTGGTATTCACTGCGTCGCAGCATAATAAAGCGTTTGTAGAGATGATGTGGCGAAGGAATGAACTTTTCGTTTTGTGTCGTGGCCGTGGCAATAATATTTATGTACACATGCATGGAGAAAAGAAAAACTATTGAAGTAGAAAACACCATTTTTATCATGAGCCTGAAGTGATGGTCTGTTATGATGCTGCGTGGACCATCTTCATAGATGCTATACAGAACAGCCACCACAACTATGAAGAATTTTTAAACAAAAAGTAGCTTTGTTGAAGAAATATTTAAAATGCATAACAAGTGAAAAAGTCACAAATATTTATCAACTTTATCCAATACGTTAAGATGTTGAATGCACTGATAACAGGATCTCCATAATATTTTGGCCTTTGCCCTGTCGCATTTCCATCATCTTTTATACGATAGTATTTTGTTTAAAATATGATTTTTAATCATTAATGTAATCTTCGTGGTTTTTCCAGAGAGTAAAAGATGCTTGGTGGGTTCAAAAGAAATGGCAAATGAAATGAGTGGAAAATATTAGAGATCCTTTAAGCCTACATGCTACATAAAATGAGCTGGAAGTCGTACTTCAATTAAGAAAATCGTGTAGGTATGTCTGTATGTATGAATTGCAAGTTTGCAAATAAATGAATGTAAATAAGCTTATCAGTTTTTATAGAAAACGATAAGTATCTCGTGTTTTTATTGACAATAAAACTCAAGTTTCCAGAAATCATAGTAATGATACTCAAGAAATTTCATGCATGTTGCATGCACTTTACTACTTATATCTTCATGTGTTGCAAGTGACAAGTTTGACAAACACCAATTCAAATTCAAGCAATTTTTTAAACTTAAAATTCAACTAATTTTAATTGCGAAATGGCAGATAACATAAGCGGTAGTTTCTAAAAATGGTTTCTAAAATTATGTCTAACAGTTGTTGTGAAAGCCAATGCATGAATGCACCATTATTTTACCATATATTTTGGTCAAAGCATATTATGTTTTTATATTTCATCTTATTTTTTATGTTGATTGTTAAATTGCGACTTTTGACAGTCGCGGCTCGCCAAAATAAAATGATATTTATTTTGACATACATAGAACTTCTTTTCTCTCTCCCACTTCCACGCGGGTGAACCTATTCAGGTAGGCGTTAAACGTGGCTGTGATATTTAATTAGCTAGCAAAATAACACATTTTCACAGTACTGTTTCTTAAACTAGGTAAATTACTTTAGTGTCCACAACATTACTTATGTCTATGTGATCTAGTAATCCTAAGTTCATATCAATATAAACAGTTTACTCTCTTCGTGTTTTCTTTTATTGTAAATATAGACAAGAACCAGAACTTGCTAACGATTCAACGATTGTATTATAAATATCCGTAATTATTGAAAAACACATGCCTAGCAAATGTTAAGAAACTGTAATCATTTAAAAGTGAGCTTACTTATAGGTAAAGATTTCACTGACAAATAAAGTACTGGGCTTGTTTCAGCGCTTCAAAACTATCTGATCTTCTGGCAAACATCAGCACAACAACGCTAACTTGATACTCTATAATTTACTCGTAAAGACTTAAAGAACTAATTTCTGTGCCTAGATTAATTAAACTCCATTAGCAGATGCCTTCGCGAAAAGTTGACGCATATCGTGAAGTGCCTTGAGAACGTTGCTTGCAAATCTAGTTGAGTCCTGGAAAAGAAACCAAGATAAATAGGCTTAGCATCAAGCAACAACAGTTCAAACGCTCCTTTTATGGTTCAATTCAAAATGCTAAATGGGTAGTATTATTTCCTAGAACTTACAGTCTCTGGAGAGCTCTTCTTGGACGAGACATGGAAGAAAATTAAATTTTCTCCTGCAATTATGTATGAGACTCCATACCCATCATCAGCTACAGGACCGAATCCACCACCGGCAGATATGCAGTCTGGATTAGCTATCAGGTCTAATTTACTTGTCTGACCGTGTGGAGTTTGAGAGGTTGATAATCTCCACGGCTCGCTCAATACTTCCTATACCATGCAATAACATCCAAAAAATAAACTCTAGTTTTCCGTTATAAACATAATAGCTTGGTAATATACAGAAGATAAGGTTGATGTTTCGTACCTTCAAAAACGGAGAATCAATTTCCAGGTACTTGGAAATAACATACAGGCAAAACAAGTGGCGATCAATTCCTCGGCCAACCATAGCATCTTGATATCCACGCTGATGTTGCTGGCATGCTTTCCGCAACAGAGCAATCTTTTCATCATTCTTTAAGGATAGTAAACAAGATTGATTACTAAGTGAATTAAGCCTATGAGTGATACCACAAAATCAATGCCCTCTTCTATACGCTTACCGAAACAGAAGAATCCTCCATAGCTTGTACCCACGCACAAGACTCAAGGGAGCAGGGTCGCACCGTTTCGGTTCTACCTTCTTTAAACAACCTTGTCATGGAGGCCTCGTATGTTAAATTGAATCTGCCAGCATCCTATTATTTTTAATGAGTATTAGATGCTTGTCTTTTGAGCTTCCATGATTTATGCAATCGTTAAGTCAGAAATTGCAAAAAAAAATATTTTCTATCAATATACCCTATAATAAGCAAGCTGAAGGGCCATTTGGATGAAGGCATCTGGGCTAACTTTACAAGACTTCATGAAGCCTTTGCCGTAAACGTCACAGACAAGAAGTTTCAAATCGACATCATTGAGAAGCGCCAATGCACACTGTGAGGCATATTCAATTGTTTCAAGGCAATCGGAAGGAATTTCCCATTTTAGACGAGTTGGCTGGGGCAATTCAACATGTACGGTTCCATTTGTGTTACCAGCAGCATCATATCTAAGAATTTTAAAAAGAAATCACATAAGCTTTCATTTCCATGCATGCACAAATTCACAAACAGTCAAAAGCAAGCAGTGCTCAAAACTTGTAAAAGCGGTGCAGTTTAGTCAGTGTTAGTGCACATGCTAGGGTTTTAAAGAGAAAAAATACATGAGTGGATTATTCGAGAAAAATTAAGTGTATTATATACTTGTTAAATGTAAAAACAGGAAACATTAATGTAAAATGCAACTTTATACTGTAATATTAACGATCGAAGCATTGTAAAGGGGTAATCAAAGACTAATAATAATGTTGTGAATAACACATACTTAATAGATTAAACTCATTCCTTTTAGAAATATACTGTGCTGAATACCAATTTTATAATTAGCGTTGGAAAACTACATGGATGTTTCTATAAAAACTCTTTGAATTGTTTTCCATGCAAAATTATATTGGTATAAAAAATGCATGCAAAACTGTTTATATAGACAATCTGGTAGTAAACAAAAACTGAGAAGCACGATTGAGCATGCCACCAACACAAACAAAACTTGAAAACATAAATTGAGTATAAATAAAATACGTAATAAATAAATAAATAAATCCCTTGAGATAATTGTTTTAAAATAAAACATAAATAAAACCATCGTGAAATGAACAGTTTACCCTTGCTCGTGTTCTTCGGCTAAACAGAATTCCCATAAATGTGCCATAACAGGCGCGTCTGACCTTTAATGAAAATGGTGAATTAATATTTGACCAACAAAATAGTGCAAAAATGTGCATCATAAAGGCAAACTTAATCTCAGGTCGGCAACTGAACTCGCTAAACATCACATTCCATTTGTTTCCTAAGAAGTGTTCAATAATATTCATGCCTTATCGAAAAGATACTTGGTAACTCTAAAAAAATGGTTTGGTTTGCATGCACAAGCCAGGAAACAGACTTCAATATTTGGTTAGCTATAAAAAATGCAGCAGTATTAAAGCAGTATTGATGGTGCTGAAAAGTGGAGGGTGTTAGGGAAGAAGTTTATTGCAGTAGAGAAGAACTAAGTGCGCTACTCCCTTTAGACAGAGGACATATTCTACTAGGAGGTTAAAAATAAGAAGGCTTAGTCAGTTTTGTGGAAAACACATTATGAATTTTACCCTTTTTCGAGTTCTTCAGCCAAGATGAATTCCCACATGTGGGACATTACCGCAGCGTCCGCCCTTTTCAAAGAACATTCACATTCGAGGATTAATCACAAATGACACAATATGTTTGCATTTAACATTCAAATCAAAAGCCGTATTGATTGGACTATGACATCCAAAATGGCATAAGTTAGAGGGTATTACGGCGTTACGGAGTACATGCGCTACCCGAAGAATACAGTGCATGCGCACTTCATGCATTAAGCAATTATAAATATTAATAATAAATACTAAATATGTATACACACAAAAGACATATCTACTAATCACATTGAGATAGTCATAAACATGTTGCCTCAAAGATTCTGGATTAATACGACTTGGGATGAATCCACATATTTGCCAACCTGAGAAAAGTAACTGACTAGATTACTAGCAGTTCATCAAAGGTTTTTGTCAACTTACCATGAGTGCTCTGCATTAAATCCCATCTAAAATAAACACCAAATAAATAAGTTAAGTACTTATTCAGAGTACACCCTCATTTTTCCTTGCACGTAGCAAACTTACTCTTCCGTTTTTTCCAATGACAAGCGTAAATGATTTGTCGAACCAACGATCATATCCGTTTCCGTGAAGCATCCGAGCAGCGAAATGGTTCAACTTGGTTATGTCTTTGATGTCAAAATCATATTCGTCTTCATCCAAGGCGACAACAAAGGCCGCTTTCTCGATAATATCTAAAGAGACGCGATTTGGTCCCTTGGAGAAATACTGCTGACGAGTTTTCGCCCAACTAGTTCTATCCCAAGCGGTAAGCGCTGCAAGTTTTTCTTCTCCTTTCTCAGGCACAGATTTTGCGTCATCAAGAATTCGCTGAAATTGTATCTGGAGCTCTGCTGGCAGCATCAGACGAGCCTTATAATAAACAGGCATTCTATAGTAACAGCCTTTGTGGTAGACTGCGATCCAAGTACTGTCGTCCAAATGTTGGATACGATCAGTCTCTTCCCCAGGTAGACGGGTGGTGTTGAATACTCTCTCATACTGCCATGAGCACAGTGGTACCAGACCTTGGAGCATTATCTGTCAAATATTGTTTAAAACATTGTATTTTTTCCGGTAATATTTCTCATCTAATTTGTACTTCTAACTTGTACACAACGTACCGGTTCCAAATACTGACGCTCAATAGCCCGACGGAACATAAGAGCTCCGTAGGTAATGTTAGCAGCCCGAGCAGATTGTACTGTCGTTGGATGAATTAGAATAGCGTCCAATCCATAAAAGTTTGAGTTCACCATAATTGGTGTTCTTCCGCGCAAGTACACGTACTCTTCCCACCAGTCACTTACGTAATTAGAGGCCCACCAGTACTTCAGGACTAGATATCTTTGCAATTTACGTCCGATGCCACCCTTGAATTCGTTTGCTAGTCGTTCCAGCCTCACGTAATTTTCATCATCGCGCAGCGGTCGGACTGATCGCAAATACTAAAAGTCAAAATGATAAACATATGTTTCTATTCTATTTGTCAATGTTATGGGTATTTATCAATATGCACATGGGTATTTATCAAGAATCTGCATAAAAAATAGGTAACATACCCGCGACATTGTATCATCCAATTTTGGTAATGGTAAGGATGGCAATGACCCCTGGAAGCTGTACAGCATAGGCCGATTCCAACCGGAGAGGAGCTTGACTGCCACCACCCACAGTCTCGTGGCGAGTGAGGGTTTCGCCCCTCGTCCACGTTGTTCGAACATCCATCCTGAAAATAATTAGACGAACGTGTATCTTGTTTGATTGTGCTCAAAATCGCATTAAAATTATTCCTTGGTCACCAAGATAACTTACCTTTGTACTGGAACAACAACCTGAGCAAGTTACGAACAGCAAAAATAGTCGTTCCCCAGATCCCGATGCCCACAACCGTGCAGCTCAAACCTTCGCCCAGAGGCCCGCTGGGCAAATAGTTGCTCATCCATGGAATAAGCCCATATGTAGGATCATATCCTGCGTAATAAACTGATCCTAAGGTAGCTACAGAGACCGTTAAGCCTTTCAGCGAACCCGGATAAATTCCGCATCTAACGTTATTCTGTATGAAAAAAAAACATGTCCCGTTAAATGGCAGGTCACTTTATGTTACAGATGATAAATAGCATTTCAAGACTCTTTTGGTGCAACATAATAATATTAGTTTCACTTTTCTACTAAATACGTACAAGAAAAATTTCCCCGTGATCCTCATAAGTTTTTGATTTTTCTTGACTACTCAAATCTTCTGAAGCATTTATAGCTAACATTTTGATGCCACACCAACACACACAATTTCTTTTATGAATAGAAAATTTCCTAGATTCGCTACATAAGTCGTATACTTTTTCGAAAATTAATTTCCCGTGAACATTTAGTTGAAATCAAACTTAAACTATTATATCTTCAAGCAAACTGAAACTACACTGATTTTCGTATGAATAGTTAAGTTACTGCCACTGGACACTTGGGGCATGACACAAGGAAAACAGGTGAACATGTAACGGTGTCCAGGGCCGCACAACACTGACTGACCACTTTGACGTTGTTTTATTGCTTCGCATTGATAGCAATTTGAAGGAGGCGTAGGGGATTAAAACTTACAATGCTACTGCCTTTGTTTTGCTACGTGAAAGGGTTAACTTTCCTTTCACATCCCCAAACCAGCCAAGCAATGCACGTGTCTCCTAGCCCAAAATCGCAGCCAATGAAAATTATTGTCCCATAAGACTGTTAGCTTGGTCAACAACACTACACAGGGAACCCAGTTTTTATCTTTCAAATAATTCCTTTAGGTACCCAAGGACGTGCAAAGTCCGATCATTTTTCCAAAAATAACAGTATCTCAGCTCTCTGCAGAAATTATTATGGGATATGTGACAATGCTATGACAATGTAGAGACAATGCTTGTATTATTTGTCTGGTGCTGATGCTCTGTCGGTAAATAGCATTCTAGGGTTCCACAGGTTTCCGGGATTTATTGACCTTGTTGTTGGTTACAATACACCAACTAACTCAACTTGAGGACAACGTATGATAATGTTCAGATACTTCTCATAGATGATGAAAAAGGAAAGGAGAGATTATTTAGAACAAGAAAGAAACAAAGATTCCGTTGAAACGATGTGCCACAGCAGCACCGTTCCTGTTGGCTGCGCTAAAGACACAGCCCAGCAATATACTAACAGCAAAGTAACGCCAACAACTGGAAAGGGTGAAGGAAGTTCGATTCATGTTACATGAATCATGTAGGCGATTTGTTCGCAAGTTCATAACGACACCAGATATTCATTAGACCATTTCATGCGTAAGTTTCTTTATGAGTCTGAACAGTAATGTATAATTGCACTATTACTTTTACTTATTTTTTTTTGCTAACTTCTTCGTTTTACTACGCCATTATCATAGTCGTCAGTAATATTTAAGTATCCTGTCTGCCGTTGTTGCAGTTACCAGAGCCATGTAAGTGTAGTGTTAATGCATGAATGATAATCAGTAGAAGGTAAGAGGACAAATCTCTCCCACAAGTGCAGTAAGCCATCAAGATTTCTGTATGTTGGTCAACGCAACAACCTCCATTTACCTCTTTATCGGCTCAAGCAGCAGTATGGTACACAGTGCATCAATATGTAAGACAAATTGTGAATGAACAATGAAAGGGACATTCAAAAAAAGATTACACACATGGATAGTGTCGTCTCTCTCTCTAAATTGTCTTTGATCAAGAAAAAGGGGTTCAACACCACTAAAAATGAGGTTGTTGCTTCTGCGCTCTCCCCTCTTTCTTAAAGATGCGTTAAATTAAGACTCTTTATAGGTATATTATAACCAAGTTTATAGTACACCAGTGCAAGTTACACAGTTTTCAATGCACAATGCATGTTCTGGCATACATTACTATTACGTGCCTACATGATTTTTGTGTAGCCCACGTACGTAAAAGCGACGACGCTAACCAGTTAGATCTCACATTTAAATGCATAAATTTAACAAAGTTGGTCCTCTGTTTCTCTTAATAAAGAGTGCGAAAAAAGTATGTTGACGGTCTTGTATCAAAGTTTTAGATGCTACATTGAGCATTGCATTGTTTGGTGAACCATCTTGCATTTTGCCAGAGGCACTGTTAAATTATTTACTTGCTAGTTCGACAATAACGACGAGACATTTGCGCAGTAGACGTACAACGTAAAGCTTAGCTTCTGCCGCCACAATACACGCAACCAAAATTGATTGCTGATGCATCTACAATTATAGTAAGATGGAGAAACCTATTAAAGTCCGCACATGGCTGCTAATCAGAATAGATTAATACGATTATTGATATTTGTGTTTTTCATTATAACTCTTATTTTTATATATCTTTGTCATCTTTTTTTTGTCATGCTCAATTCCACCACACTGGCCTAGATCTCACCTCAAGCTGCTGCGATGTGATCTTCTCTTTCCATTTCTTATGAACCATTTGGCAAGTTTGTGTTAGATGCGCCAAATATTGTGATGTGTTATGCGAGAATAAAACATAAAAACAAGTCATGCAATAATAAAATTCTTTTTTCCTCTGCACGTAACTGGAATTCCAACAAAGGTGGAAAAATATAATTTTTTGTTTTCCTCGTTTCTCACTAAAATGCTAAATATCTGGCAATGCCAATTCCAACTTTGCATAAAATTTCTCAATCTTGGACCAAAGTATACAAGAATACAAGGTTCCACGTCAGTATTATTGCTAGAATAACCAGACAAACATTGCCGTTTCTGTATGATTGATGACTAGCGGCAGTCTTTACAACCTTTAATGGATCAATAGATAAAATCACATTAAGCAATACACTGCATTTTCCTTAAAGGAAACTAACTACAAAGCCAACAAAAATTACATAGATAAATGCAAATTGCTGTAGCACAGCATCCTCTTCTTGGTGCATTAAATATAATTTGCAAACATTCTTGAATAAAAATAACTAGTAGAAAAGGTGAGTAGTGACATCAGCCAATACCTACATTGTTCCTCCTTCCAAAAACAACCCGTGCGCAAAAAAATGTGAAATGGACTTTGGACTTGAAACATTTTCGTTAAAACGCTAGGGCAATTTTTTGCAAAACGATGATCATGATGATCTTTATATAGCGTGCAAACTGCAAAAACTCATTTTTGCCGAGTGTGTCTGCGCTCCTAGTAGGTAATACCATTAACAAAAAATTAAAATGCACATTGTAGTACCTGTATTTTCTTCAACTACATAACTGCAAACGGCAATAAAAAGAGATAGTGATAGTAAGTGGAAAAAACGATATAATTGCACTAGGAGGCATAGCACAGTCGTCATCATCATCATCATCATTGAAGCTTCAGCTTCAACAGCATCAAACAAGTTTTTTAGGAAGTCCAAAGTCCACGAGAGAAAACGCCATTTATTCACTCGGTTGTGCAAGCTTGTTAGCCTCATTCGCTCGTAAAAATCCACACTCACCAAGTGCAAGAGCAAAACAACAGCCATACAACAACAGCAGCAGAACATCAGCATAATACACACTTAAAAAAGAAACCACACTCCTTCCATTATTCCTCCACATCAGGCACATCAACAAACAGAAACAGAAAACTGCGATGATAGCACACACATCAAGTATGAAGGCAGTTTCGAGTAGGTAGTAGTATAGGTATCTAACGACGAGTTCAGCAAACCATACAAAACCATGACTCCTTATGAATAAGTATCCTTATCATCATAATATCCCAGCTTTAACCAGATATAGTGACATGGCATGAAGGAAAACACAGAAAAGGCTTACTACGAAAGCAATCACACAGGTACTTTTAACTTTTAACTATCCTTTCGTGACAATGAGCCTGTTACGTGCTTTATGGTATCTATACTAAGAAACCTAGCCAGGGAAACAATAATGCCTTCTTTTGTGACGCAGTCACTTTATTGGGATATGCAGGAATACTTGAATCCCTGCAACACTCTGGTAGCATGACATGAAAAACAGAGCAGTGGGTACATTGTCGGTGTGAAAATTGAAAATTTAATTAATTTTATGACAACTAAACCATGAATCACCACATTGCCCCTAACAAACCCTTACGTTACGACCATTTTTTCTTGGAGAACTGAGTAAATACATGACATTGGAACCTAAAACCTAAATGGTAATCTTCCATTAGGCTATAGTCCATGTTATCGATAATAGATTTTAAGCATGTATATATGATGTGTACTTATCATCATCAACCAGTAACCAGGGCGGCGGCAGCGGTTTGACAAGACTTTATAACAATCCCGCAAACAATATTTACCAAAATCCTCTTCTGTCTAGATACATGTACAGACGGGACTGTGTATCCATCAATAAAAAGGATTACTATGAGTGCAAACATTATAAAAATAGTAATCATAATCATATTATTCTTATCGATCAATGTCCAATCATAAGAGTAAACATCAATTTGTATTTTGTGAATCGAGTAAGGTCATTCAACAATGACGTCCTATTGGTGATGGTGTCAAAGTCCAAAACAGATAGTGCTCTCAATTCCACAAAATGACGTTTACTGTGCTTTTGGCATGTTCGGGCTTATTCGCGAGTGTCGAGAGCATAGCAAAAGGAGCAGAGCAGAGGCATGTCAAAAATGAATGAACAGAAAATTTGCTCCAAAACATACACAAACCATTTTTGCGCGTGTGGACTTGTGAGCCATCATTAATAGGCTTGTTGTGTGTGTATGCTTTTTAACTACCTATTTGTCACAGGAGGGCTAAAAATGATAAGAAGGATCACTTTTGGCAACAGGACAACATTTACAAAAGTCGACATAATACATCAGCCAGCTTTTTCTATGATGACGCATTTAATATCAACTAAAAGACAAGTAAAACAGAAATTTGCCATTGTAGTCTAAAAGGAAATTGGTTCAATTATTTATGGCCAACATGTCTGTATATTTCATATAAACTTTATATGTTTTCCTAGCGCCATTTATGTTTCGTTTTGGAGGCATGGAACATGCATATTATGTGGCTTTTTCCATGCTTTACATAAACTGCAAATTACATACTAGAATCCCCACAATGCGAAACAATCACGTATTGAACGATTAAATTGCTCCTTTAATTGGCTGACTGTGTGAATAAAATAATTATGGCGATAAATGATTGACGTGTGTGTTTATCCTGAATACGTGCTGCTTTTTGGAAAAAGTTTCAACGGTTCGGGTTCAGGTCGAACCAAAGACAAAGTCTAGAGTTTAGAGTAGAGGACACATTGACATTTTGACACATCTTTAAAAGGCTGATAACAATAATGACGAGGAGGATAATGATGAGGATGGCCAAAAATGATGCGGCAATAGTATGATAACAACAGTTTTTGGATGCATAAAATGGGAAACTGATTTTCACTTACGTATATTCTTTGGCCACGCTTTCTCCAGGATCTCTTGCCAGACAGCCAGATGAGGTTGAGTACCTCGCGATCAAAGTTCAAATTGAATCCATCATGCGTAACACTTAGCGAAAAGGCGACAGCGGAATGGGCTTCTGCCATCCTTTGTATTCAAGAAGACGAAGGGCCGCCACGTGAAAATGAAGGTTCCTCCTGTGCACCACCACACTTTCACCCTCCAAAAAAATTTCTATGGGCAAAGTGCCTGATGCCTGTGCCCAAAGTGCGCAACCCTAATGAACAACTCCCAAGATGGAGGAAATAAGTGGACAAGACACCCGCTCCGTCCAACATCTACTCAAGGAATATTGTATTTTCTGAGCCGAAGCTGAACTTTTAGTCTACATCTCAGCTGAACTCTTACTCTATATCATACAGAGAGCTTGCAAGGCAAAAGGCAAGCTTGATGTGTGTGGATCTTGGCTCTCGCACACAGAATCACAAATCCACTGCAATAACAGACCACAGAGCTTGCATTCATTCATTTCCACTTCTTTTTGTGGCTCTCAAAAATGTGCATGCAGCACACTCCGTATCACAAGTGGCAACCATTAGTCTCAATAACTAGCTACTCACCATACTCCGTCTGTAGATGGCGCGTCATTTATCCTGGCATACCTATGCATAGGTCGACTGTTGACTGACTAGAATTTCCACAAACGTAACCATGAATTGTCGGAAGTTCGTGATAGTGATGAAATCAATTTTTTGAACCATTCAATGATTTTGCAACTAAACTGTGAACGCCAAGTGATGCTACTTCATGGCCCCAAGCTAACCAGCTCAAAGTACACTATTATGATGCATTTTTGAAATATGAATTTTAAACTACTTTAAGATTGCAAAACTGCATTTTTCATCGACTTGGTTTCCACAGCAAGTCTTCTTCCTTCCTAGAAATTGATTTTGATCTTTAAAATAACAATCAACTCCATAGGAATAAACGAATCAGCTATGTAAAATAGTAGAATAGTAGCATTGCAACAAACTGCACTCTTCATCTTTGATTTTTTTCATTTATTCTGTGATGGTTGTAATTATGTCCCTAAAACAAAATATACTTCCTTCATCCTTATAAATTGATCGACATAAGAATAAAAATATGTACATGGCAAAGTACATATTTTTATTAGAAAACGTTTTAATAATTGATAATTACTCATATTTTTATGTGTTGTTGTTACCTTTACATTTGCATGTGAACTTACTTATTATGTAATTTGTTTAAATGCAGTGGCAGCTAATTATACACTCTAATAAAATCTTCAAACAAGTGATCAGCCCGCCTAGTACATTGATAATGCATAACTAGTGCATAAATTAATGAAAAATCGTTATGCAGTGAAAAAATGTTTATCTTCTAGCATGTACTATGTCATTATTTATTACTAGATTCTAGGGATGCAATAAATATAAATTGATAAACATATTGACAAAATTCGTCATAAATTTCTGCAAACCAGTAATAATGGGTAATAAAAAAAGTTTTGAGGAAAATGTCACCTTCAGGCAAAGGAGCGAGGTCATCTTTCTGTTTTTCGTCGTAAACAATATTAAAAGTCATTTGTACAAAAACGTGCATAAATAACCAAAGTTGCGTACATCATATATCATATCATGAAAAGAATATTGCAAGTCCTTCAAGATTATGCGGACATGGAGCGTGCTGCGCAAAGAGTTTTTCATGTTCATTATTTTTCTACATTTTGGTATGAAAAAATTAAGTCAACTTGCTTCTACTGCGCCGTCATTAGTGACTCAACCGAAAGTGATCATGGTACGCGAGCAAAAAACAATTAGCGAATACCTTTTTAACAAAATTTTTATTGTCTTATGCGATGGCGATACACATATCAACATGTCCTTAGAAAATCTCTTGCAGTCATTGATTGAATAAAAACTGAGGTGCATATCCTTTTTACTGACTGAGATAACTAGCCGGTTCCTTCCATTTCTAACGCATTGTTCCAAGCTAGCTGTTACTATGAAAATCTGCTGATATAGCTGCACCCACCATCCATCAGTTATTCATATGGACACTAATAATTACATTCTGATGTTGGATTAGTTGGATAGGTTTATCAATCATTAGCACTATGATCATGGCCATTCGTCACCTCATTGGCACACCATTAGAGAGTTTTTTTTCATGTGCTCGCTACTCAGTCTTCTATTGCTCTAAAATACTTCAAATCCTTAAAAAGTCATCTTTCATTTTGTATGCAACTGTTGAATACATACACCTAAAACTTCCTATATAAACTTTCATTTTTTGCACAAACTATAAAACAAATGAATTAATAGTCCCCACCGATTTCTACTATAGCATCACACGTCGTTGTCAACAACGGATTAAAAGTTCCTAGTAGGGCTACTAATAATTACTATTTTATGCTAACAATTATTATATATTGTAACTTTCGGTTGAATAACAACTTCTGCTGACCGTCATCATTTACGGTCCACTACCAATGCCTTTCGATTATCTAAAATGAACGTCGTTGACATCAAGTACATATTTGCCTAACTAATGTTCACAGATTATTCTAAATACCTACCACCTAGGTAGATAGATAGGTACGTCAGTTTTTCCATATTTAAGAAGTTTCCTTTCAAGCAGTTATTTCATTGCCAATCATGTTTCATCATCATAATCATCAACGTCAAACTCAGAGACTGGGTGGATCAACATACATAACAAGTAAAAAATGTATCACTGAAATCTATAGAGCATGAAAAGTTTAGTCGTAATACTATCCTACCGACATGCTTTTGACGAGCGTTTTTTGTCTGATTGAATTGTTGACTTAACAGCAATTCTCAACTCAAGAGCTATTAATCATTGTTGCTTTACTTCTAACATTTGATGCTGCAGTAACTAACAACAACAAATGCCTGATTTATTTTCTGACAAAATGAGATGCTAAACACAAAATCACAAGTAACTTACAATTTACTTGCAGTAGTATCATTATTACTACAACTACAGTGCTGGCTATCCCAGATGGTGTAATTGTTTGCGTATATTGATATTCTGAAGTTTATTACTCTAAAGTATACATTTAATCGTATCACGCAATTTATACGCACATCTTAACTGTTTTTCTGTATTGATCGAATGTATTATGTAAAAAAGAAAATGCATGCATGAAATTCGAGAGGCGCATTAGCACAAGTAAGAATGACCATAAAAAGTTTTTAATTACATTTTTTCTTATCTACTACGTGGCGGCATCCTTAGTAAAGAACACAGCAGTTCTTTTCAATCTCTGCATTTGTAACTTACTCTCACCGTAAATAAATCAGTCAGACTAATGAATTACAACGATGAAGAGCTAAAGTAGTAAACTACTAATCGCATGTAGTAAACGCAGAGAGAAGAGGAGGAAGATTAAAAACTTGAAATAATAATATTGATTATTTGGGTGCAGTCATGTCATATTACATTAATTGGTTGTAGTTACAGGTTACAACTATAAATAACATATTGCTTCTGAATAATATGTACAGTAGTCATGTTATTTTTCCGTTGGATTTAATTGAATGATTCTACGTAATCGTATTATTGAGGTATATGGTTAATGCATTATGACATTTATTATTGCCTTATTACCACGATAAAAATTCTATAGCTACGGTTTTATCATGAATGTGCACTTATATTTCTTTGCCGTTTCACTGAAAATTCTTGGTCGTTTACGTAAGACGTTTCCTTCTCTTCAAGACAGACTCCTCATTATAATCATACCCAAAGGCTCCTGATCCATCATCTCGTTATATTATGGGGAAATAACGATTACGAAAACACACAAAAATGTAACAGACTAACCAATATCCAAATCTTCATTACCATCACAATTCACAAATGATCGTTCAAGCCAAAGTCAACATCTTGCTATTATAACACATAAACAACTAGCCTAAATTATTATCAAATTGCATGACGATATAAAACATTGACCAGTTTTGCCCTGCCAAGTGAGCAGTTAGTTGAGTTGAAGTGATTCTTGATCAGTAGATTTATGATTTTGTTTCTGAAGCATATCATCCTTACATTAAGCTCTTTGCGAGAACAGTACCGTCATTGTTTATCATCCCCATGGCCAACGCACAAAGTGCCCAACTTGAAATTTATTGCGAGCAAACTGCAGTGATAGATAACTCATAATATCATGCATGTTGATTGATTACCGATAGCAAAAAAGCAATTATTTATAGAACATGCAAATTATTTCTTTAAGAATCATCTTGCCAACGGTCAGAGGGAAGCAGTTGCCTTTAGAAGGCTACAAAATTTCTAGTGGATTGCTTCTAGTGAAGTGACACTGAGCAATGATAAGTTAATAGCTGTTAGAAGGCGTCTAAGGAACAATTAAGGGGAAACGACGTCACTTACATTGCCATAATGTCAAACCACTTTGTAAATAGCACTATTAAAGTTTTTCGCGTAGAATGCATTTGGCATTAGTTTTCTGAAAGATCATTTTCTGTACACTGTCCAGTTTTGCAGCAACAATCTCCTGCAGAGCATTCACACTTCATCAAATCAACAACATCCCAACAGTCATGAATAAGTAAACAGACATATACGACAGGTCATAGGACTACAATTCATCGAACAAGAAACAACCTGTTATAGCTCTTTTATAGTAGTTTTATGCAACTGATTAATGTGTGATATTGTGGATTGTGCATTACGTTTTTTTTACTGAACTTGTGCTGTATATTACTTTGTGTCCATGTGAGTATTTAATTTTTTAATTTTAAAACTTCATGTTTGGGTTCCTGTAATGAGGCACTCAACGTAAGAGGAGGTACGTTTTCACTTCTCCGAAAATGATCTTAAGAACAGTTCATCTTAATATCTCAGCTTCAATATAACATCAGCTATTGCGCTCATTTTATATTTAATATATGCATAAGATTTAATCAAGCTGTTTACTTACATTTACTCACTGTATGCTAAATATCATACATGATAAACATTTAGCATAATTCTCTGAAACAAATAAAAACCGTTTCCTGTAAAATAATTCTCAGAAGATTTCATAGTGCAAAATTGTCTAAAAGCATAGCAATTTTTTCTGGGAAATTTCAAGTCTTACATTTAACGTAAAGCTTTTATCTATTCTCTTTGGACTCTAACAAAAATTTTAAAGTTTACATGAGCTTAACACTCGGTGGCGTTTTAAAGTGGTGCCTTACACTACTTACCATAATGAGACTAGTATCTTTATTCTGCATTTTTAGAACAAATACTAGTATTTCGTCAACTTTTAGACATTTCTTTTCTGGGGAAATACTCGCCAAAGAAGATTATTTCCAGCAACAATGCTCTCTAGTAGATTGTGATTGTATCTTGTTCAAATGTATAATTTCTTATCACAAAATGTCATCTTTACCGCATCTTGCATGTTTCTTGCCAAGCAAAATTCTCCGATACAAAAACTCGTAAAGCTGGTGCAGAAAGTGATGTGCTCCGAAACCAGCAGCATTTTCTCTCATCCTGCTAATACCTTCAAAACTGACACGAAAAGTTGTATCTTTTTCCACTACATTTATTGTTGATACTATATACGCTTTTGAAAAAGAAGTTTAAAACTTAGGAATTATTTAGGATTATGTTGATTAGACAAGAAATGTATTTATTGCTGTTACAAAAACAAAACTTAACAATTAGCATCAAACTTTATGATTTTTGCATTTAATATTGCTAAAGTGCTTACTATTTCACCGAAAACTTTTACTTACAGTTTACATAATATAGTAGAAGTAGATGCAGATGAACAGAGATAATCACAGGAATATTGACTGACACGAAGGACGATTTCAAATGTACGCATTACGTAGCATGTTACTTAATTACTCGCGTGCTCTTCCTTCAACTTGTAGCCATGTTTAATACTTCTAGGTTTATATGGGGCAGGTATAACATAAGTACATAAACATATAATATACATACATAATGAAATTATAATAATACCCTTTTGCTTTTTCCTCGCATAACATGAAATGCGTTTCATGCGCAATTAATTAACATAATCTTTACTGAGTTAATCTTCCCTGTCCCATCTCTTCTTAGAAACTTCAATTTCTAAGCCCAACAAGAGAATATATTTAGTTGAATTCATATCAAGATGAAAATAGGGAAACCCGTGAGACATGAGCATATATCATCATTCTACCAAAAACTCCTTCCTCCGAAAGAGACGCTCAGTCAGTCAATTTCTGTTTTAGAAAGCATGTCAGTGCAGCTGGTTGGTATCGGAAAATTACCGAGAGTGAATGAAATACGACGAGTAATTAAAGTCAGTCTGCGTGAAATGTTCAACTACGTACAAAAATCTCATTAATAATTATACTTCAAATTTAGTGATCGCAGAAGAATGACTTCAGAGAACCGACATGGCAGACAAATGCAACAAATCAGCATGCAAAAAATGACCCTTTCAGGGTTAGTCGACGGGAGAGCTGCAATGCAATCACTTGCAACTTATTGTTAGTTGAATGACATTGCGGCACTGCCAGCATATTGATTATCTATCTACCTACCTTACGTAAAGTCACAATGATGTTTTTGCGATCGGAAAAATATGTAAATGTAGGCTTAAATTGAAATTTGGAGAACTATTGTTGTGAACGTGATAGTTTTACTTCAAGTAGCAGATCAATTTGATCGGTAGTGAGTAGGCCTTACCAGCAGAAAAAAATGCAAGAGGACGGAGTGCGATATTCTTTGCGATCGGGCTTGGCTTGTGACTCACGATGATGCTTACAGTCTTTGGTTACATTTTTGCCAATCATGGTTATATATTATTCACACTTGCATGCGCACACAAATAATCCGAATCTGTTCTTTTTGATCAATATAACGTGCATTTGCACAACGTTCCACCGTATAATTCCGCAGTTGTCTCTCAAGAGCAATAAATTTTCATCAACAAAAAAGGAAGGTACTTTAGCATACGTGCCTTATCAAAAATAAGAAGACATATGCGTTATTTATAGGCATAAATTTTACAAAACATACATGAATGTTTTCCAAATCATCCAAAAAACAAAACTAATGTAATCGCAATCACTTAATCATCGATACATTTAGAACAACTGCTTGTGGATTCGTTAAAACGGACCAAGGCTACTGCCGACTAGCTTTGCACAACTTACAACTTCCGAGCTTCAAGCCTATCAATTGCATTCAGTTAGACTGAAGGAAATTGTATAACAAAAGCATTATTAACATGCAAATGCCTTCATCCAGATAGTGTTTCTGCTTGGTTTGAGCTGAACAATTTTTATTTTAAATGTTTGTTTGTTGGTCTGTTTTGAATTTATCTTAACTCCAGTTCACCTTCCATTTTGTCTCAGAGTAGCAAGAAACTTTCCCACACTTTTATAGGATGCGCGTAGGCACTACATTCGTATGCAAAATAGTATATCTGGGTAGAATAATAATAATAAATCCATTCATAAGCCTATGCTTTTTAAAGCAACATCATCATGATATGCACGACTTTAGACCTACTATAATTGCTATTATTATGAATATTTTTCTTTTTTAAATGTCTGGCCTAGCATAGAAGTATCATTTATAATTTCAGTACTATTCAACTTCCGACAGAAAAACGTTTCGAATAGAGAGGCACTCTTATCTTTGAGAGTCACTACTACTTTTTTGTTGTGGCAACCGAAGTTTGAATTCGTGAAGTAATATTTTTCCCTGTCGTTGTATAATAAGTGCAGCATAACAATTGTTAAAATCAGATTTTCAAATTTCACCATTATCATTACCGTCCTCTTTCTAGCAAGCAGCCAAAATATTCTTTAGAAATGGTCAATACATGTAAAATCATAAAAATAACATAATATAGAAGTTTCCCTTGTGGTAGCTATTCTGGCTATCTCACATTTTCATATTTATAGGTTTTTGCCATTTTGGTCACTTTGTGTTCCTCCTCAGCAAGTACATTTACATGTCCGTGTAATACAAGGTATACAGTGCGCTCACACTCCTCCTGGTTTTATTGCTACCATTACTCCTTGTGGCGTTTTATCTGATATGATAACCTCTCCTCCTGAAGAGAAAGACAAGCTGAAAGACAAACCTATCTACCTTTTTGAAAAGCTCTTCTCAAAGACCATGCATTGTTGTAATGCCGGCATGGTGGTATTAGTTTCATCTTAATAGTCTTAAGTCGTGGCATGTGTACTCATTGCCCGTTGCGTTGTTGGAAAAATTGCAAGCTGGTTTTATGTCAATGTGATATGAGGATGGATGAGACCAAGGAGCTTTCTTTGGCGATGCCTGTTGTAAAAGTGTGTATGAGACGGATAAAGCTTTAAGTGATAGGGCGTATTGCAGTAATAATTATATATGTAAAGAAGCAGTCGACTGTTTATAATATGTATACATAATAAAATTATAAAACTTGCATTGTTTAAAGAGAAGGGAATAACTAGTATCGTCTAAGCTGCTTTTTTGCCGTCGACGTTGTCTCTAGTTAATAGTAATACTATAAGGATTACATTTTTGTACTAATAGGAAAGTCTGCTGAATTCCTTCCTGCATTCGCCGACTGACAGCGACGGAGTGCGCAAGCCTTATGCAAAAAACCTTTGATTGGATTGGTCTTCGTTACTTCTTTTTGCAACGTCGACACTAAGGACGCCGTATTGTCTTGTGTATCGTGTACCGCTATCCTTAGAATTGATTGCGCATGAGGCGAGAGATGAAACTGAGCTTGATCAACAACGACATCAGAGTGGTGCCGATATTGGCGACTAACGCCGTTGTTGTACCTTCCGTCTTCTACCCTTTATCGACTGTAGAAAAGCCAGCATTTTTATAAACTTTTATTAATTGTGACATACAGAGAATGGCGAAAGTGTAAAAAATATGAAACAAGACAATAGTCATTTATTTCTGATATAAGAGTATTTGTTTTATTGCTGATGATGGCCTTCGATTAATTACATACATTTAATACTAAAAGACAATATTAAACAACAGAATATTTGTTTGCTACGGTGGTGCAAGTACCAGAAAAAAGTGAGAAATTGTATTTGATTTCAATTGAAAACATCATCCCCGTTAATGAGTGAGAAAACTTTAAAAGTTGCTGTGTCTTAATTTCTTCTGTTTGGATAGTGACACTATCATAGTGTGCTTGCAGTTTCTAGTACCATATAGGATTAAAACTTAAAAACATTTCCCTATGTCACATCAGATTTAAACGTAGCCTAAATAAAAAAGTGAAGCACCATGTCGTTAACCAGAAAGATAGTGAACGGGATTTTGCTCCTTGCGTTCTTATGCGTTATTGGTTTAATGATAGCATGGGGCATCATTTCTCATAATGACCATAAGCAGGTTTCGAGAAATGGACGAAGGGCTGAGGAAAGACTTATCCAGGACGAGGATTCAAACGTTACCAATCTTGGACTTATCAGAGGGTAAGGTTAAGAAAAATTTTCAGCACCAATTGATTATAGCGCTGAATGGTTTATCGACTGTAAATTATCGTGTTTGCGGTTATGCGAGGCAGGAGTCTATGTTAAGCCTTCAAACGTAATAATAACCGTCGTTAGCGTGGGAATGCGTTTGAGAGAATAATGAACGGAGTTCACTTAATATTAGACCGCTACCAAGTACATTTGAGTGTGTCAGCCTACGAATAGCCTATGACTGACTTCTATTCAATTTCAGTTGCAATGGACCATCCTGGAAGTGTTCGTTAAGACTGGATCCATCCGTTATACCGGTACATTATGAGATTTATGTGAACCCCAACATAAAGACTGGAATATTCAATGGGTAATTGTTGTATGAGAACATACTAGCAGCATTCAATGTCGGAATCAGTAGTAAAGCCGAGTCTGATTTCTTTTGCATGTAACACAATGTTAACTTTTGTTCGTTCAGGCGTGTCAAAATCAACCTTAACATTACTGAAGATGTCGAACATATTAGATTACACATGAAAGATTTGGATATTCTGAAAACTTCTGTGATAAACAGCAATGGAACACACCATAACATTACAGTGAGCATAGCAATAGAATTTCTGCTAATAACTTTTCAAATACCCGAATTTACTCCGTTTACGCATTCCTTTGTTTATGACCGTTGTTTGCAGGCATTCAACTATGGAGAAAACGAGTTTTGGGTGATTGATCATCTTACTAGCAATGAGAAGTTTAGAAAAGGCGATTACGTTTTGGAGATTACATTTAAAGGGGATATGACCAAACGAATTGTTGGCATCTATCGCGCTTCATACTTTGATAAGGAAGCGAATGAAACCAAGTGAGTATTCCTTTTTAATATCAATGCAAATCACTTTTCAAGGAGCCAGAACATTTTCACTAATTGAAAACTGTAGTTCTCTCATTCTTTCTTGTGTTCTCATTTAACCAACTTTAAAGTGTTGCATAATGTTTCATTTGCCAAAAAATCTTAGATACGTAGTGTCTACCAAATTCCAACCCACTTACGCTCGTCGAGCCTTTCCATGCTTCGATGAGCCTGGATTCAAATCCTCTTTTTCGATTAGGGTGGTCAGGCCCAAGAATCTGACATGTATTAGCAACATGCCAGTTTATGTAAGAAGTAGCTTATCTTTCATAAATGATGCTTATCATGTGTTAAGCTAATTACTTATCTTGGTTTCATTAGAGTGAAGAAATTAATACCCCTGAGCCTGGTTATACAACAGTCTTTTTTGATAAGTCCGTCCCCATGGTAACGTACTTGGTTGCATTTGCTATTGGAGAGTTTGAAAGCAGAAATGGTACGACAAGTCGTGGCCTTCCAGTGCGAGTATACGCTACCAAACCATTGGTAAAAGCATTATCATTTTATTCGTATCTTGATACAGCGCTAAAATCAGAATTAATGTTATGCACGTCAATGGTACATGTTATATTTTCCATGTAGGCGCCTCATGTTGAATATGCAGCAGATATTGCGCCAAAAATGGTGGAATTTTATGAAGATTACTTCAAAGTACCATATCCTTTGCCAAAACTTGGTAAAAAACCTATAAAAAATAGTTATGATCTATAAAATGCACAATGTAATACGTTTTATATGTCCGCGAAATTTTTGTAGATATAATAGGAATTCCGGAATTTATCTCGGGCGCAATGGAACACTGGTACTTGAGCTTTCATTTTTGAAGTCTCACTGATTTGGCATGAGTATATGATAATGATTGCTTTCTATGCAGGGGCATGATATCTTTCCGAGAAAGTAATTTGGTCTACACTCCCGGCCTGTCTTCAGCATACAACAAGAAACGAGTTGCTGCTGTTATTGCTCATGAAATTGCCCACATGTGGTTTGGCAATTTGGTTAGCAACTACTGCTAGTTGAAATAGCTTCTCACTTCTCATGCATCTTTGTTTCTAATCCAGTTTAAATCTTAACTGATATGCCTGACTGGATGTCTGTAATTATTTAGATGACTCTCGCATGGTGGAATGACCTCTGGCTAAATGAAGGGTTTGCCAGTTACATGGAGTACAAAGGAGTGAACCATGTACATCCCGAGTGGAAAATAAATTGGCAATTTCTGTCTGACGACTTTGCCAACACACTTCGACTGGATGCAAAGATGAGTTCCCATCCTATAGTTCAGGCAGTTTCGCACCCAAACCAAATCACAGAACTTTTTGATACCATCTCGTACAATAAGGGAGCCACGGTGATACGCATGCTTGAAAATTTTCTCGGGCATGAGGCTTTCAGAAGAGGTGTGTCTTCCTTCCTCCAACAATTCAGCTTTAAAAATGCTGTCACCAAAGATTTATGGGATAGTCTGCAGAAAGAGACTAATGACAGTATTAACGTGGACCTGGTTATGAGCACATGGACAAAGCAAATGGGATATCCGTTTGTTACACCTACCGAGCTGGGTGGGAATAAGATCCGGTTTACCCAAGAGCGGTTTCATGAGAACAAAGTTAAAAGTGAAAAGCACCCCGTTGGACTGGTTCCCCATGTACCCAAGCTAAAGGGCAGTCCTCCCTCACCATTTAATTATATGTGGGAAATTCCGCTGAAAATAGAATATGAAGCTGAGGATGGGACTGTGAGGACCAAACTCTTCTGGATGCATCATACGCAAAGAGAATGTACGAAATGTCTAACTTTTGACAGTACCAATTACAAATATTATTACCAATGATGAAGACAGATGCATATTTTTAATGTTTGTTGCCAATTTTACAGTGGAGGTTGACATTGGCGAGAACTATAAATGGTTTAAGGTCAATCCAGGATATTTCGGCCTATACAGGGTCAACTACAACAGCAGTATGGTTCAAAAAATTCGTGACGATTACCTAAAACAATGGACGATTCCGGATAAATGCGGCACCGCCAGAGATCTATTTTCATTGGCCAATGGCAATTACAGTGACTTTTCAACAGCTCTGGAATTTGCTCAGATATTAGACGGTGAAACAGAATTTCTACTTTGGGATTGTGTTGACGGACATTTAAGGAAGATCGGAAAGCTGCTCCGAAAAACTTCTCCAGACATGTATGAATCCTACAAGGTACGCAAATGCCATATTATTCATTACCTGGCGAACCATATTGGCTTTCAAAAGACGTTCCTTATTTTATACATTTACAAAATACATTTGGTACTTAGAAATATATGCAAAAATTGTTGGAGAAAGCATACAATTCAATGAAATGGCGAGAAGCAGATGAGGAAGAGGATATTATGAAAAGGTAATGGTGATGGCTACTATAATTAACTCTATCATACAAGCCCCATATTATTCAGACCATGTGTTTTCTAAAGGCTATCGAAACCGAAAATCATTTCCCTGGCTTGTGAGTTTGATTATGACAAGTGCAAATCAGAAGCGTTCAGCCTATTGAACTCATCATTCGAAAATCCAGATAAGGTTCCTGGTGGACTGCGAGATGTAATTTACAAATGGGGTAAATTAATAATGCGTTGTTTTTTATCGTTTTGATATTACAATACTATTATCAAAGTAATAGCGCGTAACACATTGTGTGAATTTTAAGGAATGCAACAGGCTGACAACACTACATGGTATCAAGTGTGGAACAGATATATGCAGGAACAGGATCCACAAGAGCGCGTTCGTCTACTGAGAGGTCTTGCAAACACTCAAAGCCCCGAATTGATTAACAAGTAAGCATGAATACAATTACTTCGTGTATTGTTTGTTTTAAACAATGAAATGTTATACTATACCCAATTTCTATGATCTCACTTTACCCCAGGTTACTAGAATTCGCTCAAAACGACAAGGCCGTCCGAAGACAAGACTACTTTAGTGTTTTAAAATTTATATCATCCAATCCCGTAGGCATGCCAATTGTCTGGCAATTTTACAAGTAAACTTGACAATTTATGAAAACGGTACACTCAAAGCATAAAACTTGCAGTGAATTCGTAATTTGCATTCATGTTAATTACTTTGTTGCAGGAATGAGTATCAAAATTTGCTGGAAAAGTTTGGTATTGACAACCGAAGTTTTGGAAGAATAATTCAGGATCTAACTTCTGATTTTTCTAACGAAGAAAAGCTCAAGGAAGTATTGGATCTGTTTGCCAAGTACCCAGACGGTGGAGCAGGGACGAATGCAAGAAAATTTGCAGTTGAAAATATAAACAATAATATTCATTGGCGAAGTCATCTGTCTCCAAAGGTAGAGGCATGGTTAGCGAAAAACTTTAAAAGTGCTTAAAGTTTAATTTCTCAATGTTCCTAAGGTATAGTTTTTTAAATTTTAATTGATCTTAAATATAATGACGTCTCGGACTTTAAATTATCTCTGCATAATATGCATTTAGCCGAAATGCTAGTTAATTGTAAAACTACATTATATTTTACGTTTATTTAATACGAGTTTTGCGGTTGAATACTTTGGCAAGTGTAAATAATTTATCTTGATACCTTTTCTTTAAGTATTCAAACAACGGCTTTCTCAATCTTTCTTTTATCATTTTGTTGGTTTGTTTGTTATTTTGTTAAGATGATTTTTGTTGAAGAATGAATAGACTTTGCAAATATAAACGTGCTAAAAATGTGTAATAAATGACTTTTTATTAAATGAGCTACGACTTCACAACAATATTCAAGATATTATGTAGTATTATGCATCATATTTCATGATGTTAAAGCAATTGGAAGAGATTAGCCACATTTTGTAAGAAAAATGTCGGAAGAGCAATCTCCACCGGGGTATCGCATTTCATGCGCTAAGGCTGGGCCATCCGGTTCCTTACCAAAGTCAACCAGAAAGTTGGGATTCACTTTCATGCCACCATTGACATTATCAACGTCAATTTGAACCATGCAAGTTCCACTCCTTCAAGAAAAATCGCAATTTTTCAAATTGGGTTTTAAAAACACATGCCTCTATGATTATGAAATATTTACGAGAAAATACTTACTGGACAATTTCGCTATAAAATTGCTTATCCCAAGGGTAAAACAGAGAGGTTGTAACGTACAAACGTTTACCATCCAAACTTAGCTGCAGCATTTGTGGTCCACCGGTTACCTTTCGTCCTTTGATAATCAAAGGTTCGGTTTGCTCCTAAAATAGTTTTGCAATATGCAATACGAATAAAATCCAAACAAAGAGTAAAACATTTTATAAAAATATATTTTACCTTGAGTTCTTTATCTTCAAGAACTTTGACTGTTCCATCTTTTGTGATTGACCCTCCAATAAATACTTGTCCAGTTAATTTTGGTGCGGATGGGTCCGAAATATCGTATTGGCGGATATCTCCATGCACCCAGTTGCTAAAGTACAAGTACTTGTCATCCATTGAGATTAGAATGTCAGTAATGACTCCTGAAAATATCAAGACAGAGAATTAAGAATTGTAACTGAGGTCCTGGAAGTTTGAAAATCGGTAATAAAGTTATTGTTACCTGGCATATCAGAAAGCCCCATATGCCAATTCTCCACTTTTTTGGGTGGAACGGAGATAACCTTGTCAGCAGCCCACTTATCACCATCTTGATGAATGTGGTACACTGCAGACGCCACAGCACAGCCAACGAAGGCATGTGCCTTGTTGGGATTATGGACAAATCGAACTTCTAAAGGAGTAATTCCTTCAGGACCAAGCTCAATGGTTTGTGTGATTTTTCGATCTTTCCAGCTCCAAATGGACAAATTGCTGCCATATAGATCTGTTTTTTTTTGTTTTTCGTTAAGCTAAATTGATATGTTAACTTCATAATTAATTATTTCTGTTTGTTTCGTCATTACTATTTCCAACGTCTTCAAGGCTAAATCCCTTTCGGAACGCCTTTGGGGCTCCCCACTGGGTGGATACCATCACGTCAAAAGCAGGTTGATACCAAAAGTCATATCCAAACGGGGATGACTCCTCAGACCATGTACCTATCCAATTTGTAGTAATAGAAATTTATGCATATTTATGTATGACTTACTGTTATTTACTTCTGTTAATACAAATCTCACCCTTGACTTTAAAATCGTCCTTGCCATCCAATATCAAAAAACTTCCCTTGGCATTCTCACTGGTATCACCCATAGTTGAAATCATAATCTCGCCATTCGCCAAGCAATGTGCAGTATGAGGAGCAGACAGATCAAGCTTATGTATTTCCTCTGGTTCCACAGTTTTATGAATTTTCGGCTGCCTCTCATCAGACACATCCACGATGTAAATCCTGTCGCTGTTTAAACAAGGGAGAACAATTTTATCCCTTTTTACTGACCCATCATGATGGCAACTGCTACAAACATTCCATCCAAAATGATGCAGCTCATCCTTAACCTTTTGTAGTGGCATCTTTAGTCGGCTAACCACCTATTATTATACATGACATAGAATATGTTTACATAAAATGATTTATAATACTAGAACAAAGGAAACGCTACCAGTATACTGATAGTAGTCCTATGAAATTTTACTTCTGAGATATGCTTTTTACCTGACAATAGGTTTTGCTTTGCGGATTAACGTCTACAACCGCGATGTAGTCCGGTCGGCTTTCATTCGTGGCAATACATGTTACGTAAAGAATCTCTTCGCGTGGCCCTTTAATCGCCGTCTCAGGGCTACAATATCCTGGACCCGGTGCCATGATTTCAAAGCGTTGTTAGTTAATGTTTAATGGAATGGTAGAAGCCTATCTAACTGTGATTCGAATGGAAAAGGAATGGCTATAGTATTTGCACTGCAAAATGTTTAGACTGTTGCACAGTCGGTGCCCGGTAACCGAGTGTTTATGCACGATCTCCTCCTGGATACCTTGCCAAACCTGGGAGATCCAGGTATTTAAAGGAGAAGCGAATAAAAACAGGAGTGTATTAGTTTATGGAACAGGACAGGAGGATGGAAGTTGTGGTGGTGTGATCAGTGTGTAATGTTCGTGTTGAGTGGCAGTCGTTGTTAGCTTCATCATTCCCTCGAGATCCGAACATGCAATGTCAAACGTGCCATTATTATGAGGTAGACACAAAAAATACATTATAGTCAGCACATTACATACTGTTCTGTCGACTAAGAGAGATGCCGACGGGTTGTGCGTTCTGCATAATTTAGTGCTTTTTTAATGATATGAATATGAGGTTGTATGAAAGTTGAGAGAGAAGACAGCATACGCGGTGGATAGATAAGCATTTTAGTAGCAGGTAGACATTTCATTCCAGTGAGTGAACAGCATATCACACGATGAAACAGAAAGTATTTTTGTAACAAAGATGGGTTGAAATGTAAAAATGATGCGTGTTGTCTTGTTGGCAAGCCAAGTCTTTCTGGGTACAATATTCAATATTACTGATGTTGATGATGATGAGCTTTGCAGGAGAAATAGTTTATTGTGTGATTTAGTACAGGCAGAGCTTAAGAACAGAAAGATAATTCAAGTAGGGATCCAAACTGAATAATAAAAATAAATTGCAAAGCACATAGTTAAGTATCCCTTAAATGCCTTAACCAGGCCCTTAAAGCACAAATTTTAACAAACTGGTTATAAATTCGCAATGCTGGTCAAAAATTGACCTAAAATTATGTCATGCTATTGGTCCTATTATTAAAAGTTGTGACATCGGTGTGACCTCTGACCTAGAGTTGACCTATTGACCTGAAGTTCAATAGGGTTGTGGCTGAGGTGCTATTGTGTCTGTACACCAAGTTTGACTGTTAAATTACGGGTCGCACAGCATGTACGCTGTAAACTGCTATATCTTGCAATTAAGGTCCTGAATCAGGCCCTTAATGCACGAATTTTAACAAACCAGTTGTTAATTTGTAATGCTGGTCAAAAACTGACCTAAAATCATGTGTCGCATGCTATAGGTTCTATGATGAAAAGTTGTGAAATTGCTGCGACCTCTGACCTAGAGTTGACCTATTGACCTGAAATTCAATAGGGTTATGGCTGAGGTCATGTAGTATCTGTATACCAAGTTTGGTTGTGATCGGTCCAGCCATTGGTGTTAAAAAACCCGTACGGGCGGACGGCCGGACGGCCGGAGCACAATATTATCAAGTATCCTGAGGGATACTTAACAAGTATCCTGAGGGATACTTAACAAGTTTGGTTCAATGGGAAGGTGAGTTTGTTTTGCATTTCAGGTTGCTGTTGTTGCTGTGTTGTAAGACTATGGAAAACGTGTTAGGCAACGTGCTGTAAAATGCAAATATTTTCGTTTCTCATTTCTCGTGCATATCGTATGATCGCAAAACATTTTTTGCAGAGCAAATAATATGATGTAATGTGTGCAAAATGATATAATTGTCAAATTCATTTTTATCTAATCCTTCATGCATCTTTTACTCTGAGAATCTAAGGACAGTCGAAGGAAAGAAACATGATGAGCATTACATTCAAATAAGTATTTGATCTTAAACCTTTTGGATTTTGTCAACTAGAAGCAAGACGTTCTGCATAAAGATGTAAATATAACAATAATACTATTCCCATTTGTCTTCTCGTCATAAAACATGTTTATTGGAACCTTTGAACTAAAGTGTGGTGCTAATAAATTATCAGTTATTCATTCGACCGACATGTCATGACGTACACATAATTGTGTCTATTAATTTAACAACAATAAAAAACAAAATTTAACTTTAATGCAAATGTCATACATCTTTGGAATTACCAAACCCTTTGTTTTCGTTATCAGAGAAATAATTAGGTTGCTGGAAGGTTTGACATGCCAGCACAGCGTCATGTACAGTAGGAAAGAGAACGCATCTGCCTACCTTATGGAGCATACCACATTCTTCCATTTCTTGAATTACATTTACTGGACAGCCCGCATAAAAGATTTCAATTCCTTCTTTGCCAAAGCAGGAATGAAGGTGTGAAAGTTCTTTCACAGAGCCTGGTCCCACTGAACTGGCACTCGAAAAGTCTAGAATTACCCATTGAATCTAAAGACAACAACAAGAAAATTAAAATAACCAGGACGATAAAAAAACTCTGACATTGAAATGCTTGAATCCCGTTGAGATCATACAGGAATAATATCATCCGATGATTCGGTGTTGTTTTTGTCGACATGCACAATGGCCACTGTGGAACCCATGTTGTCAGCCTTTTTGAGAGATGATCTCTGTATAAATGCATGTAGTAAATTCCAGTTAGAATGGCAAAACAACAACAACTTCAAGGTTGTCAGTTAGGTACTCACCTTCGATGGCTTTCTGCTAGCTACAATGCTTTGTATGTCCACTAGTTTGGCCACGTTTTCTACAAATTTTTCAATCGTTGCAAAGTTAAGACTTCCAGTGTACTTAATGATCTTAATGCCAGGTAGCTGCCTAACCTATATTTGATTTGAAAAATGGAATTTTAGCTGTTGTAACTTTCACTCGCAAGAAATTGTCCTAAAAATAAGTTGCTCTTACATGCTCATTGCATTTTATATCAATGTACAAATCTGTGCCAGCGTAAGAGCCCAGAATGGAGATCTCGGATCTATTAGAACGCCACAGTAGCACAACAGTTGACAAGAAGATACCTACTGCAAGGCCGTATGCAATATCCATTAGAACTGTTGCGAGAAAAGATGACATCCATATGATTCCATGGAGTGTACTCAGTCGCCAAAACTTGGGAAACTCTGCAGCTTGCAGGAACATTCCTTTCAGGGCGACAACGATAATTCCTGCCAAAACACACTTTTGGAAAACATTGTTGGAAAATGGAAGTTGTCTACACACAAGAAAGTGCACAAGCACAATTACCTATACCGATTTATAGTTTCTACTTACATTGGGAAGTGCTTCAAACAGCGGTCCAATCCACAATAATACGAAAAGTAAGAATATACAAGAAAACAGGCTGGTTAATTGAGTTTTCCCTCCTACAATCTCTTGTACTAAGCTGCGAGATAGGGATACCGCTACTGGAGCACAGCTAAAGAAGCTTCCGCAAATATTACTCAAACCCTTACAATTAAAAAGTAGTCATGCAGATATTTGCCTAGAAATCGTTTTGCTGATCAAATCATTTTATGTCATTCCAAATGTGTACCTGTGCCAAAAGTTCTTGGTCAGGATCCACTGTGTAATGATTTCTTTTAGCGAACACTTTCGCCATAGATATCGATATGGCATAGGACACAAAAGCGATCACCGCCCCGTCTAGAAGAATATCTGGAATCAACTCAAACGGAGGTAGGGTAGGGTTTGGAAGTCTAAAAGTCAATTTAATGAATGGTTCAGATAGGAGCTTTTTGAAAATTTTGCAACGGCAGGTTTTGGAACATACCCTGTTGGAATTTTCTCAATGATTGCCACGCCATATTTATCATGAAGTTGCATGTAGTATGACGTTAGTGTTCCAGTAACCACCGTGATTAGCTCAATCGGAATGGGAATTTTGGTCCTTTTTGCGATAGCTGGCTACCAAAAGGAGAACAAGTACAAAGTGATTAAATTGTAGTAGGAAAAGTACATGCGCATTGTTTCTACCTTTATAGTTGAGGAAGCATAACTGCAAAAGGTACAGACATAATATTACCTTTATAAGTTCATTATAAATTCCCAATGTTATGACTGTCACGGCTGAAATGATGATTGTAGTTGTGTTTGATTCAGAAATTTGAGAAACCATGTCATAGTACATCTGCATGTATCAAGAAAAACGAGAGAAGTATTTAAATAGATATCTTTGACTTTTTTTCTGCTGCAATTTTTTCATAAGCATAGTACCATGGGAATTTTAAACACTCCTGTTCTTCGGGGCAATGTGGTAATACCGAAAAAGTTTTTTACTTGAGATGTCAACACATGGAACGCAGCACCAGTTGTGAATCCCCCCACCAAGCTGGGTGACAAGAGGAGACTAATTACTCCAAGATGTAAGAGACCCATTGCAAGCTTGAAAAGAAGTATGCACTCCAACTTCAGAACTATCATTTAATGAAAAATGTATATAATAAATTGTGATTTTTTCTGTACCTGGCAAATTCCTACAGCAAAGCTTACAATTGTAGCAACCTGAATTGGTGAATATGGCGACGGTTCGTCGCTATGATGTACAATATTGTTTACAACTTTTCCCGTCATCAAACATATTACGGCAAATGTCCCTAATATTCGCAAAGTCACAGAGGATTAATAAACCTTTCTGAATCAAAATAAGGAATACATGTGCTATGTATTTTGCATTTAACAGATTACCCATAGAAACATGACGAGAGCAGCCCATCATGACATACACAAATATTGGAAAAAATGCCATGTAAATTCCAACAATCGGGGGGATCTCTGCAAGTAAAGCGTACGCCATTCCTAATTTGTACGCATGAAAGTCATTTCATTAAATGTATGCCCCAAAATCTACTCAGAATATTGTTAGAAAGTGTTTACTACCTTGTGGAACGTGCATGACAGCAACAGTAAAACCTGCTATCAAATCGGATGCAACGTCATCTTTCCAATTGTACTTTGGAAGCCATTCCAGTATTGGAAACCTTTTCTGCAGCCAAACAGCAGGTTTGCATCTTCGACAAAATTTGGCTACTTTCCTGCACTTTTTTCTCAAAGCCGCAAAGCAGGTATTTTCAAATTCTGATAAGCATTTAATATTTCATTCTTGGTTTTAAAACCCCTTCAGAGTAATATTTTAAGTGTGATACACTACAACCTAATTTTATTACCACTATACTGATCCCATTCCTTAAATTTTGTGGTATAAAGATCCAACTGGTGCACTACAGAGCGCTCGATTCTAACCGGAAGATACGACGACGAGCTGTCATCGGCGTATTTTTGAATGGACTCTGGGCTACGACTGCTATTTGTAGAAGCGGTTCGGCCCCTTCCGCTGCTACTTCTACTAGTTCCTGGATGGCCATGATGATGACATCCATCCTCTTCTATCTCGCTTGAGATTTCCATGAAATTGAACGGAAACTAGACTCTAGTTAAAACAAAACTCCAAATTTCTGTCATATAATACCGCAGGATAACGAATGTTCAAATCTGTATACAGAACAGTAATTTATTTCCACCCCACACGGGAAAAGAACAAAGTGGCAACTAAAGCGAAAAGTCTTTACAGCACTTTCAATCAGGGAAACCGATGACGAATGAATTTAAGTTTACTGTAACTCTTCGGCACACACGTATTTACGTTAGTTCGTCGCACCTCAGAGAAGAGGATGTAAAAGATTCCAGTAAAAGCCAAAGATCATGACTTGATGAAATTAAGCTAGGCACGATCATAAGTCGAGAAAACTTGTTTTAATCTGTGTTTGTACATTAGTAAAAATCAGACTACATCAGCACAAAAATATTATTCATTTGGGATTTCACAGAGGCCAAAGCTCTAAATTACTATTTGTCAAACTGAAAATGTGTATAGTTACTGCAGATATTATACGCGTATTATTTATCTTTTAAGAGACAACATGGCTAGCGTCACTTCTGAAGGCAAGAATTACGCTGGATTTGTCGCGATATACAATATAAGAATGTGATTGATTGATAAAATATGTTCAAATTACATATATTGTGTATACTGTAGTCCAAAAAAATAGTGTGTATGGATATTTGTCTTACTACTATCAAAAAATTGCATGCAGAAATATGTGACAACACTCGTCAACACAAAATAGGTGAAATATTTTGCAATGCAGTTAGACATGAAACAGAAATAAAATCCACGAGCAGGATGTCATTATGGTTAGTGCTTGCACATGAGGAAACTTTTATTGATTCAAAATTAAATTTTAGAAGAAAGACATAGACATGAGCTTTATTATCTGAAACAAAACTTTATGTCAACAGCCTTTGCTACATTATCAAAATCAATTTTTCGTAAACAATTTGCGCTGTTGTTAAGCTGACTGATTTCACAAAAAGTTCGTGCTTTGAACAAAGATAATAAAATGTTATTCATGAATTGCAACGGCAAGATCACAAAAATGACTGTTCCTTGTTTTTTTGCTAGTATTATGCACTGATCCAAGTCACAAATGATTGATTACTACTGATTAAAGAACACACTGTGTGGAACTTTACAAACAAGTACCCCTAAAAATTGATGATGACGATATGCCATGCGCCAGAACAAGTCCAAGTGCAAGGTAAAAAATTATTGACAAAAATGGAAGCAACGATGTGTCGGCTTATATAATCAGTCTTTTATACTGTTTAGTTATTGCGTAATATAAAACGAGCTTCAATCGCTAACTTGTATGCTTGTTGCATCTCGTATAATTTAACAAAACTTGATAACCTAAATGGATGGCAATAACCCAAGAATAATTCATTGCTTTTTCGTTGTCTTTTAATTTATGACGGAATCATACAACCAACTGGAAGCAACCAAATTGTTTTTTTCCCCAGTTTTTGTCTCAAGATAATTGAAATTTTTCAAAACGAGAACTTATTTGCACATATCAAATACTTATGTATCTGAAGTAAAGAATTAAAATTACGACGGGAGTAGCTTCATGACAAAATGGGAACTGGTTCTGAAAATTTTCCATGTATGTTGCTGATGTTCAAGGCAGCTCTAATTCTAATTAAATCAAATATTATAGCAAACTGGGATACCAATATTTGGAACATTTACGTAGAAAGACGTTTTGAGTAACAGTTTATTTACAATGTTTTTGCTTTTTAAAAAGTTTTATTTAAGTCAATTTACAATATAATGACTTTCGATAAGTTTCACTACTTCTAAGAAGTAATGTATTTATGTATACCTAATCATATATCAGCAATATCAGATCATGTATTATTGATGATGAAATCAAAAAGAGTCACGTAATACAACAAAGGATTTCAAGGAAAGACGAAAGTAAACATACTTTAAACAGATCCAGACTAATAATCAGGCTAATCGCGTATGTATTAAATTATGTATCAGTGTGTCACGCGGAAAGATTCTGCTTCTTTCAGGTCGCTAAAATTGTATTTTTGTACTCTCAATCTTTTACGCAAGTTGACGAACTTACTAGCAATTAATTAGTATGCCATGCCAAAATGCCAACGCGACACGCACTGTATCAATATCAGTATCGTGGATTGATTTAAAACACTAATTTACTTTTTATCAATATGTCAATTTAGGTACCTATGTATGCTTCATTGTCTGCTATTACGTTGGTGAGATGGGATTTTTACAAAATAATTCAGAAACGGAAAAAAATTCAAATGCAAAAAATAGTTATTTTGTAGAGGTAAAAATAAGACAAACCTTACCTTTCTCCTTGTGATCCTACAAGTCTTAACAAATGTGACCATACTTAGTGAATTTGTGAATTAGTGTACCATGTCCGCTTCATGGCGAAAGCTTTTTGCAATTCTAGCAAGGCAACAACTCCAGTGTAAACTGGTTAAATCCCAACTGCAAAGTTGAGAAACAAGTGGACATGTCATATTCTAATGTGTGTACGTATAGCTTGTGTGCATGTACAAAGTAACGTAAGAAAGGAGGATTCGCATTCCCCTTGTTAGACCGTTCCATTTTTTATTTTTCTTGACCTGAGAGATCTTTTTAAGGCGGATCGAATGCAAAAAGTCCCATTCAAATTGGTCAACAGGAACAGATTTTATAGTGGTTCCAAGAAATTCTTTAACATGGGGGTAAATGGGGGATATCACCTATTTCAAACCCCATTTTCACCCCAAAGGCTGCTATTTTCGGGACAAACAAAATATGCATAATAAACTAGAGGCTTTAAAGATATTTTTAAAATCTTAATCTCGATGGTGTTCATCCTTATTTTTTAATAAATCGATTTTGAAATATGTGAAAAAATGACACTGCACAATGGTAAAAAGCACTTTATCTGGCGGCGCAAAAGAACAATGTTTGCGATTCCAATATAATCTCATTATAATCTATCGCGCTGGGTACAAAAGACCTTAAGTGACTTTCAGACGAACACTTATGCATATTTTGTTTGTCCCGAAAATAGCAGCCTTTGGGGTGAAAATGGGGTTTGAAATAGGTGATATCCCCCATTTACCCCCATGTTAAAGAATTTCTTGGAACCACTATAAAATCTGTTCCTGTTGACCAATTTGAATGGGACTTTTTGCATTCGATCCGCCTTAAAAAGATCTCTCAGGTCAAGAAAAATAAAAAATGGAACGGTCTAACAAGGGGAATGCGAATCCTCCTTTCTTCCAAATGGATTGCACCGGTTTCTTTGAAAGTTCATAGCATTGACCTTGGTCAGGAAAGTTTTATGTCAGCAGAAGTAGATATTTTAATTCACTGCAGATGTTTAACAAATCCCAAGGATATAAAAAATAGATGTTAGCATAGTATCATGCAATATACAATGCACATAGCAAGCAGCTATGAACTAGATGTAACTCGATTTGTAAAAAAGGAAAATAGTATAAATAATATTGATTCAATATCAATACACCGATGGAAATAGTGGAACAATCCACTACTAACTAAGTACTATCAAAGTCAACCCTGTTTGCAATGAAAATGACAAACTGAACTCATGCATTTATTATCGTCTTTCCAGGTTTTGCAAAACATAAACCAGACTCATCTTCAGTCTTCAACAACAGGCAAAAATAAATAATGTGAAACTGGCAACCAGGAATGCTATGCTGTTGTCGGTGGTTATCATTTTGGATATCGAATGATCAAGCCCAAATTGGCAAACATCCGGAATTAATGATCTTTGAAGAAATAAATTTTTCTCGTACTGTCAAAGCCATGTGTATGCGCTATACATAAAATCTAAAATGTAATAACTGACTACTAAATTAAAGTTGTTTCATCTATGATGGAAGTATTTTCCTGACACGATGGATGCTGTCAAGACTTCATACTCACATATTTGTGAAGCCAAACGTTGAGTTCGGTGGGTAACCGATAACTCCTTTCATTTCCTTTCCTTAAACCATAGTACCTAATTGACTGACCAACGGCGAATGGAAAGTTTAAGATTTACAGTAAAATTTTGTATACCGTGCATGCTCAATTAGAAAAACTGAGCATTTTTACCTGCTGAGACATTGCGTATGCAATCCAGGTTGTACATATTACTGTATTAAAATATTTTTTGTAAAAACCTACAATGTCATGTTTTTATCCATTTGGGAACCGGAAAGCAACTACAAAAAATGCAGCATCGTGTAAATGCTGTGGCAAGTGTCATTTGCATATTGTCGTCACTGGAAACGTTCAAAAAGTATAGAACCCTTAGGCTTGTCAGGAAAGGTTTTTTAATCGTGTGAGCCACTCGACCTTGTCAAGTCATGATGATGGACGTCATTGGGGCTATGGACAGAACGATATCCCCAGAAGTCGTCTCAGACAACTTTGTCATCGCTGAATTTTCTACTACCCAGTACCAATACCTATGTCACCTCCTGCTCTGAAGATGTTTTATTTTCCTTAGTATTGTACGGTTCACCTATTTTGAATATTATATTGTATTTTCTTACTGTCCAAGAATATATCAGGTTTTTAGCTTTCGAAATATCTAATTTGGCATCTTTATGACTTTTGAGAAATGTATACTTGTGATCATGTCGTCGTGCCATTTTTAATTTAAACTCTATCAAGACAAAACGTTTTCTCAGTCTTATAAATTCATTATATAGCACTTTGCAGTTTACAAATAACTTTGTATAAACTTCCTATTGCCTTATTACCAGTGAAATAATATAATTGTGTTTTAATAATGCTATAACTGTCTTTAAAGCAAACTCTCTTTCCACAAAATGCATAATATCATGCCGTCATTTGTTATCTTTGTGTAAACCTAGCATTAAGGGGAATCATGAGAATCATCCTAGTCACGATGACGCTGATTGTTGTTTCCTTAAATAATTTACAAGAAAATATTATCGATACAATGTTGAAATGTACTCTTTGGACGTTCTTTTGATACAAAAATACAAACTAATATGATGATGCTTTATCTAGTCAATGGACTAAAGTCTTAATTGGCTTTGATTAAGGTTCATTCACTCTTCCATGACAACAGCAACACAGCTAACTCTGTGTATCAGGGTGTACTTTCATAAAAAAAACTTATATGCAAGGGCTATTTAACTCAAAAGTCGATAATTGAAGGTACTTACTTCAGCAAGACCCATTCTCCAAACTCCAAATCTCTATTTTAATGTATGGAATCTTGTTCTTTATTTTAGAAGACGTCGGACTTTCTTTATTCTTTTAGTTGTATACGGTCTTTGATTGTCCTTGGTTGCTGCGTTAGTCCAGAAAAAGAAAGACAGGGCCATGTAGTGATAATCTGAAGAAACTCCCACAACATATTTCATTGATTACATTATTTTTTGCACTAAAGTCAACAGCCCGAACTTCCAAAATTCATGCGAAATTTGAACAAACTAATCTGTATTTTCATAAGTGACCTCTTCTCAAACACCAGCGCAATGGGGTCATCTTTGATGTTTACAGTGATACTGGTGTTATCTTGTTCTGTGAATATCATATTTTCTCTGGAATTAGCAACTTATCCCTTACGTAAGTGCTTCACTTTTTTGGAAGTCCATCAGTTCTCTTTATATAGCCGACCATATTTTGAAGTGCTTAAATATGTCAAATATTTTTTTTAATTCGGTCAAATAGCTCGTCGGTTATATGGTTCAAGGAAATATGTTACAGTAAGTGGAACGGAGACGGGGGGTATAGTTGCCCAACATATGCAGTTTGCACATTCCAAGTACATCAGAGGATGTGCCGTCTATTCATCAAGTATAGAATCAAAATCCAATAATTATAATAGCTCAGATGAAACATAACAAAAAACCTAATAATTCACTATTAAATTACGCAGCATTTTATCGATGCGGGCCTGCCTCTGGCAACACCGAGGATTTCCGCGCGGCTTGTACAAGGGACGCTTCATCTCAGTACCCATTTCCTCTAGCTATAAGCGAAATACAGTCCTATGACACAAGTCACATAATAGATAGCCTAAAATATATGCGGTATGGTAAATTATACGTCTACTGTGGTCTTCAGAATGCAGAGTTTTCAACAGGTATGAACTCTTCCTTCAATGGTATCCTTCAATGAAGAAACAACGGAGGTCGCAATCAGTTAACTGAAAGATTAATCAAACCTTCCTCTTTTTACAGACCAACAACTCAGTATAGTGGCATTGTATGAGAAGTATTTGGCCTCGCCATACCTAATCTACACTAGGGTCCAGGACACTTATGAAAATCTTCGTGTGATAGACGTAAGTAGCATGTTTCGGGTTTTTGCATTTAAAATTGATTTAACACTGAAGGATTCTAAAAGATAATCAAGAATATTGTTATAGGCCGATGATCCAGAAAGTGCCACCTGCCCTAAGACACCGGAAGAGGATGGCACAGTTTCTCCGAACTGCACCAGCTTATCAGCACCATCAGAAGCGCTTGGATTCCTTCTTGGAGAATACATGCATTACATTAATCCATTTTATCGTAATAAGATTTACATAACCTTTCTTTTTAAGAGACCATTAATTATATGACATCTTATGAAAATCGACAACTTGATCATTTTAGCGCACTTTCGGAAAGTACACTTGGAGCCATTACGAACATTCAATCAGACTGAGTTCTTGGATGGTTTGGATAACACCGGTCTAGATGAATCTGGGTACTACTACGTTCCACGTTACTGCCACATGAAGGGTCATTCGCACCGTTACAATTACGGCTACGACAGCTACTCAAGACCGTGTTTTGTTCATGTATATTATCATGGTTGTAATCAGGGAAGGTGAGCACTTATTTTTAAAAAGATGCAAAATGCACTCTATCATGACTGACGACTATAGCATGTTGAAAAAACTATTCATTTGCATGTTCAAAATCTGGTTTTAATATTCTGCAGAGAGTTTCAAGGAACATACCATGTAATCAATTCAAACTACTTGGAAATTGCGGAGTTAAACAATATCATCATGTTGTTCCCTCAAGCCCTCTCTTCTGCATCAAATCCGGGGGGTTGCTTTGACTACGTAGGATTTACAGGAATGCAATATGGTAAGTTAAAGATACCTAACTCTGAGAATAACTAGAGCAAAAGACAACAAAGATATCTCTTAATCAGCCAAACAGTCTTGTCGAATCATTGTAAATGTTCTACAAGGTTGTAATATAAGTATATATCATTTGTATATGTTTTTGTATTTTTCTGTCTTAGCTACAAAGAATGGTCCGCAGATTCAAGCTGTCTGGCGAATGCTCGAAAGACTTCTTTATTTGATGCCAGAATTTACAACGAATACTTACTACAGGGCTCGCAGTGGTGGTGGTGGCGCCAACCCCAATGTCCCGAATACCAATTACAGGGAACAAAAATATAACCCCGAGGGTAGTCAATACACGGGTGGAACCAGACCCCCGTATTTTCTTCATCGCTAAAAGCAAGTGAATTGGTAAACTAAGCGCAAAAATGTTACCATTAATGCTGTGTTATAACCGGTAGACTGGATCCTTACTTGATTTATCTGCATTGATTTTTCCCTTTTAAAGAAGCTTTAAGAAGCACTTTGTTTTCTTTGTTAAGTTATCCCCAAGAATAAAAACTGTATCCAGGTCCACATACTATAGTATGTGCCATAATATATTCTTGACATCATTGCATTCATTTACATAATTTTCATGGAAGTCGAAATTCTGCTGATCTAGAATAAACATTGTCCTGCATATGATTTTAGATCGTTTATGGCGATGCGATGGTGGTCTTGGATTAGCCACACAACTTTGTAACTCATTGTTATTCATAATTTGTGAATACATCCATGGCTCCTTCCGAGGAAAGCTATCCCTCTCTGTTTCTGGCATTCATTTTTTGGCTTTACTTTACAGATAGCAATTCAACCACTCCATATCCCATAAAAATATCCGTCATCTTTTTTATCATTTCACTCATTGCAAAACTCATTTCAGTCTATGGCATCCTTGTTGTCCTTTGTCCAGAAAAACCGCCAATCCAGCCTATTTTTTGGCATTATCTCTGTGAAACCCGACAGTTTTATATCGCGTATTAAAGTTTAATTAAAGGTTTTAAACGTTTGATTTTACCAACAATAAATACAAAGTTAGATCATTTTTTAATGCAAGGCATAGTAGCAAGTTTTTATGGAGGGGAATACTAAAAAGAGAAAGCTCTCAGAAGTACTGAAGGCGTATGCAAAACAGCAGTTAAACTTGGGGAAGTTAGGAAGAGCGACTAGTCTTAAAACTTTGAAGAAACAGCCAAAGTCAGGTTACCTAAACCAATCAAACATGGTCATCTTTGAAGAAATGGAGAGGAGGAATGTCGTGCAGCCAAAGCATCAGGTTAATGCAACTGTTGGACTGATGATGAAACCAAAGTAAGTTTCCGTTCATTACATAGCTACTTTTACACAACTAACACAACTACTAATACATTGCATGGAAATTATTATTCAGAGTTGTCTTCCGAAAATGATTATTCAAGTTTATTAAATCGTCCATTGTGTACTTTAGATCGACACGAAGAACTCAGATATTGACACTGGCGCGGAAGAAATGTATTCTTGACTTCCGAACTGGGTGGCTGGCTGAACGTCAGAGCATTGTGGACAGAAATCTCCGTGATGATAAACGCAGCTCTACCTATTACGATTCCGACCAACATTCCGTGCTGCGGTCTACCATGTTTACCAAGGCTTTGTGTACGCACTTGATGTCTCAGGATAAGAATGTCAGTAAGGATGACGTACGTCGCTGGATTAATACTCACGAATGGATAACGGTGAGTGTTAATCTGAATTACTAACTAGCCTATTAGGGGGATTGATACACAACAAATGCAAAGTACTCGTCACCAGACACGTAGCATGAAATTAATATTTATTTTGTAGAAAGCAACCATGATGCCACCAAATTGGAAACCGACAACTAACAAGAAAAAACCAAAGAGAAAGGGTCTGGTAAGAAATTTCAACTTAAATTCATAGTGAAAGCAAGCATAACTTTGCAATGCAATTGTTTAACCCAGTCGGATATGTGTACAAATAGGGACAACCTCGAAGTTCGAGTTCAAATGGCTCACTGTTTTCAGTAATCCAACCTCATCCCCGTGTACCTATACCAAGGACTTCAACTTCAGATATACCCATGCCAATTCTAACGCCTCAAGTGTCGAGGAATAGTTTACATTGCAAGCAGAAGGGATCTAAAGCTTCTGTATCTGTACAGCTTTTCTCCCCCGCAAAGGCTACAAACAACTTACCTCTTCAGCCGAACAACCTTCCCCAGGATGACGGTGGTACGTCTGCATCTTCCCAACAAACAGGATCTCAAGAAAATTCCACAAAGAACTTACCTACGGTGGAAGTAACTCCCTCTCTACCACCGCGAAAACGGCTGTCGGCTAGGATGACTCCTGTGGATAATGAAGCGGAGACTACGCTGACAAACCCTGGTAATGATATACTTGTACAGAATGACAATGAGGTTGACACTACACCCAAAGTACCGACGCCATATCCTACATTGCCTCCACCCGCACATGTCCCGCCTCAAGAATCTTCACAGGTTCCTCCATTCCCAAGAACTTTATTTCTTAAGCCCTCACCGTTGTTACTCAACGAAATTCCAGAAGTACCGTCACTCCGAGGGGTTGAGCTAGAATCTCCACCACCAGTGGCACCATTCCAGGCACTTCAGCAAGGATCGTCACAAGTGCCACGATTCCAGGGACCTCACCATGCACTTCCGTTTCAAAGTCCACCACAAGTACCCCCCTCCCAAGCACCAGCACGTACTCCAGGTAACTTCATACCGTCACCGTCTCCATTAAAGACTGCTTTCATGAAACTCGTTACAAACGCCAAAGAGCATGGATTCATTTGTCAAAACTCGTGGAACTGCAAGTACACTAAACGAAGTAGGCTCCATTTAGATCCACCTACACAAAAATTAAAGGTCAATATCATGTTGAGCGCATTAAGGAGAGTTTGCGAAAAGTACGGGGACGGACTTTTCGACGTTGCAAGGATGGTTGCACTTATAGATAGGTGTAACAAGGTTTTCGACCGCATCATGAAAAAATTCATGTTCCCTGTAGGTTACAAAGAGTTAAGGAAACAAGTTAAGCAAGAGCACATCATGTTCACACGTGGTAGTGACAGCGAGGACGATCAAGACGATGAGTCAAAGTTCACCCAAACCATTATCATCGACGGCAACGGTGTGTTACCCCAGGGTGGTGCATAGTGTTACCCCAGCGTAGTGATTCCAACGTTGTAAAAAAATGCGTACGGTGTTTGTAAATACGGTGTGAAGCATACAATAGATTGTCTGGCCATGTACCACAGATGTTACCTATATACCTGCTCCTTCGCACACTGCGACATTCTGTTTGCTACATAAAATTTTTATTTTCTTGGTTACCTTATCAATTAATTGTTAATCTATCACTGCGACATGTTCTCACAGTGTGTACAGCAATAATGGTGGATTATAGTGTGGATTTATTGTATAAAACTGATTATCCTTTTAATAATTGTTATTACTTTATATAGTAACTCGCTACTGTTCATAACTTCTAGTTTTAACGCAATGATAAAATACTTCTATAAAAATATATTAGTATGATGACTGACTGAACTTGAATAAACTCAATAGATACGCAGCTTTAGTTTTAGTAACTGTAAAAATGATACGTTAGTTTGTGATCCTTTATTAACCGCATTTCTTTCAAAACGTCATTTTATAGCATTTGTACTCTCAATCAGAATCCAGAGACTGTGAAGCAGCTACAAAATAATAGCTAGCTTTATTTGGTTCTTTTGACAAAGCACTCACTGCTCACTTGAATAATTACATGGGAGTCTGCATAGTTGGCTTGGTTGACAAGGCAAAGGGAATGTAAATTAGATGCAAAGTGGTTCCCGACTGTTTCACATTCTAAAGATCATCTAGACATACTGGTCGAGTAGACGACAGATTTTGTCTTAACTCATTAAGTTAGTCAATTAAACTTTCCAGCAGATATAGTCGTTGAAAAAGAGTTGTGTAAAAGTGCAACGGTTGAAAGAAAGTGTGACCTTGATCCTTAATCTTGAATAAGAAAGGCAACTACAAGTACATTGGAGTTTGGAGTGGAATTGAGTTGTCAATTTGTTTGGAGTAAGTTGCTTAAAATCACATGAAGTGGTATTATTGGTGTCGTTAAATTGGTAATCGTTAAAATAGAAAGGGAAAGTATGATCTTGTCATTTTTGTGTGCAGGTCCGTCCGGCCAGTAGTCCAACAAAATGGATAACAACGAAAATACTAACACCGAGCAACTGCCCAGTTCTTCAAAAGGGAATTCGCCCAACCCTGAAGAGTCCAGTGGACCCATGGACCCCGCACCAGCAGCGGGTAGAGATGGTTGCCCTCCTCATAATTTGATTATAAAGTGGAGTGGCAAGGAGTACGAAATTGAGGATATAAATGGGCTCAAGACTGTTCGTGATCTCAAGTTGGCGATTCAGTCCAAAACTGGTGTTCAAGCTGATAGACAAAAACTTTTAAATCTGACCTTTAAGGGTATATACTTTTGCTTTATAATAAAAGACTATAAAACTAAAGTTTCGATTATCCCATTAGTCTATTGCACTTATCCGTTAAACAACTTCTACAACTTTACAATGTTGCAATTTACAACGTCATAATATTTTGTACACAATTGCAGAAATGCATAAAGAATGCCTTGCGTACCATGATTTGCTAACTTTGTTACGTTACCAATAAAATGTATGAAACTAAAATTGAATTTTAGCCATTTTTAATAAACTAAAGATTAGCTATTTATCAAAATACACTGAAGATACTTAACAATCGTAGCTCTGATTGTCCCTGTCGAACAGTTTCATGGACCAAAATGTATGTCATTTGAAGTTGTTCTGATTCTGATGCGCGAAACTGGTTCAAGTGGCAAAATTTTTTCAAATAGTTTCAAGTCCAGAATAATTTGTTAATGTTTTTCAGAAGTGTCATTTAAAACATTCGGTACAAATCATTGATGCAGGCTGATCCAGGGATCAGAGTAAATGTGGCTAAACAATTAAAACCCCTTTGTATTTTTTGAAGAGATGGAATTGTGCATTGTGTAAATTATGAAATATTATGGAATAAAATTTGCATCAAATTTGCATGATTGTCCTTTGTTAATTTTGTAAATCTTTTAAAATGAATGATTATTAACTATTGCGTTTTAGGAAAACTAGCTCAGGACGATTGTGTTTTGGCCAACATGTCACTCAAGCTAGGCCAGAAGTTGATGATGATGGGATCGTTGGAGAAGGATATTCAAAGCGTGGATATACCCCCTGAAGAACGACCTGACGTCAACAACGATTTGGATATACCCGACGATGACGACGATGCTTTAGATAATCGCGAAGTTTATCTTAACAAAGTCGCCAGACGAGTGAAGGAGTACAAGATTAATGTGATAAACCCTCCACGGCCTGATAAGAAACTACTGGTTTTAGATATTGATTACACCCTCTTCGATCATAGAACCACTGCCGAGACCCCTTTGGAACTAACTAGGCCATTTCTCCATGAGTTCCTCACCTGTGCATATAATGTAAATACAATTGACGAAGAATTAAAAATAAAGGGCAAAAAATGTCTTTGGCAGAATATGTACTCCTGAACTGTGATCTGCTAACGAGTGTAACTTTCTTTTTTTAGGATTACGACATTGCTATATGGTCAGCAACTAGCATGAAGTGGATTGAAGAGAAAATGAGACTTTTAGGAGTTGCCAGTAATCCGGCTTACAAAATAGTTTTTTACTTGGATTACCTCGCAATGATTTCTGTGCATACACAAAAGTATGGTGTTATCGAGGTAAGAACAATTAAGTCAATCATAATCCCGTTGTTCCCGTTATTTTATTGCCTTGACATGTAAGTTGTAACTGTCATCCGGAAATGAAACCGTGTTTACCACCTTGCAGGTCAAACCGTTGGGCGTGATTTGGGGACAATTTTCTCAGTATTCAGCCAAAAACACAATCATGATTGACGATTTACGGCGTAACTTTTTAATGAATCCTCAGTCTGGTCTTCGCATACGACCCTTTAGATCAGCACACATTAATCGTCATTCGGATTGCGAATTATTGAAAATAGGAGGCTATCTGCGAAAAATTGCAAAGCTAGACGATTTCTCTAATCTGAATCACAGAAAATGGGAAAGTTACGGTGGAAAGTCTCATTCGCATTCTAGCAAGCACAGACGATCACATCATAACAACACTAATCCAAGTCCTGACTCTAAAAAATAGCGCTTATTGGAAAGTGTGGAATGAAGCAAGGGTATTTTAAGTACAGAGCAATTTATCAGAAAGGAATGTGGAAATGTGGTAAAGAAAGGATATTACTAACTGCTTACTATTTATTATTCTGATCTAATCAGAAGAAAAATTTTCGGATATTACCTATATTCCCTTTTGTGCAAAGTGACTACTACTGCTTAAACTTGTACATATATATTACAAATGATATATACCTTTTGAATGAATACCTATTACACACAATTAATTATACTATATAATATACTATATATTTGCTTTTATATTGTAGTTGTTATAATAAATACAGACATACTGAATTATGTTGGAAAGTTACAACTGCTACTTGCTCATTGTTTGAGCTTTGCCAGGTGGATTGATTAAATTGGCAAATTCATTATAGCATGAAAGCTGCGCTGTAATTCCAAGAATCAAGTTCATATTCCACAGAATATTAATAATATTTAAAATAATAGGAAAAGTACTCCCTTCTGCATAGTTCATTATTTTCTTCTTCTAAACCGTCAATGATGACTGATGACCTAGCATCCATGTTTTAGTTAACTTATGATACTTTCTTGATGATATCGTAGAGACTGACCCAGGTAATAAACCATTGGCAAATGGAGTAATTAGGAATCGAGAAAGAGACCGAAACAATGGGGAATTTTTAAAAAAGGACCTCATATTAGTAATTATATTATGGTAAAAAATGGATCTAAAATAATGTGTCGCACAACATAGGTCCATGAATTTGGTATATTTGATAATTAAGGCCCCAAATCTGGGTTTTGTAAGTTAAATTTAACAAAGGGACCTCATATTAGTAATTATGGCAAAAAATGGACCTAAAATCATGTGCCGCACAGCACAAGTCCATTAATTTGATATATTTGACAATTAAGGGCTTGATTTCAGGGCCTTCTGATCCGAATTTTAACGAGCGGACTGTGGATTCGTAATTCTAGTCGAAAATGTGCCTAATATCATGATCCACATGATACACGTCCTATAAAAACATTAAAGCATTGACCTTAGGAGTTGACCTATTGACCTGAAATTGAAGAGGGTTCTATCCGAGGTTCTCCAGCATCTGTATACCAAATCTGGTGGAAATGCGATTAGCCATTTCGAAGAAAAACGTGCTAACACGGACGGCCGGAACAGAAATTAGAAGGAATCTCTCGATTCCTAATCAACCATGATGAAATCAACCAAACTCTATGCAATATGCGTTCATCATAGATGCTGATGACATGATGCTTCCTAATAGTTCCTAAACATTTAATTCAGAATCTTATGCATGGGCTTAACTCAGAAGACAAGTTTATTTTATAGTTAAAATTGGATAATGTGTGTGTTCAACAATGTTGAATCAACATATAATTATAGATTTACAATATTTCATGATTTCGAACATATAACAGTTTTACCATCATACAGATTAAAGTAAAGTTGTTAGAAGCAATTAAGTCAGTTATGACCATTCAGATAGAGTCATTAGTTAATCTAAGAGAAATAATACACTAAGAGTTCTACTTGGAAATAAAATAGTCCTATAGTCTAAACTAATCATCTAAATGTAATCAATCCTATCAACTTTTCATTGATAAAATCATGTTGACACAATTTTCATCTACTCAGGTGACATATTTGTTTTTACCTTTACACTACTACAGCTAAACAATAATAATATACAATACATAATGTATGAATTTAGTTTTGAAACCTTACTGTGAAAAGTTCGAAGAAATCCTTTTAAAAAACTAAGCAAAAAACTGCTCAACCGAGGCGATTCTTGTCATGCAAGAAATTTATACATGATCATCAGATTTAGGTATTTCAACAAAATATACGCTATCGCGGGGCAAAGGTCGATCGCCATCTACTGCATTGAGTTCCAATGCCTTGAATAATGTACAAGCTTGTTAGTTATTTTCATCAATAAACCAAAACGATTGGTTCAAATCATAAAATATCATGTCTACAAGACATTACTGAAATGGATGTGCCTAATTAATAATATTACGGTTAAGCAACATTGCAAGCAACATTTATGTCGAAACACAATCGACAGGTAGTTTACATTCTTACTGATTCGCAGCAATGGACTCGCTTACCGATGTGTTAACTTCGACCCCGCCGCCGTCTTCAACTACATCCATTGGTGTGGTGGTATCAATGTTGTCCGTGTCAGTCGCTCCATCGTCCATTGGTTCATCAATTACTAAATTATTTTCCGTAGAATTCACCTGCTGCTGCTCTCGCTCGACAGTTGGAACAACTTTTTTTATAGTAGTTTCATTTGGTCGTATGACCTCAATACCTTGACCCTTGGGTAGTCCTCCATTTCCTACAACAGTTGATGTTGGAGTAAATTCTGCTGGTCGTCGTTTCGGCAAAACGACAAATTTTTTGTTGCCAATGCAGGCCACGCTTTGTGGATACCGCTTAATGAGAGAGACTGATCTATCCTGGGATTGCGAATATACAATAGCTGCTGATTTGTTGGCCACTGTTGTACCAGGATTAATTCTCAGATTCGTTGGAGCCTGATGATGTGATGTGGGAACTGGTTTTTTAAACGTTCGTCCACTCAAAGAGGGTGGTGGTACAGTTAGTCTGAACGCATTCGATTTCATCAGGTTTGGTACAGCCGGGATGCCCTGTCGTGGTTTTGCACCACCCATCATCGGAATGGGAAGCTTTCCAGGAAGAGCTTTTGTAGCCATAGGCTGTAAATTAGGTACGGGTGGTGCCCCTGGTATTCTTGGCAAATGAGTTATTGTTAAATTCTTGCTGATTTGTGGTAGAGGTCGTGATGGCGGAACGCTTGGAGGCCGTCCTCTACCTCGTTTTCCAAGATGTGAATGTGTTCCCATCATCGGAATCGGTCCGTCCGCAGTCATAATCCTTTGACCAGGGTGGTGCATTTGTGCCGACGGAGATCTTCCATGTGGTGGTGGCATGCCTCCCCGACTTCTAATCATTCCACGAGCCATTCCTACCGATGATGGAACCATTTTATGCGGTAGTCGTGCGTGACCTTCCTTTCCAGCAAGTGTGACTGTTATATCTCGTCCTGGTACTGGCCCTGGCCCCCGAAGACCTCCATGTGGTATTGGCGCCAGTCCGGGTGGTGACCGCTTTTCTTTTTTCATAATCATAGTTTTTTGAGAATTCATTGCTGGAGCAGAGCTTTGCGGGCCAGTACAGTTCTACAAATTTGGAATGAAATGATATAAACATTGTCAACACAGTAATATTTTTATATCACTTTACTTAAATTTATTTTACTTACCGAGCAAATGTAATGCTCCGACTGCAAATTAGGAGGAAGTCCTAAGCATTCTGCATGGAAAAGACAGAGACATCGAATGCATTGCAGGTTTGGAACTTGTCCGCCCATGTCAGGACATCTAATAGAGCATGGAATCACGGCCCCTCCTGAACGTTTTGACATTCCTCCAGAAGATCCTTGCTTTCCCTCCTGGATCAGCGCAGCTTGTGCTGCCTTCTGTGCCAACTGCTTTTGGCTTTCAACGAGTTGTTGCATATTATCCACATCAATTCTATGAAATCAACCACAACCCAAACATTACTATTTGCAATTACTAAACGTTTTTAAAGAAAAGTGAGCAAGCATTATAATATTTTGGCATTACCCTCCCGACTGACGTAGAGCTGATATTTGAAATAACGAGTCCTCTGCGATTTCCTTCATGGCAACTGAGTTAGACCCGGATAAATCTTCATGACTTCCGCCAAGCTCATTGTACTCCATTCCATCAGGAAGATTGCAAGAAGAGTCTTCCATTCCTTTAGGATATTTTGGCGGAAGCATGCCCATTTGCATCAGTCCCTTATTTGAACCTGAATTCCTGTTGGAAGGAAAACGTGCATAATGAAATTAACAAAAATTTACCAAAAATATTTTTAAATTGTGCTGATTGCTTTTTTACTGGTTGTATTCTTACCTATGCTTATCATCCTGAGCTTTAGATCGTTTTGGAAGAAGCAATACTGCATCTCCCGAGTATCGCTTCGGTGGTTGAATTGCCCTCCGACTAGAGACTGCCTTTGGAACAGGTTCCTCTACCAAATCGGGAGACCACTTGGAGGATGAACTGGACGCTTTAGGAACAGATTTACTACATTCCGCCTTAGGAGGTGGTGGAGGCTTGCTCTTTGTCGGAGCAGGTTTAGGAGGGGCCCTAGGTGGGCTTTTGCCATCGTATGCTTTACGCACTATTTCTTGATCTGGATTCGTGCTGATTCGTACTTTTGCAAATGTAAAATTGTCAATAGTAAACGGTGTTTCTCCCAACTCTGCTAAATGTTTTTCAACCTGTTTTGAGGAGCGAAACTTTGTCCCATCTGGCGAGTAGTAGTAAACGTCTCCCGTCTTCCGCCCAGTAGAGCCAGGAGATCTCATAACAACTTCTCTTTTCCACCCAGCGTCCAGAACAGCTCTCAACTGCTTCAACTTTTCTTCAGAGAACATGTTTTCATCTTCAGTTAACAGGAAGGGATGTGGTGCACGTTTAGAAGGTGATGATGACTTTTCTGCTGGTGCAGGCTCTTCCATGAAATTTAGCTGACATAGATATGCTTTGCAGTTTAAATTTGGGATTTTTATGACCCCACGTTTTGACTTCATAGCCGCTTCCACATCCTTCTTTTGACACGCATTCATTTTCTGTACAATATTGAATAGTTTGGCTGACATGCTTTCGATAACGGGAAACAGTTGAAGTTCATCTTCTGTTGTGAAGCATTTCAGGGGTTGCTTCAAATTTTCAATGTCACCGAATCCCTTGCTAACATCGATCAGATATGACTTGTCCGTTAACAACGAGTTCACGTAGTAACTTCTATCATCGTCCACTTCCTCATTAGCCGCGGAAGATGCGGCTTCATCACTTGAGGTTTTGGTTTCAGTTTCAGGTTTATTATCGTCTTCTGACGAAGGAGGAGCTTTCTCGGATTGCGAGTCCGCACTGTCATCCTTAGCTTCAGCAGACGCAGCAGCGGCAGCAGACGACGATGTTCCCGCTGCTTCGGTTTTTTGTTCGATTTCTTCTGGAGGCGGAGGCTCCGGAACCTCATCCTGAGACTCTGAACTATCTGCAGTTACCTGCTCTTGATCATCCGGTTCGGAAATTGTACTAGATTCCAAGGTTTCATCATTGTCAGGTACAACCTCTTCAGTTTCTAGTTTCTGCTGCTGTTGCTTCAGCTGCTGGGATGCTGCACGCACGGCTCGTGCCTTTGCTGCTCTTGCCGCCGCTCCTGCTCGCTTTTTCTTCGGCATGATCGCTTCCCTCTAATCTGCTGACAAGGACATTCCAGAATTTCGTTACTCGTTTCAACGTTTGATTTTTAATTGCATTTAACTCTTTTCACGCTTGCTACTTACCAAACACTAACAGCAAGTTTTAAGAGTGGATTTTATAAAGAAATTGGCTTCCTCTCTTGTAACCGGTCTGTTTTCACTGACGAACACAAATAAATATAGGATTATAATGTAAGTAAAGAAAAAATAAATATGATGACATTTAGACAAGATCAAGCAAAAAATACTTTAAAATTACCTGATAAATCAACCAGAGATGATCCGACTCTCAATACAACTCCTCGTAAATTTTCACATGCACATTAGAATTTCTTAACCTAACTTCTAAACGGACATCCAGCCACCTTTTAATTAAAAACTCTAAACTATTTCCTTGAAACTATTTCCAGCTCACACACTTTTGGCACAATTATTTCAATAAACACTAAATTCCTAACAATAATTAAAAATCGTTCAGTTTTAGTCAGATAATCCAATTCAACAAGTTTTCCTTGAACTACAGCTCAAACGTTTTAAAGTCAAATATGGAGGATGTCTTCTCTCCAATTGTCGTCGTCCTCTACTCCTCTGCTAAATTATCTTAACCACCAAACTTTAATACTTTTTCCTTCTGACTACTAAACTGACTCTCAATCACGTATTAAAACACTCCACGACACGACTTTGCACGAGTACAATAGCCAATCAATAAGGAGCGTCAACTTTTCCATGTATTACTTTTTAACTTACGCCTCTGCACCTCACACGGCCATGAGTATCAAACTATGGTCAGGTTATATTCCAATTTTAACCAGTCCACTGGATTTAGTCAAGTGTGTGGTATCCTAAGAATGCAAACGCTTTCCAAATACTTTAATTGCAATGCTAACTAGTAAAAATTCAAATAAAATGGATTCAGCTCAACCGCTTGATTAGAAGGAGGATGGTGAGGGTTTTTTACTATGCAAAAAATTAAAAAGGTTTCAAGAGTCAAGGTGTCCCTTTTCGTCTCCTCTGTGACTACCATATACGTATGAAATACGCAAAAATTCCCTATTTAGTCACCTTGACTGTTGCTTAGTTAAATGGTGCTAGCATTATTGCATACACTCTTCTCTGCTTTTTTAATGATAATAATAATGGTTTACTATTTCCTTTTCCACCTAACCTGAGTGCTCTCAATGGTGCATCCCTAGTTATCCTGTCGTGTGTATTTCTAGTTTAAGTAGATTTTCGATTAAAATATGAGCTCTTTATGTGTTTTTTTTTTTGAAACTCAGCTAACTGGGGGAACAAACTAGTGCTCCTGCCTCGCACCAATCGCCATTATATTAAAATTCTTTTCTTGTCTCTTTGGCTCACTCACTGTCTGTGTGGTGCCTCTCTCTCTTTATCATCGCCCCGTATAACATTTTATTATTATATCCCTCTCTGTCTCTCGTTTTCAAGCTCCCTCAGTTTCATTATTAGTAAGACTGCGAGTCAACTTGAGTAACATTAGGACGAGAAAACCAGAATGGTTAAAAGTTTTTACTAGCATTGCAGTAGAATAACGTACATACGTTACTGTTGAAAAGTGTGGGACCCGGGATGGAGCCCGATAACACACGAGCGCACGACAAAATATGAAAAAAATGCCTCGGCGCTTCCATTCCATGCCTTTCTTTCCAAATTCTCTGGTTCTTTGAATAAGCCATGATCATAAGCCAGTATGCATGGTCCATGATAGTTTAGTTAACATATTAGAGTAGCATGGCATATCTAGGAAAATGTGAGCATGAGGATAAAAATTGAGTTTTAGCTTGGTAGGGAATAGAGACTAAGAGATGGAGAAGAAAGGGGTTGGCTAGTTGGCTTCCTTTTTTCAACAAAAACGCGTTACTGCACGGAATACTACAGACGCGTATGATATTATCCTTCGGCCTCAAGAGCACCTCTAAAAAAGCTTCATACGCTATCATATAAAATGCTCACAAACAAAGTAAGCATTTACAAAATTTTCAAATATATATGCTTGCGAAAGATGAGCAGAGTGTAGTAAACTGTTGACTGTACTTTGCTTTGAAACTGACTTGCCAAGGAGCTAACTCAACAATGTTATGGAGCAACAAGCATTGACGATACAAGGCGAAGGTCCGGTTTAGGAATCTTTCAAATGTATAAGCAAGGTGGTGGTGGTGTGGGACGCTTGGCTTGCCACTCATAAACATAATGCATGCTCTTGTTTTTTGGAGAGAAAGAGAGGAACGAGGGGAGGGGGGAAATGTGTGGAGTGGAAATTGTGCTGCAGCTAAAAAAATAATGATCATGATCTTGCCTTTAAAATCTTTCCCATGTTAGGTTGGATGTTGAGCAAAGGATGGTATTTCGGCGTGTCGTTTTGTGTAGGCTGTTTTTGTAGGTAGGTCGCCTGTGTCCTTAAAAAGCTTTTTCTGGGGCTTTGCTCTCCTTCTCTTTCTGGGCTGGGATTCGTTTCAAAATTTTGTTCGTTTTATAGTTCAAGCATGTATTTTATTTGTACTCTACTAACTGCGCGTCGCCGCCACCCTTTAGAATGATGCTAAATGCAAATATGTATCTTTTTTTATCTACCACTTCTGGGTTTTTTACTCTTTCCAGCTATAAAACGTTGGCGTTCCTTACCAGATAAGCAAGTAGTATCTTTGGAAAGATTAAATGTAAATTGGAATAGGAATACTTGGAAGGGAAAAGGATAAACAAAGTAGACGAGGTTCCTTGAATATGTCATTTTGGAGTTGAATTTATAAAAAAAATGCTTTCAGCTAAAAGGAAGATTCATGGAAATGTGTCTGAAATCTTTTTTCATGTATAAACGTTTTATGAAAATCAAGAATCATGATGAATATGTATTTAGACATTTTTACATGCAATCGTTTGCTTTAGTTATCGATTCATTAAGAAATACTACGGTTTGCTGCAAATCATTAGGAAATATCTTTAACGGAAATAGATATGCAATCTTTGCATAAATGCATTTGCGCTGTTTTACTGGATTCGCTGTATGGTTTTGAAATTAGCTTTTTGCAAAGCGAGATTGGGGTCTTGAAATAAGCTGCATAAAATATTTAACACGTTTCATATATTATGCAATTGCCTTGGCATTTGTTCTAGACTGTTGTTAGTGTAGGGTTATGCAAGAGTAAACGAACGTGGTTTAGTAACGTTGGTTGTTTGCACTGGGAATGACGATAGTAGGTTTTTCGGATAGACCTGGCTTCCACCAAGAACATATTATTATGGGAAAATTCCAAAAGATCATTGATCAAGCCACTTGCATAATAGCGGACGGCTGCTTAAGCTATGTTACTTTTTGCCAATACCTCCGTCTTCCTTCGAATATAATATCTTTCTTGGAAAACCTGCATTAAAATTCAATACCATTACTATTTGTTGTATAATATTCAATAAGTATTATTTGTTGACAGACAATTCAATATAAATTATGATTGACTTAAGAATAATATCGTAGATCGCCATAGATAGTCGCAAACTGCATGCATAATTAAACGTGAGGAAGATGTTGAATTTTAAAATCTGCAAATCGTGTGGCGTGATATTTGTCGCCATAATCCTTTATCTAATTTCAGGTCAATAAAGTTCAAATATTAATGACAATGCATAATAGATTTTCCGATGTTGCGTACACAAAAACTCGGATGAAATAGGTAGAAGGTACTAACATTGTATTTTGTATTGACCAAGCGTGGCGGTGGCGCTAGTCTCACAGTCAGTTTTACTAAACGTGATTTTCTTTCATTTTACCTTTGAGCTGGAGTTTGGGTCGGGGCCGCATGGCTTGATGTTGGTACGGTAACTTGGGATTCGGTCACTAGAGACAGCTACTGGGATTCACAAAAAGAAAGGGAGTCTGGAAAAAGATTGCATTGCAGTTAAAAACTCCTTTGGCTTTAATGCACGTAGAAGCAATGGCAATGATGAGCAAGTGTAATACACGGTCAAATTGTATTGTGGTTAGAAGAAGACCAGGGAAGATCATGGACGAACTACACTGCACATAATAATTATGCTTTGGGTAGTAATTTGGTTTGGGAAGTTGATTTAATACTAAAATGAACAATAATTATTTTCATGTAACGAGATAACGAGTTACTGTGGATTGTATTTATCATGCGATATTGCAGCCTTCGTTTGGATTTTTGACAATGCAAAAGCAGCAAAAATTCTTGAACAAAGGCAGTGTTCTGGATATTTTCTTGCAGAGAAAGTTGTAACACTTTATTGAAGGCAGCTATGCTTTCATTTCCATGTCATCATTTTTGCTATATAGACTTACTTCTTTTCTAAGAATAAAATCATTCTCAAGTCTTCCTTTCATCTTTTTGCCATGAGTTAACATCATGGCATTGTATTGATGTGTATAAAAGCATTTGATTTGATATAACATCTCGTTAAAATGACAAAAGCAAATTGAAAACACGATCACAACAAAGGTAATAAAAAAGGAAGCAAGCTAGTGGCAATGAACTAGTGGTAGAAAATATAATAAATTATACTTCCTGATCCGTTTTTGTAAATTGTTGACTTACGTGTACGTACTATGGTAATTTTAGTAGCTTCTATTGATGGAAATTTCAGAACTCAGATCAAAAGATTTTCGGAGTAATGTGCAAATCTGTGTGAAATTGAAATGGAGAATGGTCTATGTCTCAAAGAGACAAAACTCTTTAATAATTTAGCGTCAGTCCTAGCTAGAAGACTAGTGGGCTTGGGAATAGTGAATAAAACATGGAGGAAGGCATACACACCGCTTCAACCTCCTTGACATACATCGGAAGGAAATCAATAACTTTCAAGGTCAAAAATTATTTTGCATACTGTCACGTTTGGCATGCACAGTTTTCGGAATAAATACTTGCTGTCCTGTCGAAGTATGATGAATGGAAGAATAAATACTTATACTGAAACACAAAATAATGTTGACATTGACATTACTTTTTAGGAACACGCGGAAATGCAGTAAAAAAGATATTATGCAAAACAACCTGCTGCGAGTTATTGTCAAACGCCAGGTTCATTGTGCTTTTTCTATCTACAGTCTACGTGCTTCATTTGCTTCACATTCATTCACTTCATTCAACTGCATACGGCAAATAAACGTACAAATCGTGAATGAAGATAAAATATTCTCAAAGTAAAATAAGTTTATTATGTAATGTAGTATAGCAAGTTAAATTGCAGTTTCAAATTTTCGTACGTTAACGCGCTGCTCTTTTTTCCACGTTATATATATATACGTTTTTAATCGAGTTTGGGTCTCCGATCACCCAATAAGCTATGTTTTTTCTTGAAAAAACTGTACAACTTTTATAGTTAGGTAATGTATTTCGATGGTCATTTATTTATTTATTTAACAAAAGCACGATTTAAATTCAGACTTGGTAAAACAATAATCATATTAAAATTTGCCATTTGCGTTTTCTCGTAGCGTATACCCATTTACGATTTCCAATTTCATTCTCAATGATTGAAAATTATAAATAAAAAAAGAATCTTGATTTATTTATCTAGTACAAAAGTTTAAAATTGTACAATATATTGGAAGCCAGAATGGATCAGGCATAATGTCACACCAATAATGCAATCTTGTTTCCATTTCTTTTATTTTACAAACATTCGTATATTTAAAAACTATTTCTAATCACAGTTCACCATGCATCTACCCTTCAACTAGTTTTAGAACAGATCGTCCGATTCATCATAAACTACTTGCTGTCTTCTATCATCATGACCACCTTTGTTTGATTGGTTTGCGGCAAGTGTCGTCCAGGAAGCGGAAGCAGATGACTCATTAAGCACTTGATGAATACTAGGTTGCCGACGAGCAAACTGAACATCAAAGGTGACATCATTGTGCGTAGTTCCGTTTACCTATTAGCATTTTACACACAATACGAAAACAATTAAATCTTTCTGTTCAAACCAAAACCTTTTGATTAGTTTCAAGTTCCAACAATACACATACCTCATTTATAGCGCGCTCGGCAATTTCCGCCGTCTCAAACGTCACAAACCCAGCATTTGCCGAATGACAATTGACCTTAACAATTTTCCCAAACTCCTCAAACACCGACTTCAAAATATCGTCTGTCAAATCTGGAGCCCCCACGTATATCGTAGGACCCCGCTTGGGTCTGTTTTGTGCTTTGGGAGTGGTTGGAGCTGGAGGATCAGGAAACGTTTCCTTGGGCGGTGCGAAAAACGGTTTAGGAGCGGGTTTCACCGGAGGAGCCACTTCGGGAATCGGTGCTCCATGGCTATACTTGGGTGCAGGAGCGGAAAACTTGCCTTTGGCCTCCAAAGGTCCATCCTTGTCTCCCCCGTGGGGTGTAAACGGCTCGAAATGTGGCTCAGCGTGATAACTAGATGCGTACCCTGGTGTCATTCCCCCATGTCCCTCAGTCCGTCCTGTAGAGGACAACTTTCTCTCCAAAATCCGGGACCGTTTGAACACCGTCTTTTCCACAGTTGGCTTTGTAGGTATAGACACTTTCCCCGACAATATCAACTTCTTTGCCAACTCCTTGGCGTCCTTTGGATCCAAGGGTCTTTTCAAGGGGTTCACCTTTTCAGGTTCTGGTTTAGGGGCCTTCATCTCTTGAAGCGCTTTTTTCTGCAAAAAAATCAAATTTTCTTTAAAAATCCATTCCAAGTTGCAATTAAATTGGACGCTGAATTTGGTCTCACTTTTTTGCGAAGAATTGCATATTTGTCCTTGAGGAGTAGCTCCTCGTTTGTCTGCGTCGTGGGAAAGTGTAGGTAAACCATTGTAACTGTCGTCGCCTTAAAAAGGCTTCCTTTTTCAGTTACAATTGCTCAGCTAACAAAGTCACTGAGGAGCAAGACGCGGATTTTTTCCAGTGACAAATTTGCTTGTCAATTCACAAGTTGCATTGCAGGATAGAGCTGTGCTGTTTGTTGTTGTTTTGATACGACGTGTTTGTGTAAGGCGAATGCTGACATAAAAGCTCTCTATGAGAACTTGGGAATGGGGCTTGTTGGGAAAGGCCGCTAATCCGGTAACACGGGTAGGCAACTGAAAGGAAAACATTTGTTGGTCGTGTTTTGTGTCGTCTGAGCTCTTTCTGTCTAGTGGACTTACTGGAAGTTGGTGGAGTGAATAACTGTCAAAAGGATTAAATTTTTTGTAGAAAATAAGATTAAAGTTAGTCGTAGTATAAAATTGGAATGGGCGATTGAGCGTCAGATGGGAATGATTGGAGTGATAATTGTATCAGAGTGATTGGTTTTTTGGAAGGAAGGTGACCTTTTTGTGTTGAAGGGAGAATGAGTACGACGGCAGAGGAGTCGCGGGTTTCGGAGCTGGTGCGGGGGTAAGGAAGACTGTGTTAAATATTAACTACGATTTATATTGTATCTGACATGACAATTGATTGTTTTACTGATTGAAATGTGATTTGTGTGCTTTCAGGAGTACGCAGCAGTTGTGGAACCTGTTGCAAGGAAGAGTGGTGCTGTTATCGGAAGATGTGGTCAGCGAGGAGTTGCGAGACAACTTGGATCGAATAGTTGCGGGACTGACCTACTATGCGGCGTATGAAGAAGAAGAGGATACGCCGGTGGTTTTTCCAACCGCTCCGAGTTTCTTCCGGTCTGTATTGTCGGAGGATAAGGACAATGAGAAAAAGGGCGCTGACGGGACAGGAACCTCGCAAGAGTCAAAGCGGAAAGGGCAGTCTGATGTTTCGTCGTATGATTTGGTTCGGAAGGCGGTGGCTCAAAAGTTGGTAAGGTTTTTGGAACGTGGTTACAATCAGTGCAATGTCAGAATGATTTGTGACTTAGTTTGTTTATACTGATTTCAGAATATTTCGTTAAATGTGGCCACAGAGTTGCTTGTTGGTTACATGATGTACGAGTACAAGGGTTCAAGCACGTCGTATGATGAAATAGCAGATTCGCAAATGACATTTAATGTGTTCCTAAAAGATTTGACTGCGTACTACAAAAAGGAAAGGTTTTGTCTGCTGCTATGTACACAGGCAATCCTTTCTGACATGGGAGATGAAGATTATCGCTTTTTCGTAAGTAAAAATGAACTCTAACTCTCTTTCAGTGTGATGATGTGAGTGTAAGCATTATTAATTTCAAGTTATTGGGCAATCGGCTACTTTTTATTACAGAGCATCATTGAGTCATTCCGTTCCATGATCACATACAAGAAATGGTGCTGGGGACTTCTTCGTTCCTTTGCTCTTGCTCAGGATGAGTTGGAGACGGTTGAAATTTTACACTGCCTCCTTATTTTGATGTACAAAATACCAAACGAAACCATACCAGAGTTCTTCACTTATTTCTCCAAATCCGGCTTTGATAGTCTTCGGAAAACCGAACGAATGAAAATGGCCGAAGGAGCTGCCATGTACGCTGCATTGATAGTTTCAGGAATCACAGATTGCTGCAATGGGGTTTTCCCACAAGATTTTGGCATAATTATAAAGGATTTCTTGTCAAAAATGTTTGACGAGCTGCTCCTAAATCCGTACAACATTGCACCAGTTTTTGCGTCTTATGAAATCTTTTGCAAAGAAAGCTCCGAAATCACCAGCAAAATGAAGAGTCTTATGGTCAACCCATCTATAACGTTTAGTGCTATGCTCAGACTTTCGGAGCACTATGGGCGACAGTCATTGTACGATGTAAGCAAATGATACTCGATTTTCAATCTTTCAGTCATTCAATTTAAATTTGTGATAATTTTAATTGTGACTATTACATCAATTTTTCATAGCGCCATTCTCTGTCCGTCGTCATATCCTCAAGTATATTTGAGGCATTTGAATCTTTATTGGCCGGCTATGACACTAACCATTTTGGAACTAATCGTCAGGCGTTTCTTATATTTTCAAATATATTGCAGCATGTAAGAAATATCTATGACTTTTCAGACTATGTAGAGATTTTGAAGACTAGCAATAATATACTTGGATTAATTTTAGAATCTTGTCGCTGAAAACTTTTTGTGCGGTACGCCGTTGGCCTTAACTGCTCTTTATACTGATGCCACTACGTTATTTCCTATTGACATTCCAAGCACGCTACACTTGTGGAAGAGTTTGTGTATGTCAGTAAGGAGCGTGGAACTTTGTAACACGGTAAGGCAGAAAATTTAAATCGGATTACTGTCGCGTCATTATACATAGTAGAATGAAAAAAATATTTGGTGAAAATATTGAATATTTTAGATAGTGAAAGGGGTTGCTAAAATGAACGCAGTAGCAGAGATGGTTTCTGAAGATAACTCAATGCACATCAAACGAGTTGGTACGTACAAAGTGGCAAACACAAAGAGTCGACCGATTTACGGATATATGCTTGAGGCAGGCCTAACCGGCACTTTAACAAACTACGAAGAAGAAACTGTTGTGGTTTGGGAGTTACCTTCATCCATAAATATGTCAGCCTTTGAAGTTTTGCGTGCCATCACTCAACCTATTGCAGATCAACTGCAAGAATTGAAGGCAGATAATGCGTTACCTGAAATATTTGCTGGCTTTGACTATTCTGCCAAGGACTTGCATGCCACAGCTGGTTTTATAATTCAGTTTTGGAAATCTACAGATGAGCAAGTTCCGGAACTAACTAACTTAGTGTATCCAGCATGCAGCATCATGGAAATGTGAGGATTTTTTGCCATTTTTTCCTTAAGTCATCATTTTCCAGAAACTTAAGAAGTTTTTTGTTTCCAGCATGCTCAAATACAAGACAGATGTTTCGGAAAAAGTAAGACTTGTCCAAGACTTGCTAGGAATTGTCACAGCAGTAAATGAGTTTTGTGCAGAGGTTTCTCTGTTCAGTTACATATACGATGCAATTCCGGGAGGTGACCACGTGAGCGTAGTTGAAGACCTTGTGTTAGGACGCGAAAGTGTTTCCTCCACTAAATGCGAGGTTACACTTGCTTTTCTTAATATGATCAATTCGTTTGCAGAGGTAAGTTAGTACAATTGATGACAATATTTCACTTGTCTTAATAAAAGCAAACCCTGCACAAGATAACTAACGAGCCTTTAATTCCTCAGCACGACAAGTGTTGGAAACAGGGAGCCACTTCAGTCTTCCAAGGAAAGTTTCTAAGGTGTATCGGATTCGTAGCCGAAAATATTTTGCCGTCTTGTGCCAACTGGAGAGTTGAAAGTGAGGGGATCCGACTGGAGGTGTTCCTGAAGTGCCTTCAAATATTCATTCGAATATTTTTGCTGAAAGATCCAGAATGGACAGACTTGAAAAAGGAATGTCTTAGATTTCTAGTCGCACCATCTAGTTGTCTTATAGAAGCGTTGAAAACTGGTTAGTGGTTGTATCTAATGAATTTGGTGTAAATGTGCATAAACTAAGTACTAGCGATCAATAAATCCATTTCTTAAACTTTCATTATTGCAGAGGAAGCCAATTTAGAAGAGTCTATAATAAAACCAAAGGAGGGGAACAAAATTCTAACGACTGTCATGTGTACAGCTTTAAGATTGCTGTTGCGATTGATTAGATTTGAAAGCAGGCTGTTTAAGGTGAGCAACAACAATCGTTCTTATCGTATTTACTACAAACTATGATGATGCTCGTTACAATACTCGTTGTGCTTTTGATTTTTCATAGCATATCAACGAGATGCTGGATGGAATGCTTATACGAATACTAGGCCGCTTATTTAGGCACCGACTGATTCCTGCGATACCCACCTTAACCATGAAGATCTTCAAAGAAGTTGCTGAACATTCTAATTTATCCCTTCTTGCTTGTTTTGGAAATGACGAAGCAGCATTTCGAGATGTTATCATTCAACGACTTGAGTTTACGTCCGAGGATATTAACTTAAAGATTGCTGTGCTGGATTTTTTGACAATCATTTCACAAACACAAGTTGGAATTATTGAATGTTTTTTCGCTGACGGAGTCTTAGAAAATAGTGTCATTGATCTCATGCAAGAGGTATGCAATACTATTCCCATTATTTCAGCCTGCTTATAAGCTCATTCCTTGTATAAATGATGACTATGACTTTACTTTTAACCTTTAGAATGACGACCTTGCCGTTTCCTCATTACGCTTTTTCCGATCATTGTTTCGCCAATCGCTTCCACTGCCCAAATCAAGGGACGATTTTTGGTGCCATATAATGACGCCTATCAACAACTTGAAACGGTATTAAACATAATTTGCGTGTTTTTCCGTTAGCTGTGTGCAGTTTTTAAATTTAAACCTTTGTACATTTTAACAGAGGCTGTCGGCTTGAGATCATTACTGCCACCTTGCACATTTTGACCTTTGAGCTTTACTTAAACGGCACTTCCGAGTCGAATTTCAACAAGGAGCTGGAAAGTTTCTTGAAAGGAAATCAGTTGCTCTTTGTGATTGAAGTAGGTTCTTCTGATGATAATGACAATTTGTCATGTTTTACAGAGTCATAGCTGTATGTTTATATAATTCTTGCTTTTAAATTCAGGTTGCTGTAAGCAGTTTATCTGGAGAAGCCACAAAATGCCTTACATCAGTTAAGCACTTTTTTACACTGGTGCTTGGTCGACCTGAGTTGAAGCGATTGATTTCCAAGGACATGCTGGTTTCTCTTCAAGGCTTGATGTTGGAAAGTTTCTGGAAAGCTCGACCTAAGGAAGATTCGTTGTTGAGTGCTACCCTCGCTGAACTGACTACGATTCTCACTACCACAGATTCGGCTAATAGTGCTTTCATATCAGACTTACTTAACAAGCTAATCGAAACGTTTAGTGAACACACTTTGGCCACGCAACTTGCTTTGTTATGCTTGCTCAATAAATGCTACACGCATTGTGAAGCTGCACTTCAAGGAACTGAAATTGAAAACACCTTACGAATTTTAAAACGGCTCTTCGACGTGTCTATACATTACCTGGAGGAAAAGGAAGAGTCTCAACGTGTCAATTCAGTACTAAACGTTGCATGCTCCATTCTTACAACTATCATGAGCAAACAGCATATCGACGCATGGGGCAACATAATGAAGAAAGAGCTTATTCCGTCATCCCTGATTCTTATATCCAGTGTTGGAATAACTGTGAGCACAACAATTTCTATCCGCATTGATATCACTAATCATTATTTATTGGCAATAATTATTTAAATTGTTATGCTTTTCTCCATTTCTTTAGAAAAAGAAATCACCTAATGTCGTGGCAAACTGTTTGGCTGTTCTGGTGACTCTAGCCGAGCACACATTTGGATGTTTATTGGTACCGATAAACGGAATATCCAAGAGTTTATATTCTCACTTGTACAAATTTACAGATGACATTTACGATGAGGCATGGACGAACGTGTTTTTACTTTGCCTTAACTTAAATTCTAAACTGCTTTGGAATTTGAAGCATGTTTATTTGGATGAAGCCCTTGCATTTTGGGGGCAATACAGTGGTTTCCTGAACCACAAGTTATCGCTTATGGCTGATCTCACGGAAATATGCGTGGGAATTGATGATACCGAGAAAGGTTATAATGACATGAAGGCCATTATTCAAAGTAGCGCATTCGTTCTCAATGACATCCACACTTTAATGCCATACCTGGAGAACTGGCAAGCGTTACAACCATCAGAAGTGTTCAAAGCTATTGTAAGTACACATATTATTTTTTATGTACCTGTTATTAATTATACTACAAATTAGTTTACTTGGCACACTTTAAATCATTTTTCTGTACAGAGAGGAGTGTTTTACATCATTCAAGAGATTTGTGGACTACTGCAGCAACCGTATTTGTTACAGTCGTCTGTAGGTCAGAAACCAAAGCAGAGCTGCTCTCCAGAAAGCAAATTGTCGCCAAAGCATTTGGAAATGCAATCAAAGTAAGATACAAATATTTCTTTGTGGCTTTCAATAATGTAATGAATTACAATTAGATTTGTGAGGCCTGGGAAATACTTTTAGGTTTTTCCAATTCACAGAAAGTTATGTTGAAGTGTATACCCTTAATTTAAATGTGCCATGATGCTATTCTCTAAAAATTAAACATTGTTTATTGTCAGACTGTGGGATATCTGCGACGTCTCTCTGCAAATTCTTGTCGAATTGAAGTCCAAAGATGAAGAATTTATTGAAAAGGCGACTTTGATTCCGACCATATTCCAAGTTGGACAACTTAGCATTAAGGCATTAACTAAAGCGGAAAGGAAGCCCCAACCTGGTTTCAATGTAACATCGCGTCTTTCAAGCATACTTGAAAAGGTTATGGTGATAATATACTATTACGCCATCCCCATTCTGGAGGATCCTAACCAGGATCCCAAGTTTCAAGTCAACTTTCGCCGTGAGCTATGTACTGAAGTCGTAAGTAAAACGCATTCAATTATGTTTTCAGTGCCATGATCATGAAATTATTTGTGAAAATTAAGTGTGCTATTTGTGAAATTTATCAGACATCCCTTTGCGATGGAATCCGGAGGCTCAACATCCCGAAGAACGAATTTCTCCTGACTTTGTGTACTAAACTCGAAACTAAATTCAAGTAAGATTTGTAACAGTCATATATACTAATGTAGATATGGCTGTAATAAGTAGCGGAAGTCAATGCGGGTCACGCGACAATGACGAAAGAGTTGACAGCTTGACAGACACTCATGTACATATTTGCATGCATAAGTTGGGGTGTATGAAAATGAGTATAAGAATATACGATGGGTATGAGTTTGGAAAATTGTTTAAAATAGCACACTACTGCTTTGGTTCTATCAAAGTTTAGTCTCATGGATTTTGCTGGCTTTTCAAAGAGTTACGCGAGGGTGTTACATGCTTACATGCTGAACATTTATTGTAATACTTGCAGATATGGAACGCTTGTTCCTGGATGTATAGTAACTTGTTATCTAATGTTTTCCGAGACTTGTTATTGCATGTACTTTATTAGAGGTACACCCAAGAACCCAAGAAAGAATCAGTTTAGGTTGTTGACCTTTGCTCTAAAATCCCAGCGATGGGACTTTGTTTTTAATTGTTCTATTATTGTCAAAGTCACATTATTGTATAATTTGATTTGTAAATCGCTAATGGAATCCTAAATCTAGACCTTGAGAGAAGTGAAGTGAGCTCGAAACTCGTTGCCAAGCCGGCAATGTATTAGTTTACAGACAGTTTAACTAATAGATTGAAGGTTTGATGGATTTCTGTCTGGAAAAAGTGGCACTAGGCCTACCTCGAAGCTCGAAGCCCGCATAAATAACTTCTGCTACTTATTTACAGCCAGGTATCGGAGGCAGCCATGTTGGCGCTTCGACGGCAGCAGATGTACGACGCCAATTTACGAAATTTACGAGAACGGTATAACTTTTGGAACCAATTGTATAATCATATGTGTAAGTAAATCCTGTTATGTATCATCATGTAACCATGTTTGTACTAATAAATTTTCTATTGCAATGCCTGAAAGGTTGTTTTGTAAAAATATGCTATGAAAGTTTTACTGCTATCCTTAATCCTTACCGCATTCGTTAAGGTTTTAAACCATCGCATATTGACTTATTGACATGAAATATACGTACGTATGCATTATGAAGCAATTTACGTACATGTTGGAGGCAATCTAGGAATATACAATAACATACCAGTAGTTTAAGTATATCGGTGGTGTCTAATTAACTATTATTGCTGGTTTTTTATAATAATTTATAACAACATTACCAGTCCAAAACCCTGTCCAACGCCTCCATTAGCTGTAATGCTAATTTTTTCCTTTTCTCGGTTTCACTTCTTAAGGCGTCGTTATGAATTAGAATATGAAGGTAAACTACAGGCTAGGGTACCTGCTGCTAGATATCCTTCTAAAACACAGGGCAGCAAAGGTAAGCAGTTTTTAGTAAGAGTGGGTGAAACCATTTCCGTTTCTGTCCATTTTATTAGTCCGGTTGGTTTGCTGTTATATAATATCATGTTGTACGTTACGTGTTTTGGTCAAACCAGAAACAATTACAAGAAAGGTTTATTCTAGCAATCTTCAAAATAAAGTCGGTTTCCTGTAGTTTGCTTTGTTAATCTTTCTCTCAAAACCCGACAGCTTCTAAACTCGGACAACATAACTTGAGAGACGGAATAGCCCGAAGAAATTTGCAGCTTAGCAGCAAAGAAGTAGAGTGAGGAGTTGGATTGTGGTTGCATCCGACGGGAGACCATCTCAAATAGCACGTGTTGGTTGCATCAGCTGAGCACTTGCTTGGGACGACAAGTGTCACGGTTAGCATTTCATCAACTGTCATAATTATTCTTTATTCTGTTATTGTCATGTCAACATAAAGTGTACTATTGTTCTGTTAGTTCAATTGCAATCTCATCATATTTTTATGCTAGTTTGTACTTTGTAGTATACAAAATTCTAAGAAACGGACAACGACGAAGCTTTTATATTGTGTCTGAAAAAAACTGTCGTGCTGCTGGGTTACTGACTACAGAGTAGATACTTTGTGTCGGTAATGGTAGCTGAAATTCTTGGTACAACTTCAAAGACTGAACACGAGACAGAAATTACCCGTAAGGTGACCTGGACACGAGCTTAGTCTGTGACTAAAACAGGAGGAACATGTCAACAACTGCGGAGCTAAGAACCCGTGTACGAGCCCTTTACAAAACGGTAATTTTAGATTTAGTCACTTGTCGAAACTTTAATCTTTCTATTCTCTTCTACAAAAATGGAAATGACGATGTGTTCTTTCTTGGTTGCTTTCCAGCTTCTGCACATGGGCAAGGAATATCCGGAGGGTTACCAATATTTCCGTACACGGTGCTACAACGCGTTTCAGAAAAACAAGGACGTTCAAAACCCGGAGGAAATTGAGATGCTAATTAAGCGGGGCGAGTTTGTCGTGAAGGAGATTAATGCTTTGTACTACTTGAAAAAGTACAGGACTCTGAAGCGTCGCTATTACAGCAGCGAAGAGGAGCAGAACAAGTTTCGAAATCTTCAGATAACCATAGAAAAGCATGCTGATTCGGATGCCAAGTCATAGTTTAGCAGTACAATAACTTGTGGCCAATGTCGTGTATATGAGTACAATTCGTATTTATTGTAATTGATGTACCTATTTCGCTTTGTTTTAAAATCTACGAGAAATATAATATGTAAATTTTGTCGGTTTTGTATGTTACACAGCTAATTAATGAATTGCCAATTGTTATTTTGCCGTAACCTAATCCAATCAAGTGGCACAAGTTACGTATTATCAATGGAGGTGGCGATAAGTGATAAGCATCAAATAGTATTTAGCAAAGCAACATTAGCTGGCAGTCATCAATGACCACATTCCATCCACCCATCCTGTCACAGCTATTTTGGCAAATAGTCAGTAAGTTCACATATTTTTAGCATAACGCCACGAGGAAATGAAATTGTTGCCATTGCTTCAAAAATGTTGGTGTAAATTATTCCAAAATGTTGATTTAAAGTAATGAAAGCAATTATGTAAGCATGTAGAGCGTTTCTAAACTACTACTACTAATTTAAAATTAGTATTATTGTTGCTTGTATTTAAATTGTAATCAAAATTCAACTAACAATTGACAAAATAACTGTGTTGTTTTTGTGAGCTACACGTCCATTGAAAGTCATTTTAAAACTAGTCAGTCATCAGTACTTACTGTATAAAATCCGTGGTTTTCTTTAATGCTAGAAGACTTTTCAGTGTAAGACATACATGCAAATGATTAAGTTTTTAAAATCACATTTTTACTATCTTCCACAATCCTTCCCTTCTTATCTCTATTACATTATAAGTTTGACCTTTCCAATATCCTCTAAATCAAATTGGCATGAATAAGGGCAAAGAGATACGCACAAAGTAAATGTCTACATGAACTTGTGCTATCTTTCCAAATACACGGTCGCTTCATCGAGTTTTCATGCCTCCAGCATAAAACGTATCTTAATTCATGTAAAAAGCGTCTTAAACATATATTATGCTCGTCTTCCCTAAAAGGAAGTTCAACAAGAAAGATACCTATGCAGGTATATAAATGGTTTTGTGCATTCTTACGCAACGTTAAAATGCCTTGCAGTTCCACTTTCCGATATGCTTCTAAATCACACTTTCTCATCATCTACCGAATTGTGCAGTTTTAAAGCTTTTGTATGCAGAAAAGCTGGGAGTCATTTAGAACCGTGTTTGCGTAATTTCAAAGCATATCGAAAGCTCCCATTTGGGAAAACCGTTGTAACAGTAGCAGCAAGCAAGTAACACAATACACAAAGCAAATGGTATTAAAGTAAAACATTTTTATCATTCCCTTCATGTACATATTATTAAAACTACAACGTTGCAAAACGCTGGAACAACTACAACTGATATTTGAAGGTTTTTTTTGTACAACTTTCAACTTTATTTTCATCTTCTTTCATTCCATGTCTGAATGCAAACATCTTAGAACGATTCTGAAAATTGCTGTCGGGTAAAAAATGGGAAAAAGAGGAAAAGTAAACGGTAAAAAAGATTTTTCATGATGGAGGGAAAAATGATAGTTAAAAGCAGACTGGTATATGGTTCATTTTCTCTGGGGAAAGTCCCAAGAGAACTGAAAGTCTTTTATATTGTGTCGACATTATCATATGCGTATGTACACGTGCTTCTTCGTCTTGAGTATTTATGTGTGTAAGCCAGTCTAGCCGAAAATTCTAAATTCTCATATTTTTTCTCCGTACACATATGCTTCTAGTCAAAAGGAGGTAGTTTATCATGCAGAGTTCTAAAAAATAATTGAGAAAGGTTGAAAGTTGATTCGTTCTAAACATTAGTACACATAGACATATTATTGTAAAGAAACCTGCGGATATTTTTACTTTTACATGCCATTTTTATATGCTTATTTGGAATAAACGTTATATATGTATGCGGACAAAGCTTTCGAAATTAAAATTTCTGCTTGATTAGTGCCAAGTTTCATCTTTTGGACCCCACGCATTTGGAAATTGTGTGTTTATTAGAATCTCTCTGGCTTCTGCATCTCTTTTTTCTTTGAAATGCATGAAATTGTTTATTAAAATGTGACAGCAGGCAGCTTAAAAAACTTCTGCTTATCTTTTTAAAGTTTCGTTTTTTTGTATCTCCACCATGAACAATATGAAAATGCATGTAAATTCTCTTCAGTCATATAACAGCAGTATATGTATAAAAAGTATGGCATATCACCCAACCAAACCATATTTTGAGCAAAGACGAATTACATGAAAGCCTCTCCCTTTCTTTCTGATTTCGTTACCCTTCTTCCAGCCTTTTTCTTTCTCGAGACAATCGCTACTCCAAAAAAAAGCAAGAGATCATATTTTGACAGGACCACGTTGCGTTGACTAGAGGCTAAGTAAGATGTTTTGACAATCACTGTCTGTGACTCCACTTGTGACACTGCCTGCTTTTCCACCAGCTTTAAGCCAATAAGATAAAAGTTCAAAGAAAAATCTTTATGAACGCGACAAGAAATTTGAAAAAGTTAACTCATCTTTTTTGTATATTTTGTATATACACGGTTTATAAATATGTATGATCTTCCACTACTACTGATGATGATGATGAAATGATGCAATAACATTTTACAATATCATGCTAGATTTTTTTTTTCGGTCTGCACGGATGAATAGTGGGAGTTTGGGAGTCATTGTCTGCGAGGTAATATGTTTTCCATCTTCATGCTCCTCCAATATGTCACATACTCAACGCTTGGTTGAATCTCTTTCTCTCTCTCCGCGCTTTTTTCACAATATTTGCTCAAAACTCGTATGTACACACACGCAGTCTGTTACGTTACAATTTTGCACTCTTCATGAAAAACCCTTAAATTCCAGTGGCAGCTTTCCATTCATTCTTGCCATTTAATACAGAGAACAGAGAGCGAAGTACTTAGTCCGCATTTAGAAAATGTTCATATAGGGAATATTATCTTGATATAAATATATCATGTGGCTGTGCATTATTGCTCTCCGCTGTGTCAACTTCACTTTTTGTTGGGAAAAGTAGACTTTTGAGTCCGCGTTTCCTTCTTCCTCAACTTTCTGTGTGAGCGCGTTGTATGCCAACGAGCCATCATCATGTCATCATGCTCCTTTGAATCCGAAAATAATAATGTGTACGTAAAAACTACATACCTACAAAATATTATCCATATCTTTCTCCGTTTCTATTATAGAATATTTTATCCCTCTGTTTTTCTTTGGTGGTGGTGGTGGTGCTAGTGCACAGATATCATCATACAATGTCACCATATCCACGCTTTTGCTCAGCATCCATGAACCATGTGATGCGTTACTTTATTGTTTGTCTCCTCCGTTTGAATTCAAACCATGTGGAAAAGCCCTGAAAGATGGGATCAAAAAAATCTTTGTCTCTCTGTGTGTGGGTTTCACTAGTTTTCACTATTACTCCTCACTAGCCCAGCAAGTTGTCACCAATTTCTCCAGCGGGACGTCTGTCTTTCTCTCTTTATCTACTAAAACTAGTCTCTCTTGTCTGTGCAGTTATGATGAGGCGATGATGATGTATTCATCGAGGCGTGAAGAGCAGTCTTTATCGTTTTGGTGCTCATCAAGTCGAAAGGGAAAAAGGTGTTCAATGATGGTATACACATTTCCATGTACAAATAACACCCCGTGAAAAATTCATACTGCACAGAAAATTTCCCATTTTGTCAAACTTGTCCTTCTTCAGTTGAACATGGCAGCGTAGTTTATCTTGCTGTTTACTACACAAGTGTTAAAGAAAATGGAGGAAAATGAATAACAATTTTTCCGTTCTCGCAATCACATTCAGGACAAAAGTTCATGAAATTTTCTCTCAATTTTATTTTTTCAATCTCTTATATTGTTACTGGGAAAACTAGTTTTAAAGTTTGAATGAAAGGGAAAATGGGCAAATTTTTTTGCAAAGAAGAAAGTTTGCACTTTCTCAGACAGGAAAAATAACTGGGACCTACTAGGACTTTTGTCAGGGTCAACAGTGTCAGCATATAAATTAGTTCTGGTTTTTTCTTCGGGAAATCCATGTGTGCACACAGCCGTTTCACCAAGTTACATCACGTACACATTATGTGGATCGCATAAGAAAATATTTATGTTCACACGGAGCATAATATAGAAGCTCATTACATAAACATATATGTACCACTTTGCATGTTTTGTGTTTTTACTTTCAACCAGTACATATGGCGTTTGGCTAAATTGGTTGGTATGTGCTGCTGAGTTTTGTGCCATCCAACTGAAAGTGGGCTCCTGAAATGCGTACAAATTTAAATGAGAATATAAATATTATATTGTATTAAATACAAACTGGTGAACACGCGTGTAGTCATCATTAGTGTATTTTGTACATATATACTCTGCAAAGCAAGGTAATTGTAGTGATTGCATTGTAGAAAAAATCACACCAATAAGCAAAGGCTCGTAATTTAAGATCACTTGATCAAAAATCGTCTGTGCACAAAAATGCAAGGAAAATGAAACTTGTGTTCTGGTCTGAGATTGTAGAGAAATGAATTGTGAATACATTGTAGAAATCGATTTGTAGCCATAAGTTACTTGGAACCCGCAATATAAGAATAAGTACACGCAGTACACAAAAATTTTAGTACCGGGAAATTTCGTAGAAGGCGTCACTTAATTTAAAATGGCATCATGGGAAAACGGAAGGTCACTGGATCAAGACGTTTTTTACACTTATACTCAAAGGATAGCTTAATCATAATATACTAGGATTGTTTGTTAAAAACGTGTTTGTGAATTTTTATAGGAAATTGAATTTTGTCATCCTACTTCTTGGACATGCTGTATGTATCTTAAACTAATGTTTTGATAGCAATCGTGGCTTAACTTTTGCCTTGATAGCACAATTTCTTCACATTTCCCCTACATTGTGTATGCCACTCCAAGCCTCTCTCAGTTTCTAGCATTTTCCTTACGACAAAACAGTTGCTGCTTTTTGTTCCTTCTATATTGAGTCATGGCGCAAGAAGTGAAATCACGGAGAAAGTTCGTTTATTCCGAAATTTTGCAGTCTCTCAACTAAAAAATGACAATGCGGGCTACACAGAACTTGCAAAAAAGGATCACGAACAAGATGAATCCAAAACAAAAAGAAAAAAATGAGTGGAGCAATAAGAATAAAAAGAAAAGAATAATAGTAGAGGAGCATATATGTGGCCACCATCAACTTGATGGCCACTATACTACTTTTGCTGATGCTACACTGCAGTTATAAAAAGAAAAGTTTTTAATTTTTGCCGTGGGCTTGTATATATGGGAAGGATGGGGAATGGGAATGCAAAATTATTATTGCTACTATGATATCAGAACAGATATCAGGTTTCATGCCAAAACTTTTGCAAAGTTCATAAGTGTACCGCTGAACATACATAATCATTTTAATAACGACACATAATACTCTTAGGTAGCTACAATATGGTATATGCAATTTCACACATGTATATTATGTACCTATCTTTCTCTCTGGGTTCATGCTAAAGTATACTTTTATCTATATTGTTACAAATGAGGTTACTACCATATCATTTGCTAGACTACGAGGGAGGCCAGCCAGCTAAAAATCTACAGGTTCCTTTTTAAGTGTGCACATTTACGAGAGTCATTACAATTCTACGATGTCAAATCATGAAATTTCTTTCTCAGCGTTCTTGGTTTTAAAAGAGGACACCAGAAAAGTGTAGCCAAGGCGAAATGTTCATAAATGCCATTAAGATGCTGAGACCTCCATCATGATATTATGCTGATGTACTAAAAATTGTCGTTAGAAACACTTGCATATTATATTAGTAGACATATGTATGCTCCAGAATAAGCATAACATCATATATGTGATACGGGAACAAAAACTGACAAACCTTTTTGCTTGTTTGTGCCTTCATCTCTAGGCAAGCATATTACAGATGAGTTGTATGCATGATTCAGTTGACATCCGAGAAAGAATAATTCTTTCTTTTTAGTGTTCCACTATATTCGCGGCTAGTACCCTTTTAATGCTACATAAAAGATAAAAATTGAGATGAAAAGATGAAATGGATGCTCGTATATTTTTCTTGTGCTTCTCTTGCAAACCTTGTCGCTTTTTAGTAGTGTTCGTGCCGTTTTGAAACCAAAATTGAGTTCAAAAGTAGTCATAAAAGAAGAGAGAAAAACGTAAAAACATAATTTTACATCTCTTGACGAATGACAGAACACGACTTACATTTTGGAAAATATGTTGAGTAGGCGGTTAGGTAATGTCATAGGGACAGGTAAGGCACAAAAAAGAGAAAGTTATTGTTGAAATGTTTATACATTTCCCTCTATATAAGTTTGAATAGTAAATGTACCGTGTACTAATCTATTTTTATGTTAAAGAGAAGGATTTTCTGAGAAAAACTGGGAAGATAGCATCTGCAAAAAACAATGGCAAAAAACAATAAGTGAAATGGTACTTTTAATGACGTTGGCCTTGCATGAATATGAATGGTAGTTGTGATAACAATAAAAAGAGTGGTAATAAGAAGCTTTGAAAAAGAAAACTCTGCCATGTAGCAGTACTTTTCGATAGAGAGCTTGTACCTAAGCATGATTCCATTCAAGTGATGTGGTATTGGGCTTGGAAGAAAGTTTTGTCTTGCTTTCTGAGAATTTATTAGAAAAGTCGATTTTTTCTTTTGTTTTTTAGAAAAGGGGATTTCTTCACAACAGTGCAGTAGTAGCCTATGTTTTTTTATTGCAAGAAGACAGGATTGCAAATTTCGTTTCCTGGAAAAGTAAAACAAATTAGAAGAAAACACAAGAAGAGTACTAAAAGGAGGACAAACCACGGAAAAGAAAATCTGATCAGGGAGAAGATGAAGGTGCTGTTATAAGAAGTGGAGCACATTATTATAGGGAATTTTGTGTGTGCTTGTGGAAAATACGCTCATATACGTTTACTCTGATGCACATCACTGTACTGTTGTTAATTCTGTAAGCCTTACTTTCATAAATATCAAAACAGAAACCTTTTGTACTCGTTCTCAGCCCATTTATTATTAAGCATTTAATAATAATAGTATACCAACACAGAGACTTTTATAACGCAACTTGTGTATAAGCATAATACCTTTGTATAGCTATTTACTATATACATTTCTTGGAGTAATTTTCTAGTAGTAGCCCTTATTTATATCCATGACACAGTCTCGTCATCATCATCATCATCAGATGCGGCTTTCTCCTATTTGTTAACCGTTGCTGCTGTTGCTGCTGCCTGTTTCTCATGACAAAAAAGTTTGCAAACTTTTTCTCCACTTCTTCTTTCATTCTTTCTTTGCAGAAAAAACAAGCTCAAACGAAAAGGCTGGGTTGCCAAGTGCAAAAGCCACTTTTTACCACAGTGCCACCACAAGGCCGCTATTAACGGTACTGCTTTTACTTACTCGACATGTCTAGGCAAAATAATACTTTGTGCTACCTCACTACTGACTAAGATCCATTTTTCCAACAGACTTGGTCTCTGTACACGAACGCGTACCACCGTAACAATTTTGAGCAACAACATCCCAGCTTCTCTAAACAACAAAGCTACAGAAAAACCGCCTCGTGGCTTCTTATCTGTTTTTCCCTTTTCTCACAGTTCTTCTCTTTTTTCTTGATTATGATCACCATGCCAAGCAAGTGCGCCGGGGCTAACTAACGTCGTTGTTGCTGTCATGTTTTTATTACAGCAATTTCACTATATTTAGTAATGCCTGCACTATCCAATTGGGTTTCCTGAGCTGCCTATATGTACACATAATATTATTATCACTAACATTGTTTCACATTGTATTACGCGCTTGGAAACAAAAGTATAAAGTTTTCTGTAGCCTTCCTTGTCATGCTTCTCAACCGGAATACCACATTACACATGCCTAACTATATATTATCTAACATTTTTCAATATATCAAACAGACATAAACATACTGTTGCGTACATAACCCTTTTTGTAGCGTATTTATAAATGTATAAGTATAATACTATACCTTCTTGTTCGAAAAATCCAACTTTTTTTCGACCTCTCCACCTTGTATAAACTAAATACGTAAAAGGACGCAGAAACTGTAGCCAAAATTTGATACCTCCAATTTTCTACTAGCCTACTTTGGGTTTAGAGAAGACCATGTTTTATTATTACACATCCTATCGTTGTCCTCCACCTACACGCCGTAGTCATGAGTAGTTTCTTGAAACTTTGCGGTTGGTCCTTCTTTCGTTTCTTGTGCTCTATACACCAACTTGTTCTTTTCCTTATAGGACCTCCATTGCCAAAAGCTTTTTTCTACTGTGTAACTTTTTCCACTTTTTCTCTCTTTTTCGGGGTATTTTTAGGAAATAATAATGCCAGAAAAAATGGATAATACAAGCTGGTGCGAAAATGCACGTAAAATAAGAGCAACATTGTAGCAACGTCGTTAACCGTAACGACTGGTGGCAAACCTAGTTTTTACTTTTTTCCACTTGTTTCATCATATATAGTAATAGTATATGCAGTAATAGTATGTTACAGAAGGAACAACAACAGCTAATGAATTGAGGATCAGAAAAGGTTTCTCTTCCTGCTTATCCCTTTTGTACAAAGTTTCATCGCATTTTTATCTGGCTACCTTAATCAACATTTTTTCTCTTACTTTTAGTTTTTTGTATCCGATTATTTATATGGAAAGAACACTGCAATGACTGAATGCGTAGGTGATGGCTCGTTTTCTCTGAAAAGGAAACGAGTTTTGTGTTGATGATACTGCTTTGCAAGCACAGTCTTCACAGCAGAAGTGGCCGGCGTTTCACAAAGAGGGCATCCTTGTATCTTATTAGATTACTATGATAGATCACAACAACCTCGTTTGTGAAAATGATCATGTTGTTAAATAACGTGACAGTGAGAAATACAGAATATAATCTTAGACTTTGAATGACGCATGTATACACGTACTTGTGAGAAAGGGAGAACGGTGATAGTGAAAAGAGAATAAATTGCAACAATGACATCGTTTGATGTCCTTCTTTCCGTTTGATCTTTACAAGAAAGAAGAATTGAGAGTGTGATGATGATAAGGTGGAAAACTTTATTCATTCTTGGAACACGTCTGGGTTGGCGTTATAGCAACCTTGAAACGAAATGAGGAAAGTCTTTTATGTTTTTAGGTGATTTATGCACGACTATTAGAAGTTTGAGAAACCATAGAAATGAATTTATTCTGTACAAACTTAACTCAGCCACAAAATATACATACATACATAATATGCAATTGTTGCATTTTGCAGGTAGTTAATTTGGTAATAGTAACTAGAGCTAAAGCTTCGTAGTAAATTGCGAAACAAATTTTATTCTATTGAGAAAAGTTAACAATCGGTTGCTTGTTGCCAAATCGCGGACACTTTTCAATGTTCATGTTCGTCCGTGTGACTGAAAAGTGGTAGAAATGTACTCCAAGGACAAGCTGCTTTTTACCCTCGATGAGAGAACACTTGCCAGGATTTCTGGAGGTATTTGCCAATTTCCCTGGTTAGAATTGCTTTCACTTTACGTGCATACTGAATTGGAAATTGAATTTGTGCACAGTGTAACGTGCAGTTGTAGTTCTGCAAGTTACAGAATTGACACATTGACCATGGATTCATTCTCGAGCTACAAATATTGATTCAAAATGTAGAGCTTCACAACATGAATATACTCTTTTTTAGCTACATACATACTCTTAATCCAAACTATGATCAGGTGAAACGGTGAAAGGAAACTTCATTTTAAATACATAACTAGAATAGATAGAATCGGTGAGAATAGAAAATAGGTGCTCCCGATTGAATCTTGCTTTTTCAGTTGTCTTCGTTATTGACACAATTTCCTTCTGGCCTTGTACATAAACTATTTTCACTCATAAACTTTATACACTTTAGATTTACCAGAAGCAGGTTGACATTGTGTGCCACCGTTAAAAGTATGATGTATGGCATAAACATTCATAGCTGAAACTAAGTTAAAAGGCCTAAAACTGGCAAGGTAAGATCCTATCGTAGGCCAAATGCCAAAAAGTAACTAACGAGATGCTTGTTGTCAAGAGTTAAATCAGCAGTAAATGAACAGCTTACAATTGTGCAAGCAATGAAACTCGGCTTTTCTTCGGGCATCTGCTGGAAAAACAAATCAAGAGGAATTGTATGATGATCTGAGCCAAAAAATTCTTTGGTATTGCTTTTGTTTTTTGTGTGACGTCATTACACCATGCAAAGGTAGACCATACACCGTTGTTCAAAATACAAATATTCAACGGAAATGTATTGCTCTAGATGTAGAAACCAGGACGCTGAATTTTTGCAAATGTTCCGGAAAATACCCGTTATTCTCTCAAGTTACGAGGGTGTAAATGTCAGCTTGCGGAAGCCCTCTATCCAACGACTCTTCTTTTCTTGCAAAGCAGGTAGTTCATAAATACGCTCGCTTTGTCAAGTTGGCCACACTGGCCACAGTTGTACTTGGTTAGGTATGTTATATCTATGAAATATTTTTTTAATATGTGTACCAGTTGCTCCAAAGATATATAATGGACCATTATATGTGAGTGAAATTTGGATTTCACCTTCAATAAAATGTAAGTAGATACGCTTTTCTTGTAGAAAAGCAGTAATAATGGAAGGCCGGAAGTTATTAATTAGGGGAAGTTGGCCATGGGTAAAACATCATCTTTGAGGCTTACGAGTTGTGACTTGTGACCGATTCTTTTGGCAAAAGTGGATCTGACGTTGGAAAATCCAAGAACACTCTAGAGATTTGAAGTTTTATGAGGATCGGGTCAATGTGCAACTTTAGCTACGTATAAAATCTATCTGTCTCTATGGTATGTCCCGTAGCGTAATGTAATGGCTGTTCATGTAGAATTAATTCTCCATTTCTGGAATAAACGACTGTCAATAAATCTTCTGGTTCCGCCACTTGCCCATATCCGAATTAGCTGAGCTGAGCCTAGAACTTGAGGAGACAGTTGTTGTGTGGGTGGAAGGGGGAGGAGGAGGAGACGGAAAGCATTAAATAAAAACAGCCTTTCCTCGAACACAGGAGAAATAGAAGGTGGCAACCGACTAGCCTGATCCTCAGCAGCTTTCTCCTTTCACTTTTACTAACGCTAAAGTATAAAAGCTTTTGAGTAGAGCAAAGTGCTTTTTACACATTCTAACAGTGATAGTGACTTTGGCCTTTACCCCCTAAAAAATTTAGGTTATGGTTGCGCTTTCTTAATGTTACTTTTGTAGAGAAAGAAGTAAAAAATGAAGAAAATTGCAATGTCTGGCAGTGAAGGGAAAAGTATGAAAAGTGCAGTACACAGCAACAAGCCGGGGCATTAAACAAAAATCTGTTCCCTTCCGACAAGATGAGTGAGTGAATGAAAGAGAGCGGTTATACGTTGATATAAGGATATTATAATGAAGTTGATGATGGCGTGCAAGAGCATAATAAAAGATTATTATGGAGAAAGAGGAAAATGAAGCCCGAGTGAAGAGGGGGAGAGATGAGGAGAGTAAAGAGAACAGAGTTGTAAGTTTTTAGAGTTTAGTCAAAGTCAAGACATTACATTGCCGGTTTAGGTACTTGCGAAAGAACTTGTAAAACGGAGTGATTGTATTATGTCGGTGGCAAGTCGACTAAAATATAGGATCAACTTGATCATGATGATAACTACACACTATATAAAGTTGTGCCTATTTTCTTGTAATCACACAGTTTTAAATTGGAGCAGTAGGGGATTCTCTCTGGCTGGAGAGAAGAACGCAAACGACGGCCAGGAATAATGTTGGTAGTAGGTAGGCAGACACTAAAGTAGCTATAAAAGCAGAGAACTTCCCTAAAGAGATGTCCCATTAACATACTTTTTACACACATGCCATGTATTGCCACATGACTTCATGAATTTGCAATACCAAGATTTTATAACAACAATGTTTTCGGGTACTGTGAGTAAATGTACGCGTACTGTTGTTTTTCACATGAAATCACTGCTATTTCAACATTCCCTTTCTGATGACGTACGTACATTTCCAAGTCTAAGAGTTATTTCAACGCCAAAAATATCTGCTGGAATAATGGGATGTAGCACGTATATGTGCTGCATACTAGACCAGATTTTTACAGGCAAAGCAAATATTCATACATGCATGAAGTTTTTACATTGCGCATTAAATTATTGAGACATTTAAAGTTCAAAGGGTGATTAGGTATGTAATAAAAATCAATAAGCTTTTAGAAATAAAATATTACACAAACGTCGAGTGAAAGTACACGTGCAGCTTTAATTAATTGCAAGATATAAAGATGTACGGTAGGATTACAGATTACATGCTCATTATTAACCTTACCTGAGATCTCTGTAGTTGAGCAATGTAACGCTGAAGAGAAAAGTATTTTACAAGTTCTTATTATTTAAATAAGCTTGAGAACAACCTGATACCTTATCCACATGCTACTATGCTTTTTACATGGTTATCATTATATTTTGATGCAGTGCAATGTGGATATTCTGAATGTATATTGATATGGATAGTTAATAACGAGAAGCCGGGCAGCAATGTGTAGTATTCCCAGTCTTCACTTAAGTTTTTGCATGAATGGCATGGTGGAGTGACGTACGAAAAACTCAATTAAAAGTTTTGGGCACCAACCAAAACTAACTTTGCGTACTTTCTATAACATGGAGAAAGAGGGTGTAGTAACATTACTACAGCTGCTATAGCAAAAGACAGATGCTTTCCATCGTTAAAAAACAAGAAAATCCCTACAGGCTGTGTAAACTCATCTTGACACAAGGATAATTATACCTAGAGCCATATACTTATGATAATGTGCGTATCCTCATGTCTTTGTTGTACTCTTGCATGCATATATTATGCCGACTCACTTATTTCCTCATTCCAAAGCTTATAGACAAGCCGCATACTATACTTAATCGACAAATCGTGACAGAAACAAACGTTCATGGAAGCAAGGAAAGAATTGCCAATAAATAAGCCATCAAAAGTTAGCAAGAAGAGAAAAGTTAAGTTTTCCTATCATTTTTCCAGCCAACAAGCTCTAAAGCAAGCGTCATCATTATGTATGACCACGATCAGGTTTAAAAAGCACGAATAGGTTATTTACTGCTGGCTGATGCAAAGTAAAAATGTAAATAGTTATTTTTACAAAAACACATTATACCTACATGCATTGCACGGTATATTAAACTTGTATTTATTTTTAGCAAAAAAAAGGAACAGAGTACACTTGAAATACAAAAAGGAGTCCCTTCTGCCTGGAAAGAAAACAAGTCACGAAAAAAATGGTTGTTTAAAGAAGAGAAATCTTCACTTGGAACAGTGATTGTGCTTGAGTCCCAATAATGGAGGGTTTTTAAAAAGAGCTAAACTTGTTTTTACTCATTTTGACTCCCACGTAAACAAGTAATGTGTGCCTATACATAACATTACACAAGTCAGTGAAAGTCCCCATGCTTCCTGTCTTTGAAGTGTATAAATAGGAGATGAATCTCTGATGATGAAAGTCATGAAGACATCCACTAAAAATCCTTCTCCTCCATCACTACTACTATTACTGCATCATCAACAACAACAACAAAAACATCAACCCAGAGAAAAGAGAGAAGCACTGACTGACTGATCTGATGATGATGATGGTGGTGAGTTGTTGTGCTTGGAGTAGTCAGTGAGTGGAATTTGGCATGCATGCTTGCTAAATCCCCTAGAGCAAAGCAGGAAATCTTTTCCATTTTACCCAAATAGATATATTTATCTACGCAACAGCCATGGACTGTTGGAGAGAGACAGAAAGAAAGAGGAATCATAAGAGCAGATAGTGAACCTCTTCTTCTTTTCTGATTCCTTCGCAGTACTTGGGAAGGAGTAAAAGAAGATGAGTAAAAAGAAGGATGTAGATGAAGCATAAGGAGAAAGGAAATGAGGTATTTAGATTCCACCTCGTTCTTCCCCTCCACTAGAGTCCTAATATAGCGTGCAACTCTCTGGATGGAACACCAGCAGTAACTACCACAAGCAAAATGTTGAAAATCTTTATGTGAACTGACAAAGGGATGGCATATTATTTGTAAATCAATACGAATGTCTAACATCACCACCACCGTTACTACATACAACACAACCGTGATCATCATCATTTTCATCTTCCTTCTGATCATCACCACCAGTATGTGCTAATACAAGAGAAGCATGCGACATATAGGAGATATGAATCATATAATATCTAAGCACTTGAAGTCTATAGGATGATAGTACATCAAGGGATAATAGAGAGAGAGCAAAAAAATTGGTGAAAATATCTTAAGATGGAAAAGAAAAGAGGAATCCGACTTTTCGGTGAGAAAGGAAGCACTCAATGGTCATACACAAGTTATGTAAGACGTTCGACGCAAGAGATGAAGTAGTCGTGGCAAAAGGGAAAGACTCTTGAGCGTGCACACACTACACACTCGATAGATTATATTCAAGTGAAAGAAAGAGAGACGGAAGCGAAGTAAAATGGGAAGTGGATTTTGGTCCACGGATCATCAAGCATGCCATGTATGAGCTGTTAGGAACATCATCAACATCATAGACATCTTCCTCTTATTTTCCTCTTTTTACTTAGCTTTTAGGTATGTGTTCTTCAAAAAACCATCATTCACTGGCAAAAAGTCGTGTAGAATGTAATACCGTAATATACAAAAGCATCCATAATGTAGTAGTGGGGAGCTTGAACAGTGAAAAGTGAGAATACAGTATACGTAGGCTGTAGACATGGAATACAACGGCTTTGTCATTCTCTCTAGAGAAAATTTTCTTGGATTTACCTACCAATCACATACTTAGATACATGTAGACCTGGCAAGAGATTTTCTTACTGAAATACAATGGAGTAACTGTTGACTTTTTGATTTTTTTTATCATAGATGAAGCAAAGTACATCACCGAAAATGTCGTCGTCAGTGTTTATGAAGAGGGAATTTGGGCGGAGGTGGTGGCAAGCCCATACTCCACGTTTCTCTCGTTTCTTATCAGTTTGAAAACCTGTTTTGGGGATTGTTCAAAAGAGAAGAGAATTCATGCGTGAATGTATATAGATCATCAGAAAAAACGGAGGAAATGTATGCTACACATGTCATAGGAAAGACACGTGAGGTGAAGTTATCATTAGACTGTTTTTAGAAAAAGACCTTTTGATTTTGAATGCCAATAACTTCTTTTGTAGACCTTCCGGGTTGATGTCAGATATTCAAGCTGAAAAATTGCTGACTAATGACTAGTAAGGTTTTTGGTAGTTCTTTACTCATAAAACACCTTTTATTTACTCTTAATCTATAATCATGGAACCAGATAGCCATCACTTTATACAGAAAATAAACTGAAAAACTATCCAGCAACGATAGTTACTCTTTAATGTCAGACTTTTTACATGAAACCGTTTGTGTCTGACATCAGCGTACTTCCTTTTCTCCTTTCCTGTTTAGCATTCTGGAATTGTCCATGCAATAAATAAATAAGTAAAGCAAATAAGACGCAAGCCTCCCTTTTGTTTTGAGAAACTTGAAAAACTTGCTACTTGGCGTCCGCTTGCCATCATCGTCATCACTTTTTGTAATTGAGAAACTGTTGTTTTTGTCGCGACAGAAAAGAAAGTAGTAAGAAGGGAGATAAGTTGGAAGAGCAGAGACGGATTACACTTCCTAATTGTACATCAGGACAGGGATCTGACAAAACTTGTTATTTTGACATGTGTGTAGTGTTCTCTCCTATAGTACAAGTTATCTTGGTAGGTATACAGTTTGCCACACACATTACGTGTGATTACAACTACTATATGCACTAGTAAAGCAAGCGAGAGAAAAGTAGGAAAAAGGAAAAACTTTTTGTCTTTGCAAAAGAATTTTGTTAAGCCCACAAAGACGACAACTAGTCTAGAAGACACTTTTCTCAGTTGCGTGAAACGAAACATCAGCACAACACACAGCCCGGAGTTTACTCATACCGGAACGGCAAAGCAGCAGATGATGATCACTATGACGATGCTGATGAAGGTAAATAAACTTTTTTACGCTAAACAAGATAATATTGTTGCTAGGTATATTATTAATGCTACCACCAACCATATCTTAACTAGCAAATGCATCATGATCATGATCATCACCAAAACGCTCATCCAGAAAAGACAACCGAAGAAGAAGAAGAAGAAGGGTTCCACATCATCTTCGTCGGGATTGCAAACTTATCATCCAGGAGAATCCAAAAGAGGAGAAAACGTGTGGTTCCATGCCTTTGAGCCGTTGTTGCTTTTTTTACTTTAACCCGCAAGATGCGCTTGGGGCACTGGTGGTGCTGCTGTTGTTTTTATTGTTGTTGTACACCAGTACTTAATAAGAGCACAAGAAGTTGCAGGCAAGTCAGCAAAATCAGCAGAACGTTACTATTAGATTACATGTGACAAGAAAGAAACTGGAGGGGAGTCATCCGAATGACTGAGTGAAGAGAAAGTGTCGTGTCGCATGAGTTTAGTGAGTACACATATATTTTTACTGTAGAAGCTGACGTTATAATATTATGCAATAACGAATAGGTTGTATAGTATAGACACTAAAATGTGCATATATGTGAGAGGTAGCCATATATGATAAGACGAAATTGCTATAAAAATCCAAGTTCTCCTTTCTTTTACTGTCTTTCTTGAGCTTTAAAAGATGATAACCGACAAAGTGACATGCATGGCATACAACAGGCATGCTGACGCAGGCAACTTCTCGCAGTCTCTTTCGCGCTCTCATGGCCGTCTTTACTTTACTTCCACTACGTTAACGAATGAGACAAAAGGGAGCTAAACGAGAAGAAGGAAAAAAGTGGATGGATGGATGGAAAGAAGAAGAAAATAGTGAAAAAGAATTTAACCGGTGTGCGTTTTCTCCGACTTGTTTTGGAAAGTCACATTTGTCGAGTGTTTGGTTTGGTGAGCAGATGCAACAAACATGTAGATACCTACAAACATGCATCTATACAGATATTTACTCATAATATGTTTCCAAAAATGTGCCCTTATGTAATAACGCACCTAAAAAGTTTAGAAGAGACGGATACTTTTTTGAAGCTGTTGTTCGTTTGAGAAGAACAGAAAACAAACACCGGTGTAAAAAAATGGTAGGGAGATTCCTTTTTGAAATGCGTGTGTACCGCCTACATCGGCTAACACATTGGCAAACAGCACCAACTGGTGCGGCCGTTGTTGTCACCGCTTAAGCATTGGTGTCGTACTTTCATCTTGTTGTTAAAGTTGCTGCTTTGACTTTAGTCCTCTTGTGTCGGTCTTGACACCTTTGGTGCTTTTCCTGAAGGAAGGTGTTACAGTTAGTTTTCCATTATCTAACTACAAGACTCTTTCTCAGGAGTTGCAGACACTGTAGTAGTAGCGAGTCAGTTGTAATGTAAATGTATTGAATTTGGTACTTGCACTGTTATGGATTTATCCTGTAACAGTTTGTAAAGCTTACTGAACTGAAAAAGAGATAAGGGGTGATATAAACCGTACTCATTTTGAAAATCACTTGTAAACAAACCAAACACCTTTTCAGTATGTTTGGATTACGTACTTTTCTGGAGGTTTTTCAGTACGGCAGGTCAATATTCAGGAAAACATGGATATTCCTAAATAAACAATAAACATTGTGTATATTTACAAATCGTTAGAAAGTATTTTATGCAAATTTTTCTGACGACAAAAACGCATCACAATCCTAAAAACGTGTTCTCTGCAAACATTTCCAAAAGAGTTTTTCGTGAAAATAAATAAATAGCCCAGTGCATATAAAGCATTCACAATTTATATTAAGCAGTCTCAACTTTTTGGGGAAAAGCACACACCTATTTTGTAGATTTTTAAAAGAAAAAGTGCATAGCAAGACGAATGGATGTGTAAACAGAGAAAATGCTTGTAGTGGCGCTATACAGACAAGTGGAAATGAGAGAAAGGACAATGTACGCTATTTATTTAATGATAAAATCAAAAAAGTTGAAATGGAATAACTTTCTCCATAATTCTCAGAACGAAGTCACCACATACGCCGCAAACTACAGCAGGGAGTAAATGCGCACCAAAATGTTTTCAGTTTGTAGAATTTAGAACGTAGAATGCGCGTAGACTATAGAGAATGGAATGAAAAGGAAAGCTAGATTTAGATAACTGCTTCTGCTATCCAGCTCCATTTATTTGCTTGTCTTATTATATATTTCGTTTTAAAACGACACGGATTCGTTCTATGATGTCGGTTGACGAACGAGCTGTTATTGTGGGATTTAAAAAAGTTTTTTTCTCTTCTTCTTTCATTTCGCTGTCTTTGTACAAAATGTCAATGCTGCAAGTTAAAATGGGTTTAGCTTTAAGCTTGGAAACAAAATTACAAGAGTAGGTTTATATAAGCTCGAACGAACTGTTGTTTCAGTTTCTTATAACACCCGATGATCCAGCACAAAGATTACTATGAACAGAAAGTACGAACGGGAAAATATTTAGACGACCTCCATGGTTTTTAGTTTGGTCCCTTTTTGCCTCAAAGGTTTATTTCTGGGGGTTTATTAACAAACTTTTTTCTTTTGATATTTAGACATACATTTTCACTAAAGAAAAAGCCGGAAATGCTCCAAAAACTTGGCTACACTTTTGTTCTTTAATATTATGCTTTTTGATTCTCCCTGCCGTTTTTGTTTATAAAAATCAACACAAAATGAAAGACTGCGATTTTTGGTGTTTATCGTTATGTAGAAAGGCATTAATATAAAGTGAAGAAGAGAAAAATGTGAAATGAAATGTGCCGCTTTTCGTCCTCACATAAAAGGAACTTTTGAGTGAGATTGAGAAGGCAATGGAATAGCAATGGAGGTAGTATTTGAGTAACTAGTGTGATGATAGCGATAGATATTGCGGCACGTAGTTAGTCCAATAAAAGATAAGGCTTTAAATAAACGTAAAGAATGGCTCAAGGAGAGAGAGAGAAAACGGCTTTCTTTTTTAATCGAGTTCCTCAGGGATTTTCCCCATCTTTTTTGTGAAACAATGAGAATGAGAACGACAAGGCTGAAAGATTGTGGTTTTGAAAGATTGTGCGATTCTTGAAAAAATGACTGTATAAAAGTGTAAATATGTATAATATGCAAGACAGGAGCAAGTAAATTGCTTGGGAAAGAAAATGGGGAATGGCGAGAAAAACTTTGTTTTTCTTTAAGTAGACGTATGTGTAAGACGTATATATACTATACAAACCTTGAAGCTCTTTTTACTTTTGCTGGTATTCTGTAGGTTTATTACACGAAAAGATAAACATGGTGATGGGGAAAGTTTGTTTTCTTTAAAGAGTTGTATTAAGAAGCAAGTTTACATGTTGCTGGTCATTAGTTACTTATTGCCCCTTGGAAATTTATGCGAGGTTTATTAGACCAACATGGAAGTGTGTACCTACCATTCAGATTTAGTAGCAACGAAAATTGTTACAAAAGCAAAGTAAAGAAGCTTGCAGCAAAGTTGCAGTTGATTTTATTCGGCATAAAATGCAACCAAATTAGATTTATTCCAAAGTCATTATGCTATTCGAAATCAGGCTTGTGTGAATAATGCACAATTTTCAACAGTATGGTAGGCCTTAGCAAGTGACTTTTCCTCGTATAACTATGCAACATTATGATTTCAAGTTTTAAGAAACTTTCATCATGCAAACTAATCGGACTTTTACATTCTTATCAATTCTTTCATTTAACGAGAGATTCGTACGGTATCAAAAAGTGTTTTTGAGTAAAAATTCAACTAACTTAGTCGCTATAGAAATGACCGTGCTTTTAGAAAGAAAACTAAAAAATGTTCCTTGTGGCTATCTTCTCCTTGGCCACCCACATACAAAAAAATGAATATCCCACGCACAAGATATCCATGTAAACTAGTACAAACCTGCGGAGTATCTTATCATTAGATTTTTTCGTGGGTAGAATGTTTTTATCGCTAGTAGAAGTGGTTAATTTTTTTCCAGGAAATGCCTAATTGGACAGTAAAAAATGTGTACACGTGGGTAAAGTACTCATGGGATTTACAAATTGAAGCACGTCCTAATAATATAATATTACCAGGATTATCAAATCAGGTAGAAATAAGTATCATATTACTTTAGGCTAAGCTGATGACTAAAATTATTGAATGAAAATATTTTCAACATCAATGCACGACATATAACTTTCTATTTATCAATAATAATTTCTCTCAGGCACACATTTTGTGTATCAAGTAGTATTAAAATGACGTATTTAATATACACCTTTCTGCTGTTTAGTAAATTATCTTGCATAACTAGATGTGTTACAGGAAAAGGACATTATTTATTACACATGTGTCTAATCTGACGTACCTAAGTAGATCTGTAATAATGTTATGTGCTTTCCGAAGCATTCGTGTGTTCATGTGTACAGTATCACTTTTTCAAGTCATGTCATGTGTGTACTGACGACATACCTTATAACGCACAACTCTTTAATCTATATGAACACTTTCGTCAGCATGTTAAAAGTAGCACGTGGACAATTAAATTATTCATAAGTGATCACATGCAAAAAAAATCTACATTGCTAAAGCACCATGCATGCTTCATATGTGATCAAGCCAAGTGAAAAAATCCACCATTTCGGAAACGTTTATCAGTGCATATAATCAGATTGGTATATCATTGAGCTAAAAAAAAGAAAATATTGTGAATAACAATGCTGCAATTAGAGTGAAAGCACGCAACCCATGCTATCGTTGCCAATATCTTATGCCTATAAAAACAACAGCACTCACCCTGCCACCACGTTCCCAGCCAAATACAACAACGTGCACGACGACTTAGCCTGTACTACACATTTCATGCATTTTTTAAAGTTGAATAAATAACAAAAGGAAAAATATTGGCACACCAGTCATACGCCATATTATTATGTCAATGCATCAATGTGAATGAACTTATCTATACTCTACTGCGGTAAGCAGTAGAAGTTGTGTTTGTCAGTTGTGCAACATGGATGTTTCCTTGCACGACAACAACGAATGCGCTTGCTACTCTTTGATTACTTGAATTCCATGCACAAAAATGTTCTCTGCTTTTTACTCTACAAAACCTTGAAGAGGTCAGCAGAAAAATACGTAATGTTTTGTAATATAAAAATACAGACAAAGATAAAATCACGTTTCCTCCTTTCTGCTTTCTCTCTTTTATGCATTTCCCACATACTATTCATGGAAAAAATGTGGCGTGAAAACGCTCTTCTTGTAGAATTTGTAGAGTATATAGTCATGAGTTCTTGGCATGTAACATGCTTCTTTTTATCAAATAGAAATAAACAACATGCAGACAAAACTTGTGTGTAGTGGAGTGCGCCTTTGCACTTGAACTCGATCTTTGGTAATAAATACAGAAAAGGGAACAGTTCATTTGCATACCATTCTGTTCTCATAGAGTGCATTTATATACGTGTTCATAATGGTAAATGTGTATGGAAGCAACATCTACATCATCTTGTTCCCCAACTGATATTGGCAGACAAAGTATTTTCACTACAAAATTTCTTATTCATACAAACGCTGAGAAAAATGCCAGGACCATCTTGAGATAGTGCAAAAATGTTTTGGAGCCCAAAGCTACATGGCAACATTGTCTTGGTGCTACTCACAAAACAGCAGATTTATTCATTCATGCATATATACATGCTGATTCTACTTGAAAATATTAACTTTGAATGCATCTTTGAATTACACTGACTTCAATTTTTCGTCTCCCTTTACTCTATCCTGGATATTTTATCATTGTGTGTTGAACAATTTGATATTAACCAAAAAGCAAAACACTTTTTCAGTATACATACTTGCCTTTTTATTATATACTATCGTATTATACAGTTAGGAAAGTAGGTAAGCTTACACTCGCAACAAGACACGTCTAAAAGGCATTTATTTATGACTGGGGTCTCGTTAAAAGTATGCAGGAAGCTCGTAGCGTTATCGATAGAAAAGATGTACTACCTTTTTGTTTTTATAACTAATGCTGATGCAAATGTCATTTAAGAAATTTCCTTTAGAAAGATTTCTCTTTCTAAGTAGGGAAAGGGATATCCCATTGACTGGTTAAGATACTTGTGATACCTTTTGTAAAATGACGGCATATTTGTAACACTCAAAAAAAGAAAACAGTCCTAGAAAACTCTAAATAAAGCGATAACATAACAGGGATTGTTTGTGCGGTTTGTAGTTAATAAGTGTGTAGATCACGACTGACTGTGTAACAAGTTCTTAACGGAGTAGTTTTGCCGTTACTTGCATGAATGAGTTTTGAATTTCTCGCTCAATCCATTTGTAAGAAATAGTATTTCAAAGAACACACGCTCACGCTCGGCTTTTGTTATGTGCATATAGGTAGGTTACATAATGTAAAAATTGAGCACACGGAAACTGTAATACGGATTTATATTTATTATTAACCTAAATGTTGAGCATAGGCATATCATTTTTCCACGCCGGCAATTTTCAGCCAGTTACACGTGTGCAAACCAAAAAAATCTTTACTTTTTTCCCTTACAAAGTCACAGACAAAAACATTAAAATATTTTTTGAAGCACGCTTGCCCTTGATATAAACTTACTTTGCGTCACGATGTTTCAAACGATATAAAGGAAAATAGAAACAGCCCAAAAATCATGCTATTGGATTGAAACGAGATGAAAAAAAAGTTGTTTTATTTTAACCCTTTTTCTTTGAGTGTTGTTTGCATGACGTTTTTTCTTCTTGAATGTTACTCAAAGTAATATTTTGAATGGAAAAATGGTATGATTTCGCACCAACAATGTTAAAAGGTTGCATGAAATAAGAACAAAAAAGTCATGTGTAATAACGATAAATAAGTATATGCAATCTACAATTCCACGAAACTAGCACCCGTTTCTCTTTATTCTCTATCTTTCATTGGAAGGGTTAAAATATTTCCCAGCATCAAATACTACAAAGTATATAGGGGAAACGTAGCTCGAACTGTTGGATGTATTTCTACCGGTTGCATATGAATATGAATACATTCAATGAAATAAATATTTCTCTTGTAATGCTCCATTCTAGTTTTCATCTTCCTTTCAGTGACTTTAGGAGAGAAATAAAAAACAAGTCGTCACCGAGGTTGGAGGTAGTGGCTGCACATTTGTAAGCATTTTCAACACACCCTCCCAGAAGACACTACATTTTATTTTATTGGGGTATTTTTGAATAGTCAAAAGTGTAATCACAGTAAGCGTCACTCTAACAAATTGTAAAAAGCGTACTGGAACCACAGAAAAATGAAACGGAATTTGAATGGAAAAAAAGAAATGAAAGAACCGGAATCACGCCAGGTTTACTAAGTTAAGTCGATGTTTTAAAAGTCTTCTGATCTTGCACTAGCGCATAATACTCGAATACATTAATGCAGGATCAAGTAGTTAGTCTAAAGGCAGGGATTTGTCTAAATATATTTCTCTGCTGTTTATTTTGCCGTGAGAGCAAATAAATAAATATGTATAAAAATAATAATTTTTCATGAATAAAGCACTTTTATTTGCACGCGTGAAGTCAACACTGTGTGTGTGAATGTTGCAATGACGACTAGGGAATATGTAATTGCAACTAAATATTGAATACATATACATACTTTAATCTAACGGAAAGGTATTGCCACTGTTTGCTTCCTCTGTAGCTATTCAATTGAAAGGCATGTGCTTAGTTTGTAAAGATACTGTAAAAGTTGTGCTTTACTTACTTTGCTCTATATATACTATTATCATTATCAGTATCAACAACAACTGCATAGGCTTCTTCAGTATAAAGGACTAGATGAACTCATTCAAAACCATCGAGTCGAAGCAAATCCAAGAGTTTCAATTTCACAGGCGGATTTTCCTTGAGCTCAACGCGGCTCCTTTCTCTCCTTTCCCCCTGCAACCAACCGATATATTGTGCTGTAAAGGAGAAAGAAAAAAGTGAGAAGAGAAAGTAAAAGAATCCGCTTTCGAGTTGGGCAACAATAATAATGCTAGTGGTATCGTATCGTCATCAGTAGCGTCCTTATAGCATACTTTCCTAGAAATGATGATCATCATCGCCATCATGATCCTCATGAACAATGCAATGCAATCCAAGACGACAATGGCATAGGCGGCACATGATACCGTCTACCAGGAAATAGTTCTAAAGATACAGATACTCTTGACTTTTTCTGCCGTACATTCGGTATTTTAGGCACTCTTTATGATGATGCAGTAGTGATGTTAGTATTATTGTGAGTGCGTGAATGGATTACCATACAAACAAGGGTGACTCTTCTTTTTATGCTGTGCAGCCTGCATAAAAATAAAAATATATACATAAACAAAAGACACTTTCAAAACCATGCCCCATAACATCATGTAAAACTACAATAATAATATCAGTAAAGTGACAAGGCAAAAGAGACAAAACTTGTCATTGTCGTTTTCTCCACATTCATACGCCTTATGCCACCAAGGAAATCAGTAACAAGGTCTGAATTGGAGCTTGTAGGTGGTTAAGTAAGTTAGTCAGGTTTTCTCAAGTAGGAAGAGTTGCTGTCGGGTATTTATTGGAAAAAGCGTGCTAGAGTGCATTGCCTTCAAACTTGACTAGCACATTACAAGACCGGATAGGAAGTGGAATTGGGAAAACGCACAACTTTGTTTTAGCTTTGTTCTCACAAAAAACTGTCTCGTAACTTGCGTAGTCTACTAGGTTTCGTTAATACGCTTCAAGTGGCGGCAAGTGACAGGGAACGAACAATCAGCAAAACAGATATACGTGGCAAGTATGGATAAATGAGAAAAAGAATGGCTGTGGGAGATACCATATAAGCGCGTAAATAATACAAAACTGGATGCGTATTGTATTTGTAAACGTCGGGGAAAGCCACTAGAAAAAACATGGCATCCACCTTCACCACATTACCAAAGTCGTCATTATATCACCCGAGGAGACACCAAAAACTTGGTAGAACTTTGCCTTTCTCAATGGCCGCATAAAGGGAGTAAGACTGGCAATAACGAGACATTATTCCTTTTGTCTCTAGTGATGCACGCACACAGACCCATAAACGAAATAGATGCTCAAACACAAATAAATGGAGGCTTGGGTCACCAAAAACCGCTGCAATTTCTTACAATGCGACAAGCCAAACAATACGTATGACAAAAGCAACAAAAGAAAAGTGCATTATTTGCGAGGCGGAGATATTTACACTTCTTGTGAAAAAGAAGGATAAAAGAGGAGGGAAAATGAGGAAATGTGCATTTTGAGAAATGCTCTATTCATTGAGAAACCTGGGAAAAGTTTGTTGTCACAAAAGAGGTCCATTTCATAATAATATGGTGGCGTCTACGTTTCCTCAAGTGCTTCTTGCGGAGAAATGACCATCTGAATACACAAACCCATTTATGTCCAGACAAAATTTCGTTTTTCTTGCTGTAGGGGAGTGGGTAAATATTATAGAGGGAAGGTTTATAAGGTATATGAAGAAGTTGGGGGAGAAATTCAATAGTGGAATGACAATAAAACCTACGCAATAACAATTATTGCATTATAAAGTATACCTCATGTTTATGCGAAGCAGCTTTTTGTGTTGATTCTGCATTTCTGGCTTAACAGTCCATTTCAAATTTTAAGCTCAAATAAAGTAAAACGATCCCGATTGGGTCATCTTGAATCCAAAAGAAATTTAAGATGCTGTCTCTTACTAAAAGCTTATTAAGGGCGTTAAGTCATGAACAATCCTCATAAAAATTGAACAACATTCGAAGAACTCGGAAACAGTGTTTGCAAAATGCGATAATTGAGAGTACTATGTTTTTGCTACTTTGATCCACTGGATGTACCGTTTAATTAAAGGAACTAAATTATGACACTCCATAAAACAAATGATTTTAGGTTTATTTGAGAAAATGTAAAGCAGAAAGGAAAATGTATACCTAATTAATGCTAAGATATAAAGCCACAAAAACCCAGTCAGGTACATCATTATGACATAGATTGTTCAATCAAATAAAATAAAGTGAATAAGATTCACTATCTATTTATTACAGAGAGGGACTGTTCCTTTATTTTATGGCTTCATTAGATTTGCTTGCTGTGAAAGCATACGCTGAGTGCGTGGAAGACCACCACTGGTTATAGAGAAGAGCTCTCAAACCAGACTGCACACAGAAAACCACATATTGTCAACTTTCTTTATGATTCGCAGTCGCAGAAGTGGAACTACTTTACTTTTAGGAGGGTTGATCAGAATGAAATTAGCCTCAAGTATGTTATTTATTCAGAAACCTTGTAGCTGCAAGGCTAGCAATGTGCACACATCACATCTTATTGATAATGGAGTCTACCGGGATGGTGGTACATTGGTATAGCAGTGGTGATGTCGATTTATGATAAGCATCACATTGTTCGATTGCTCAGTAGTCTTTGACTCTTTGACAGTTATCCCGGGTCGCCCCACCGTGGCATGCTGACTTGCTTCATTACCACGGTTTCATATTATGCGTGTGCAGTGTAAGTGTATCGGTCTTTATAATAATACCTACTGTGCAAGAATGATTGCTTTGGTTTCTTTTTCATACGTGCATTAATGTTCTCTGATAGCCCAAAAAAGTCCTAAACAAAATTCCTTACTAGTCTCTTATCTTTCCACGAGGACAGCACAATTTGACTTTTGTTGCCAGAAAACCCCTTTCCTCTTCCTTCTGCCAACCAAGTCATTATTTCATTGTAAAGAAACGGTAATTTTCCAAATGGTCAATTGATGGATGACTCTGTTTTGCCATGACATGACAATTTTACTACTGTGTGAGCCTGAGAATTCTCTCGTTTTTCTCTCTCCTCTCTGGTTGTTATATTTATGCGACTCTGCTGGGCATTTCCTTTTCAATAAGCATCTGGGGAATTTCTCTTTGGAAACTTGGACTCCATGCTGAATGAATAGAGAAGCCCAGCAAAAAATAAATAAATAACTACACATACTCACTCACTCAAAAAAGTTCTTATTCTTGCACTTTCTTTCTCTCACTCTCTCTCTCGCATCTATTTAGTTTTGCTCACACATGCAACATACACACGTACTACAAGCAGCAAATCAGTTAGAGTGAAAATGAAACCAAACAACAAACCAAACCACTTTTTCGACTTGGGCATTTTCATTTTTGTTGGAAAGCTTCCATTTCTACGACTGCTGTTGTTTGTCCTCCCATGACTCTTGCTTTTCATGCTGCTCCCTCTCTCAGTCTCTCGCTGTTTCTCCTGCTGTTATCTCAGAGTGCTTTTCCCGTCTTTCTTCAATGCAAACAGCAGAGCTTCTTCTTATTTTCTCCTTTTTCCCTTTCATTTCCTCTTCTTTTTTCCAACTCCTATTGCCACAACAATAGCGCGTAGCAAATGTAGAGAAAAGATCCTCAAAAGTTGTACACACGAGAGAGTTCAATAGCGCCACCACCAGCTATAACAACCCAACCAACAAACAAACCAACGACAGTTATTAATATTAAGTGAACATTCGAAGAAAAAAACGTTTCTGAATGAATGAATAGTAAATATGTACATGTGTGAATATAAGTCAGCTCATCATCCTCATCGACAAACACACCTATATATGTATATAGTCTGTTCAATAAAGTGATAATATCCTTAAGAACCAGTTTTCAATACAAAATGAATGCAAAAGAAACAGGAATCTCATATTGTTACCCCTTTGGTGTTTCACAGGAAGGAAACAGCCAAGTGCAATGAAATGAATCAAATTGAAAAGTATCTCTGTCTGTAGTTTCCATTTATACATTTCATCTTTTGTGATTGATGTTCTACACGCTTTCCTTTATTGTTTGCTTGTACTGTATGCTCGTGTGGGTTTTGTACACGACGGTGGAGGAACATTTTTAGCCCACTTATATTTTGCATGTTTCCGCTAAGATGATAGCAATGTCAGAACTACCACCACCATGCCACACAAAATCAAAGACTTGTACATGCTCTTTCTACTTGCACTACTGATGGAAATTTGTTTGCTTTTTTTCTCCCCTGACTTTCATGTTGATCGTCCTCATCATTTTGAACAAACGGTACCCGTCAGCATCAAACGTATCATATCAACATTTTGAGGACTTGACTTGTTTGACCATGACTGATTTTGAAGTGCTGTCTACCTCTATCAACCTTGTTATGATGCATGGAATAGACGGCTACTTCCGTTGTATTTATCTTTCATGCGGAGTATCTAACATAATATTACTGAATCAACGTTCAGTGTAACCTTTTCGAAATTGAGGAGACAATGACCGACGGAAGCGCCTAAATTGTTTCCTTTCTGTTCAGCCTATCACTGCACTGTCTTTTCAAATCCTTCATTCATAGTTTTGTTGCAAATATATATGATCAGCTCAATTTGAGTTGCAACATGGGTTAATAACGTTTTTAAAAAACTACTCTAATCGTTTCATTTAGCCAGACCGCCTACCATAAGAAAAAACCGGAAAATTATATGTGAAAATAGTTTCTATCCATGCTTGTCTGAAGAAGCAAGACAAGATATCTCGCTAAGACACTTATATTATTCATCTAGATTATGAACTTCTGGAACAGCCAACTGTTCCAATAGTAATAAATACATAAGTTTTTTCTTTGAAAACTTCTGTTTTCCTCATTATACCTCAGGCATATTAAAAACAAACTTCCCTTTAATAATACCCATTTTTCTTGTTCAATCACGACTTTCTCTCTGTCTTTATCTCACTCTGCCTTAAATGAAGCTTTTACTATGTACATCTTCATCAGCAGCATATTGAAAATGTGTTATCATTTCCTTTAATAATAAAAATATCTTCTTTTTCACTCAGACACTTTCCTCTTTCTTCAAGTCGAGGAGAATACGACGAAAACAGAGATGAAAGCAATGAAAAGAAACTGAAAAAATCGGGGTTTTTCCCCTGCTTTTCCATCGTTGTGTTGACTGTAATATAAATACGCTCTCTACTCCCTACTCCATCCTTTCTACATATTACTCAGCGTCTTTAGTTTTGGCGTATCCCCTTACAAAACATTTGTCTACATATAATCACTGCCTTTGACATTATCAGATTCAAACTGACTACGCAGCTATTTACTTGTCTACTTGCTATTAAGTTGTAGGTGGGAGGAAGGAAGGAGCATCTTGCCTAGCTTCACTTTTACCCATTAACATCACACCCCTATTATAAATATATACACTTTGAAAGTTATTGCCCTCGCATCTCCTTATGGAAAAATACAAAGAGTTTCATTCAGGAATAAAAAAGGAAAGATATCTTGTTGCCTCATCATCATCATCAAAAACAGTGCCATCACCCCTTTTTCCTTCGCTCTCAAATTACATCCTTCTACTCTTTCTTGATGTTCTACTTCTTTTTTGCCTTCAACACGCCTACAAGAAATACGGAAAAATTAACATTTAATATACTTGCTCGCAATGAGCGTCAGCAGGCACACGCAAACATCAATTACAAGAGACAGTGATGTGATGTAGTAGATATGTCTTCAGTGAGAGGTGCTGAGCATGACTCAGTAGGCCCTTATTTTATTACTTTTTTACGTTCTTGCAAAAAAAGTGTACATTTTTACAGTTATCATCAACATCGTTATTATCAAGTTGGTAAGGATGTCGTCGTCATTAAGCTGTGTTTGTACAAGAGAAAAGTGCGTATACCTAAATATATGCGCTTCTCATCATGAACTAAAGGAAAAAGCAAGGCTAGTGTAACTAAACTAACTTACTACTGATATGTACTATTAGGTGTTGGCGATGATGTATTTAAACTATGGTGTAAGTTCTGATGCTTTCTCTCAGGCACGCCACAAGTTCTGTGTGAAGACTGAATGAATGACTTTAGATGAAAAAGGCAAAGCGACAGAAAAGAAATAGAAGAAAATGAATGATGGATTGTACAAAGAGTAAAAACTAGAAACGGAAGTAAAAAGGAAGATTACAAGGGAAAATGTACATTTTTACGTTGTGGTTTAAGAAAGGCAAGTAAAACAGAAGAGAAAAGGGTGAAAAATGCTGTTGATATAGAAGAATGTTTCCTTCCTGCTCGTGTGAATTTACAAGTTTTACTATTTACACACATAAAAAGGTAACAAAGTAATATATTCAACGTTTTTGTGCATGTGTGTGGTGTGTTGCCATATAAAAAAGTTCACTTTTTTACTTCTCCCTCTTTCACTCTGAAGCCATCGCCAAAAGAGAGATCGATAAGCAATTAGTCAGAAAATCTTTTGGTGTTCCGTCCATGCGGCATTGAGAGAAGAGAGCATGCTGAGGCTGCTGCCTCCAGCTCTTTCACTTTCATCACTCTTGACATACACACTCACACAAGGCAAGAATATGGCAATTCAACTATGAATTGTGCTTAAAACATAATAATATGTATAGCACGGATAGTAATGATATATTACAAAGAAGGCAGAAGAGAGGGATGCATGAACGCATACCAAAGTCATGTAAATATGGCGGTGTGGTGGCTTTCTAAAGAGAGGAGAGTTTGCTGCTGGTACTACTACCGGTGGTTGCGGTGGTGTTGCTGTTTCATCTTTGTCTCTACATGATCAAGTTTGTGGTGCGTTCATGATGCGTGCCAAGATTTTAACGAAGTTTTTTTACTCTCTTTCTCTCTCAATGTGTGTATGCTTTGTTTAAAAGTAGAGACGAGAATGAGATATGAGCCAGGTTTGTTATTGAATGGGAGGGAAGCAAAAAGGCAGGAAGGTAAAAAAACAGAAAATTTCAATCAATTTACCTACCCAGCAACTCGACGGTTTTGTAGGTTAGTTTTTTGTGGTGGTTACCACCGTGTGTTCCTTGACAAAATAAAAAAGATGAAAAAATAAGATTGCTGATATGCATGCAAGTGTGGAGGAGGATGATGATCATCAAAATGATTACCCTGTGCTGTAGTATATATCGTTCTACCAAGCACAGGAAAAACAACAGCGCTTTATCTCGACTCCCTGCATGAAAGAAAGAAATATTGCATCAAACAAAAATGAAGGCATATATTGAGAATATTTTACATCGTCATATAGCACAGTAACCTATACAGAAGTTTGTATACTTAGTATTGCGTTATAAATAGCAGCATGGATTTCGGAAGAGTTTTTTAAAAATCAAGATTAATAATAATATTATATAAGCCATATAAACGTTACTAACAAACAGCCCACGCATGAGAGAAACCCCTACTTGGTCAATAACAGGCTGGAAACAGTATCGGGGCACGTTTTTTCGTGATGAATATAATTATATTGATGGATGAAAGTAGATCAAAGCACAGTCATAATGTTTAGATGTTTGTGTGCATACTAATTGATGGCGATGATCATGATGATAATCATTGTTTGTAGAGCAAAGGAAAAAGTTGCTAAAAATATCATGCTGAATCCAAGCATTTGACGCTTTTACGCCCTATCATCTTGAATTATGTGTAAAAGTTTTCCTGAGAGATCTTTTACCTTTATAAATATTTTGTTGTTTGTGACATTATTAGTTCCAAAATGGAAAAAGCACCGCTTTGTGTCAATAGTCTTGATTACAAGTGACAGGTGGGAAAGACGAATTTGAAAGGAAATTTGGTTGGTTTTTGTGTGAAAAGCAAATTCTGATTCACAGTGTATTTATTACGCACGTTTTCAGATACCAGGGAGCGGAAACATTACAGTTGATAAAACAAGGCATATAAAAATGAGCATGTGGGAAATTAATGTAATGGTGGCTCAATGTGAATTGTAGAAAAGGGTGAGAGTTTTGTGAGAGACGAGGAAGTATGAAGATAAATTGAATATACATACATACATGTCATGGTGGGGCTGGTGGAGCTATAATTCATACTACAAGGCTACCAACATTTTCTATAGAAAGTTAATGCGTGTGTGTGTGTGCATATGGTTAATACCCTGCTTTGTGTGGTGGGTGCTCTTCGAAGGATTGCAAATAAGCACTTTATTTCTTACCATGGCTGTTGGAGTAATAATGTGTCTAGCCTGTGAATTCATACACATCAACTGCGACTTTGATAGATTACAGACTTACACTTTGAAGACTTTCATTCTTTCAGCCTGAAGGAGAACTGTGACTGGGGCGGAGGAGGAATAGCGAAAGGAACTGTAGTGTTGTAGTTCGTGTTGCTGAGGAAGGAAGAAATCATGTGAAATTTGTAGAAGGTTGTTTCATTGAGTAAATAAACGAAAGGAAAACGTAGACAATCCACTCAAATGTAGTAATATGGGATTATAGATGTTTTACATACGCTTAAAATCTATAACAATACTAATATATTGTAATGTATATCAAGAAGGAAATATACAATGCAAAGTGTACAAGAGTTGTCCGAGTAATGAAGGAAATTTATCTTGGAAAACAATACAATTTTATTTGGTCTTGATTAGAATAATCCATAATATAATATAACATTATGTTTAGTAGGCGTACAGGAATTGGCTGTAGTGTTTAAATTTGGAATTGACATTTGGAAAATTTCGGGAAAAACATAGACCCTTAAATCATAGGAAAGCTATTGTAAACATTGGGAAACAATGTGATTTGATGCAATGAGTTAAATATATACACAAGTACTCCTTCCTGTTTGTTTGCTTGCACTTTTTGCTAAGAATTATTTGAATGGTATGACTTATGTTAATGTGAACAAGGACAACATTGCTTGGATTCATTTATTACATTTGCTTTGTACATGTGGCATCAGTCATTGCCAGAAAACAACATTTGTGCGATAACAGGAGAAAGAGCACGAAGAAAATATTATGAGTTTGGGAGCGGAAGGGTCTTTCCTGTGGCAGAATCTGTAACCGCTTGTGTTGTTGCAGTTTCACAAATTGCCTCGTGCTCATTTCGTTAAATTTCAAAAACTCTGGTTTTTATGCAACTGAAGATTCATTTCACAAAACCGAAGTCAGTCGAAACTATATCAAAGTTGATGAAACCTAATCATGCATTACTTGAAATATTATTCCAACAAAAACTCTTCAAATATAAAATAGAGCTACTATGGAGTTCAAAAGACTTAAAGCTATATATCGAATAATACATATTATAAGGCTTTGTATCATCAATAGCCAATTTAGTGGCTCAATTTGCTCAGGAAATTTATATAATTCTATTGAAGAGCACACTCTTACAAAATAAAGGAAAAGATGCATTTTCAACTGACAATCGATGAAATTACGCAAGTATGCCGTGTGCATAATGTGCAAATTCAAACAAAATATTAATATTACTTCCTCGTCGGAGAAGAGGCTCGAGGACGGAATAGGATAGAGCTTTTCCTTATTACATTACCATGACCTAAGAGTTTATTTATCCATTATGCAATCCTAAAATCAAATTGCCAATTACAGACAAGGACACTGTTTTAAGGGCTACCATTTAAATGATAATGGGTATGTAATTTGTGCACACGTGCCTGCACACAAGGCAAACGATATAGCTATGCTTTGCAGTGTAGTGTGTACACCAATCTAGTTGAGTTGCACTTTCTGCTGTGGGAAAGAATATTACGGAAACCTTCTAAAACACAGCACACCAAACCAGCAATAAGCGGAATCCTTAAGGGCACCGTCTAGCAATAAACGAAGGATGAAGTCTCTCGTAAAATTAATTATTTGTGCTTAGTAGTTTTACTTCAGTATAATACTCCATTTGGAACGATATCAAATTAGTGCACACACTAAGAAAAGAGGCTCATTTTGCTAGAGAAAATATCATAAAGGACTTATTTCCATCCGATATACCTATCATGTCTGTATTGTGATACGAAAGCATGTACTTTTCTTGGTAAAGCCTACATTGTGGCATATCTTTTCTCTTTTGGCAGTATGAGTATCCTTTTTGTTGTCTAACTACAGGACTGTATAAAACTGCACATGTAAAAAATCCGTGCGCGGTTCTGCTTTCTTCTGGGGTTTTTCTCTTTTTGCCATATTCTGTTTTCTTCTTCAGCATTTAGCGAATCCGGACTCTTCCCTTTCCCTTCTGCTTTGTTGTTGTCTAGTCGTTTCTGACAGCCAAGGACAATAAACATTAAATTTTAAATTTTGTGGGATTTCAAGATTTCACGGAAAATTCCTGAGGCTGTTTGAATACCTCAGGGACATTTTCTGAGTGCGTTGCCACTACTGCTCGATGCTCCCTTTTTAGCATTTGCATTGCCGTATAAAACATGTTGTCGACTTTTACCTCTTTTTGCCCTCCCTTCTTTTCATTTTCCCTTTGCAGACTCCTCTTAAATTTACGGAAACAAACTTTCCCGTGCACATTAAAATTCTCATATATACCTTTTTGCCACTACACCTCTTTTCCTCTGTCTGTTTCCCTTCTTTGGTCCCCTACTTGCCTATTAGTACACGTGCATGTGTGCATATCATTATAAAAATTTTGTTTAGTTTACGATTTTGAGCAAAAAATACACATAATTTGAATATCTTTGCTTTTCCTTGACTGCTGTCATCGTTGTTACATGCAGGCTATAGAGTACACGGAACACAAGAAAGAATCCAATGGAGTGTAGGCAGAAAAATTAAACAGTAAAATTTGTAGAGAAAAGGAAAATCAAGCAAGAACCAAGAATTTCTCATGTTTGACTTGGAATGTGTCGTCAGGAAAGCTGGAGTTAGAATGAAAGCCTTGCACTAGAGCCTAATATGCAATACGTATATTTATAGCTATGTTAGCTTATAGGTATCTTCTTGCATCATATATTGTACCCCATTTTATCAACGAGACGACTATGCGACGAGTATTTGTTTAGAAAACGTTGCGTGTGTTGTACAACAGTATGATAATAAATAAGATGCCTTTTTTGTTTAACTTTCTTGAATTTGGGAGATAAAGAAAGGCTGGTTGTTGTGTGTGACTGTTTGGTTTTCCTCCAAGCTGTCATGCTCTACTAACTGTGTGACTTGAGTTGCACCCTTCATCCGGCACACAAATAGTGTCACAATTACGGCTTTAATTAAAAACTCTTGCCATCGTCTGGGTTTGAACATAAAGAGAAAGAGAGCAAGGGATACACTCATCTTGATCATCATTGTTATTTTCTATTATCACTCTTCCAGCATACATGACTCAGAAAGAATGAAAAGGCTATTCCATATACTACAACATTTCAAAACGTTCTCTTTTCAGTTCTTACAGAATGAATGAAGTTTTCCTTTTCATGTAAGTTTGGCAATGATGAAGATCGGTGAGAAATATAGTGACAATTATCAGTTCAAGCTACTTATTTGTAAGGGTACTTGTCTTAAATCACTGCGCCTAGAAAGTGTACTAAATACATTATTAGCTCATCGCTACCTCTGCAGAGGCGCTATTTAAGATGTCGTGTAGTTATTATTATAGTTTTAAATATTTCTGAATTTTAATTTTTTCAAGGATTAATTTTATTTATATACAATCATCATACGATTTCATCACAGTAGTATCGTTTATTCTCTTCAGATACTTAATTACTGACCGTATTTAGCAGCGAACATTTTTTGCTCTGCGGACTCGCTCTTTTTGGTTAAATTCCTTTCTCAAAATGGAGCAGAGTTTTAGCTTTAATCAATATTCTACTATACTCAAAATACATGTTGCTTTTGTGACACGACAAAGACACGATTACCTTGTTACATTCTAGATATATTTTTAATGTTACTGTACATTCATCGCCTGCACTCTTTCCAACTTCCAACATTTAAGGAACAGATTTTGTATGGGCACTGGTGAAATGCAAACCATTTTTTCAAGTACGCAAATGTAAATGAAAAAGATGAAGTTAGCAAAAAACGAACACAAAACAATATACATACTCGGAATATAGGATACTCGGTCTATGATAATGATAAGATAATAATATATATTTTAATGAGTCTATATTGCAAGTTGGTTTGGATTTCAGCTGTAAAAATATATGTGCCATGCATATTCAAGATAAAGTGTACCATTTAGGGAGAGAAGGTAGTAATGGGAAAAGCAATTCAAACTACTTTATATTGAAATTAATGTGTGGACTATGCGAAAATGGTGAAATTTCAACAGCTGAATCAATAAGACGAAACAAGTCAGTTTTATGGAATGCCATAAACATTAACCAGAGTCAACAGCCTGGAAAAAACAGAGTCAAGTTTGAGCAATGCAAACCAACAATGTGCATTAAATAACTCCAGAATATACTCTTGCCAAACTGGTACTTATAATAGGTCGAAAATTCAAACCGTTGGATAAAAAACAACACATAAAGGAAAATGGCAAATAACATGCATCACTGAGCAGTAAAAACCCAGTTCTACTCCTCCAGATGATGCTCTTGGAATTGTCGACAAGACGGAAGGAAAACACTTTCTCTTTACCTAGTTGCAAGCGTCAAACATTGAAGTTGTACTGTACTTATTGTGCTTTCCCTCATTCGACACACTGCAAAGTGCAAATGTTCATTTTTGTATTGCTAAAGTTTAGAGCGTTTCCGAAAATGTGGTAATTCATTTTAATTATTGTGTTTATAGTCCGGTAAACCAAATTATATTATCAGCAATTTTCGCCGCATATCAACGGATAATTCGGAGAATGCGCAGAAAATTATGTGTCCTCTTTAGTGCTCATCGATCATGAAAATTCAATCATAAACAGAAAGTACCTAAGTGGGTTGAGATACTGCAATATCGATGCTGGAAAGTAAAACTCTTTTTGGGAAAGAAGTGCGATGATTTTATGAACAGCACAGCATCATCATGATATTTAATTGGAGATGAAGTGGAGGCATTGTTTTTCTTTAGAACAATGCACTGGCTCACTATCACAACATCAGCAAGGACAAATGAGTCAAGTGGGAGCGAAGAGGCTCTTTAAACAAGGGCATGTTTTTTATTAAAAAAGTATGTTTTTAACAACAGAAAGAAAGGAAAATTTGGGTTGAAGTTGAAAAGTTGAGAGAACATCAAAGGACGTAAGAGTGGCAGAACTAGTTACGAAGGCAATGGTGGCGGTGATTTGATGAAGATGTTAATGGGAAGAGAATGAATCCTTCGCCCTGCCGAAAGGATTCCTTTCTTCGTTTCAATGTTTTTGTTGGAGAGAGAAAGTGCACTATACAGTGTACCCAGAGAAATGTTGGCGTACTGATCACAACATCATCGATGAAAAAATACTTTTGGATGGATAAGGGTAAAACAGGCGTTATTAAAATGAGCGCTTTCATTTTTTGATTTCAAGCAGAAGTCGCATGAAGAAAAGTTTGTTTTTAATAAATATCCTGCAGCCCGTAAAACAACTTTTTTGTGCCATGCGGAACTTTTTAATGTGTTCCCTGGATCCTTCCCTCTCTATCCTTTACTAATATTTTGTGCGTTTGATCGTTTCTGTGTATATATGGATGTCAACACATCTAAATAATAAGTGTGTTTGTCAGTACATTATCATCATCACAAGGAGATAATATTAAGTAGAAGAAAAAATAAACTCATGAAAAAGAATATGAATGGGAAAAACAACGCAGCAGAGTAAAAGTTTGGGAAAAAAAGTTGAAACTGGTTGAGGTTTCTCTCAAGAGCCGAATGCCATTTTAGTTAGGAAGTCTACGCTCTAATTATTAAATTCATTTTGAATGGTGGAAAAGGAGAGCATCAGCTGCACCAAGGGAAAAAGAAAAGAGAAAGGAATTATGATGAAACAGAAGAAGTAGAAAAAAAGGTTTTTCGTTCCCTTTTTCAAGTGGCGAATTATATTCATAATAATAATATATAGAGAATCATGGAGAAAGCAAAAAAGAAAAGAGAGCAAAAACGGTAATAAACAAGGTTACTTGCGCAACTTTTTGTAGTTTGAATAGAGAGACTCATACAAGTTGACTAGCCGAAGGGTTTGCTACTGCTATTTGACTAGTTGGTAGATATTTAATTTTTGTTCTGTTACTTGCTTTAGTAGAATCGGTAAGTTTTAGTTTCGACCAACAACTCCCTTAATAAGTACAAACAAATCGGTAATGAAAATAATTCAGATTCTGCATAGAAATGAGGCCAGTTTCTTCAAGCTGAGTTCCTAATAGTTCCAACTGTCTTTACATTTTTGAAAAGAGGCTCTTGTGTAACATGTTTGTGTGTAAACAGATTGGCAAAAAGTTTGAAACTATTTTTTCCTGTCGCAAAATTATAGAGCATACAAATGTGTGTTTTAAATTATAAGTTTTAAGAAAGGTTTTTAAACAAATTAAACTCTTCTATACTTGTCTTGTTCGAAATATGCGCACACAATGAGAGAAACATCTGGTTCCAGGAATTACTGCATTTTGAATAAACATAAGCACCATCGGATGATTCTTCCTTGGAGAGACAGTTTGCCGTCGCGTCCTAACCTCATTTTCCACCGTTTCTCGCTTTCCCCCAACAACTTATGCCATCATCATCAAGAGAAAAGGAATTGAAGAGGTTTTTGCCTTCCATTCAAAAAAGGTTTTCCACGAACCCATCAACATGATAACTATATTTTTTTGTGGAAAAGACCAACTAACTAGAACAAGAAACTGGCAGCATCTCCACACCACCGTTGCAGCTAACTAATGATAATAACCAAAGCCAAAATAAGCATGGCTCTCTACCCATTTCGACCAAGTTATTTTCCTATTTTGAATGGTTGTTTTAATGAATGTATTTATTCGTTAGAGATGTTTTCGAGCTCCATCCATATATAAACCTTAGTCAACAAACTGTATAAAAACAAGGTTAAAAATATTCCCCTATTCCCACAATAGAGTTTTTTCTAGTTCTCCTCTTACTTTCCTTACTAGTTTTCCAGTTAAAAAGTCAGTGACGAATGACTCCTCATTTTCCACGATGTCTTTCTTGCTTTCCTCTCCTGCTACCCTGTTTTTACTCCTTTTTCTTTCATTTTCTCTTCCAACTCTTTTCTCTCGATTCAATGCACTGAACCATATTAACAGTCAAGGGAAAAGACTTTTTTCGTTTTTTTATTCAACCATTTCTGCCTTTTTTCTATATACCATTCAGTTTTGATTGGTCTTGTGTATTCTGTCGTGCTCTGAGAATCTACTCACATTACATACATTTTCCAAACCAGATTATTTTTCTTCATTTGTTCCCTGGTATTCCAAAATACTTGGTTTTCATGCAAAAAAGTTGTACTTTAAGTGTGCCTACTTGTACAAACGCATTTTTAGCATCTTGTTCACAGTGTGCCCCTAGGAGAGTCACCTTACCAGTTAGATCATCATACACATACAGGCAAGTCATGAGTGTGTGTGTGTGTGTTTGTCCAAGTACTTTTAAACCTCTATTTGTAAGCCCAGATTCGTTCTGTTTAAAAGCTCAATAGCCTTCCCAGGCAATTTCAAAGATTACTTTCTTATACAGAACAATCGTTTCGTTCCATCCAGCGGAGAGGAGACTATTGCAGGTCGTTTGAGGCTATGGCCAGGAGTCATTCAAAGAACGATGAGGCACCAGAGTACATTATCCATTTGAATATAAGCAAAGACTCACCATATCTTTGCCTTCCTACTACCTATACATATACATGATGATATGCCTGAGTGTGTGCATTATTATTATTAATACTGCTCTGAAGGCAAGAAGGTTACCGACAGTGAATAAAGATCCGCTATAATCATATCATACAGGGAGAACAATGATGCGCTTTTTTCCGCAGGATATTACTTCAAGCAATTTGAAGTGCTTTCTTTTTTCATGCCAGACAAGAAAACTTACCTATCTCTCCATATCTTTGGCTCCTGCGTTCCGGCTACGCAGGGTAACAGAGTAGCATACAAAAAGAGCAAGGATGGCATTACGTGTTGTGCGTAAAAAGAACGTGCATTCTTGCTTATTTCCAACTTGATGTTTACCTTGTATAAATATATATGTTTTCAAACGGCTTACAAAAAAGATCTACCAGCCACATGTAATAAAAGTCTATGCAGTATGAAGTGTGTACCTGTGTAAGAATAAACCAATATACTTCTTATTACGGACACTAACTGAGTCTTCATATCTCCTTTAGTTGTCCCTTTTCCATTCACCTTGCTTGGTATGCATATGGTTATTGCTCCAGGAGAAGAAAAAAAACGAGAAGAAGACCTAGTTTTGCCATAATTTTTAAACAGCCGTTTATTTAAATCACTCCCAGCCCTCCTCTTAACTTTGAGATCATTGACTTTATTCCACTCGTTAAATCTCCTAAAAATTCCATGCATAAAAGTAAAAGTGGGCGCAATCTCCCTATTAGGCATATAATAAGATATGGATATACTACTTTCCAGAGGACAAGAAAGTTGTAGAATTAAGCACGGTACTAGTTACAAACACATCCTTCTACGTAGACACATAGGCAATGACACACATACCATTTCCTTCCATTTTTCACAATACACTGATTTCCTTTTCCGTTTTTTTCTCTCTCTCTCGAATTGTCCATTAAAAATTAAAAGGGATGAATGGAAAGTTCTATATAATAGTCTTCAGTGCTTTTCTGCACTTCCCTTCTCAGTGGCTGTCTTTTTTCCAACTTTTTTTTTCTTTCAGCTTGCTTGTCTACGCAAATTTCTATTTTTACAAAAGAAAAGGGGTCCAATTTTTACGTACAACTGGCAACGAGTGTGGGTTATTAGAAATAGGAGCAGCATCAAGAGTTGCAAAGTAGGAATATAGCTATACATTAGCAAATGAAATTCTCTCGTATTGTAGTTGTAGTCTTGAGTGAATGAACACTTTTTTACAAAATGGATTTCTATACAAAGTTTGTTCAAATGATCTACATTGCGGTTTCCTCCGGTTTTGTGTGGTTGCACACAGAAAAAAAGTATACGGACCATTTCTAGACTTTTATGCAAGGACACATCTGAGCAAGTAGATGACTCATTAGAACAGAGATCACCTGACTATTTACATAATGCTTTATTGAAAGAGAGATGTAGAGAATTGCGTAACGTTCATCTCATTTATTTAATGGAAAACCTAATCGGTTGTATTGAGAGAGCTTTCTTGGAGGGAACTGTAAGGTTTTTTTCTGAATATGTCACTATAAAGAAGAGTAAACTACAGTATAGTACATATATGTATTACAAATTCCAGTTGTACCTGTATAAACATCTTGCATAATGGAAGTGTATCGAGGAAGCCGTACATGCACACAAGAAACAATTTATTCTTATTGTTGAGGAAAGCCAGGTAAAAATGGAAAAAAATCCCGTATTTCAAGATACGAATGCAAGTGCATAAAAATGGAAGGTCGCCAGGGGCGTATGTCAACTTTCCGGTATTACTCTGCCCTGTACTGTTTAACAATTCACAAACAGCAAATTTTTTATACATAATATATTATAGCAACATCAACAATTTGCAAAGAGAACTTACAAAATTTAGAATGTTCAGCAGACATATCCTTGCCAACTAAGTCATGAATAAGTGCAAAGCAACTGTTGTGGTAACCGAAACGAAGGCACAATTTCAATTTTAAGTGTGAGTTGTAGTGGTTGTGGCAGGATAACTGTGAACTTCGTGTGGGATATACTTAGCACAACCGACAACAGTTTTAACGTCTACAGTTCTGGAATGGCACGGGCTCAACAATGCCAGATTAGAAAATGTGAGTGAAAAAGTATGAATGTATCTATTAACAAAGCATATATGTGTTAGAGAAAGGGCAACGTGTGCCTCTGGAAGTTGTGTATGCGCCAAGAGTGATTTATGTATCGGAAATAGAAAAGGAAGATGAGTCTTTTTTTCACTTTCCCTCACTTTTCCTCCATTCAGTCCTGTTTCCTCTTCTTTTTGCTCCTCTCGTATTCTTTGGTGAAAAGATATAAATGTACACACGTTACACTGGAAAGAAATGCATATTATAGAAAAAGAAAGAGGTGGATGTGAGAGTAGAAAATGAAATGGTTAGTTGGTTTCTGCATCCTCCTTTCCTTTTTTTCATTTCGTCATTCCCATTTCCTGGATCTGGTGGGCTTCACACAACCTTCTCCTTGGGCTCATTCCATTCTTTCTTTTTTATTTTATTTTATTATAATATAAATTTGCATCGTGTTCCGGCTGATTGTTTCCAAGTCACATCAGTAGACACATTTATACATACTAGTACACATACATACGTAGCCGTAGTTGTCTCAAGCCGGCAAAAATTTGTATATTTGTAAAAGTGGAAACAAGAAGACGGGTAAAGGAGTGAGTCATTGTGACTCATGTAAAGAGGGCTAGAGCAGCTGGCACGGAGATAAAGCAATTTACAGCAACTACTTCTTCATCTTCAAAAAATACAACAACAGAAATAGCAACAACACAAAAAAACTGCTTTTTTTCTCTATTTTTCTGGCCTTCGTTTTTTTGCTTCTTCTCACTTTTGAATTGAGTTTATTTGATGCTTCTGCTGGTGTTTCAGAATATATGTTTCTGTGTATGTGAAGATGAGAAACAGGACGGGAGACGGGATGGGATGGAAAGAAATATTTTATTTGGATTGGATTCTAGTGGAAAATTACGTTGTAAAATGGGGTGAAAAGAAAACCAATTTCCAAAATTAAGGTGTACACATACAATGAATGCACATACAAATAGGCGCCTCGTTTCTTTTCTCTCTGTCTACAAGGCACAAGTATACAAACATACACACTTTTCGCATCTAAACTCACACACAGAAATGTGTATGCCATAAAAATACACGTGTGAGCACGTGAGAAATGTCTATTTTTTCAAATGAAAAGAAGTAGACGCGGAGAGAGTGTGGTTGTAAATTCACAGGGACCTATATGGTATTCCTATTTCTACCATCATCCAACGTATTACTCACCGGTAAGTTTTGGAAGGAACTGTTAAATCATTTATCGTTTTCCTCTTTCTTTCTCGTTTTTCAAAGATGGAAAAAACAGGCTGGCATGTGAAAGGAATTTAGGTATTGCTCTTTTCATTCATACAACACATGTTGGTAGTTTCCAGGAAGAGACTGAAAGTAAGAGAAATGGCTAATCGAGACAGGTGAATTTATTTGAAGGAAAATTGCAATTAAAGTGCCGTTCTTGGTAAAGTTTTCAATTTTGTTTTTGAATGTTGCTAGTGCTTCAAGTAAAACTATTCAGTTGTGTGTTCAAGCTTTTATTATTATTAAATGTTACATAATAATTGTCCCATGAAAGCAAAGTTAAAAAATTGGCAAAAAAGTTATGAACAGCAATTTTTAAATTCGTCTTTCAACTTTACAGCTTTGTTTGTGAAACATTTTTGTTAAATTGGCTTTTGTAAAGTTGGGCGAGTTTTAAAGATACCCAACGTTTTCATTTAATGTTACGTGATATTGCACATTAACCGCAATGAATTTTCTACTGGTAAATAATACCGTATTTTATACTGACACAAGTACAAAGAACGACTAAAACTGTTACTGTTATGATGAACCCTTTGCTTCCTCATCATGTCTACGTGTCAGTTACGCAGAAAACGCAAGCAAAGCATACTATTTTTGTGCCAGCAATCTCATCGCTGGGTATGTTACACCATAGCAGCAGCGATTACTTGGCATATTATGTGTTGTTGTCTTACTTTTTCAATTTACCATCGTCTTCTCATACACTGACATGGGTTCTACTATCTATTATTTTTCGGTACAAAACTACGAGCACATCAAAATTGCGCTTTCTTGTAAGAGGATTCAACATGTCAAAAAAGAAAGGAAGCATCTAAGCAAGTCAGCAAAAATGAAGTTATGCCCAAAATGCGCTACTACTTTCACTTTTCACCTACAACCTGCTACTCTCTGTATCAGTCTTTATTTTTTTGCTGAGTTTACTCTCCCCTTTCTTATTCTGTTTTTCCCTTCCCTCTTTGTCTACTTAAATAACATTATGCTGCAATTCTAGGTACATTCAGGTACTTATCTAAAAACAGAAGGAGTGAAATGATTGGGAATGTTGTATGATGTAGCACCAAAAAATGATAATGGTACAGCCGTAATTCCAGCAGAAAACGAAAAAAGCTACCAAAAGCATGATAATAAAATAATAATAGAAAAACCAGTGAAAAATACAAAGTAAGCAGGATGTCGAACGGGTGGGAGCAAAAGAGGAACATAAAAATTGAGAAGAAAATAGCTACAGGAAATTATCATCATCATTCCTTTTTCTTTTCTGCTTCATCTTGTTCTGTGGCTCCTCTTCTTTGCCTTTTCCTCCTGTTCGCGTTTCTCTTCTGTCCGAGTGAACTCAAGTGGAATGGCATGTTCCATTACCATCATCATTAGCTCACACCTTTGATATTATTTTCTTCTGACATGGTTGCTACCTTCTTGCCGTAGCTGCACCCGCATCCATATTATGTCTTGTGTAGTAGTATTAGTGCTACAGCACCTATTATTATTGTGCGTAATGTTATGAGAAAAGTTTTTTTTTCAATAACGGTGCGCGATAGTAATAATAACGATAATAATAATAATACTAGCAATAATGTTAGCTGAATGTGTGAGCTTTGCTCTTCATACACGCCAAGAACAATATGAATCGCCGTAAAATGACTCGGGATCATGAAACGGTTTTCTACGTTCTTGTCTGTTTCCAGAGCTACTGTGCCTTCGTATCAGCTCACCTTTATTTCACCAACCACGGATCTGTTTAAAAAGTAAGATAGTGTATCATGAATCTATGGACTTATTTGGACGATTCTGACATTTTGGGAGCGTGTTCACCCATGTGTGAAATTTTGTCGTGCTTCATTGATTACCAACATTTTTGCAGTTAATTGCCCCTGATTCAATTTCCCAGAGAGAATAGAATTGTATAAGCTTGGTTTAGCATGTCTTATGAATGAAGATATTGGGCAGTTGTTTACAGTGCAGAGTGATAGTGATGATACGTTTGCTTGGAGGGGGCTATATGAGAAAAAATGTTCCCGGTTGAAAGAAAAACCTATCTAAGTTCATGGGCCCCTTTACTCTCTTTTACTCTTACTAAGTTTTGCATTGATTTCCATTGTAATACACAGTGAGGTATATTTGTTATATTCCCATTACAAAAGGACATATTCAGGCACAATAAATGACAATTTTTTTCGGCAATATTTTTTCAATGGCAATTTTAAAATGAACGACGAGAACATCCCAACGAATAAAAGGGGACAAGAGAAAACCTTTACTTACCACCAGCGCTTCTCCCTTTTTTTGTTTTCTCGGGCTCTCTTTCAAGCTTTTTATTTCGACTTTCATTATACAACTAGTTTTGGAATAAGAATGGAATGAGATCATCATAGTAGTAGTTCCCGAGAAAAGAAATAGGTAAAAAATGAAAAGAAGAACAGCGGAGTAATAAGTTGGGTAGTGTTTTCCTATTGCTTTTGCCGTGTCGCGCTGCTTATTCGTCTTCTGTATAATAATACCTGCACATTTCATACACACGCACACAATGCTTCATAAACTAAGGAGTTAATGGAGAAAATGTGGAAATTTTATTGTCCAAGCGAGCTTATATTCCTGCAGGCAGATTTATATGCTTTAATGATGCCATCTTCCCATTCTGCCGTTCCTTGTTTTTTCGCTTCCTCTGGCTTTCTTTCCCTCTCTGTCTCCGTCGTCCTTGCCATAATACTATTATTATTATCATCATTATTATCATTATTACACAAGTTGCGTATTTTCTACCTACATATTAAGCATAACCTGCGTACTTTCTTATTTCACTGCTACCACACTTTTTTCACCAGTGCTAATGCAGTACAATGGAAGAAATTGTTAGTCTTCTTGTGATGATGATCAACATGAAGAGGCCATGTAGCTGTAATTCCCAACCCACGCCTCTGGAGAAGAGAAAAAGATCTGAAATTACCGTGACTAAAAGAATATTCTTCTTTTTTGTTTTACGCGTTGTAGGAATTTCGTGGGGGGAAATTGGGAAGAAAGTCGTGTCTGTTTTGTTCCAGCTCTTGTAGGTTTATGCAGCTTAGCAAATGCATGTACCCAAACTCTAGGAAAAATTTCTGTTTGCTTGATTTTTATTGCATAGTAATATTATTATGACCATGGTTTTGGCCGTGTCGTCGTTTTCTGCTCCTCATCATAATAATTTTACTGTCAACTGTACATTATCACACGCATTTTTGTTCTCAGCTGACCAAAGCTATTACATACTCACCGGAGTAGACATGGATACCCTCCAAAAGCAGGGGTGTTGGCAAATAGAATGACGAAACCCTCACGGTCATCATTACGTTCATTTTCAAAAACTAATTCATTTCTCCATTTACTACTGACCGTCAGTCCGTTCCCTGAATGATGTCAATGCACTACCAGGATGATAATATAAGTGCATTTTTATATATGATAATATGCAACGCACTGCAGTTTATATAAACGTCTATAACCAGACACATTCCTGTATTTTATGTCTATTTTTAGAATAAGTGAAACAGGGTGACGGTATATATTGCAATGGGATGGTGAAGAGCGGCGATGAATTTTATGAGCTTCCGGGTCGAGGGTGATTTTTGCTCTCTTTCTGTCTTTCAGACGCACTTATACGGCGTTTAGATGGTGAAGTGGTATTGAGCCAACGTCAGATGCAGCTTTTTCATCAAAAATATTTTCTTCTTTTGTAATATCCACAAATTCGAGGATTTTTTTGAGGAAAAAGATGTATAAAGAACTGGAAAGAACGACGTCATCCCAAAACGCAGCCAAAAGCACCCATTTTTGTAACATTTCCCCTTCACGATGACAACCCGGCTCTCTGGTATAAAGTTATATATTTTATAACTCTGATGAACGAGAGGCACACAGCAGGCTAAGAAGAATCTGAATTTTTCACGGTCTCAAGAAAAAGTTGTAAAGAAAAGGAAGGGATATCATGCATAACATAAAGTTTCCTGCGTAATATTACAACGGCGACTATTTGGCCTTACTACCAAAAAGCTTAGTAAGTAGTAGGAATAATTTTTTGGGAAAACTACATGGAAAATATGTATTACACTAGTACTACCTATTGGGCAGGGGAAGCATTCTTCATCATCATGTCACGGACTTGTAAACTTTCTCTCTCTCTCAGATTTATTTCAGAGTAAGCGTATCATCATCTGAAAAGCTATTCAATGGCACCACACACTCTTTGCTTTTTGCGTATATCACCGCACAACTGCTGACGAACTGACTGAGTGGATGAACTTCCTGAACTGATCATTGGTACGACGAGGATGATGATAGTGATGATAACGATGGGAATGAGAATGGGGATGAGATTCTTGCACGTTATATATGCCCACATTATACATTGAATCAGAAATCAGAGAGGGAACCTAACCATCTTTTCAAGAGCTGGAAACATATATATGTTGGGAATACTGATGATAATATCCATGATGATGGAAATTGCCTTTATACTGATTTCAATGAGCATGTAGCTTTCGTCATCATCGTCAATGATACATGCTACATGGGTGCGTCAAGATGATAATAGAGAAAATGGAGGGAAAGCAAAAGGTTCCTCCTTCCGCTGGTTTCAATATTTCAGAGAGACTTCTTTTACTACCATGCTCTTTCCGCTTGGGTTTGTACACCAAAAATATTATTTCGAGGGAATATTATTCCATTATTATAACTCCGGCTATTATTATTATTATTACCGCACAGAAGGATGATTCTTTTCTTCAGTGATGATGGCAATATTACTTTGAATTCAAAGAGGCAGACACATAGCCATTCATTCATTCAGTCATATCATCACATTTTCCCCTGTTTTCTCTTTTCGGGTTCATTCTTCTTCTTATACTGCCTTGCACGCGTACAAAGTCTCAATCTCCCCTAGTGTCGTCCGACTCTGTTTCCCTTTTTTCAATAGAGCCATTATAGAAGCAAACACGCTATAAATATTCGTCCTTCTTGCCGTTGCAGTATGGTGATGGTAGTGATGGTCGAAGGAAAATGTAGCACGCACGTGAAGACTAGGCCGGCCAGAGACAGACCATCATTTGTACACTTTGGTATTCCGTGGACAACGGATGCAAGGATAATGTTATCGCAATAAATATATTGTCAGCTTTATTTCTCCGGACGGTTGAATTGAAAAAAGGGTTTATTTCCTCCATCTAGTATGCTTGCGTGCGTAGTTGTGAGTGGGAGCAGCAGCGCTGATACTATCGCCATCAAATATATGATGATGACATTATTGGCGAAGACACACACACCACAAATAATATGATATCAAGTTGTTGAGGTATCTTAACGGTAATATAAGTAAAGGGGGCAACTCGGTGGTCTACTTTTCAGTGCCATAAAACGGAGGCTGGCTATTACCATGTTTGCTCAAGATAAGAAAAAATTAATAGGTTTGCTTGTTAGTTGAAGCGTTTGCTGATGTGGAAAGTGGTAACAGCAACCGATTGTCGTCTATATCATTATTCTATCTTATTGTTTCTAGCTACCAATTATGATGGGAGAATGATGATGAGGATGGTTTGATGTTTATTACCTGATTCCGGTTTTGTCAACAACATTCCAACACAAAACACACAAGATAAAAGTAACTTTAGTGTGTGTTTGCATGCGTATTTTATGTCCCCCTAGTCGATGCTTATCCCTTTTACCCTTTCTCGTGTAGGACTCTAGCTTGCATCGAAAAATACAAGACTTTTAGAATTGACATTCAAGTTTGAATAAAAAGTCAAGCGCATAAATTTTGGTGTGTAAAGTATCCGATGAATGGTAAGTCATGAAAAGAAGATTGATTTTTGTTGCTGTTACACGTGCAAAGCATTATGGAATGTCCTTGAAAAGTTAAATAAAATAAACAAACACAAACTCACAAAAAATACTTCGTTTCAATAGGATTTAACCAAACAAGTCCCACACTAGAGGAAAAAGAAAGTTTGTTTCATCTGCTGGTCGATTGTTTTCAGCCAACTTTGATTCCATCAGCAAAACTAAGAGTCTCTTTGGTGCTGGTAATAGAAAAAGTATAAATGAAAGCTGGAGAAAAGTTGAAAAAAGTAGTATAATGTGTGCGACCACCACCATCAGGGGAATATCCACATGGGACATTATTTTAAAGCCTTTTTGTGTGTGCGCTACATATCGCTCTTTTTCTCTCTTTACGACAGGGGCCAGCGTGCGTGAGTTTGCGTTTTGTATAATAATATGCGAATGTGTGGGTGCGATGTGTATGTGATCGGGTTTTTTTGATGGTCACTACTACCACAACCAGAATATCCTGTACTGTTTCCCACAAAATGTCCGTTTCTGCCTTGGGTATCATACACGATATATTATGGTATTTTTAGCTGACCAGTAGGATACAGTAAATTGCATATTGACTATAATAATATCTATGTATTTATATGTAGGAAAAACTAACCATGCATAGAAGATATGCTTCCGGATTCAAGTGTGTGTGCAGTGCATTAATATTCAACTGGTACAACCGTATCATGGGATATTATGTGGACACTGGCCACCATATAAAATCCTACGTCTATCTAGATTTTCTGTGGTGCAAAACTTTTCAATTGACATGTAGCTCGCCATCCTGCGTATATGGATGGCTATAGTATATTACATCAGTTCACATAATATTATGTAATATTATATAAATAAGTATATAGTTTTCCCCTTTTGGATAGTTTTCTAAAACTTTTTCTCTCTCTGTCTTGCCAACCGAAAATCTATTTGATTTGGTCTTCATAAATCAGGATCCACGTGGTTGGAATGTTTATGTAACAAAGCGGACATGGAAGCAGAAATGTGTTTGGACCGCTTCGTTTTTGTTGAGTGTGTATGTGTTAAGGAAGCTAAATTTCCGTGAAAATGTGAATCTCTCTGTGAGCAGAGGGGAGATGTATAGGTAACCGTTGGAGTGATGTAGATAAAAGTGAGTTGGTTGAACGTTAGGTGAAACGAACATACATTTAAATCTTAAACTTATATTTGCTTACTACTGGTATCAGTGTTATCAGTCAGTACTTTTATGCATTGTATTTCTTGTAAATAAACAAACTCATTGCAAGGTATGTAGTGTTAAGCCATCTGCATGCCCCATGCATGGTATAAAACCATCTAATCTAGGTAATGTGGCATTTAAACTTTCACTTTTTTGAATGCCTTTTCATCCCCTTGTACTGGCATTGCATAAGCATATATTTCAGTGTGAATTGTAATCTTTACAGCATTTTCTTTCAAATCGTACGTGCAAGCTAAACTTACTATTAGTTCCAAGTGCTGCAGTAAACACTTCAAACAGTTACAATTCAAATGCCTCCATTAAATTTTTTTTCTCCAAATCCATTCACGAAAAACCTGGAATGTGAGTTAGATAACATACAAAGATTTTAGAAAGATATCTTTGAAAATGCAAGGAAGAAAGGAAGCCTGTGGTAAATACCCCGAGTTCTCTTTGATGATATCAAATAAACAGGAAAAATGTATGAATTAAATATTATACATGTGCACAAAATACAACAATATACTCCTAGTTTTCATACTGTACAACTCAGCCATTAGGTTTTAAGGCCACTTGTAAACGACATTTTCTTTGACTTGGGTTTCTGTCACACTCTTCATTAGTGCATCTATTTGAAATCATCATGCTGTCGGAAGAACGGAAAGGATTTAGTTTCCATCACTTATAAAAATCGGATCATTTTATGTGCATGCCCTCCAATTGTTAATATTGCATGGCGACGACAGTGGACATGGACCTATTATTCAACTTAAAATATTATCCTTTCCGTACATACAATATACTGTACTCTTGTATCGAGAAAGCATGAACTCGCTCGTTCGAATTATCACCATCATCGTCTTTGCCATCTCGCTCACCACTACTGCTCTATGTACATCCACGACCGCCTTCGTCAAAAGAAGTCCTGTTTCTTCGATCAGCCCCATTACTACCATCACCACCAGAAAAGGAAACCTGACACACTCACAGACTAATAAATTCAAGTAGAGGAGAAGTCCTTGTGACTTTTTATCTATGAAATATACTCAATGGCTGCACACCACAACTTTCACTTTCTCTCATTCTCACTGACTGTACTAAGGTACTCGAAATACTATGCTCATTACACTTGCTTCTCAAAACGGGAGAAAAAGAGGAGACCGGCGACAACGACCGCACGATCATTCTCGTTAATACTTCAATTCATACTCTTTTTTCCAGCTTAGCACGTCTTCTTTTTCTTCGTCTTCTTGGCAGTCACACATAAAAAGAAAGTCAGTTATGTTCATGCATCTTGTAGCACGTATTTTTCGTACCCTTTCTCACTCTGGTGGTTACAAAGGAAAGCAAAAATGTGCTTTCCTTGCCGACCATTGGCCTTCTACAGAAGATGTTGTCAAGAGTCGTAAATTGCTTGCTACTCTTTTGAACTCTTCTCTTCCTTTTTCCTTGCCTCACTTGCGACAAGAATTATAGACGCACTTATTTTTCTATAGATGCAGAGTAATGGCCCAGAGCTCAAGTACTTCATCGGCGTTCAATGGACCTGTGAGTAGTGGAAAAGAGAAAAACTGGCTTGTTGGTCGTCGTATAGTTTCCGCTCTCGTTGATCATCGTGATGATGGCGTCCTGTGGTGTTGTCTAAAAGTACATGTTTGCTTACTTAAACACATGATGTATGTGTTTTCTAGGAAAAGAATGAAGTAAGGACATTACCTAATATTGTGAATGGACAGTGTACGGGAGTGTGTGTCTGAAGCAGAAAGAAGAGAATTCGTTTCTTCTCAAAATACGCGTTCCTCCTCATCATCGTCACAACACCATCTTCATGATCATCATCTTCGTCATTATCTCATCACTATGATTTTGGCAAGTTTACTGAGAACACACAGGATTTTATGAAGTGGGATAGTGGGCTGGGTTGTGATAAAATGCTTTTTGGTAAAAGCGCGCTAAAAGTGTGATGATGACATTAATATTAGTTGAAATGATGGAACGGTCCATGTATTTTCCTTGACTTTTTCTTTCACGTCAACGGCATATCTTGAACCACGCCGTTTTTTCTTTGTAAAAAAATCCGCTTCGTGTGGAGTATAAACTTTGCCATTTCGTTTTTATGCTCCAAAGTTGTTCCTTATTGTCGTCAACGTGATTTCAAGTTGATGAAATGCTTTTTGTTAATATTTTATCATTGCAAGAAGCGCAGCCTAAGCAACGTTTATGCTAATTTTGTCATCATTTATTAAAAGCCTACCCATTACAAAAACAGTATAATATTCAGTGATGCTGCTATTCAGACTCAGAATCCTTGCTTAGATAAACTATTTTGTTGATCAAGCAGAATATTTTAGTATTAACATTAGAAATCACGATCCAGAATGTTTCAGTAATGCGAGTGCAAGTAATCCTATAAAGATTGAAGTTTTAACAAAATCTGTTATGCTGATGCTGTTAACCAAGATAATGTTGCAGTAATTGCAGAATATTATCATTAGTTTATGAATTTATTCCATGGTCCACAAATTTCCGTTAATTTACACGTAATCCATGAAAAACTTATGATTATGACATTATGAGTCATACTTGTTGCCACAGTAAGCAGAAAGAAGTTTATCAACAACTGACTCGTGACTGTGTGATTACTAGCGGTATGGTTTATAGTATAAAATTTTTGCTGGTGCGTAAATCCTTTTTAGCGTTTCAGACACACCACTAGTGCATGATATAAATATATATCGCGTTATAGTTTCCAAGGGATGAAATAAAGACGTGTGTAAGAATTTACTAATCCTTGATTTCTTGTCACGATATGTCATCAAAAGTTGTCATGTTTATATCAGCAATAAATTGAGTACTTAAACCTAGTCTGGGGTTTATTTTTGGCGGCCTTGTGAAAGTCGAGATTAGTGTTCAACTAGACAAATTATATTTTATGCTTACCTAAAGATCTTGCTATTTCAGTCTCTCAGACAGAATGATTGTTAAATTATACCTACTGCACATTCCTTTAATCTTATTGCAGAAGTACAGACATTTTTTGGATGGAAAATTTTCTACGTAGAAAATCCCTTATCGTGTTAAAGTTGTACATGTAGGCAAGCAACATTATAACGATTATACTACGCTACTCATGCAGTTTCAAGCAAGCATATACAGACGCCAGTGACACACGCACGTGATGAATATTTCGAGAAATTTTGTGAGCACAATAATGAGAATTTGTACTAGCAAAGCCGCTAAATCTCATGAATTACATCGAACATCTTTTTCCTCCTTTCCCCACCACATCATCATCTTTCCAGACACACAATCTTTAATAAGTAAAATACATAAAAAATTTGTCATCGCCATCAACACCGCCAAAAAATAAAAGGGACTCCGAATTATCCCTAACTGCCTGGTGTTTGTCGTCGTCAAGAGAAAAAAACCCATGCCAAAAGGGAAGAAACACTAAAAGAGATCCTCTCATGCCCTTTCCCTCTATCCCCGCTAATTTCTGTTTACATTCGAGGTTAGCAATAAAAAAGCTTAAATGGGAAAAGACAACGAGCCAGGGAACGAGCAAAGTGGAAACTTGTTCGTATAAATAATGTATGCTGAACACAGTCTCGTGTGAGAGAAAAAAAAGAACCTTGAAAAAGTGTGAGCATTTTTTTACACACTGACTTTTCCATCTTCAGGAATAAATGATGCGAATATGAAGAATTCTGTAGTAGCTTGTGCACCTAGCCAAGCGTATGTATGGTGTAGTGTACCTATAACTAACAAGCACAATTTATTTTGGAAAGTGGCACTGCTGCTGCTACTACTGCTTCATGCGAATAATGATAATAAAACAAAAGGGAGCAGCTCAAGTGCCTTTTGTGTATGTACACGACGAAAAAATATGTGTGTGAGCTGAGCTCACACGCACAATTCTTCTTGCATGTTGTGCTGCTACTCCTGCTGCTTTTGCCGCTGAGCTAGCCAAGTCAAGTAAAGTGCGTGAAAAACAAATAGAAAGTGCTAATACCAAATGCCAAGGGACTATAATATCCCAGACAAACAGTCAAACGAATGAGCAGTCAGTTAAACATGGGTACATCTTTATTTTATGTGCTGTAGTAGGAGCAGTGCGGAGAACGGAACGCACATTGTGTTTTTGTGGGAACTGAGCAATGAAAAGAAAAAAGCCTGTCCACACCTTTTTTTTCTTTTTTTAACTGTTCCATTGAAAGCTTGGTGGATTCTTATCATGTAAAAGGTAGGAAGTAGTATTATGTTTATTATGCAAACACAAAACAAACTGACTGGAGAATTCAATAGGCATATAAAATGTAAACAGCCCAAAATAATAATTATCAGATGAAATTTTAATCATATTCAGCAGCGTTTAGCAAACCAAATTAACATCACATGACTAAAACTTGTACTGCAAAAGCAACAAATACAACTACCATGAAATTACTCTGTCTTTGGAAATTTTTGTCCATTTCTTTAAACGCTACTCTGAATTATTTTCTGTCATTCTGTCAGTTTTGTTTCTATCCCAGTAAAAACGGCAGTATAACACAATCAGGAAAATTGCTACTTATGTCACTTGTGCTGTGCAAAAGCAGACGTAAAAACAGGGGAAATGGTTGAATGTTTAGAGACAGACACAAGGAGAGAAAGGAAAAGTCGTGAAGAGAAATTGTAGCCATTTATGCGAAACACAAGCTTGCACCAAGTTACCGAGATTGAGTCACATAAGGAAAGAAAGAGGGAAGCATTTTTTCTCTTTCTTTTCTCCTCGCTTCCATTCATTCTCCAAAATAAATTGAGATTACTGGTTTTTAGCTTGCTGAGTTTTTTCAACCTGCGCCCCCAGCAGCTAACTTACAACGCTTAAATGCGTAAGTGCGTGAGTGCACGTCTTGTCCCGTATGAACGAGCGTAGGATATACACGTTTATTATGTTTTATAATCATTGTGTTCAATGTAGTTGTGGCAATTGCTACAATTGCATGGTGTATAATGTACACTTGCCTTTTTACTTGTCGCATTAAAATAGGGGTACGTGAGCATTAGAGATTTTTTTGTTCGTTTTTTCAGGTTTTTGTGTAATTTTTATATTATATCCTTTGTAATTTTCAGCGATGACAGTTAGATTCTTAGAGGGAAAATTTAAGGTTTCTCTTTCTCTTATTTTTTGTGTTTTTGAAACGCCTGCTATTCACAGACTTCACTAGGCAAAAACGTACATACCTTTTTATGAAATTAGGAAAAGACCAGACGTCCATTCGACCTTTTTACATGCATGCACGGATCCAAAAGAAAGGAAAAGGATGATTCATGCCTGAAAAGAAATTTGGTATTCACAGAGAACAGCAGCGACAACGTAGACGGAGAGCTATAGAAAAGGCTGTTTGATGTGGACAAAAAAGTGAAAAAAAAGTTGAAACCGTGAAAGGAAAATGTGTCGACAGGAAAGAAAGGACATGAGAAAAAATTTGAAGGAGGTTGGATCAATTATTCAAGATTATGCTGGCGACACTCACACACAAAAAACTTTGCACATATCACATCCCACTTCTTGACGACAATGACGATAATATGCTACTCTACAAAAAAAAAATTCTGAATACTTAAGAATTTTTCACACATACCTTGTAAAATGTAGAGAAAAAAGTGAGGATCTTCATTTCCATATTATTATTATGATAGGTTATCGGAGCATGGGAAAGTTGGTGTATGAAAGCAAAAAGTAAAAATTGCGTTTTCCTCTCTCCTGCCAAAAAACAGCAGGACAAAAAATGTTTATATAAAAACACGTGTCCTCTAATCTTCGGGTTTGAGAGGCAAGTACACGCCAAAAATTGTGCCCTTTCTAGAATTCACGTCTAACATTTCATGCTTCTTTTTGATGATGATGGTTGGAAGTTTGGAATAAACCCACACAAACACAAGCAGCCTTACCAGTGATAGGATATGCTACTGGATAATGACCTGCTGCATGCATATATAATGTATATACACAGCATCACGATCCAGGACCACCTTGTTCCTTCCTTTTTTCTGTTTAGTCATCGCCATAATACGCTTCTTTAACTACATCTTTGCATACCTCCACTACTAACATAATATTATTTTTCCTTGTGGAAATGACTTTCATTTTTTTGCCCTTTACCTCCATCATACTGGAAGGGTTCAGTTTTTGCCAAGACGATGGCTTGTATGAAATTTGTGAATATAAAATGAGCCCTGTACTCTTTCTTCGGCTTTCCAAAACCGCAGCTTTACTAGCCTCCATACAAAGTATAATGCACGAAGGCTGCCTCAAAATTATCGAGCATCTATCATATCCGCCATGTTGGCTGATTATGTGGCTAGTGAGGGTAATAACGGAGTTGATGATGATGATATCGTTGTTGTTGTTTTTTCTGCCTCATTCACACAAAATGATGATGCATAAACGGAAAGAGAACAAGTTACTCTGTTGCTGTTTACGCATATAACAATAGATGCCGGGTAGCTAAGTGACCGTGGGAAAGTTTCATACATATTATGTAGTGTGCTCATCTTCTGGCACTACTCCTGCAGATATGATTAAGCTGCAGACTAGAATATTACTTTTTGCCTGCATACAATTTTCACAAGATGCGATAAAAGACGATAATTTGGTTCAGTGTACTTGTTATCATTATGTATGTTTATGAGCTAATAATTTACGCTTAATGGTGTGATTCCAGTCTTATGACCTGCTTCTGACTTATGTACTGTGCGTACTTTCGTTTTCATAGCTATTTTACTTGTTAGCAAAATTTCACTACTGGCTGGCTCAAGTGCAATAATATGATAATGGGTTGTTAAAATATCTTGCAGGTTCATTCAAGCTGTCATCGCCAGAAATAAATAAATAGAGCGAGGAGTAATTAATGAGGCCTCAACTTTTGTTGCATACAAGAAGCACACGTTGATACCTTGTGCGCTCAGCTTAACATTGTAGCAGCCCACTGCTGCTTATTATTGTTTTCATTCTCATTGGAAATCGTCAGGGAGGAAAGAGTTAATCCTATCACTAAAAGATGAACCATGTCACAACAAGGTTTCAGTGCCTTCCGGGGAAATTAAACAACTCATGGTTTTCTTGAGAAAGAGTTCCCTTACGGCTTTCAAAATAAACTTAATCTATAGTGACCAGATATTTTTACTTTTGCTAATTAATGCATAATATTAAGCTACTCATATAGTTGGCATCAAAGTGTTTGCCTACCCGTTTCCATGCTGCATAACTTCTAAAATTCTCATGAGTGCAATGCTGAATAATTTTGAGGTTTACTTTCCCCGCATCACTTGGCAACGACAACATTAGATTCATACTTTTGTTACCATGTTTGTACTTTGTACCCTGCTGCCTTGCCTCTAACCAGCAAAACCTTCAGTAACCACACGTGTGTGCTTTTAACATTTCCGCTGTTGTTGTTTCACCACTTTCATCCAAAGAGAGTCTATCTGCCTGCACCATTTACTCCTGCCGCAACATCACTGCTCCCTGTTTCATCTCTATCCCCTACTTTGTGAGCTCACTCACATTTTAAACAAGGAGGACAAGGCTGCAAAACACTAGCACGGCTTGTAGTCGTTTCTTTGCCCAAGGCAACGTTTTACAAGCAACTAAGTGGATGCTGATGATGATGCTTATGATAATCTTATGTTTCCGATTACTGCTTCTTCATATTTGATATTACCAAGTCAAAAGCAGTAGACAGGCACAAATAATAGCGTGACGGCTATATCAAAAGCAAGAACAAAAACACGCCATTCCTGCATTTGTCAGCCACTTTCGAGACAACCTCCAAAACATTTTGCTTATAGTCACTAGTCTACTAATTTTACATGATGTCTCGCTTGTTATCATTCCGAAAATTTAGCCTTGTCGTTATAAACAATGGTAGCAGAAATGTACATGGCCTTGATAACGGACAGTCGAGAAATTTTCAAGTCTGTTTTTGTTCTCTTGTGAAAAGGTCGTCTCACATGGTGTGATGATGAAAACACGTATATAATTATTAATGCACGCGTCTCAGCTACAGAAAAGTACGAAACACAATGAACACATAGTATGACATTTTATGCATGATATAAACCCACCAAAACAATTGGCTTGATGTTTTTATAGATAAACTTTGCAGATTATTTGGCTTGAAAATGGGTATCATAAAGTGGTAGTGTTAATTTTAATTAAAACTAAAGATAATTCTACTACTAACCAGAACAACTATTGACTAGACATTGTTTTTAAAAATTAGTTTTTGAATGTAAACATTTGTTTTAAGTAAATGAACAGTTATATGTTTGCAAACAACTTACCTTACATCTTAAATGTTGAATACCACGTAGAAATCCTTGCTCAGCAGAAAAGTGTATCTGCCAAAGTTCTCGTTTTATCACTCACAGCCCGATCAATTCAGATGGAAAGTAACCAAGTTCATCGTCAGTGCAACAAATAGAAAGTTAACTTTTAACATGAGAGGCTCATGATGCACATTTTTTATATTTTCTCGTGAAAAAGTGAAAAGATTTGCTTGTGGACAACTGCTGCTGCCTGGCATGAGTAGCATTATACACACAGTAGTTTGCTGGTAAATTACCATACGTGCTCGGTAGGCACTGCATATTTTACAAGACGAAAGAGATGCTTGCATACAAAATGAGCCCCGGATCAAGGATCAACGAAAGTATTTTTTGTGAAAATATTTTGCTGGTTGTGCAGTTATTCCTTTCAATGTAACTTCACACCAAACAAAATCCAAGTTCTGCAGCATTATTGCTTTTTTTATAGATTTTGTTTGTCAGACAAATCAGTCACATGGTCCGCTTGCTTCATCCAACGATCGTGACATTCATGGTGGTAGCACTAGATATTACAAAAACATTCTGCGATTTTTTTATATTCTGATATATAATATTAACTGTCATGGGCCTTTTAATATGAACCTTTTCTAGTTTTTTAGAACTAAATTTGCTTTTCCCATCGTCATCATTTCATCTAGATATTTTGCCCATATGCCCACCAACACAGTTATTGAAACAACTACTTTTTAATTTAACTATATTCACAATTGTACCTTTATCTTCTTCAATACAGTTCATACTTTGTTGTTATTTTTTTCTTTCAATTTACAAAATTATCACTAGTATACTAGTATCCCTTTTATTAAGTAGCGCTATCTACTTCTTAATTTTCCTCGTGCCATATCCGTCTGTCTGTGCGTACGATATCTCCCAAATGGCAATACCAATTTCCTTCAAACGTGGTACCAAGGTTCTGTGATATAAGAGGGATAACCCCAATGATTTTGGTTTAGATTAGTTGATGGGTTCACGTCCGGTTCAAAGGTCACTTTTGGGAGATATTTTTGGAAGCAAAATATCGGTTCATTCGGAAGTGGTGCTCTTCAGACAATTGAAACTAATGTATTGAAATCGGGCCAAAGGTCAACAGAAAAAAATTTTCCGCTAATTCTAATTTCTCGTAAGTCGATTGAATATATATGAAAAGAAAAAAAAACAATCTTAAGTAAAAAGGATGTATGTATGTATCCTGATGATGACAATAGTGTATGATTGAGAATAATACATTATAAACGGTAGATACTCTTTCACCCTCGCTTCTAATGAGTTAAAATGTATACATGTAAAAAAACTACCGAAAACATTTACCTGACGTTATGCACAGCACAAGAAGGAAGCAGTTAGGTATTCTGAGTTAGATTATTACCATACTTTTAATTTGATTTTCGAAATCTTATTTGTTTTCCTGAATTTTCTTTAAGGCTTTAAGGATATTAAAAATACATGTTAATATGCTTACCCTGTCTGCAGCCGACTTCACTACAATGACAATAAAAACTTCAATAGCCATGTAATACCTTCTCAATCTCATTCCTTTACATTTCCTTCTCGACAAAGTTTCTTCAACGAGTAGTTTCTTTTCTACCTTGCGAAAACTCGCAGGTTTTTCAACAAAAGGACATAACACATGTGCTTGAGTTCCAGTCATCATCATCGTAAAGGTGTCAGTAAGAAGCATAATAATATTGGCATTATTACAATTGTAATATTATGAATGTTCTCTTTCGGTGCATGGTGTTCTTGGTATCCGTTTCAAAGGGGTACTTTGTGAAAATGGAAATAACAACGCATTCCGAAAAAGTTGAAAAGGAAAGCGCACAAGAGGGAGAGAAGAGCAACACACAAGAATGGGGAAAGTGTCAGAGAATAACTAGATAAAATTTTTCTAATGATAAACGGACCAAAGCTGTCCTGACTGTAAAATGATATAGGAGGAAATAAATCTTTTTTTCGGAGTCACAGAGTGAAAGGCGGAGAGAAGAGAAAGAAGAAGCAAAACAAGCCAAAAGCCTGACGCTTGGTAGCTTTTGGTAGGGCAAACTAAAACAGCAACTTTTCGAGTTGGTAGGCATGTGGTGTGTGTGTGTGCACAGACTTTGCTGCAAATGTGTGTAAGCAACATTTTATTATAGAAATAATATTATTATGATACCTAGAACGATAAAAAGATTGTTGTTAAGCCGTCATAATATATGTATCGTTAGGTATACACTATGAAATATAGTATTAATATTAAGTATCAACATCAGAATAGTAACATGCATGCTAGTACAACTTAAACCGGAAATTTATCATGATGGGATATATTCTAAAGCTATTACCATTGCTGTACGTTTCTTTGCATGTATAAAACCATAATGTGTGATGAGCAGGACGATACTGTAAGTGAGCAACAAACGTGCTAATTGAAAAAATGATAATGATGGAGCTAATGGTTTTTGACACTGATTATTTATGGCAAACACTTGTGTTGCGTTGTGGTGGCACATATTTTACGCGGGTTATAAAATTTTATACTTATTCGTGTATATTAATGGCTTTGTAATAAGCTTTTGTTTGTAAACTTTATAGTTGGGTATAGAGCACATTTGTCGTTGCGGTTAATGCATCATTTTTACTGAAAGTGTTTAACGGTCAATGTTCCTGGTATTTATCTTGCTGTAATGTACAAGTTGACAAACTGCTTGTTCATCATTTCCCGAATATGCCAGCGTAGTCATAAACTGACTAGCTGAGTTGAAATGCCCTGATAAAATACTAAATGCTTCTCAGCATCTCATGATGATGGTGCGAGCAAAGAAATACCTAATATGACAACCGCAGTTTGCTGATGCAAGTGGTCATGACTGAATGCGTGATTTACCGCTTGCAGTAGTGGTTTTCTAACATCTCTGTGCCCTATTCTGTGTAGTGTATGGCTAAGTCTCACAGAGAAGCAGTTTAGTATTTATAGAATTACTTCTAATTAATGCAGGGGAAATAAATTTATCACTTTTTGAAATAAACTTTCTCTACTTTTCTCTTGAAGGGCAATATTTTTTATTTCATTTACAAACACAAACTGCAAGCATGTTTAAATACTTTTCGTGCACATTCGTAGGCATCCGATTTGTGTGCATCTGTGAGAACATATAAAGCATACAAGCTTACTGAAAAATAATTGTCAAATTGATCTGTTTTTACACTAGTAGATAAATGTGGACAGTAATTAATTTATAACTTCAACTTGTATGGTTTGATATCTTATGATATGGTTGCCCTGAAATTATACAATTTTATAACGTTGAACGTATTCTTTGTTACTGCTACGTTATTTCACTTTGCTATATTCCATATTTTCCTTACGTGTTTTCCAACCTTTGCAAAACCTCTTGAAGTGTCAAGTACTCAACGGTGTCGTGTTCTGTTTACAGCCACACTAACTAAGTATTGAAGTAGTACATTAATTAGAACTTTCATGATTATCATGCTTATTGTAGTGTATATCAAGCCAGTGAAAGTGATGGGCTTGCTCTTCATTAGAGTTATTCCGGGTTCAAAATGGAAAGTTGTTTTGCTTCCACAGGGCAATTATGCTGATACACCTATAAACAAAAACTGAGTTCATTCATTCCGTCCGATTTTAATAACCAAAACGAGAGAGCTCACGACGGCAATTCTGTTGCAACCTATATTGCCAAAAGTTGAATCTTTCAAGCAAACCTTCATTACTATACAAATCCTGAGATTCCGAATCCTCAAAATCCGCAATAATATTCCAGTTCCACTTGGTCCTGCCTTCTTTTCCCCTTCTGCTGGAGAAATCATATTAACAGCAGTGAGCCAGTGCAATAATCAGACTCTAACTTGTGCACAAGTATAGAAAACAGAAATACAAATTCATAAAATTGCATGTTCCTTTTTAAACGTACATTTTTTATATTATGCAAGACCATCACCTTCCAAATCACTACACGAGTGAAAGTTATAAAAGCAGCCTAACCGCTCATTATGCATGTTTTGAAGCCAGTGTGTCTACAAAACGCTTATATGTAATATATTACATACAACATCATCTATTTATTGCTGGGAAATGAGCAAAGGGAAAAGGGAAGTGAGGAGCAAAGACAGAAACTGCTTACCACTTCACTTTTTTGCATGATTTTGCTAACCAGACCAGCTATCTTCGTTGTCGTTATCATGACTATCAACAGTAATTTTAGGCAGCACGGTTATTATTGCCACTTGCCACTGTGCTGGTTTCGTTCTGAGTTTGTGTGAAATGCTCGTTCAATGCAGAGTTGAAGTACAACATTTTCAAGGCAAAAGAGATACGGATTCTGACCCATCCTCCTCACTCTTCTACAACGGGGAAAAGTGACATGGGTACAATGACTGTGACTAGCAAAAACTTCACTCTCATTTTCTGATGCTGCTTCTCACTTGCCATTTACGTGCTTATGATGTGGCAGACCGACTACTCAGCAAAATTATGCGGCTATATCATCTATGAATGCACAAATATTTCTGTTGCGGATAAATGAACGCTTTCAATGCTTGAGTGGTGCTAGTGTGTGATACGATTACATTAATATTTTCTAAAGCACACTCGCGTACATCACACATTATGCAGAACGTACAAGCTACACACACTATATACACCACTTGCTTCCGATTCTTGCATTGAAATTTGTGGTCCAGAAAATGGGTTCTGACAGAGAAGCTTGTATGATTTCATTACGCGTACAGCTTTTCCCCTTAGCACGCACATAATATATTAATGACGATGCGCATTTATTTTTTTCATGACATGTACATAACTTATGAAATCATCCTGCCCTGCCTTCTGAAACTTTAGATTTTTCAATTTTTCCCCGAGCTAAACCAAATTCTAAAAATCTCTATGAAATGTATGTACTTTTATCATTCTACTTGTTTTACTATAAACATTTTCTTGTTTCATATTCATGACGAAGTGCCAAGCAAAAAATAAGGGATAAGCATCTTTAAACTTCAAAGTCGGGGGTAGCAAAAAAACACGTAACACATTGGCCTGCCAAGTGAACCATATTATGATTACTTTTCCTTTGTCTAGTAGCTCATACCTTCTGTATCTTTCTCCCGGGCAAGTGATCTAAGTCACTGACACAAAGAGGAAAATCCCTACCCACACCTTATCCTCTCACTCTTTTATCTATTGATTTTAAGAGACTTGTGTGTGAGGGCTCCGACCTATCGACTTGGAAATGATGTGCATGCATGGAAAATATTGGAGAACACTAATAGTAATAATAAAAGAGAGAGATTCTGGAGAGAAAGAGAATTTGAGTGAATCGCTAATGGGTTGGTAAAACGGGATGTGTGGGAGGGAGGACTTGGAGGAACAACGGTTATATTTTTAAAACTGACAGCTCCGACAGGCGTAGCCGTAAGTCTAGTAGTTATGCTTACGATACAGCGTGCTGCTGGCGGCGGGGGTGTTGAAGATACAGCTTACGTTAAAAAATATTATAGTAGTTTCAAATATCTCTCTCTCGTTACTTTGTGTATTCTTTTTATACACAGCATACTACCATCTTCCAACAGTTTGCTGTCCTTCTTTTTCTCTTTTCTTGCCTTCCACTTTTTCCACATCACTTCCTTTTTTATTTGCCGAGTAATATCATCTGGCATATTTTCATTATTATTAATATTCTCGTGGTGAAATATTATAGAATAATTACAAAAAGTTGGCTTTCCCATTTTCCTTCTCTGCTTTGAGAAAGTAATATAAAAATCTAAAAAACAACTTTGTCTACTGCTGGGCTCTTCTTTCATTCTTTCCAACTTTTTTCGTGTTTCAAACTCTCAAAATATAATATTAAATAAAACACCCACTGATTTAATGGTTTTTCTAGAAAAAAATGCGGGAGATGACGATGAATATGAATTTTTTCCTTGGACTGCATATATTTGGTGAGTTATTCTTAGCAACTTTCTCATCGTCTATGATAGACGCTTTTTTTGCTGTCGCCACATCCCCATATACCTTCACGTAAGTCATGAAATTCGGCGTGGCTAAATGTAGTGAAATGATTTTTTACTAGGTGCTGGAGCAATAGAAATCAGGGCCATTTCCTCCGTTTCAGGCAAGTGAAAAGAACAAGTGTGTGCAATGACGTGAAAACTCTACTACTGACGATGGGGATAACAATGTGTGATGATGAATTTAAAACGCTTACAAACACCTACACGTTCTATCATCATCACGATCATCATTTTCATCTCTTCAGATTTCCCGAGCGTTGTGTATGCATGCATAAGTAAGCTAGATACCTACCTGGCAAGAAATAGTCACGTACTATCATCAGCCATCATTAACGTCATTTTTCCTGTGGAACTATCTCCTCCTCCACTCATCATAGTACTCCTCCTTTGGACAAGAACTGGCTAAAGGAGGAAAAGGAAGAACAAGAAATTTTTCATCGTTCACTCTTGGACAAGTTAGTGTTCCTTGTCACGATGACGTTAATCTAGCAAGAATACTTGTTCTTCCCTCTCTCATCCAACCATCATTGCTTTACCAGTCATACTTGCATTCTTAAACAACCAAAAAATAAAAAAGCGACATCGCAAAATGAAGTAAAAAAGATTGTTTCAAAAGCTGTTTCCCGTCTTTCTGTTCTCCTTTTCTTGGTGAACATGAGCATCGGTCCCGGCACCGCTTATGTTACCACAATGTAAAGAAAAGATGATCGAGCTCGAAAAAGAGAGAAAAAATCTTTCTTTTCTTTCCCAGCTTCAGAAAAGCAATAAATCCTACCAATCCACTTTTGTCGCCATTTTTTCCTACAAAAAAGACCAAAGTAGAGAAAACTTTCTTCTTGTTCTTATACTACTGTTCAACAACTAGGCTCGAGAAAAAGCGATGAGAAAAAAGAGTGAAAGAACTGTGTGGAAAAAATGGCAACGAAAATACACATAAAGGAGTAAAGACCCAAGAAAGAATATAAAGCAAGAAAAGAAAGTGATATGAAAAGGCAACTGCTCTTATAATGCATCCAAAGCGTAGAAAAAGACAGTACAACTACCTTGTCTGTAGTGAAAAGAGAAAAGAGACGAAGTAGGAGCAAAGGAGAGAAAACACAAGAAAGAAAAAAAGGCTTTCTGAGTCGGTTGCCCTTACTTGTCTTACAAGGTGTTAATTTTCCAGAACAAGCGACACTCTTTATGGCTACTTGTGCGTATATGAATGTCTGTCGTCGAGGGTTTTTATCAATGATTATAAGGAAAAACGGGATATTTCTATAATATATCCTCTTGCTCTAGTCGTTACAGGACAGCAGTAATATATTTATATCTTAAGCATTTAAAAAGCCTCGGTTTTCCCTTCTTGAGGCTCTTTCTCTGCTATTTACTACCACAGGAAAAAATGTGTGTTTTATCATTGCAATTTTGTTACATTTATACACTAGCTGCATACGGCAAGTCTTCAAAGGTGATGATAGCATCCTGTTGTATAGGTTGGAACTGACTATGTGGTTGTACCGCTTTCATGTAATAATGATGTAATAAATGGTTCAATGTGGCACGATAATTTGCGGATTTCTGTGTTCGCCTCTACTACTGCACCACCATCATCAACAGTAGTAGCAGGTTGCTACTCACATCAGCTTAGTAGTCTAAAAGTAGAAAGTTGGTGGGTTTTCAACGAGGACAGTGTACCATTTCTTGTCTACAAGAGGCAATGATGACTTTTACAAGAGAGTAGTATCATTAAAGTAAAATCGCGTCGTTTCTAGCTTACTACCACCTCCGCAACCTATTACGACGACAGGCCACACACACACACCTTTATAACTTTGCACGTTGTAAGAATGTAATTGTCAATGCATACAACAAGGTTGTTGGTGATGAGAACGCTACTGATAGGTATCACAAAAAGGCATGGAAACAAACAAAAGTGGTTTGGTCCAAAGACGTTATTACATAACGTACTAATGCCCAAGTGTGAGCCTATAACTACATGAAAATGTGTGTATTTTGTACACGCACAAATAGGAAATTTGCAGGCATATACCAAGGTTTTCCAGCATTTGTATTAGTAATCCTCCAAATTTGCCAGTGTCTACGGCAGAGGAAATGACAGTGTTTTAGATAATGACGATGACAGCAGCGAGTAGTTGAAAGTGACACGGATGTAGTGGAGGTGATGACGACCGTAATGGCAAGTACTAGTGGAGTTGTAGAGGGAGTAGAAGTTAATAGCTGGAAGTGAAAGGAAGGGATATAATCAAAAGTGAGACACGTCATAATCATCATCATTATCACATTAATAACCTTTCGCGAAATAGCGAATGTAGGTATATAATATTAGGTGCAAACAAATGGCGCATTACGGAATACTGCGTAAGTACTCGTATGAAATGTGTGCCACTATAATCAAATGCAATTATATTTGACAAAAAAGTCATTATATATTTTGTTGAATATGAACAAGCATTTAAGTAGTTGTGATTAATAAAATGCTTACAAACTCAATTTTACAAACTCCTGTGAACATTTTCACTTACAACTCTTCAGCAAGTTGATGTGCTAAAATTGTTTACTATAATCATCGATGCTGTTTTCCAAAAAGTTTGCACATGGCGGAGATTTGATGGAAGGATAAATGTTGAATGAAAAGTTATTCCTTCCCCCTACCCTTGCCTGATTCTACACTTATCTCCCGGGATCTGTGATTCTGGTTTGTGTTGTGTAGCACGGCGCTCTAATAAAAACGCAAGCCGAAAACGGATAAATCTTCCGTTTCTCACTGTCATTGTCTCTTACACGCACATCACCAAACACCCCAGCAAACAACTTTACGCATTATGTGCATCACACGCGCGCGGACCACACAAAACCGAATGCCAAACCAGTGTACTAAATCTGATGGAAAATTGTATGCTCAACATTGTGTGTGCAGTACAAAAATGAAATGTGGGAGAGTCGACTGCTAAAGGGAACGGTTTCAAAATAACCTTTGTGCCAATAAAAACTTCTTGCCTGAAAGTAAGAAAAATGTTGCGTTTTTACAGAAAGAATTTATGGCATCATATCGTTGTGGCTATAGATCAGAAAAAGATTTTTCCTTTTTCTCCAGTTTTTATTTTTGCTAGATTTCTTCATTTTTATGAAAAAATATTACCATCATGAATAGATATTTACTCTGAAACTGTGGATCTTTGGAACGCATGTTTTTTCATAGGTATTTTCTCCACGCATCATAAAACTCAATAAATAACTCCAGATTTAGCTTGGTATGTTATGTGTATACAATTTTTTATGTTCCGATTTTCCACTATCGTCGGCATTGCAATTTCGATATCGCGACAGGCGAGTGAAATGAAACCACAAAATCGATCTCGTTCTCTGTTTGTTTGTCTTCCATATTCTATGAATTCGCGTCAGAGGCTTGAATGTGTTACGTTCTAAATAATAATAACAATAATAGTTTATAGTAACACTGGTAATAACAATACCCAGCAATTTCTTTTGTCTTTGTCTTATACACAGCAACAACAGTGAAGCAGTAGGAAAGCCAGCTCTGGAGTGGGAAATATTATAAATATAATGTATCTTTCTTGATTCTACGGAAAACATGAAAGGAACTCTGAAACGAACAAAACTAGGACAACAAAACGAAAATATCAGTAATGACACGGCCAAAATTATATAGCATCTGATGGTATATTTCCGGGGTGAAAATAGTTTCGTCACAGGAAATGGTTCATTGGTTTCTCCTCATTCCGCTTAATAATAACAATAGCAAAGCAAATAAATTTCAAGAAATGACTGTCGCACGGTGTGGTGAAGGCTCTGATGTTACCGACATCACAAAGCAGAAACAGCAGTCTTATGAATTTTCCGGAAGCAAAGAGAAATATTCAGAAAATTTGTCCTCACAATGCTCCATAGAATTTGCTATAGGTTGACTCTCTAAAGATAGTGTGTACAATTCAACAAAACAATCATAACTGGTTTACTCCAATTTTCTTTATCTTCCTATTTTTGCTTGCTTCTTCTTTCTCTTTTCCTACGCACAATGGCTGATGATGCCAAGGTTTCATGTAGTGCTTAGTTAGTAATGGATAGCATACATAAACCTTGCTGAACCAATACTAGTTTCCTGAATCAACAGCTCTTCTTTGTTTCTACATGCAATTTCAGCTCCACTTTAGAAATGACTGTAATATTATGCGTAAAATTTTTGCCATATACTTGTGCACACAGATTCTCTCTCCTCGCGCACAAAATCATTCCTACAGAGGAAAAACTGCGCATAATGCAAACGCGGGGTGTCACACTAACAAAGCAAAATGTATCTTTCTCTGAAATGTGTCTACACATTTGGTTCCTCAAAAAAATTGAAGCGCTCTGCATAGAAATGCTCAGTCTGGGATTACAACAAAACAACACCGGAAAATATAACTGGTGATGTTACAGGCGATTGTGTGCTTCTGCTGCTGCTGCTGTAGACGGTTACTCTTTGTTGTAAACAATCATTTTTATCCGTCACCAGGAAGGCGGATGAAAGAGCCTGTCCGCCGTCGCTCGGGCACCATTAATAAATGTGACAAGGGAGAAAGCGAGAGAGCCTGAAGAGGCAGTTCGTTCTCGTAGCACGCTGCTAACAAAATAGGCACAAATTCAAAAACCTTATGCATATGTGCTAAAAGTAATGTATGCAGACGCTAATATGGTTTATAGTATTATATAAACCGTATTATAACCATTTCAACAGAAGACGAACAAATAATCCAGCATATGTATTCCAACTAGTATTTAACACATTTTATGCTAAATTGATAATAATAACAGAAAGGCGAGGATGATGATATCATGAAAGCATGAATGTAATTATGTACACTAGCAATTCAGGCAGGTACCTACTTTTTAATGGTGCGTGCACAGATAGATTTTGTAGGATTTTTGAGGCCATCATATATATACAAAATTATTGTTTCAACGCCTTCCTTTTGACAATGCAAGGACATTTTGTTCAGATTTGCCATGTTCTCTGTGGTACTACCATCGTTGTTGATATTTTGGAACAAAGAAGGGGAAAACCTGACAAAGTGAGAGAGAAAGATAAAGGAGGTTATACACGATTAGATTATGTTATGATGGGAGTTTTATCCGGGAAAAGTGAGAAGGAAAGTAGTACAAGAGAGAAAAGCACGAGCTTTGTTGCAAGGTTTTTAGAGAGGAAAGCAACGTGCATTTCATCGAGAAACAAGAGAGGAAGACGCATATGGACAAAACTAATTTGTGTTTTGAGCTACAACTACCGTTGTAGTAACAACACAACAGCATGCTTTGTCAAGGCTGCTTCTACTAATACCACCTTGTTATTATTATTAGTAATATTATATATTGTTGGTATGCGAAATATTAAACGGTATAATTCATTCTTGTCATAAATCTTGGGAAACGAACGGGAACAAAAACGTGCTTTGGGTGCTATACGATGTGGCTGTATTCTTTTGGACGTAGACACACTACACACACGTCGCGGTCGTCGTCGGGATGAGGAGACTCTAGGCTGTGGAAGAGAAAAGTAGTACTGAAAGGAGAAATTGGATGGCCATGAAATGAAAAGAAGAAACAAGCAGCAGCGGCAAAAGTTAGCCAAGCAGCGGGCCATGTCGTGGCGGTAAACAGCTCCCAACGAAACTCAATGCATTTTGCACATGGGAAAGTGAACGGGATCCGGTAATGTTTTTTTCTTGACTAAAGAAACGGGAAAAAAGAAAGTCAGGATACGAGAAAGTGAAACGAGTTCAAAAGAGTGGAGGGAAACCACTACTAGAACAACAACCATTGCTTTTACAACTTCTACCCGCACTTTCTCTTCCCTTAGCTACCTTGGCTTGTACTGGCAAAAAGCGAAACACTTTCAACTAAATATCTTGTTCTTTCTCTTTTCTTTCCTCTGGAAGCAAAAATATATATCCTAATATGGAATGAGCAGCAGAGATAGTAATAATGGTGGTGGTAGTAGGAGCAGTTAGGTTGGCATTTGGCATTATGTATGAATTCATGCATACCATGTTTTTTGCACAAGAAGAAAAGGAGACGAGAGGAGGAGGACGAACGATGCTCTCACCACCACTTTTTTCAATATATTCAAGCCTTTCTCTCTCTCTCCCTCGTCAGATAGAACAAACCGAACAAGGAAGGCTTTTGACTTTGGTTTTTCGTTTCATCTTCATCCTTGTCGTTTTCTAGGATACCTTGCCTAAGTCCTGTTTTTCTTCTCCTGAAAAAAAAACTTACACAACAGTGCGGCTTTTTCACTTTCTCCTGGGTTCTCAGTCTCCGCTCCGAGCACACATTCCAACTTGAATACGTTAAGAGGACCGCTTTCACTGTATTATGCATACAGATTTTCCTGAAAAGCAGATGCTCATGTAGGATAAGACGACAGGGGATAGCAGGCGAGGTAGATGACATACTCGTAAAGCAAAAAAAGACGTGGCTTTATTCCAGTACCAGTCGACTTATTGCTCGTCTTTGATATTGTTCTGGTGGTGATGGCAGTGGTGTTGTCTTACTTCCAGTAAAAGAAAATCATTGAGTCCGGTTTCCTTCTTAATACCCTGATGGAATCGAGCACAAATGATTGAATCGGTATCCTTTTCAGCTGCTCTAAAAGAGTCTTATCCCCAAGCAGACAAGTCCTTTTCAAATTGAGCACTCTAGAGTACTAAAGCTGATGACGGTATGGTTTCGTCAAGTCAGAACGGTATATAAAAACAAAAAAACGAAGCATGAAGGCAACAACTACATTATACATTATGGCGACAAATTTGCGAATGAGTATACTCAGAAATAGGACACTTGTTAGACATGTACGCAATAAGAGAGCGTTTTCTTCAGTTTCCGCTTCTCTTCAATCATGAAATGGAAAACCGACCCAATTTTTAAGAACATTTCATTCAGCGTTTGCTTCTTTTCATTTTTGATCTTGCCTCTGTTTGCCGCTTTTATACATTATTTTTGTTCTTCCTTTTCTTTCAAGGGATTGTCCTCTGATTTTTGCCTTTGTGGAGTCTTGGTCCTATTCCTTAGAGGTAGTGGTGGTAGAATAAATGCATGAATGCAGTGATACCGTCCATTTGTTCTCCTGTTTTGTCTTGATGATCTTTTCTGGCAACCTTCACTTTCTTTTTATATTAAAGAATCCTTTTCCGAAACTTTCAAAATGTATATGAAAACTATAAACTTGTGTTGTAGTACTAACCGTCTATATAAACCTAAGATATGAATATCAACCCTGCATATCGCATCTTTTATTCAATGCATTTGCTCTACTTATGTAGTACAAGCATGCAGCGTGCATTTTTTTCTCAATCTAAAAGTGTCCGTGATGTAAGGGACACCTCTAACAAATGCCAAACCTGCGATTCGGGTAATGGTCAGCAAAACAATGTGAGACGTTGCTCTAAAAAGAAAAGCCTGATTACCTATATTTTGGATGTATGTAATCATCATCATGTAAGTTGTTCCCGTTGTCGTCTTTTTACATTATCATCCTCTGAATTGCCTTTGTTTCTCTCAATGTTCCCTTTCCGTTTCTTGCCTAGAGTTGTAATAGCCATATAGCAGCATGAAAAATTACAGGCAACCCATTTCCACTATCAAATGCATTTCTCGTCCTGGCAGAGCAGCGCTTCCGCTTACGTGAATTGAATTGTCCTGCCTACTTGTCGCCTCTGTCACCTAGTCGGATGTCGCCTTCCTGTTATTCTCGTTCCCTTTGCTGTATGCATTATGTATAAGAAACGAAACAAAACAAAAAATGGGACAGTGACAGGGCAAGACGATGAAGAATGATATGTGCTCTGCGACTAAATGAATGAATGAATTCTTGGTTGTGTGCGCACAGGGAAACAAAATGAGGCCGAAAGGACGATGCTGTTAGTGGTTGGGATTGAGAATGGTAATATTTCGTTGTCCTAGTGGCAGTAGTGCTGGTGTCAGTGATGAAAAGCACACACGGATCAGTGACAAGATTAAAGTCTGTCATAACAATAATACGTCTTGTGCACTTCTGTCATTTTGATTATAGCAAATAGTAATAATGCCTTATTGCTTACACAATGAGATATGGAGGAGAGCTATAGCATATGCGAATTTAATTTTCATGGGTTTAATGCGCTCTCCCTGCATTCAAGAAATGGAAAACTATAGTACCATTCAACAGCATTCGACATGCTAAAATGACGACTTGATTGTTCTTTAGGACAACATTTGCACTTCAAATATATATCTTTTCTCATATAAAGCGATTTTAGCAACGCTGTGTAACGTATAAAGTAGCTTCTTCGTTGCCCGTATTTTATGGAATGGCTAGGTACTAACTTACACAATGCTAACAAGCAGTAGAGATATTGTCGTGTACTGGATAATAAGTAGAAGGCAGTCGAGAAACGTTTTCATTTTCAAATAGCTTTCTCCTGAACATGCTGCTCTTGGATGAAGAGAAAGGGAGAGAGAGAGCGAAGAGCCGCGTCAGTTTTAGAGAAACCATGTAGACATTTCATTAGGAAAGTAATGGAGTAAGTTTTATATACGGTTACACAAAACGGTTTTGTCTGCCTCTCTTGCCATGGCAGAAGACTACAACCACCACTGGAAATATTATTCTGCAGAAATGGAGAAGAGCTATTCTCTGTGTGTGATAGTACCAGTGTTGGATGTTTTATTGTTTTGCTTATTATTATGGGTACAACAAACACCGATTTGCTGTTAAGCTCAACATGGATATAACAAGGACAAAAGTATAAGGGGATTCCTCTGCTGTCAAAAACTAGGCCAGAGAGCTCACTCTTCTTTTTTCACTTTCTCTCCCTCTCTCTCTCATTTTACTTTCAATGTCTAATTTTCTTATGTAAAATGAATGTATGATGAGCAGACCATGTAGCAGCAATTTTATAGGTGTACTCACCAAAGAATGTGTTTCTATTTATATTTGTTTACACTGTCCGTGAGGAATGCAATGATAAGGCCGCAGCATGAAAAGAAAAGGGTCGACATGGGGAAAGTGATGCATGAAGTGATACAGAAGATGCCTTTGCTTTCTACGCAACTTATCATTTATATACATCAGTGTATAAACGCTTTACACACATTCTGCATTTTGTATGTGTGTTGGTAATCAGTTTTCCGTAACAGAACGTGCGCAGCGTTTTTGTGGGTAATGTGAGGTGGTGATGCATACACCACCACGTACACGTGATTATGGGTGAAATAGAGAAAGGGAATTGTGAAAGTGAATGTTTTAGAGAAACATTTTATTTGTACTAAGCTGACAATGGATCCCGATAAATTTGTTGAGAAACACAATTTACAATGAGGATAGTGACGTCCTTTACCGTTCTTACAGATCAACGAAATGAATGTCTAGGAGGAAACCGGTCTCATTTCGTTTGTACGTTTTGACAGATACTGGTATCAGCTAGTGTGAAACAAAACAAAACAGGTTTATTTTGTAGTGTTATATTTTTCGAAATAATGCATCAGTCTTTCAGAGCATTTTTTGTTGTTCTTGTTGTTGTTTTGCACTAGCAGATACAAGTTTTAGCTAAAAATTGCACATGAAATGAGAATGGTTTGCTTTTACTCCTAGGCACTCATTTTTTGTATCTGTACAAGTGAAGCAAGACGTAAGCATTTTTTACATTATTTAAACAAGTTTTATTGGAGTAAAAATAGAAAAATAATAATAGAAACACCGAATCTTGCGTAGGTAGTGGTGTAGGTTGCAGTAACAGGAATGATGTTGGTTGGTGGAAGCAGTGGAACGCAACGAACCGGCTTTAAATACCAGGAGACTGATTGTCCTACTCTGAAGTGATAATATATTAATCTAATGGAACTGGTGCAGAACACTCAAACATCCAGTTGCCTTGTACGTGCTTCCAGAGGATTGTAGCAAAATGTACGATGTTGGAAAATAGGAAAGCGGACGAAGATATAAACCTTTTTAGCACTTTTATGTGCTTCTTCGTCTCTGATCCAAATCTAAAGGCTAAAATAAAAGCACTACACATTCACACATTAAACTATGTAGTTTCGCAGCGCTTTCAAAACAGTCAGTGTAATAATGCATCTATATATATATCATCAACAAAAAGCAAAATGCAATGAATTCAACGAATGAATAGAAATAAGAGTAATGTCACACCAAACAGGAGATTTTGAAGAGAATGAAAATTGTTGGCTCGGCTCTACATTTATAGCAGCGGTTACGACTGCAAATGAGTGAATTGCTTTTATAAAATAAAAAATGGAAACGGAAGGTATACAGACAGGCAGACATATTAAGCTGGAATTTTATATGAACGTGAACAGAAGAGTCGGCAATGACGCACTGTAAAAAATATACACTTCCTACAACAGAAATTGATGTATATTGCACTTTATAGGTTTTTATCTATATGAGCTCGGCTTGAATTTTTCGTACTTAAGTGTACATGATGTTACATCATTGATGTACAAGGTATAGTAGAATTATTACAAAGACAATATGCGTCGCAAAAGTCTGTATGATAAGTAGTCGTATTGAAGTGAAGAATTGACTTTATAAAGTCAAGTTCTTTGTCTCGCCAATTTAAAATTCGCACGTAGCAGACAGGACAGGAGCAGCGGCTACCACTACCACCGCCGTTGGGAAATCTTAGATGCACATACCGTAAAAACTCAGTTTATACCACGGGGTAAAATTCCTAATTTCACATCTCAGACATATAATTCACTATAATTCGAGACAGGCTACAAATCGGGACAGAACAAAAGTAGGATCCAAAAACTACGTTAATACGCATAATCACATAAAAATCCATTCAAGATTTGACGTGTTTCTCGGGACAAGAAAAGATTTCAAATTTCTCCCCTACACCCGGCTATAAACAGAGGTCCGGGTACAATGAACAATGAACTCCAACCCAATACGATTCAAATCAAACGTTACTTCGCTTCTGTTATTAAAATCTTGTGTACGTAAACTGTACACAATTTTCACTTTAATTTAATTATCACTCCTCTTCTCTAATTCATCTATAGAGTAGAGTATTTTTATGTAAACCTATAGAAATATAATTTAGCAATTTCTGAATGAAATTGAGCAAAGCAATGTAGCAGTCAGACAGACGAGGCAGACGATAAAAATGGCTGCCAATAAAAATATTTTTTACTGGGATCGCAAACCATATTTTATAGAACTTTGAAAACATGCATGCGTATGAACAAAATGACCTATGATGTATAGGTCAGGAGTTTTGCCCTTATTCTGTAAATCTATATTTTACTACATAAATGCGACAATCGTTTCCAGTAGTTGCGTTTTACATTTGTTATACTCAGGTATAAAATATAGTTCTGCCTGGATGTACACAAGTACCTTGGAAACGAAAAGTGCTACTTTTTCAATTTTATAAAATAATGTGCTGTCGGCGGCATATCTATGGAAAAAGCGGAAAGCTGTTGTAAAATGCTGTACGTTTTGCTTGCACATGAGCCACTTGAGAAGTGGGATAAAATATGTCGAACTAGCTGACGAGATACTTTCAGCGTCATGCTTGATTCCACTTTTACACTTCGTTGGAATGTCTATTATTCTCTATTTCCTCCTATATGCTTCTGGACTTTGCAATCACTGCGACTGGTACGCGCTTTTGGCTTAGAACAAAAATAGATTGTACGTTAGTATATGCATTTTTAGCATCTGCAAATCTCCGGCAAATATATATAAACTTGGTTTCTTTCACTTAAAACATCAATGGTGCTGCGAAAGCAGATGAACAGACAGCCGTATACGCGCAGATTTTCTGGCACTACTGTTGCGATTGTCGAGAGTATGAAAAATTCAGGTATCCCCGCTGGAATTCGCACATTTCCTTGTGAAGCTGAATGATTATCGTGATAATGATATTATTTCTTTTGCCACTATGCAAGCATAATGGCGGTGTTGGTATGTTAAAATGTATTCTGCCATGTGGTCCTACTAACCCATCGTCATCATTTATGAAAACTTTTCCATTCAAACATTTATCAGAAGGTCGATGCTAAATACTACTTCAGCTGCGACAAATGACAAGATACATATGTATGGAAACGTTTCTGTCTGCATTCCAGTCACTGCGTGGCGGTAAAAATAAACTCTTGTGTCTCAAATCCAAAAACGGTGCTTGAGACGTAGATGCAAACTTGGTACTGGAAAATGTGTGTGCTTGCGTCGGAACTGAGTATTTTACGAGTCTCTTTCTCTCGGCAATACAAAAAGGTATGATTTCACGAGAGATTTGGATGTTTAAGCTTACTAATATGAAAGATAATATTATATTGTCGTGTGGGTAGAAACCTAAGAAAGAAAAGTACTGATGCACAGAGAGTGTGTGGGTGGCACAAGATATGAGAACAAGGAGGCGGTACGTAAAGAAAAGATTTTTCTCATGGAATGAGAAAAAACAACTTTTATTGTTGACATTTTACTTTTTCATAGTTAATTCGATCTTTTTTGCCAGCTTCTTACACGTCTTTGCTCCATTTTCTCTTTTGTACTATTTCAGCAAAAAAGGCATCCTCTTCCTTCCCTAGAAAAATATTTTTATTTGGTGTCACATTGCTCAGATTCATGTGTATATGCGTGTAAAGCCAAAAAATAGAGTGTAGGTGTAAAAAAGGACGGAACTAGAAGAAAAAAGAAAGGAAGAATGGTAGTCCCTGATTCAAAAAGCACTGTCATTTTATACGTTCTGCTGACATAAGCCAAAGTCAAGAAATGTTACGCATTTCATTAAAGAGAAAAGAAGAAGAAAGTTTTTTCTTGGCTCAATCTTCTTGTTCTCCATCACCTTTCTGAGTGGAGGGATGAGGATGATGATGACCATGACGAGAACCATGTCGTTGATGATCATGATGACTAACGAAGAAAGGAGGAGAGAGTTGTTCAACCAATTGTTTCCTTCTTTGCTACTTCATTGTTCACTGAGAAGGAAAAAGTATAAGGAAAAAAGAGGTAAGAAGGGCAATTCCGTTGTTCGCTGTCGACTTTCCAAAAAAATTAGAAGGAGCGAGAGAAAAAGAAAAAGTGAGATTACTCAACTAAGGAAAGTAAGTTAGCAAAGAAAAGAAAAATGGAGATGAGGAAAAAGGGTCTGGTATGCTGTACATACACTCATTCTGTTCTTATAAGGAAGAAGAATGCCGACCTTGTTGAGTGAATGAGTGAGCCCAGACAGGCGAGGAGAAAAAATAGAAGTGAAGCAAACTCGGTCAGCAAACTAGGAAAACGAGCTAACTACTAACTACATCCTCATGACAATCGTTCAAGCATAACAAAAATCAGACTATTTTTTCCCTGTGTGTTCCTATCATATCATCATCACCGTTCTCTGCATTGGTAAAATTTCAAACTTACTAGGAAATCAAAAAAGGAGTAGGAGGCCGTCGTCAGATTTTTCCTTTTGACTGTGTTTTACTAGATATGGTATGTAACGAAAACAGATAGGAAAATCATAGATTTTCTTTTGAAGTGTCTGTGTATATGTAATAGATATCATCACATATTATGTACATGTTGTTGTGAGGTAACAAGTATTGGTTATAGCAAAACTTGGAATAGATATAGTAGCATTCTTTCCCATCCATTTGTGAGGCACGTTTTAGAGAAAATAGTCTTAAAATCAAAAATGTAATGACACAGAAGTCGTTATATAATTTCATCGTCGTTTGCTTCAAAATTCAGAAGCTGGATAAAGCAACTCCCCGAGGCTGATCGAATTTCCTTTGAAAGCGTGGGGGATGAAAAAGTCTTCTGTAATGTAAGTCAAGTTGGTTACGCGCTCAGGGTTAAAAGATACGCATTAGTTAATTGGTATTTAAAGTTTTCAAATATTATATTTTAAGGTTTGTGTCAAGTCATTTGCATGTGGTAAGAAGTCCCAGCTTGACCAGCATATAGCAAGTGGCACTCATAAAGGTGGAATTCATCGATCAAGCAGCATGCGACAATCCCGGATTGACTCAGTGAAGAAGCCTGACTTGTTCAACAAAGAATTGTGCGAAGCCTGACTTGTTCAACAAAGAATTGTGCGAAGCCTTCTTAGCAGCGGATATACCGTTCCAAAAGCTCGAAAATCCGCGTCTGAAAGAATTTCTGGAAAAACACTGCGGGCGAGCAATCCCTAGTGTTTGGACGCTTCGAAACAAAACTATTAAGCAGACTTATGATGACTTGATTACCAGCATTCGGGGGGATCTTCAAGACAAATACATATGGATGGCTGTAGACGAAACTACTGATCGATGTGGAAGGTTTGTGGCTAACGTTGTTGTCGGGGCTCTTGACGGAAGCGAAACAACTCCTCATCTTATCATGTCAAGAGAACTTGTAACCGCGGACAACGTTACCGTTACGCAACTTATTCTTGACGCAATCGGATTTCTATGGCCAGGCAAAGAACAGAAAGATATTGCACGTCAGTTTGCAGTATTATTATCTGATGCGGCTCCCTACATGATTAAGACAGGGAAAATTTTAAAGCGAATGTATCCTAGCCTAATCCACGTTACGTGTTTTGGCCCATGCCCTCCATAGAGTCGCAGAAACAGTTCGCAGTAGCTACAAGGATGTTGACCGTCTAATTGGTTTTGTCAAAGCCATTTTCAAGAAGTCTCCATACCGCATAAGACAGTACAACGCAGCACTACCTGGAGTTTCCCTGCCACCGGAGGCTGTGTTAACCAGATGGGGTACTTGGTTACAGGCAGCAGTATTTTTGTCCGAAAACTTTGTTGGAATCTCTGGAGTAATTAACTCTTTTGATCCCGAGGAGGCAGAGTGCATTAAAAAAGCCCAGAAATTGTTGGAAAAGGAAAGTATTAAGAATCAACTGGCGGACATTGCATCAAACTTTGCCTTTCTTGCCAAAGATATAACGACACTGGAATCCAGGAACAAAAAGATAACTGAAACAATCAAATTGATCGATTCGGTTCGTGAAGAGCTATCCTCTTCAGACTCTCAAATCAAAAGCAAAATTCTGACCAAGCTTGAATTTGTACTTAACAACAACCCAGGATTCAAATTAATGTGTAACGTTGCAAAAGTTTTGAGAGGTGAAAATGAGAATACTGGATTGGAACCCCATTTGGTAGCTGCCCTCAAGTACTGTCCCTTGACTTCAGTTGAACTAGAGCGAAGTTTCAGTATGGAAAAGGCCCTGCTTTCTGACATTTCCTATACAAAAATCGAGTTATTTTATCATTGTATCTGTAGTGTGTTTTATGCGGACAACGGTTTTTGTTGATAGTCCAGGTTGAGATACACACAAAAAAAGTCTAAAAGGAGAATGAAAAAATTGCCAGGCGTCTTCATCGTCGTGGCCATCCTAACAGATTCTGTTTGTCGAGAACTAAACAGTCTTAAGACAGGTCCTTAGTTTACCCAACTAAATCTAAAAATGCAGTTTAGTAATAGCAAAAGCTAGCATTTTTTAGATTGGACCAAGGTGATAAAAATGAGTTATTTGCAATCTTGTTCTTTTCATGATGGAAAAACGTGATATTCTTGCCTTCTCCCTACTTATTCTCTTAGCTTTTCAACTTCATCGCTGAAATTACTTGAAAAACTATAAGACAAAAAGAAAGAGAAGGAAAAAATGGGGGAAAGCAATGAGACATCTAATCCACAAATTCACGCTGATAATTGGAAAGAACGTAAAAAGGGAAGAAGGAATAATCCAAAAAATCTCAAGGTTCAATCACTTCCCTTTTCTCCACTCTGAACCCCGTTTTACGTCTTTGATCACTTGATCAGAGTTAATGAACTCTACCGCTGCTATATTACTATTACCAAATTGTTAGGTAGTTCAAAATATAAAAAGCATATGGGTTACATGGTGGAGCTTTCTAGTCTGTGTTACTTACAAAAAATAATATTTTTATATCAATGTATCGCTACTACGCTTGTTTGCCTTTTAGCCGCAATCACCTATTCATTGACAAATTCGTAGAAAAGCATACCAGTGGGCAGGTTTGTGTTGCGTGCATGTACGTACACCTCCGCGTAATAAATTACGAAAATATTAGATGGGAAGGCAACAGTGGGCCATTGCCACTACCTACACTGCTATTTCCTATTAACTTGACCAAGTTGCATTTGGAATGAACCTTAGTGGGCCCGCATAGCATGCACATATTTATAATAATATAATGTGTGTAAATAGTGCCAATATTATATTATATGGGCCATAAATATCAACATGGTTACCAACAAAAACACAGGGCTATAGAGATATGGGGCATTCTTCAAGTTTGTCGGAATGTATCTGGAATACAAATGAATAGAAAAGTAATAATAATAGCAATAATAGCACCACAGTCAAAATAAAAAAAAACAACACACGAAATCAGAATGAGTTCGCAAACGGTTGCCCGTAAACACATTGTTATTTTTTGTGGTAAATGTCCGTTTTGCACACTTTGCTGATTCCTAGCCAAGCCCACACGTTATTTTTAACAAGGGGCTTTTTTCTATGTATATGCACCATTAAAAGTATGTATCAAAACGATAATTCATTTTACTCAAGTCAGTGGAGCAAACCTGTGTCACTTATTTTCGCTAAAGAAAAACGAAGCGTGTGGAGATGTTTATTTATTGAACATTTTTTACACTCACTCGCGGCGGCGTATATATTACCTCACTGGCTTACAGAAAGAACATGCTAACAGTCCTATCTACTGGCTAATAAATAAAGGACTAAATTTGATAAGGTTTTATATTTGTATTTGCATGTGCAAATGAGCGTACTAAAAGCAGTCATCTGTAATTGCACGTATAAAGAACAAATTGGTCAACGATTTGGTCTTTTCTCCACTACGCGGAAAACCAATAAAAGAACTTGCTGTTGAAAGTGATACTCGAGTTATTGTGACATTGCGTTGCTGCGAATCCTCATATCTTTCTTACTAATAGTAACTCTGACTATAACATGGTATAATGTTAAATATTATTTACAAATTAATTCGGAACAGTATACATATATTATACATTATGTCGTTCCCGTGATTGGTTGAAAGTACAGAATTGTGAATTTTTTTACAGGTACATTTTATAGCTGGCCTTCTACCACTATTCTAATATAAACAAACACACACGCCACTATGCTTTCTTCTCTTTACTTTACTTTTTCATTTGACTCACAAACAAGTTGAGATAAAAATGATTGAAAATGGAAGGACACGCCAATTTTGGATAAATCACAGAGCCAAGAAACCAACCACTGCGGACAACGGCTCCATTTTTTCCCTTATTTTGCTACAAGTTCACCACAATTTCAGAAGCAAGCGGTGGTATGGTAAAGGGCACGGTAGTTAACCCCTCCAACTAAAATAAAAGAAATGAAAAAGAGAAACATTCTTTTCTTGCTTCAAGTTGGGTTTAGTCTATTGCATGGATTTTTTACAAATAAAGGCGAGTGGAGATAAAATAGTTAGACTGTTTACATGTCTTTCTGAGTTTCAAGGCTGTCCAGGTTATAAATGAATGGGCAAAGGTAATACTATTACAGTAACTGAAATGTGAATAAAAATACGTAAAAGAAAGCACTCAAAAACTAAAGGCGTACCAGTGACAAACCTTTACATGTCCTACTTTTCCGTTATAAGTAAATATGGTACTTTTTTGTAGGAAACTTATGCTTTTAAATGCAACTTATACTTTTTCTTATATAAGACTAGCTAGATACTCAAAGAACAAAAATAGTAACCTTGAATTCTGTCCCAATTCAGAAGCAAAAATATAGTAATAGAGTTGTACACCCTATGCGTACAAAGAGGAAATTAATGGGAGTTGCAGATTAGCATGAATGTAAATTGAATTACAGTTCTAGGCTTGATTTTTGCGTATCAAGTAAAAAAATAGTGGGTAACTCGAATAACGGGGAATAGAGAAAAAGTATTGGCTACGAAAGCTTACATTGTACTGCTTCAGTCAGTAGCTTTTTAATATTCCGGTATTATTGGAATTTTCAGACTCTTGAAGTATCATCGAAATATCCTCGGATGCATCGACTTCATCATCAAAATCAGGAGTTCATGTGGAAACACAAAGTGTACTGAAAAAATCTAAGGATACAAAATGCATACAATACAGACGCTATGACTTAGACGCGAGTATAGACTGGATAGTGAATTGGATAGTGAAAGAACATCATTACCATCACACGAGCATCATTCTCATCAAAACCAGGAAATATTCCTCTTTTAAAGAAGATGACTTTCCTGTCCCAAATCGGTTTACATTTTTCCTTGTTGCTTTCTGTCGTCAGTGCTGCATGATAATGGCTTTTTCACTTCCAGTCCACAAAGAGGTAGGAGCTGTGAAAGTCAGTCCACAATCACGGCATAAAACGTGGTGAAACTACCTTGAACATTGGTATATTGTCATCATTGTCACCAGCTAGTACGAGGAACGTGATTACGATGCAGTTGCCGTTGTGCCTTCTTTTCCTGCTGCTGGCAATATGGTTAAAACTGTATGGTGGAACTCACGTTACTATGTTAGTTATACTTTTGTCCTTTTTGTAGCTATGTTTTTGAATGCACCGGGAAGTAGGTGAAATACCATGTCACGTCACCACCACCATCACCGCTAGCAAAAATATCTACATGTTGTTGGAATGACTGTCATCATCGTTCTAGCTTTTCCCAATAACCAACATCAGTTTTTGTCCTAGCTAATGGACAATATTACTAGTGCATCTGAAGGAAGCATGTTCATAAATAAACATACATATCTAAAGTGAAAACATTGCATCACCGATCATATAGCAGTGTGTCAGTGCCAGTTCCTCTGTTCGTATTGTAGAATACCTGGAGGCATTTCATTTCATTCTTTTATTCATCTGTCATCCATCCTTTTTCACTCCATCATTGCTGCTTGCAGACTACCAATAGTATTTACTCTGGAAATGCATATACAAATACATATTAGCCGTGTATACTAACATAAGTCCTTGTTGTATCAAGACATGTCAAGTCCGCCTTTAACTGCACTGCCATCGCATCACCCACATGACGACCATTTTACCAAAGGAAATTGCTGTGAAACATCAGTTTTTTACACAGCCAATCCACCTACAACATGGAATGAAGAAGGTTTTTCGTTTCCCACTACTTCAACAACCGTAGTATCGCCGAAAGGCTATTATGTGAATTGTCGATTTTACCACTACTACTTGGACTACTACTGCTGCAGTTATGTAGTGGTGGTGGTGATGATAGAGGCAGTAAGCAGGCATATTGCATTTTTTCTTTTCAAATTCTTTCCTCTTTTATATCCACTTTCGAGGATGAAATGGCTTTTACTACAGTCACAATGTCATGGCAATAAGCTTTAAAATATATGTAGTTTCTGGTTCCTTGTTAACCCTTACCATCTTCTTTTTTTGTCGCTGTTGCTCCCTGAAGTGCACCAGTATTTTAAGTCCCTTCCTCTATCCTTTCGTTATCCATCCATGGTTGTGTGTTAGAGAGAGGTCATTTGATTCATGAAAACAGACACTTTGACTTTGCTACCCAAGCTCTCTCCTATCTCGATGCTCTGGTGACTGTGGTGGTGGCACTATACCAGCTTGCCAGTTTCCTTTCTTGCCTCTTGAGGTTAAATGCGTATTTTTGGTGGGTATTCCCCTCTTCCTTTGGCCATCTTAAACAGGAAAAAAATGTGAAGTGTAAGTGGAGAAAGAAGGAAAAACGTCTGGGTAAAGTAAGTACAGCAGCGCGATAGGCATCTTCAATCTTGGGTCAATTTATTTTGGAAAATGGATGTGAGTTTAACTCTTCCTTTCCATTTGTGTCTCAACAAGGAGGAAGGAAACTGGCAACGAGAATGAAGAAGAGAAGAATAAAAAATGGTTCATAGGTTGAATGAGTATTGGTTCTCCTGGAAATGCTCACATTACTATTATAAAATGTACTGCCATCAATGCATGCATATTTCTGATGCTTTCACTGCCTATTTGTTCCTTATGCTATGCACGGTATTAACTTAACAGGAATACGAGGAAGCAGACACTAGTTCAAAGGGCCACATCCCCGATTGGGATTTACCAGACGGACATTTTCCCGTGGCGACTTTTTTCACAGTTTAGATCCCAGCCAACCCACTCTCTCTTACGCAAGACAACCCGGTAAAAGCCACAGTGGAATAAAACGGAATTGGAAACCAGAGAAGAACCTTAAAGAAGGGAAGATAAAAAAAATAGAAAAAAGGAAGAGAAACCTAAAGGTTCTCTAGAGTTTCATAGGGATTTATGAATAGGCCAAGTGGCATCAAAGCAGCCACCAGCAGTTTTTTCTTCTGAAAAGCAACCTGCTAAAGTGAAAAAAGAATCTTTCAATAATGCCCTTCCTTTTTCTGCTGCCTTCCTTCCTGTTTCCAGACCTATCTCTGAGAGAATATTACATAATGCAGTGTTATATTGCCCCAACGTATGCTTGTGTACTCAAATACTCTATATTGATGTAATAGTCAGTGCCTACTGGATGCTCCTGGTGGTGGTGGTAATATTCTGGAAAATCTTTTTTATTGAAGTATACCATTCATAGGTCTGCTGCTGCTGCCCCTGCTTGCATACAAGAGACATTGAGGGAGCCTTTGTCAACAACTCCACCACTGACACAGACACACTCTCTGCAATGGTATTGTTGTTATTGTTATTGTACTCCAGTTACTTGTTCCCTTCTTCATGAAAACTTTCTATTACATAGAACCAGTAGTAGTCAGTCAGTGTACCATATATTATTACATGTTTGATGTTATGTATGTGCGCTATAGTCAGAGTACACTTTTACTTGAAGTAATTGCTTTGGGAGAAAACAACCGTGAAATCGTTATGTATTCCACACAAGGATGCATATGTATATGTTCCACTAGAGAGAAAGTAAAAGAAAGCTCCATAATATTTAATATGCTATTTTTGTTTTGCTGAAAAACGGATAAACGTGCTTTATGTAGACAAAGTGTCTTTCTTAGTGGATGTGACTTGTCGAGTGTATTATGCAGCAGCAGAGAGTGTGGTGGCATGGAGTATGGATGATGTGAAAGAATGGGAATGAGGTCCTGACGCTGATGATGATGAAGAAGTGATGGGAGAAAAGGGAAGAATTGAAAAGAGGCGTACAAGGATGCATTACACAGTGGATGGAAATTGATGTAATGGATCAAAAAAATGTGGCGCGCGTCCTGTCCTAATCTAGGCCAAGACTTTGAGTGTAGGTTTGTTATTTTGAGACGCGCATCCTGGCATACTTAAGATAACGTTCAGCTGAAGAATAAAGGGAGACATGGGAAAGGAAGAAAATCCAAGGATAAACGCAAATAATGTGTGTACGTTACTTGTGTGTATTGTGTGGCTCCTTAGGAGATCTCGCCTTATCCCAGTATTGTCAAGGAAAATGGAGGCAAGGGCGTAATCTTAATAGACAAAAACGAGATCAATATGTAATGTTGCTGAATTGGTTACCGCATGCAACTAGGTATACGAGTGTATGTTGTCTGGTATTATCGCTGCTTTGTCAAGTCGTATGCAGAAACATACTGATTATTACTATTATTATTCTTATTATTATTATTGCTGTTACGCAGTAAGGAATTGAAAAATGGAACGAAAAGTAAAGTAGTGTAGCAGGGAAAGCAGCGTTTTGTAAGACGAGAAGATAATAGTGTTGTTCTAGTGAAAACTCTGGAAACTCCATTGGGCCCTTTTCATTCTTTCCTTTTTATATGTAGAATGTGAAGTACCTACATCTTCCATCCTCTCTGCCACTGGAACGGAATGGAGGGAAAGAGAAAAGGAAAAAGGACAGAATCAAAATGGGAATCAAGAGACGGAGATTGAAGTTTAAGCAAAATGTCTCCAACCTTAGTCATTCCCCTCATTATCTAACCACCAATGAATGATTAATGACTCTCTACAGTAGTGGCAGTGGTAGTAGTAGTAATAGTAGTGGTAGCAGCCTTCATCACTTGCAATCATTCTTCACATCCATCTCAACCTCATTTTCTCTCCATCTCTTTTCAAGGATTTTCAGAAGAAGAAAAAGACGAGGATGTCGACGGTTCAACAAGAATCTCTTATGCTTTTTCTCTCTCTTTCTATTTTCTTTACAATTTTCTTTAGCTGCTCCCTTTTTTGTCGTTCCTTTTTCCCAGCAACTTTTATGATTATTATTGTGTGCAAAAGTGGATGAGGAAATGATGAAAATAAAATTCTTCCTGCCTTGTACACGCAAATTGTATACACAAGATAGATATGTGCTTGTCTATCTTTTACTACTTTCGATATTACTAGTACTTATATAAGTATTATTAGTATCATTGTTATTACTATTATTATTATTCTGTGCCATTATTCCTCAGCATTATAGAGTTCATTGTTTGTCTGTTTCATATTCTTTGTTTGCACAAGTTAACCCTGAGAGTATTGTGCATTCATTTAAAAACTGCGCACTAGTCACTCTAGTGCAGACTATATTTTTAGCTCCAACCTTAATAATAAATAATTGTGATGTGTCCCAATTTTCAAGTAACGAAGCCAATTTCCGAACCAATTGCGTTTCTACTTATCTCTTGTTTTATCGTCTTCATCATACAATGCCATACAAAGCTTAAAGTGCGTTTCCAATTATCCGTATTAACTAATTATTTACCAGGACAGTAAAATGTTCTCATGTTGTGTGGTGTACACTATGTCTGAAGCTCGGATCAAGATAAGGTTTGATGACTACGGTAGTTACCGTATCCAGATATGATGTTCTCTCCACGCACGGGCATTCTTATTGCCTGTTCCATGATTCCCCTCAAGTTATTCGCTTTCCTCCATTTTTTATGCCCAGAATTTTGAAGCTGCTGCTGTAGGGAGTGGGAACGTAATACCAGGGACCACGGCGTATAATGCATATTAACATTCCATGAACACCACTTCATCATGAAAATTTCCCCCATCAGACTCATAAACATGATCTTTTAAGCGGAATTGTGAGTGTGAGTGAACAAGGAAAAGCTTTGCAACACACACTGCATTGTCTCCTTGCACGTTACTGGCATGACCAAAAAGAAAGCAAACAGAGCCAGACGAGACCTGGAAAATCTAAACTTTCAAATTTAAGTAGCAATGGAAAAATTAAAGTGAGAAAATGTGGAAGAATGATAAAAAACAGAAAAAATGCATACAGTACAGTATTAAACGGTCACAAAATTTCATGCTAAGTTATTACCTTTATAAAACGTATGTTTTACACATCGTGCTTTTATATATAGCTTGTATAATCAAAACGCGAAACAAAACGGTAAGACAAAAAATTCTCCCCTAGCTTCTACGCATAAAGCACAGGCACGAGAATGAAAACATCTACGCTTTTTATCAGCAAATATTATACTTGTAGTACACCCCCTACATAGAAGTCGTTTACACAGCCGCTATACCAAGAAAAGGATTTTGTTTCAGCCTCCCTTAGTCGTGGTGCATGCACTCAACAAAGAAAGATTTACGCTGAAAAGTGCAAGTGTGACGATGATGCGGTGCGAGTGGGTAAACTCTAGCTAATATGCATTGCCCTAATAAAGCATAATAATAATATGCATTCATTCATGTCAACTCCCACACCGCTACTTTAAAAGATGACAACGTAGAATAATATTGTTCTTATGTTTTGCTCCGTTGGTAGTCTTCTCATTTTTCTCAAGTGAAATATTTTCAAAAGGAGCCGCTGCAAACATTTTTACCTTTTTCATGTACTCTTGCCCTTTGCATAAAGTTTCTTGTCGACAAAATAACTTTTTTCATAATATGCATGTGTGTTTCTGGTGGCCCTCGATTTAAATGAGATTGCTATAAATGAAAAGTATCCTACATTAAATGGGGATTTTATATTACAAAGGTTTGGTATGAAAGAGTCATAAGTCGTTGGATTTATACATACGGCAGACTGGAAAATATTGTTTCTTAGAACGAATAACTTCATGATAACTTTTCTGCCCATTAATGCACCTTGTGTGGTGGCATTTTTCTGCTTATGCTTTCATGCATTTTCCTAATCCAAGTTAACCCAAGCTTTTTTATACAGTTTTTGGGTATGTTGAAAATGCAAGCGTGTCAAGTAAATGTTTGTTTTTGAGTCTGATGTCAAATCATATAATAAAAAATAGGCTCACGATGATGAGAACAAAACAACCAGCAAATTGGATGTTTGCAGCGCGGCAAATAGTCATTTTATTTTTTTGGTACAACCCAAAGAAAAAAAACCCATGAACATATCGTACCACATAAAATGTACTAACTAGTATGGTTGTATAAATTGTGTCTACATAGCTAGTAGTCTGAAAAAAACCTATTTGTTCTAGCTTTAGCTACTCTCGAATTGTACCCTTCCTTGACTCCAGTGTGATGATATGATAGTAACAAAAGAAGTTTTCTCTTTATAAGAAGAAGAGGTAGCCAAGTTTTTCATTACATGAAATGCGTTTAGATTTTGTCTAAAACCAGAAACTACTTAGCTTTGTGTGTATGGGTGTGTGTAAGTGAGCTTTTTCATGTGATGTGTTCTTTGATGGGCGAAGGTCATGAAACTCGAAAAACTTGCAACTTGGGAAAGTAGCAGAGAGCATATAGTTTCAGCGCTCATAAGTACCACACTTAAAATTTCCCAGCGACTACGCACAATATTTCACTTTTTGGGTTATCCTTTTTCCTTTTCTACATCCTCCTCCTCCCACATCTACAAGTATACACACGCACATGCCACTATTATGTCTGCTGGTGTAATATTACTAGAGACTTTTACTACCTCTTTCAGTACAACGACTACTTTCACCACCACGTTTCATTAAACTTGCTCTTGTTTTCCCTTTTCTTTGAAGAGAGAAATTAACCGGGCATGCCTTACATGTGCTTACTTTTTATGCATTCCCCTGAAAAAACGCTAGAGAGATAGATAGGAATAGTAGAAAATGCGCCTGCTATAAAATCACACACACACACAACAATTTTTAGACTGACGGATAACAAGAAAAATTATTGCACAACCTTTCTTAAATATATACCATGGACGAAACAAACTCATGCAGAAAACGAAACATGGAGTATTAACCAGCCCCATCATCATCGTCATGATATTCATCACCATCGCACCAAACTGCCACCTCAGACATGTGTGCTATATTAACCAAGAAAAAACTTCTTTTTTCCTTGTCGTTTTCTCCCTCCTACACAAAACTTAAATACATTTCCGCCCGGAAAGTGCTAAACACTTTGCTTAACTTTTGAGTTGACTTCCATGACCGTAGAGTACAATGTAGCCTTATATTGAGTACGATTATATTTCTTGTGTGCTTTTTCCTTATCCCAGGAATGTGCACATTACATGACCATGTTTCCAGAGAAAAACACACACACGCGCCATTTTACTCACAGAGTATGTATACGATATATAATGCCAGTTTTGCGACATTGCAAGGGTACTTTTACTTGCTGACATGATTTGGAAACATGAGCAAAGTGAAACACACTTGTGCTTGCCGAGAAGCAAAAACGGATGTGGAGAGTGTCGTTCTAGTAGTTTTGTAAGTGGCATGACCGCTGTATAGAAAATAACTGCCTGCTTGATTTGCATACTTATTTTGAATCCCTTTTATATCGCATCTTGTTTCATGAAATATATGCCTATATAGAATTTTAGAAGGAATCCAATCTGAAACTGGAGAAAAACATTTTTCAAAGTGGCTCGGATCACGATGACATTACGACCAGCGTTATTATTGCACTACTACTATATAGTGCGTATCTTTTTGTATCAGTAAGATCCTATTTCAGAAAGTAGCGTGCTCCTTCACACATAGAAGAAGTAGTAATTTTGCCGGCGTCTGCAGTTTACCATCGTCCCATTTTTGCTGGCTGCACAGAAATGGGATACAAGGACTGCTACATAGTATTATACTATTTACTGGCCTGCCTTAGCACTAAAGTACAAAGATGCAACGCAATGGTGAACCGTTATTTATTTCATGCCTTTGTGAGAGTTTCCAGAGGAGAGCGAGGAGTTTACACTGTAAAATAACTTTTTTCTTTGTGTTGCTGCTGCCGGACTAGGAAATTTTATTGGTGTCCCTAGATTAATTTTAAGATGGGCAGTAGCAACAACAACAACATCCAAAGAACAGAGAGAGTTTAAAGTGGAAAACAACAGATGTTTCACATGGATGGTGTATGGCCGTACAAGTTTCCTCCTGTCTAGCAGTCTCGTAGGTTATTTAAGATATAAAATACATATTAAATAGGATGATGGCAATAGAATAACGTCTTATTACCCTGCTATTTTCTTTACACACAGCACACATAACAAACATGCAAGATTTTAAACGTGCATTTTTTCTTCTGCCTGATAGTCGACTGTGTAGATGTGTGCGGCAGAGATCGTTGATTCATCTTCCGTGTTTGTAGTTGCGACCAAGCTTAGATTCCACACGAATTCTAAGTACGTAGGAGGAAGAGCAAAAAGTAAGGAGTATAAATATTCGAAATTGCTCCGCAAAAACTTTAAAATTATGTACGCGTCTGCATAATATTATTATGTATGCTGGTAATGTAGTCAGCCGTAGTGCTTGTGTGGTGCTGGTATCGCTTACGAATTTCTTTTGCAGAAATTGGCGGAGTTTTCAACTTTTCCTTATTTCCTTTAGCAACTCTTTCTCGCTCAGTCCGCTCTTCACGCAGACCCCCGGAAAAAAGTTGGCAGTTATATATGTAAATGAGCTGGCTATTAGATAAATGTGAATGGAAGTAAGTGGTCGTATTATTTATCACTTGTGGTGGTGGCTGGAAAGCTAAAAGAATATTATGCAGCAAGCAAAAAGTTTCTCTCTTCTGTTCACAATCAGAGAGGAAGAGAGAGGAAAGCTTTGCAACAGTTACAATGACGCATTTTAACTCGTTCTCAACTTTAAACTTGTTCCTGTTGCATAGTAATGTCCTGGCTGGTTGTGTGATACGCTTGCGAAACACGGCCCTCGTGTTTAAGGTTTCTGCACAACTACTTCAAAACCATCTCCTCTCAATTTAAACAAGAAAGTAATAATTATTTGGAAGAACATGGGTGCCCTTTTCTCTTAATTTACTTTCCTTCCAGTTTCTGCAATTTATTTATTTGCTAAACTACTTTGCGCCATTTGCAATTTGTAAAAAAGTCGGAAGCAAAGCTCATTTCGTCGAGAGGGAAAGAAAAGGAAAGAAACATGCTGTCAAAAACCAAGGGCTCAAAAAATATTTTATACGGGGAAATATGTCTATGTGTCTATCTACATGCTTTTGTGTGCCTTCTCTTCGTTCGTGTGTGTTATGACCACTTTCCCGAAAATAATCTCGAGCAACAAACTGTACGACCACCACCAACCAGTCCCGTCATAAAAAACACACAAAATCCAATCTCACCTACATTTATACATAATGTTATTACAAGGCAAGTATGGCCGTATTATCTTTCTCTATTATTATTATGTATCTATCCCCATTATGACCAACACGTGTGCGTAACATTAAAACTTGCGTTTTTATTTGTTACTCCTTTAAAATCTGGAACACCAAATCTCTCAACCCTCAGCGTAGCAAAGAGAAATCTCGACAGGAAGCATTTTCTCTTTTTGGCTCTTGAGTTATTCATTTTTGTCATTTCATTAAACAAATAGTGTTATATACAAGCAACCACTACTTCTACTACCACAATCATCATCATCTCCACTCAAAACGTTTTTTTCAGTGCTGTTAAGATTTTTTCTCATTTCAGCTCATATTTGCTGAAATGCTTGAAAAACATGGAGAAGTAGCAAGCGAGTTGGAGAGGTCACGCAAAAACTATTTGTTTTTTTTGTTTCATGTCTTATGTCCATATTCTCAAATGAAAATAATAATAATAAAATAAAATAATAATAAGCATGTGCAAATAATATCCTAAAAAAGTAAACACCGCAGTAGATACGAGTGAAAGAGAGAGCATAGGATGATGATAATGATTGTAATGTTGGTGCGGTTTTGACTTACTTTCTCCTCTTCTTCCCAACTCGCTCCGGCATATGCTCGGCCCTTCTTTTTCTCTAGTACTTTTTCCCCTCGACCAAGTAAATAGAGCAGATTAAAAATGTAGCCTACTACAATTTGTACTTTTTTCTCTTGTTGCAAAGACGTTTACTGCCCATAGGGTTGGTGGTCGAGCCTTAGGAGGCTAAATAAAGATTTCCTGTTTATTTTTTTACCTAGGTCGTTGCAGCTTGAACATGTGTACACCAAGTTCTACGCAGTTGTTCCATGAGATGCAGTAAACATTTACCACTGGAAAATGGTCAAAATCGTCCAGCAGAGCTGGAAAAGTATTTTTCCTTTTCCTTTCTTTCTCTTATATTTTTTCTAGTAAGTTACCTTCCTACTGACAAATGGGTCGCTTTACTGAATGACTCACATGGGGGGTCATCCTTTTACTTGTTCAAATATATTTTATGCTTTTTCATTTCCATCAGTTGTTATTTTCACAGCCGTTACGTCACACGCTTTTACTGGGACTACATGGTAGCATTTATTGTAGTGGTTGTAACGGTAGTGGCAAGATTAGGAGGAAACAAAAAAATAAAAACATTTTATGTTGGCTAATTCTAGAATAGAACAACTAGCACTCATACACAATGCGTACAAAGTCTGATAAACACAAAAACTAAACTAAACCACTCAACAAAACGGGCTGAAAACATGGGTGCAAATTTCAATAAACCATCTTTTATTCCCATTGTTCGCTTCAGATGTCATGTAACAAATTATAAATCCATTGTTAATCAATAGTTGAAAAATGGATGTAGCTTAACTTTAGTAAGCTGAATTGCTTTTCCGGGTTCTATTCGTTCTTTGTAAAAACTTACGCAGTGTGTGGCAGACTCCTTTTCTCCTTCTATTTTGGATGTAATCATCATTTACCACTTGCAATCCGTTCGGATAAATTCAACATACAAAAGGATTAAACGCAAAGCACAAAAACTGCTGCTACTACCGTTGTGCGTCGTCGTGTGCGACACTGAAAACAAGAATGCTGCATCGTTAACAACTTCCGCAACTCATAAGGAAACGGATATAAAAAGGCAGCAAACGACTCGATTCTTACCACCACGAGGCAAAAGGGTTTTATGTACATACTTGCATACTAGCACAGTCAACAAAGTCTACGCACAAAAACACCACCATTGCCATTATCAATTGCTTTTTACAGCAGAACGTTTGGCTTTTGAAGGGAAATAAAAGAAAGGAGCGAAAAAATCACTGTCAGAAACTCTCACCAGTCCTACACATAACGAGCTGGTGCCAACAGTAAAAAATGAGAATTGGGAGCGGGATCGGAAGAAAGGCGGAAGCTGTGTTTGGCGAATGCAAAGCAAAACCTGCATACTATGTACATTGTGCAATACTCATGACATGACCAACCAGACGGGAATGATGATGACAATGTACATTTTTATAGGAAATGAAAAAGCCAACTTACAGCACAATTGTATGAAATACAAAAGCTAAGAAAATACTGCTGTGTTTATACATTATATGCACTTTTTTGTCGATGATCCTTCCGTTGCTAGCACACTACAGACAATAATGGTAGGATTTTCCACAGAGAAAATAAAATAAAGTTGCTGCTTTCATCCTCCTGCATACAAAATGCAATCATTGTTTTTAAACGTGCTTTTTGCCTGCACTCTCAAAAGAACACGCCCAAATAATACCTTATCTTGAGAGCATCCCGATTTACTGAAGAATTGTGCAACCTGCACATTATTCGTATAAAAGGTAAAGTTTTAGCTCTGGGATAAAAATCGAGAAAGAGTGTGCTTTTTTCTGTGTGTTGTGTATTTGGAAGGAAGGAACTCGGGATAAAAGTGTTTCTCCTCTATTTTTTCAATCGGAGTAAATGCAGAAGTAAGACGATCAGGAAAGGAAATTGGATCACATCTTCCCCTTTTTGTCTCTTTGTTTGTTTTCTTCTTATATTCTTTCTTTCTCTTTAGTTTTATCCTGCTCCCTTTTCCCAACTTTTACTTTTTGTTTTTCTCTTTCTCCATTTATCCCTCTGCTTACTGCTGCTGCACAACACATGGTTATGAAGTTGCAGTATACACAAACGTCAGTTAATGTCCTGTATATATTCTTATAACTTTCCATTATATAGAAACACAGGAGGACTGGGCGTCTGACAGACAAAGAGAAGCAAAAAAGGATAATACTTAATACAGCTTTTACGCTTTTAAATGGTAAACTCAAGTGCGATGGATGAAATCACAGTGGTGCGTGTGTGTGTTATGTACGTTCGTATGTCTGATTGAGTGAGTACTTGTAGGATTATCAGAGTTGATATCATTATGCGTATGTTGGCTTTCCCTCAATGTCTGTTTCTTTCCCTTGCTCCAATCTTGCTAAGTTCCTTACTCAAACTGATGATGTTGCTGAAGCATACCACTTTTCGTTGTAGTGCTGCGGATTCATCTACTTTTAATGCTGCTCTGTTAGGTATCACCGTAATATCTTGTTTCGAAGTACGACCCCTGTATTATCCCACAAAGTTTTTGAGCTGGAAAGTATTCTAGTCAGCATACGTGCCATTCCCGGAAAGCAAAAGGATTTAAATTGATTTGCAACAGTGTTTGTATGGTGCTGATGGTCTTGTAATAATTACTTCTGTGACAACGGGGCAATATAAAACAGCCACAACTTCTTGTGAAACTCTCACAGATGTCAGTACTGCAAGTATCCATTCTGGGAAACTATAATGCTTAACTTTCCCCCACATTTTCTTATAACTTGATAGCTTGAAAACGACCAACATTTATAGTAGCGGTAATAGGTAGCTATGTGTGTGGTTGTCGTAGTTGCACTCTGGAGAAAGAGACAGATCGGGTCTCTTTATTTTTTCAACTTTGCTTTTCAACCTGGGTTTCAGGTTGCGCCCCTATGGTCCATTTTTCATTTGTCGTCGTCGTCGCTGCCTTCTTCTTTTCTCCCTTTCTTTATTTTTCACTTTTTTGTCTGGATTACTACAACCATCTGAAATGCTCCTTTTTACTTTCTTGCTACTCCTGCTTCTTACACGACAACTATTGCTAGTTAAACGACAACCACCAGGCAAAAAATAAAGAAAAAGGAGAAAGCGAGGTACAAAAAAATCCATCCCTTCTTACTTTTATAATGCTATAAAACACCACCATGCATGACTAAAAGTTTAACCATAATATGATATTACGCAAATTCTATAACACGTTATTTTCTCCCGGCTTTCAACTTTGAGGTCTTTTTTCCTCTTCCTTCTCTCATCTTCCACTTTTACATTCCGCTTTCTTTTATTCTCAGTAATGGGCGCAGTTTCCCATTCCCCTCGTTTCCAGCCACCCTGTCAATAATGCTCCACAAATGACGAACGTGCAGGAAGGGAAGAAAGACAAGAATTGAGTACCAGCTTTAGTCGAATGACTTGTATAATATGTGGATATGTATATGCACGCGACTCTGTGCTCTGGCAACGGTGTTGGTGTTTGTTCTGCTGAGACATTTTTTCCAATGAATTTCACTGAGAAAGGAGAAGAGATCTTATCCCACGTACACATTTCCCACCACTATTTTTGAGATCAGCCTCAACCCTGACACTACACTGGAGCCACAAAAAGAGTATTTTCTTTAGATGACGATGATGGTTTTGTTGGTGGGGCTGGCTTAAAACGGGAAAATGTGTAGAAAAAATAGGTGAGCTCTTACAGTGTTAGTGGTGGAATGAAGCTTTGGGTGTGATATAAAAAGGATATGTGTTATACCCCTGGGTTTAAATGAAGATGTTTCCCTGAAAATGAGCCGGAAGAATTTGTTTGGGCGATTTCAATTTTATCCTTAAAGCAGGAGAGTGCTCACCCCAGCAATTGTAAATGGGATATCACGCCTACAGAATTGCCTGTTGTGTTTGTATGAGTGTCTCTAAAGCTACGTATGTGTGTGTGGAACAAGTGGAAACGGGAAAAACGAAAAGAAAAAAAGCCATCCGAAATAAGAAAAGAGGGAATGAACGGATTTACTGGATCCCTGTCAGTATGAGCAATTGAGCTAAATGTCCTCTTTACTTTCCTTTTTTTCTCTCTCTCTTTCTCTGTGTCTCTTCATACAGCAGCACTCTCAACTCTCAAAAGACAGTCTTAAGGATAATAACAAAAATGAGATTTTCTTTTTCTTTAGCACAAGTGGTGCACTACCATTCCACAGGAACATCACACTGATACAACTACTATCACCAATTCCAACTTACTGCATGTCATAGGACCACTTCTTGGCTTAATGATACATTTCCTCTTTAAGTTGATGGTGTGGTGCTGGCAGTGCCTTCTATATCGAGATGGATATTGCTCTTGCTGATACGGCTGCTTTTTCTCCTGAAATTTGAAATAAAGAGGAAAAAGACAACAAAATATGCCACACTTGCACATTTGCCGGGTCGGCTTCCCAAAACTTACCGATCCCCTAGATTTCTTCCTTTTTTTCTGGTACTATATTGGGTCTCCAAATACAAGCAGTGTTCTCCCAGGTGAAGTTTTAAGAACTTACATTCAGCACAGACATAAACAGTACTTCTGCGTATTCCGTGTAAAACTGTGCATGTAGGTAAAAGGTAAGTAATACTCGGGAATGACACTTGTATTTCATCGTCATAAAATGATTGCCATCTTGTTAAAAACAATCCCCAAATGGTCGTAAAATCGATGGAGGAAATGAATTTTTTACAAGCTCTCATTCACCAGCCACTTTCCTTCTCCCTCTACGCTCGGCAAGACGTCCTCGACTTCACATTTTTATTGCCCCAACGCCACCAACAGATATCCACAACGGTAAAAAGCTGAGTTTGACGTGGACATTAAAGGAATCACAAAAGTTCGTTTATGTGTACAATCACTTTGTCAGTACAAAGCACAATAAAAATGCCTTTTGATTGGAAACTGGTTCATACGTTTGCAATAAGTAAAGTTTATAATAGTACAGTTAGCAGTTTGTGGGGAAATCAACTTTCTGTTAATGCGTTTCAATTAGTACGTTTTATCTACTAATCAGGAATCATAACATTCATTACTCGTTCAAATGGTGAAGTATAATTGCTTATTTTTCTCGTTGCAAATTCTAAAGTTGTTTCCATAAATTCCTTGACTTTTCTACAAATTTTCCATTCGGAGCCTTTGATTTTGTTATTGAAAATGCAAATTTTTATGCAAACGCATAATAACTACATGTATGAATTGGTTTGGTATGGCATGAAATATGGTTTTGAAATCAAATTTACAAACAAAAACGCAAGATACAAAAAACTCACTGCTACAAGAGAAAGTCTGAGTAGAAAATGTTGCATACAAAAATGCTAGTATAAAAGTGGAAGCTTAAGAAGTAGGAAGAAAAGAGAAAAGAAATTAGCATAATTGTAGTTGACAAGAGGGATTATTTTTTGAAAGGGAAAAATATTCCAGGATTCCCTCAAGGATTTGATCCCATTACAAACTATTGTGATTCAAAATGAACTGAATTGTCTTTCAGTTTTGAGACATCACCATCATACCTCTGCCACTAGAGCCAGAGGCCTAATGTTGTAAAGTGGCAAACAGTAAAAACGATGTCGTCATGTCACATATTCAGTTCTTTTGTTTTTTCCCTTGTGCATCCCACTCCATTAAACTGTTTCTATAGCTTATAAGCTGTAAAGCTGATGGCATAACTGGTAAAAACTCAACTGTTCAAACCAGTGTTAAAAAACTACCGGAAGCACATTCTACACATGCTCGACATGTGCTGGACATTTTATTAGTTTCGCCCATGGCCATTTTTAGCTTTTGAAGCTTTTCAGTGCATTTTTGGTTCAAGGGCTTATTTATTCGGTAGCTAAATCCCAAAGCTGATGGTGACGGTTCCTCTAGTATAAGTATGACGTACGTCAAGCAAGGTTTGACTTCTTACGTGAAAATGCCCACGGGATTGCTCCGGTTCTCGTGGAACAGACTGACAGACAAACAGAAAAAATACTAACAAGTAGAATAATGTTCCATTACTTGCGTCAAAACTTATAGTATCGCAAGTATGGACAACGTTAATGTGCGTGTGTTTAAACCTGTTAGAATGGACTATAGTGTTATGATCCTATTGCAACAAGATACGCATATGCACTCATTTCAATCTGAATGGAAAAAGTGATTTTAGCTTTAGCCTCTCCTTTCAGTAGCAAAACTGGAGGAGAGAATAAAAGTAATGTTTCTGGTAATGTTAGTGGCAGTAATGGAAATGTACAAGGCCAAAACGAAATGTAAACTTGGTTGGTGGTATATAGTACCCCTGTTGTAAGTTGGGGAAAGTGCTGGAAATACTAGTCATGTCGGAGTTTGTTGGTTGCTGGAGAATGCATGCATCACAGAGACAAGAGTTTTAAAAGTTTGTGAAAGCCACATTTATCAAATGCTCGTTCAGTTGGATACACAATTTTTTCACAAGAAAAAAAGTGAAATGGCCATGTATGCATGTGTAACGGCACATTAGTCAGGAGAAGGCACATAGAAAAACTTGGCCATACATGAGACGCGGGGAATAGGTAAAATGCTTTAATATATATATTATATCTTTGTAAAAAAAACCTCCTACAAAACTTCTACATATTGAGCCATCGTCATGTTACAACCTCTGAATTTACCATGTATAGTAAACTCGAAGAAGAAGCTTGTTTAGTGTACCTCTTGCTCCTGCTACGATCAAAGAAAGACGTTATATGTGCATAATGAATAAAGCAGGAAATTGTAGTAGTGCTGCCACTTTACATCACTATTGTCAACGCGAGTTTGCTAACATATTTTACAACTTTTTATGTAGGTCATCTTCCATGACAGTGTAATACGATAAATAATTGGGGCCAGGAAAAAAGGAGAAAGTATGCAGATGTTTTGCTATGTGGTTACTCCGGTCTGACAAAGTATAACTCTGGCTCACTTTCAAATGCACTGGAAAAAACGGTAATAATAATAATAAAATGGTGATAACTCATCGAACTAAATAAGTGGTGTCGTTTACTTTTCAAGCTGTGCTTAATAAAAATTGTAAGAAAAAATGTCTGCATAGTGGCAATAATCGATGTGTTGCCAATACTTCATTTTCTCGTACCAGTAGAACTTTTTATTTCTTGATGATATTGTCCTTATGTTAATTCACGGGTATCGTGCCTGAAGAGCTTGATAAATTGGAAGTTTATCGACTCCATCCTTGAACAAGAAAGGTGGCAAATATATAGGAAAGGAGAAAGTGCAATAATATTTTACGACATTTACCGTAGGTTTTTGGTGGTGGGTAGTACAAAGGAATAAAATACGTTTTCTCGGCATCATATTATGACTCTCGTACCTGTGTAAAGTGTGCAGATGAACAAATAAACTTCGACAGTATAAAACGAAATATTTATGGGTGAATGCAAAGAAATAGCTGCTATTTGGATAACAAAATGGCAGTGTCTATACGTCTATACACGGCTTGTAAAATTCCAATCAAACGAATCCAGGCACACTTACCGTTTTAACCATGCCTTCATACACTAATGATATGATACGGCGGGTGTGTTGCTTAAAGGAAAGAAGGAATAAAGAAGAAAATAAAAACGGATGATGAGAACGGAAATGAAAAATGTTGCTTCTAGCTGCTACTCTTATCAGCTTCAAAAAGTTGCTTGGAAGGCGTAGCAAAACTAGCAATTTGTTTTGTTTTCAGTTTCTTGGAATGAAGACAATAAGCTGAGTAAAAGCATATACAACCTATGTAAGTGAACTTACGCCACAGTGCGAGCTTCCAAAAAGACAACATCCCATGTTGCCTTTACATGGTGTAGTGTTTGACTTGACTTGACATTGTTTTTGTTGCCTTTGTAGTGTGCAAAGCATTTCAGCTATCTGCAGAGGAAAGGGAAAGTGGAAACCGAACCTCGCGCAAAGAGAAGTAGCAGGTTTTACAACCCAATTCATTTTCTTTGTTTATATCATGAAGGTGAGAATGAGACACAGGTTTCGGCACCTCGTTTCTCCTAAAATTTATGTTATTTTTACTGTTTCTCATGTATTTGATGTGTTTCTCCGTATTTTTATTGGGATCGTAAATATGGCAAAAAGAAACAAAACCAAAAAGGAATGAATTGACTGTAAATATTTTTTCTTCTCTTCTGCTTCGCTTGTCTTTTTCCAGGATTTTTACACAATGCAATGCAGGAGATCACACTGACAATGCAAATATGCCTTAGAGCTTAGAGTGAGTACCGTGTGTGCAGTGTGTGTATGCTGCTGTTGTTCTTGTTGTTGCATGCATGAGGGCATTCACACAATGAAAACAGTAAAATGGCATGTGTGGTTTACTACCGCATTCTGGCATTCCACAAGAGAGCAAAAGAACTAAGTTTAAGCCATTTTTCAAATAAAAAATTTCCCTTTTTTGTTTTTCTTTTGATGGTAAAAGATAGACACCTACTACACAAGTGCTATGTCTATATATTCACACACATATGTATTTTCACAATAAGCAAGAACGTAACAACAAATAGCACCAGGGAAAAAGAGTAAAAAACTGAGAAAAATGGAAATCGAAAAGTAACATTTTACAGCAATAGTATATCTTCATACACATGTGTAAAATTTACATTCCTGGAACTAGAAAGGTATATTGCATGCAATAAACATTTTTCTGTTTCCTTTTGTTGAATTTTTTACTGGTTTCTTTCCTCCAATGCACCATTTCCGACTCTTTAAAAACATCTAGATCGAACCCTATTATTGTATTTTCTTCTAAGACAGGTTAATAGCTAGTGTTGGTAGCTTAGTAGCTGAATGTTCTACCACTTCCTATTCACACAGCTATTTATTGCTTTGTTGAAGCTAGTTTTGCAAAGAATTTTCAATTTCTTGTTTGCTAGTGTCAAACAGCCCAGAGATCAGCAGAGAGAATTTCAAGAGTTTGTGTAAGTGAAAATACTTATCACTGGCCAAATCCTATTATCACTGCATCTATTAGTGCACGCTTCATCCCAAAACTTTTACTTATGCATAGTGCATAAATGTTGTTGATAGTGCAACGCAATAAAACAAAAGAAAGCGGATGCAAAAAAGTAACTGCTATAAATAAAAGTTAGCTTAGTTAGCTGTGACACTTATTGTCAGAGAAGGAGGGAGAGATAGGGAAAGAGAGAAAGAGAAACAGCGCAGTAATTTTATTTCCAAAGATTTACAAGTACAGCCAACTGGGGAAAAATTGATCTTTGCTGGTTTTTGTTTGTTTGGAGGGCTTCACTGCTTTGTGGGGTGCTCTTGCACATAAACTGTGTCAAAGCCAATTAGATTCAATTAAAAGAGATATAATGACTTGAATGGTGGTAGATAATAGGAAAGTATTAAGGGATGAAAATGCTGAGAATATCGACAATCTCCTCATTGAGAAGAATCATGAATTCAAGTAAGTAATTTACTAGGAGCTGGGTGAGGTTTTTCAGCATGCTTCGTAATGGAATTAAAGGGGGAATTTTTCCAACCCAGTCGAATCCAATCTTAATCAGCGGAAATCAGATAAACCGACAGATTTTGATTTTCTGCCTGCACTTGGCTCTGGCACTTTATACTTAATTGCTGGCTCAAACAGCATGCGTGCCTTATAGAAAGAAGAAGCGTTGTAGGCCTTGTTTCTTACATACTATTGATATATGGGGAAATCAAGAGTGACATTTTACACGGCACCACATAGTAATAATAATATGAAATGTGACGGAGCATGTCGTTAATGGTAATTAGAGTGAAATAGTCAATATCATAATTTTTGGTGTAGCTAACCTTCTCCTGTTTCGTTTGTCTGTTAATATTTGCAGTAGCACGCTGCTATTTTGGCTGTTTCCGTGCTCATTGGAACATAATGGTTGCTCATTAATTTTTACACTCCGGTTTGATCTTTAACAGATGGCTGGGATAAGAGCAGTCATTTATACGGACTGTTTTAGGAAAATAATAGCCCCTTAGTGAAAACAAAACAATAAGTATAGTTCTTGAACTACGGTGTTATTACTTATTACCTGCTTTGAAAACCAGTGGAAAGGGTATTACTTTATACCCAAATGAAACTAATACCAACGAAAAATTATACCTGAGATCAAGTATAATAATCAAGTTAATTAGACAGTTTCCATGTCACAAGTCTACTTAGAAGAGTGACGAGTCTTGAACTAAAACGTATAAAGAGAGGAGGAAAGGGGACGCAGAAAGCAGTACAAAATATCTTACTTGCAATAGCACTAATAAAAGTAGGAACTGTTTCTTGTCCTGTCAAAAATATGAGAATAGTCTACCATTTTTGTTTCTAAATGACGGTATAAACCCTTTTTCATGACACTTTTACTTGACAACTGTATATTATAGCTTTAACATAGCACACAAGTTGTTTCCTTCTTCTTACATAAATACATTGCTAATCTCCGCTTGGTTGTCAAATGGAAATTTTTCCAATTTTGCATAAATATTTCTGTTCTCTTTCCTTACTTCTTTGAAATACTGAAAAGCGGAAAGAATTTTGTGCACGAAAATGATCAAGCAATTGCGCTTAAGTAGCTCTACTATATGGTACATTAGTATTTCTCTAATATAGAGACCTATTCTGAGTAAAAAAATGTTTAAAAATCGTTTTCCCGTTTTTGTAAAGCACTTTTAGTTGCCAAAACCTTCACTTTCTTCAACATTTCTCTTCTTCTTGCTGAGAAAATGGCTATGCCAACATTTATGCGCAACTAATAGCGTAAGTTCCTATATAAAAATAAATGTCTTAAAGTTTCAGTGAGCAAAAATATCGGAACAATGCAAAAAGCAGACAGTTTACTATAAACGTGAGATTAAAGTTCCCATTTCACCGATACATATATAATATGCATTGCAGTCGCATCAGCAAAACAGCTAATCTCTAGGAATCGATCTATATATTAAACATTTTTGCTTTCTCCTCAATCCATATGTTTACCACTACTCTTCCGTTTCATTAAAAAATATTCCTTTTTGTATTTTACGTTTCTGTATTATTGTACTTTCATACACAGTATAATAATAATAATACAAAAACCAACTTGCAGAAACAAACGCACCCAGGCACGCATTCAATGCAATCACTGCTCTTATTCACAGCTGAAAAAACCTCACTCAGCAGAAGATGAAGAGAGAAAGGGCAAAAAAATGGCAAGAAAGGAGATAAGCAAGAAAACGAACACACACACACTCACAGGCAACAACACACATTCCAGTGTATATAGAGTTATTATTGTCATTAATACTAATGGTTCCGTTCAGATTTCCCATCAGTTTCGTGTTAAGGACTACCATTAGTCTGAATGCTTTACTTTTTCCTCCTACTTTCTCCCTTTCCTAGCATGAGTCTGGTGTTCTGCTGCTGCCGCTGCTGAGGATGCGATTTTCACGGAATGTTACAACAGCAAGCAGCAGCAGTCGTCTCGTCGTCAAGAGAAATAGGGAACTTGATAAAGCAGTGTGTGCCAGTGCTTTTCAACTGCCAGCTAGCATCTATATATAGCTGTTAAAACCCTTGGCCTGTTATATACGAACATCCTATCATCTGTCTCTCCTCCTTACTTTCCCTTTCCAAAAAATTATATAATCTCATTCAAAAAGGAAGAAGTACCAAAGGACCAAACAACAGCAGAAGCAGGCTCTTACATTAAGGTTGAATATATGTGTATAAAGAAGGAAAACACAGGGAGAGAGAACAAGAGCGAGAGTTACTGCTGCTATTACTGTTGTTCCTCTCTCTTTCTGTTTCCCGTTTTTCCATTGCTTCACGTTTTATGATCATACATTAATGAAATTCCAAAGATCCACTATTACTTCTCTCTCCTCTTGCTTCCTCTTTTTCCATTTCTTCTTTTTTCTTTCTCTTTCCGTCTCTCTCTGTGTGTCTTTCTCTCAGTGTATAGTGTTTTCATCTCATCTCGAGAATTCTGATTGATGTTGATGATATCGGACGGAAACTATTGAAGAAGAAGAAGGAGAAGCTTCTTTCTTACTTACTTACTATCATCACTACTTTAGATTTTATGCTTCTCACTTTTTATACACTTCCCTTCCCGCTCTGTCCTTCTTCAGTGATATAGGGATTGGGGGCGAGCAATAATAATAGAGATGGTGAGGCTGGCAGACAAGGATACAATAATAATGTATGATATACCTATAAAACCCTGTGTTTATTTTTATACAAACGATATAATTTATAAGTACCTAGTTAATGTATACTAGAGGCATACAATGTGAAGAAAAGCTACACCCCAGCACATCAGGACAAGCGTGCTGGCAAATATATATGTATATCCATAATAGCATTTTTTCTGCTTCCTTTTTAAAGAATATTTGTTATTTCCGCCATCAACTTAACTTTGACTGACATGATTCAAGAATTCATTTTATTGGAAATTATCTCGCCCTTTATCTCTTTTTCGGATGTACAACACAACATTACATCCTCCTTCTTCTTTCACCACACCGTTTGCCTACTCCCACTTTCACGACGTTTTTATAACTGCTTTTGTAAATATAATCCTTCTCTCTTGTTACGCACCCACACACATCATTTTTGCATTTTTATCTCTCGTTCTGTAACTTAAGGATTATGTAAGGGGAACGAGGAGTGAGGAGTGCTTATATGTCTGCGTGTCATCGCCATTATACCCAGGAAAAATGTCATCAACGGGATAAAACTAATAATAACGGAAACCTTTTGAATGTCTGCATGGAGTTTTTTATCCTGTCTCCCACCGTCTCCTTTTACCTCCATCATATCATGTAGCAAAAGACTTATTGCTCTTTGCTTTTTAAATCCGAGTAATACCTATTTTTTTCTTTAAGTCGCTAAACACGAAACCGGAGTTATATAACCGTCTTGATTTTTTTTCATTTTCTTGTGAATAACATCATTCGTGTATCCACTCAGGTTAGATAAACAAATAGTAATAACCCTTCCACTTTCATCTTTCTTCTAAAGGAAGCCGATCCAACAATCTGATATATTATGTTATCTCATGAATACAAAAATAATAACAACGGAGAAGGAAGTGAAAAAAGTGTTTAAAAATCCATAAAAACATTTTCCCATTTGTCTCAATAAATCATCCATGAAACATGACCGATAATCTCCTTCAATTTCTTTCCCGAAACCGGAGCACACTATTCAATCATAATAAGATTCCCCTCTTGGACCCTCACATTTCACCAACAAAAAATAAAGATTAAAAAGCTTGCTAATGGAAACTGGATGAGATAAAGAGTAACAGAAGGAAAGCCTTTGATTTCGTATTTGAGTAAGACCTTGCTGCTTAAAATTGGAAAAAGGCTTTTAGAAATACAAGAGTTTTAAAATAAACAGATTGAATTGCAAGTGAGAGCACTACATAATATATCGTATGATTTGATAAAATCCACACACACTCTGAAAAACACACATTCGCAGGGAAAAACATACACACTGCTCATTACTCTACTAAACTAATCCCTGCGCTCGGAATAATGCGTTATAAACCAAAACGACATGTAGCAGTCAGCATAGAGGGTGGAGTCCGCGTACAAAGCAAAGTTATTATTATTGTTGTTAATCACGTTAGAATGAGTGATGGACACAAGGGGAATAATATCAACGCAAAAGCAAACACACACGTGCTTACTACATGTGAATGCTTTAATGCTTCACGCTTGCATTATTTCAAACATTTTCACAGATTTTGATTTCAACGTTTTATTTATATATTTCTGTAAAATGCGTTCTGCGTGAAAACAGTGGAAAACCAGATTACACTTTTTACGTTAAGTAGAAAAGGGATGTCCAGTCATAGTATTTTTATGGATTTGGTGAATGTGTGTATTCAGCAGACGATAATGAATAGGCCAACGACCTACTACCACATACTATACAAACAGCTAGTTAGCTAATAACAACAGTCAATATTATTCTCACCTCTACACTCACATTGTTTGCTTTAACTAGCGTATTTTTAACAGGGCCCATTTAACCGAATGGCGTAACGTCATCAGTACAGCTTCCGCTATAACACTTACGCATAAGTTGCCGGGTTTTTACACGTCCAGCTAGTCCAGCACAGTACTACACGAACTGGCCAATAACAGTGAAAGGGTTACTACATTATTACACACTTTGTCGTGTGACGGTGATAACATAGTGATTAGATTTGTACTTTTTCCAAAGCGGTTTACGATATCAAGTACTAAAATGATACAGTAAACATTTTTTCGTGCATCGGTGCATGCAAAAAAGTTTTACCATTATAAACAGATTCCGTTCAAACAGAGCATTGTACCCATACGTACACTATCCATTACCTTGATTTTCATCGTCATCATCAAAAACATGATCTCTCGGAGTTAACGCTTGCTTGCAGTAACACCACTCTCTTCACTACATCGAAAAGTTTTTTGTTGAATTGTACAGCAACGCAAGGCACGCAATTTTATGCATTTAATAATGGGAAGTGCGTTTTATTGCATGGATCACACATTAGCGTATGTTCTAGTCATATAAGTCTGAGATGCTTGTGTGTGTGCATACTTATGAAAACTCTATATGACATGGTGTTAGTAAAGGAGACGAAATCGGAAATAATGTAAAAACTAACTTTGGTAAAGGTTATATTACTAGTAACATTATTATTATGACTATTACCATGATTGGAAAAAGGGGAAAGGAGGAGAGAAAGCGTGTGTACACCTAATATATTTTATTGTGCGTAAAAGTTGAGAAATTTGTTGGCTCTCGCCAATAAATGCATTCAGCAGTTTAGAAGACTTGTATTCTATACGTTCTCTTCTAATGTGCACACTTCCAGTATGTTATTTTGTAATATGAGGCGAGACACTCTCCATTTCCACTCCAAATAAATGTATGTTTTTCTGTCGTACTATTGGGCTTTCTCTTGCCGTGCTACTGAAACGGTTATTATTAGAATTTGTTTGTGAAGACGAGATTTGAGCTCACTTTAGTTTGGGTTTTAGGAAAACGCAAGTGCGGATAGAAATCAAAACCGGATGAGGAAAATGGCATGGCAATCATATTGTTTAAAAGTAGTAGTTGCACTAAGTGTACACAAGTTGCACAGCGGTGATGATGGTGGCACTATAGTAGTAGTAATAGTAGTAAAGAAAGTGGTAGTTTTGCCATTTAAAAAATTAAAATCTTTGGAAAATGTGTTTTCCTTTTTACTCCCTTCCACGTTTTGGTTTGTTTTGTAGATTGTTTGTAGCAAACTTGACTGGTTACGCTTTAAATAAACCGTGTAACAAGAATACTCGCTCTTGCTCTCAAAAGACCAAGTGCAGCATTACTGCGTGAGATAAAACCTACCAATTTACGTGCTGCTGCTGTTTTGTACTTTCACTTCGTGTCGTTAGTATTATTATGACTTGTTTCAATAATGACCATCTTGTTTACATACATGCAAGCGGAACTCGCTACTACAACTGCATATTATGACATTAGGGTGCAGTAGCTTTAGAGCAGAAGCAGATTCTGCAGAAGAAAATATCAGGGTGGGTGGGTGGTCATGATGATGATGGTGTCGTGTATGACGACGTTTGTTCAGATAACTACACCAAAAGGTTTTGCTCTGAGAATTGACCTCCCAGAGAACATTAGCAAAGCCCACCATTCCTCGCATGTGGTATGGTTATTATGATGCAACATTTATACAAAAGAACAAAAGCGATCTTCCAATCTGCTAGTTGTTGTTCTGTGACTACCATCTTTACCAGTGTCATCATTCTCAAATACAATTTTTTTTTTGCTTTAGTGTATTCTTCAAATAAACTATTCTTTTCGCCAGCAGTTTTATTAAAACTAAATATTATGCGGAATTTAAACAGAACGTGTACGTACAATAGTATTATGTAAAGAGAAAGTGATTTGCATACGGTTTCTCCCCTAACTAACATCGTGAACCCATAAAAATCCTGCATTCCAAACAATTCGGTTTTTGTTTGGCTCGCACATTGAAACCAGAATTGTAAAACCCATTCAAATGCATAATATTGATGCAACTACGAGGATTTCCTCTCTTTCTGTCTGGTGTTGGACGCTGTGCGGTTCAGCAGATGTGTATTGAGCTTTACCACAATAAAGAGAACGGAAAAGGGTAATGCATTAAGGCCAAAGTGAGCTGCTCAATTTTTGTGAGGCAATTTTCCTCGTTAGCAGCACAAGTTGCACACTTGCAGGGAACAGGGAAGGAGGGGTTGAGTACGTAAGAATAATGCACATAGAAGCAACGCGCTGCATAATATACGGACATAAATAAAGGAATGTGAATGTGCATAAAAAAGTTGTTGTTGGCAGCAATAGACTTCCGGATTGCTAACTCTCTCACTTTCTCCCTCTTCTCCATTTGCTACTACTGGAAAGGAAAGGCTGTGCATTTTTATAATTTCATTATTAGCCCGTCTAATGTCCGTAGTTTGCTGAAAAATGTGCTCATGAACCTCGTACTACCACCAACATTCTTTCCGGGTTGAAAATGTACATTAACGATTAAAATATTATTATTGCTTTTGTGTGGTGCAAAAGCTATTTTAGACTGGGGCCTTCAAGGTTGTCTGTTTTGCATGCACACAGCGCAATGCGTTCTAATATATGTAGGCGGCGTGGCATGCACATTAGTTGAGCCGTGTGAGCTACATGCCCAATAAATATGTGAATATTGACATTGCATCGGGGGGAAATGAATTTCCATGCGTTGGCCATTTTATAGGCATAGAGTCATGCTGCATGCAGGGCAGCGCGTCTAAGACTTTTATTCTTTTCCTATCAGGTTTTGTCTAATGGAATAATAGGTGTAACAGGGCGTGCGATGATATAGCCAGTGAGATGATGCGTGATGTAATGAATGATTTCCAGTGCAATCGTTACTGTACACATGGCCATTCCTTAACGAAACAGCCCAATCAACCAAACGAGCTGTTACTATTAAAGTACGTCTAAATGAGCAACATAGTAATAGCAATTTTATTATAGTGGTTTTATATGTTGCAAGAATAGTGAATAGCAGCGGAATAGTGAAAAACAAAAGAATCCAAGTGTTCACACGAGCGTAAACAATGCTTGGTTGGGTAGCTGAGTTTTCATATCCACAATCGTTTTTATGCATTTACCTTGTGCCATTTTAGTCATATGCGGCTACGTACTCTGGTTTCTCTGTTGGATAATGAGTCCTGCAATAAACGAACAATGTAAGAAAATATATAAAAATGACCCGGACAAATTTCTATGCAAAATTTATCATACCTTTTTATGGCGAATTAACAGCAAGGCTGGTGGCGACTTGCACTTTTACGAGTAGTGTTTTCTCGCTCCTACATACTCAACATTACGACTAGCATGTTGTTGATAAAATAATTTGGAAAATGTTTGGAAAGGTCAGGACTCCACTTCTACCGCAACATTTTTTCCTTTTGTTTAACTTTTATGGTCCCATTAAGCTTCCCATTACCCGAATAAAAAATCGATACCTGGACGGATGGATGGCTAGAAAGAAAGCAAAGAGAAAAGAAGAAAAGCCCTTGAGTACGTATTGGATAGTCCATTTAGTATTGGATTACTGTGTAAACAAGCGGAGCGCTCGAGTTTTATTTGTTTCGTACATTGGAACGTACCTAGAATACTTATTTCCTTTTTGGGTTGATTATTTACCTGGTTTTCTTTCCCTTCAGTAAAGAATCTTCTTCGTGTAGAACTGATATAAACATTTTGACTAAACACTTAAAATACATGTTACTACTGAAACAGCACATGCTACCTATATATGGCTAGCACCTTGCATGTGGGGCTACCACTACAGTAACTTGAAATTACTTAATGAACCAATGCCATTCTGGTTATACCAAAAAATGAAAAAATAAATGAAGAAAAAATGTACAACTTTACGGAATGTTTAGTTGTCACCTTGCAACCTACTTTTATTATTTTATTTAATACTCTGTTTCCTTTATTCAGGTACCACTTTAACTTTTAACTAAAACCAAACCGCAATACTGTTAAAATAGAGGAATGAAGTCAATTGAGTATTTATATATTGCTGAATGAACGGGACACGTTTGTGGGAAGGGTTATGTTTTGTACTCCAAAACATTTGGGTAGCCAGTACTTTCGTAAAGTAATAATGCAACAAAATACGTACATGTCTGGCCATATATTGAATCAGACAAACTTTATAATAATCTGGGTAAAAACATCAACACAATTTTATAGATGGAAAAAATGAGTGCTTTCGTCTGGGTTGTTATTTTTGAGTTTGAAATGAAGGAACGCATAATATCGCCAAGTACAAAATAACTAACACTCCTTAATTGGGTCTTTCTCTCGTTGGCATGGTGGCAGTGGTTGTAACTGCAAAAAGCACGCACTGCCAATTCTTCACATTGTTACAGTAGGGCAATCTGGTAGTTTTTGATGTTTTTATGTGCCTATTTACTTAAGAAAAACACGTACACGCGTCACGTTGCACGTATGTATATATCTGTAAAAAACATTATTGTATGTACAAAAGTATAGGAAAAATATACTCGTGACTTGTAAATGTGTGCAATTTTTTGCGAGAAATCTTGGCTGTTATATAAGAGCTTTCTAAGAACCCGTGATTATCGGGGAAGACTAGTAATTACTTGCCTATTGCTAATCTATTATTAAATCCAAAACGCCGAGTTACATCGCACTTTTGTGTTCCGCCGCTCCGGCACAGTAACCCAATCACCAGAACGTAGGTATATATCTGATTGTATGGAAAAACGTTCGTCCTTGTTGTTGCGTGAAAAATATGTCTTGAAAAATATATTTTCCACGTAACAGTTGAAGACTGAGCTTGTTTTTAATTCATCATGAAGCGGAAAAATAATTCATTAAGGTAAATTGGTGAAATCCCTCAAACAAAATGCTGCCAAAACAAGGCTTTCTAACCTCAATTCAAAGAGTTCTCTAATCAAATTTTAATGCTGTTACTGAAAAAGGTCATCTTGAGAAATACGCAGATTGAGGCCTTGCAGTAGAATTTTGGACTTTGTCATAATATGCTAGTAAAATGGCTTCTATGGAGAAAGTCGACAAGAAAATTATCCGCAATGAAGCACAAACGCTTACGCCATGGCAATTTTTCTCACAATATAAATATTTTAGAAAATAACTCCCTATTACAATCACCAAGAGTACGTTTGTATTTAATTTGTATTAAAGTATGTGTCGCCTATCCCAATGCATTTACTGACAACGTTAGCTTGTAGTATCATTAACTTTAAATAATGTCTTCGATTATAGCTATTAAAGCATTACATAAAACTTACAAATATAATACTAACTTTTTTGCTAAATCGTGTTTTCAAATACGTGCGCATTTTGTATACTCTCCAGGGAAATTCTCTTGACGTTACAATTTTCTAAGAACCGGATTGTACGTTACATAATGAAATCCTTTCTCTTTAATTCTCTGGAGTTGACCCTAACAAGCTTTTTATTCTTGACTATGACACAAGTCAATTATGAAAAAGTTCTTCACGATGACATGTTTTCTTATTTTTAGAATAAACCAAAAACCTATGGAAAATGAGCCTATAAAATGATTAGCTAGCATAATGGCTATAATAATAAGAAAATAATAACAATAACAAGCCAAGTTCTGGTTTCGCTTTCAAGAGACCTTGTCAATTTGCCGTTGCGCCTCTACAACCATAAAATTTTCTTCCTGGTTCCTTTCAACTTTGTTGTTTGTCACAGCACGGCTAACTAAAAAGTGTATTCATTCTTTTCTTTCCTCACATTACGACTTTTTCCTTTCTGTCGGATTAACGCTGAACTACGCCACCATGTTTTTACAAGCGTATAATGTGCTTGTTAGTAGTAAAGGGTGTGTATTAAATCGGAGCACAAAATACAATCGAGGTTTTTTGAATGTTTATGTTGCTTGTATACCAAAGTAATATATCCATTTAAAGCTCAAAATCAGCAGATTAGAATACAGTTGTAGTTGCACCAAAATCTGTATTGTGTAAGTTTTTTCATACTAAGAAATAATTGTTTGAAATTTTAATTTTTTCCCAGAGTGTAAAAATTGTTACCCAGATTGACTTTATTTTATGGTCACGTGTACAGAAAGCAAACAAAGTTCGATCTTTTCTTTTTAATATATTGACCATATAGTTCTTTGCAGAATAGTACATCCACTTGAATATAGGATACCCTGTAACTGCTGTTGTAGGGAGTCAAACATGCAACGTATAAGGAAACAAAAGCTTATTTCGATTTGCATTTTGAGAGCACTCATAGGCAGAACTCAGACCAGCTATTGGTGAATTTGTATTCCGCAATGTTTCTTCTACTTTATGCACTAAAGATCATTTCATAATTAAAAGTAGAAAGAAAGTTATGCAATGGTATTTCAAGAGCACATATTTTCATGTTCGAAAAAAAATGTGCAAAACTAACGCACTGCGATAACTTTCCAAAGAAACCAGCAATGGAGACGGTTAGATATATTTCTGAATCTGCATTTTATGGAGATCAAAACCCCGGGTCGTCTTCGATTATACTGTAATTCATTAAAGAAATAAATTTAAAAATAAAAGTTAACTTGTTCGAAACCCGGGAAAAATCATATTTTGGGTTCCGAAGTAAATGCAGCAATAGGATCATTACACTATCAGGTTTTGACCACAAGTAATACTGGTATTAAAGCCTTTAAAATGTAGTATCAGAATATTATGAACTCAATTCGATAGGCTTGTACAGTTGACTTATGTAGCGTAACAAAATTTGTGCTCCGATTTAATACACACCCTTTAGTAGCGCCTTAATCACAGAAGGAAACCTAAGCCCTTTAATATTTTCTTTTTTGTTGCAAAACTGTCGTGGTTTCAGTAACACAAAAGTAAAGCAGCAGTAGCAGTGATATATAAACTGGTAATATGAAACCAGGCAACTTTAGTTGCATGTTACTACTGGTAGTTGCGGATCTGCTGGTTATGCTGGTTATTGTATTCTACTTGTCAGTATTTTGTCACAAGTTTGCATGCACGTTTTTTAAATGTACTAAGGCAAGTATGTAAGATTTTCTTCTCCTTTCAGCCTCTGGTGGTAAGTGGGTTCTTTCCAAGCACACAAAGGTCGTTTCAAGTATCATGCAATGAACCTTAACGAAACCCACACAGGTATGTATTCATTAGTATTAGGGTATTACACAGTAACATATATATCTCGAGCAAGACAGAGAAATGAAAAGGGCATTTTTTTCAAAACTACATGTTTGCACTTATAAATGGTCTTCTTATGGTTTCCCTTTTTGCACCTATCTTGTTCCAAAATCTAAGTTCCCAAAGGACATGTTCCATAATTCAAAATACATATACACGCGGAATATTTATGTATCGTTGAGGATGGATAGATGTTGCGTTGCTGTTTTACCAAGCACTCTTGTTCTTTTCTCTTTGAGAGAAACTAGAAGGCATGTACATTTGGCATTTCTCTTTCTTTTCTGCTCCCACTACTACCACTGCTGACGGTGTTTCGTTCCAAAAAAATGTACTGTGCTCTCATGCAATCTTGTCATTACCAGTCTTTTGGTAATGAGAAGTGAGATTATACCTTGAGTTGGTAGGTGTGTATTTTTTCTTTGTTTTCTCTACTTGCAGAATTGTTGGTTGGCTAGGTTGTGTTCTGATACATGCTTCTGTAATAAATAAATGCCTCACCTACACAAAAAACAAAACCTCATTTCTACTTTTTATCAATGTTCCCACTGAGAACATTCGCAATCTCGTATATTTGACTCCTTCCTCTTCCACCACCACCACCACTTAAGCAACAAATCACCATGCTTTTTATTTGAGAAAATCTTTATGGAAACAAAACAATTAGGAACAGCCAGTATGATCATCTTTCTTGGTAGTAGCGCATCCCAACTAAAATATACAATTTGTGTAGAAAACAGCTGCTCTTCCCATGACACTAAAGAAAAGTAATCGTGATGTCTTATTTTTTATATATAAAGCAGTACAAGTACACACAATCTATTTATCTTTGCTCTAAACAAAAGAGTATAATGCTTTCACATAATATCAGTATGAATGTAAAACGAAGCAAAGAAAATTATGTCGGTTCTCTGAGGAATTGAAGCAGGCAGGCAGCAGTAGAGAAAACAGTCATCATCAACATCGGCCTCCAACATCCCAGCAACTTTTCTCTGTCTACCTGGTTTCTTAGTATTTTGCGTCTGCATTCACATCTCTTTTTTTTGGTTTTTCGTTGGCGGTCGAAAGCAGAGAAAAAAGTTGCAAAAAAGTGGGTTGATTTCTTGACAAGTTAATATAATGCAAACTTTTTTTTGAAGAAGCGAGAGGGAGAGAAACCTGCTTTGTACTACATTGTTGTGCATGATAAATTCATAATAACCCAGCTAAGCTCAAATATATAGAAAATTAGAGAATGTTGGGTATGTGCAGGTGCTGGTGGTGGTGATGATGATGACGGTGGCGAGACAGGTGAGAATGATGGCGAGAGGCAGGAAAAATACTTGTGTGCAACTTGTTTGTGCGAATGTTTTTGTGTGGGCTGGAATGTGTGTTTGCTGACGGAGAAAAAGGAACAGGAGAAAGGTTTGGCTCCTCAATCTAAATGTTTTATGGACGGTTACTTTATTTCATCGTCATCATCAGTATCTAAAAACAGTGGCAGAACTAGTGGCAGCAGTGGTAGTAATGGTGGTTGTTCGTGGTTGCTGGCAAAATGTAAGAGCATTATGATTATTTTCATGTACCGATTTAGGTAGTCTACAGGCTTATTCTGTGTAAGTGGGTATGTGGGTTTATGGAGACAAAGTTTATACAAAGCCTTGTCAGAGAATGATGCACTCATATCGTGTACCTAGGCACCTAACCATATTTTTCTGCCGCATTCTTACCACGAATCCTTAAGACGATTGTCTGGAAACGAAATATTTGCAAGCTTTTGGCTTTTCGTTTAAATAATGATAAGTTGAAGGCTCAGTATAGGGGCTTGGAATTATGTTGACATGAAAGCAGAGTCATGTGTACGTGCCTGTGTGCTGTGGTGCCGTGTGTAATAACCGGTCATTGTTCTGACGTGAATCTTTGTGAAATTGCTGAATAGGTTTGTAGTTGATGAGATTGCAAAAATTTGCGGAATGTTGTACTATAATACTGCTTGCCATGTGCGTTTTATGCACGAGTTTTTGCTGTATATGCCAAGCTTTAACAAACGTATTTCCTTTGTTCCTGTTATTGACTTGTGATAGACAGGTTGGTTCAAATGTTTTGGAAGCACTGCAGCTAGATCTTGATTGAATGAGCATGTAGCATGGAAAAGGTATGGCTATGAGCGGGTTTCTGCAAACTGATCACTCATCCAAAACATTCGGTATGTTAAAATAAAATGGTATGAAATTTTTTAAAGCGTACAACAAAACAACACATGCATAGAATTTTTGCTTGATTGTGCAGGTAATACGATAATACACTTATTATCGTGCCAGCTAAAGTATTGGCAATTTGCAAAAAAAAACTCCACATGCAATTGAATTACTCGTTGAGTTTAAAGTGTACACGAGGATAACAACGTTTTATATTAGTAGTTTCAATGATTTATTTATTACTTGTTTGCCACCAACTCATGTGAAGTGCTTAAGGGAGTGAGAGGCGTTTAAAAGAGTGGGCGTCTAACAGAGCATTTTCTCGCTTGTCATAATATTTGTGCAGGTCTACACGTCTACACAAGTGTAAGCGAATAATTCTAAATTACTGGAAGCATGTTCAAACAATATGTACATAAACATTCTGACTTGTTTTCATAGTCCATCATCGACAAGGCGTCAAAGCAAAAGGTTGCACGTGAAATGTCACGCTTTTTAATCATCACCTAATAAATGGTAAATATATAATTAGTTACGAAAAGTTCAAATGTTCGTATTGTTACGCAAATCTACTTGAAATGTAACCCCACTGAGTCCAACAAGTAGGTAGGTAAATAAATTAAACCTTATTATGTTTACAGCAAGCGCACGTAACCAAATCTAAAAATATATCGTGATTCCATTGTTATCCTGGTTTGCGACATTATGTTTGCGTTGTACGCCTACACAATGGAGAAGTGTTTTTTTGTACGAAGCAACCCCTCGTATTAATCAAAACAATAAACTCTGTTCCGTGCTCGTAAACATTGACCTAAAACCTTTTAAACTTTCTAAGCACTTTTCCGTTCGCAGTGCTACTTGACGTTGTCAGCCTGATGACGCAACATGTATTAGCAAGTAATACAGTTACCTAACAATAAATTTAATCAACTTGCCAACTACACACTATAAAATGAAAATAGTCCGGAACAAAAGGAACAATAGATGCGTACAAAACCGCAGCAGTTTTATGCACGTCTTTCTCATGCCTGTACACTGTGTACACAAAGAGCCTCTTTTAAACTTCTTCAAGTTTTCCACAAGAATGAAAATTGACACGGGTAGCCTGTATCCTGCAAGAAAAAATGACGCAAATTTAGTGTAACACTGACATGCATTTATTTACATTAATATAATAATAACTCATATCCGCCCACATACTTATTATTTGCCACACTACTTTAATGTTTTCCTTTCCCTCTAAATAAACATTTTAAAACTGGTCTCTTCAAAAACTTCTCCTCACCAGCTTTTGTAACTTAGGAGGAGAAAGGGAGAAAGTGGGGTTTCACAGAAATGCTTTTGATTTCCATAAATTAATGTGTTTTCCTGCAAAGTGGATATAGGGGATCTTCCACCAACGCCAAAACTACTTTTCGTCAGTAATATACCCTGGGAAAAAGTAGTATATATTAAGGCTCTTCAAACAATAAAGTGACGAGGACGACACACTAACGGTAGCAGCAGCAGCAGTGTTAAAGTGGTAAACAGAAACTAGGAAGGATGACATGGAGTGTGGAAAATATAAAGAACCTAATGATATACCTTTATGGGCACGCGTGAATATTCATCCATCTTGGTTATCGTCGTCAAGGTAAAATCCATACATTATTAAAGTTTTCCTCTGACAACACAGCCCTTGTAGCAGGAGCGGCAGCATGGCGGTTACTCACACACATTCGCGCTCTCTCACACAGCCACATAATACCCACTCGAGTTATTATAATCAAACTGTGGAAAGTTTCAAACGAAAAAGAGTTTCATGCGCTCAATTTGACAACTTTGTTGTTTAAAAGGAGGAGAGAGAAAGAAAGTATGAAAGCGAGGCACTTTCACACTCAGCTCTACTTACACAGAGAAAGAGAGAGAGAGACAGCAGTATACACTTGATGATGTTGATGACTATAATGCCAATGCCATGTCTGCCAAAATGTAGCACCATTACGGCTAGTTTTTAGTTGTTCCAACATCCAACACATTTTGCACTTTAGGGTTATGTAATGTATGTGAAAAAAGAGAGGGAAAAAAAGTTGCTTATATTGAAACACTACCTATCTACTAGTTAGACTTACAGAGTGAGAGAGTGGGTATCTCTTTGAATTGGAAGTGTCGGCGTTTCACACAGTTTACTGTGGCGAGGGCGTTGGTGCAGTCTATTTACTTGTTGGGTACTTGCAGTCATCCATCCAATTCTGTATATATAGTCTACTGCCGCCGCCACCGACACCACCAGCAGCTGCACTAAAGCGAGAAGGTTGAAATTTGAGAGAAAGACAGAGTGACAAGTTAAACTAGGTAGAAGGAAAATGAAAAGGAAAAAAAAGAGAAAGTGAGGGAAAGAAGAAGCAAAAAATGTTGGCATCAGTTCAATCAATAATGGAAACAAGTGAGCTGAGTTGAGAGTGAAAAGTAAGTGAGCAGGCAAGCTAGGAGAGGACAAACATCCATCTCCCTTTTTCCTCATTGAACAATGAAGCAAAGGAAACCCCTTTTTACATTTTCTGCCTAATATGTATTGAATTTGGAGGAGTAGGGAAATGAGTCCGTTACGAGGAAAAACTGAACACCTTTTACACCTGGGTAACTATACAACTTGTTTCGGAGTGGTAGATTTCTTTCATATTTAAAAACATAGGACATACACGCAAGGGCATATGAGAGCGTTAAAGAGAATGCAAAGCAAAGAAGTGTAGAATAGTTCAGGCAAGGGGTATAAACAGATGAAAGGAGTCGAGAAGAGGCGTAAATTTAATGTTTCTTGTGTGTATTTGCACCTCACATAGTTTTCCAATTTTTCGGGACACTACTCCCACTACCAACTACAAGGGCAAACAAGTGCTTTAATAGTAAAGTACTCAGTACGCCAAGTAACACACTCAGCTACACAATGAAAGCCGAAAGGTACTACGCGGGGAATTGTCAAATGTGTGCATGAAATCGTTCAATTACACCTTCACTATTTTGCCACTCTATTACTTTCTTTTTTGCATACGCACACCTACACACAATTTGCCTTTAGTGGAGAGAGAGAGAGAGAGAAAGAAAAAGCTATAAAGTAGAGAGGTGCAACAGCAGGCGTTTGAATAAAATTGCTATACAACTGTCAATCCTCCTTGTTTGCATACCATACCGAGATCCACAAGCGTGTGTGTGTACATTCTGTAAAATGTCTATACACAAGCCCCACTATACAAACGTAAACTCATTTTTAGTGTACGTATATTATTTGCTAATGCTGAGTTCATTCTTCCCTTTCTCTCTACAACAACCAAAACCCACTCTCTCTCTCTCCCCAGCTCTCTTGTTAGTGAAAAGTCTTTAAATCATTCATGTGTGATGGCGCGTGAGTAAATAATCCTTATTCCCTTTTGCACAAATGAGCATTCACAAGGATTCGCGAAAATTTCCCTGTGTGCTGCTTCATTCACTTCTCTTTCATTTCAGCTTTTGTGTATGCAATTTTTCTAAAGGATGTGTATGTGTATTCATACACTTACTATCTATTTAAACATGCCCATTGCTTATGCTTTTGTATGACAATAATATGGAGAGAAAACGTAACTGGCTTTGAAAGGCACATCAAACACACTTCATAAAATATCACTAGCACTGTAGGTACCAGTGACGTGCAAAAGTTGAAACTGCTGTACACCACATGATTATACTGAGAATCACCTATATTGCTATTATAGCTACAAGCTTACACGTTTGGTAAGTCTAATTTGTTTATGGTACAGTAACGCGGAACAGGGAAGATGTAGGTGGGATGAATTGAGTGAATTTCCTTGTCACCGTCCATAGATGAAATTGGGACTGCACGTGTGCAGGTTGTTATGATGGTGCATGTGCTGGAAGACGGATGTGTGACGTGATGGAAAGAGAAAGAAGGAAATAATATGTGTAAAGATTGACACTTAAGTATGATGATGTCGACTATGATGATGATTATTTATGGAAATGATGGCACATGGGAAGTTGTACAGCCACTTTTATACGTGCTTGGGTATCTATCTATTATTATTGTTATGCAAAGTGTGCTACTACTGCTGCTACTAGTTTTGATGTTGACGATGCATGCTGCTGTCCAAAAAAGTGTGTCAACACAATTTGGCAGCTTTTACTTTCTCCTTCTACTCTCATCTCATACTTGTTCAATTGGTGGATTGAATTTCGCTTCTGTCTAGAATATCCGTGTCTGACTGGATTTTCGTGAATTGAAATCCGAGAATGGATTGTTTCCACATAATACCATTATAATTATTAGTGTGCAAGCATAGCTTAGCCTGAAACGATATGAGCACTTCACTAAGCTTCCACTACACACGTAGGAAAGCTGGGAGGGCAAAAATGATCATAAAAGGAGGAGGCTTGCTTTCTAATGACACCAATCCACCACAAACAGTAATCCTTTGCATATAAAGAAATAATAAATAAAGCAATAGCAAATGCCGTAATTAAGAATCGAAGATTAGAACCCCGGGGCGGGGCCTTCGGCCCGTAAATAAACGGATTTTAACTAATGGACATAATATTTGTAATCCTGGTCAAAAATGGAACTAAAATCATGTGTAACACATGATATATCCATTAATTTGGAAAATTTAGCAATTAAGGGCCCAAACCAGGACCTAAATAGTTAAATTTTAACTAATGGACATCAAATTTGTAATCCTGGTCAAAAACGGACCTAAAATCATGTGTCACACATGATATATCCATTAATTTGGAAAATTTAACAATTAAGGGCCCAAATCAGGACCTAAATAGTTAAATTTTAACTAATGGACATCAAATTTGTAATCCTGGTCAAAAACGGACCTAAAATCATGCGTCACACATGATATATCCATTAATTTGAAAAATTTAACAATTAAGGGCCCAAATCAGGACCTAAATAGTTAAATTTTAACTAATGGACATCAAATTTGTAATCCTGGTCAAAAATGGAACTAAAATCATGTGTAACACATGATATATCCATTAATTTGGAAAATTTAGCAATTAAGGGCCCAAACCAGGACCTAAATAGTTAAATTTTAACTAATGGACATCAAATTTGTAATCCTGGTCAAAAACGGACCTAAAATCATGTGTCACACATGATATATCCATTAATTTGGAAAATTTAACAATTAAGGGCCCAAATCAGGACCTAAATAGTTAAATTTTAACTAATGGATATCATATTTGTAATCCTGGTCAAAAACGGACCTATAATCATGTGTCACACATGATATATCCATTAAATTAGCGGATTCGAAAATTAAGGCCCTGATTTCAGGGCCTAAATAGTTAAATTTTAACTAATGGATATCATATTTGTAATCCTGGTCAAAAACGGACCTATAATCATGTGTCACACATGATATATCCATTAAATTAGCGGATTCGAAAATTAAGGCCCTGATTTCAGGGCCTAAATAGTTAAATTTTAACAAACCAACCTTGGATTCGTAATTCTGGTCAAAAATGGACCTATAATCATGTGTCACACATGATATATCCATTAAATTAGCGGATTCGAAAATTAAGGCCCTGATTTCAGGGCCTAAATAGTTAAATTTTAACAAACCAACCTTGGATTCGTAATTCTGGTCAAAAATGGACCTATAATCATGTGTCACACATGATATATCCATTAAATTAGCGGATTCGAAAATTAAGGCCCTGATTTCAGGGCCTAAATAGTTAAATTTTAACAAACCAACCTTGGATTCGTAATCCTGGTCAAAAATGGACCTATAATCATGTGTCACACATGATATATCCATTAAATTAGCGGATTCGAAAATTAAGGCCCTGATTTCAGGACCTAAATAGTTAAATTTTAACAAACAAATCGTGGATTCGTAATCCTGGTCAAAAATGGAACTAAAATCATGTGTAACACATGATATATCCATTAATTTGGAAAATTTAGCAATTAAGGGCCCAAACCAGGACCTAAATAGTTAAATTTTAACTAATGGACATCAAATTTGTAATCCTGGTCAAAAACGGACCTAAAATCATGTGTCACACATGATATATCCATTAATTTGGAAAATTTAACAATTAAGGGCCCAAATCAGGACCTAAATAGTTAAATTTTAACTAATGGATATCATATTTGTAATCCTGGTCAAAAACGGACCTATAATCATGTGTCACACATGATATATCCATTAAATTAGCGGATTCGAAAATTAAGGCCCTGATTTCAGGGCCTAAATAGTTAAATTTTAACTAATGGATATCATATTTGTAATCCTGGTCAAAAACGGACCTATAATCATGTGTCACACATGATATATCCATTAAATTAGCGGATTCGAAAATTAAGGCCCTGATTTCAGGGCCTAAATAGTTAAATTTTAACAAACCAACCTTGGATTCGTAATCCTGGTCAAAAATGGACCTATAATCATGTGTCACACATGATATATCCATTAAATTAGCGGATTCGAAAATTAAGGCCCTGATTTCAGGACCTAAATAGTTAAATTTTAACAAACAAATCGTGGATTCGTAATCCTGGTCAAAAATGGACCTATATTCATGTGCCGCACAGCATGGATGCATTAAATTTGCAGATTCGAAAATTAAGGCCCTGATTTCAGGACCTTACAATCCGAATTTTAACAAACGGACTGTGGATTCGTAATCCTGGTCAAAAATGGACCTAAAATCATGTGCCGCATGATATAGGTCCTATGTAAAAATGTTTGACCGTTGGTGACCTCTGACCTTTGGAGTTGACCTATTGACCTGAAATTCATAAGGGTTCTGTCGGAGGTCCACCTGAGTCTGTATACCAAATTTGGTTGGAATTGGATCAGCCATTTCGGAGAAAAATTGGCTAACACGGACGGCCGGACGGCCGGACGGCCGGACGGCCGGACGGCCGGACGGCCACACGGCCGGAACAGGAAATTAGAAAGAATCTTCGATTCTTAAAAATACATATAAATTGCGGCAGAATGATGTATCTCTCTTTCAAGTACAATTCACTAAGCTATCCAGAACATTCAGCTTTGTTGATTGTGTGGGCAGCGGTGTTTGTGTGTGTACCAACAACAACACTTATTCTATACAGTGTCAATGCTATCGAGCTACAGCCGCAGTTTCGATAGGATTAAATTTTACATGGCATTATTCTCGCAACGAGCAAATTTATTTTAAAGTGAGCTTTTCCTTGTGTATTCAGACGGCTGCTCTTCCTGTCTATTTTATGCTTGCTTGTTGTTTTATGCTGTGAAAATAGTTGGGAAAGAACTTTGAAGATCGGTTTCCTCATATCTGCTTCAAAAACGATATATGTGTCAAATAATACTCAATTTACATTTATCACATACCTTATCTTCTAGTAATGCTTACCGGTTAGGAAAATCCCATTTCAATAGTACTTTCCCCAAAGGAAGTGTATGCAGAATTGTGCTACTTTTAACTACAAACAACGCTCAGATACAGAAAAAACAGAACTTGAAGCGAAATCTCTAGCACGCATTTGTGGGTTTATGTATAGTAGGTAGGATTGCTTGACTGATTTTCTATAAAGATTCAAAAAGTATGGGCGGTAGTTTGCCGTTTTCTTTGAGCTTCTTTTCAAAGTTAGAAACCGACTGAATGAACCGAGAATTTTTCGATTACGTCGCTGATTTTAAATATTATTTAAATTTAAAAATGTAATACCTACTATTAATAAAAAATATCTATAATAAATGACCAGTAATAAACCATTAAAAGATGTTCGCTGTTGTAATGACGATATGAATATAAAATTGTTTGGTTTAGAGCCCAAATAGCCTAGCTTAGCATAGCTATTTGCTTGGTTTAACAATAAAGTCTACAGACATACGAACAGACGGACACACGGACAACGATACCTGCAATAGCTCTCATGTTGAAGCAGCGAGCTAACAATAGTAAGTTAGTATCGTTGAATGCATGATTGTAAGGTGAAATTCCCAGATTTTATATGCTCTATTCGCTACTGAACTATTTTTTCATGAAAATCTGTCTTCGTTCCATAAAGTATACAGAGCCCAAAAATGGATTTTATACTGCAGCTAAACATTGCCGAGAAAATGGTGAGAATGCATACGTTTCTGGTTATCTAAAAATCCTACTAACTGCTTGCTTTGTATTTTAAGTGGTTTTCCATTAAACTTGGAAACTGGTGTACAATCATGTTTTTTATTCCACGAGGACAGATTCATTTCAGTTCCCCCACTTTTTCTCTTTCGGTTTTCGGTCTCTTGTTTCTTTTCATTTCAAAAGGGAGAATTCATCTGCTCCTGACCGTCAGACTACAGTGGAGTGGAGTTTGTTTGCTTTGCAAACTAGAGAGAAGTATTTGTTACCCAGTTTAAAAGATAAGAGTTAACTTATTTACTTATTACTACTTATTACCCAGCTGCAAACCGTAGTCATTCAGAGAGAAATTTTGTGTAGATCACGTAAATCAGGTTTGGTACAACTCTCCAAAATATAGATTCCAATAGCGTTTTTACAAAACCAAAATAAGTGATTACAGAGGTAAGTTATCAAAAAATGTATTTTGTTGCAGTCAAAATTAAATAGTACGGTAATAAAACGAAAAAATAGTCATCTCATATTGGATTCACATAAATATTGCTAATATTTTTACGTACTTATGTACAAAATTGTGAAATTTGCGTCATGAAGATAGTTCTTTTAAGGTGAATACCGGACACCTTGCACTGCAATACTTGGAAAAGGGAAATGATCCCAGTCTGACTGACTGAATAACATTATGATAAACACGACACAAAAGCTAGCAAAGCCTGAATGCTCAAACTGTGTACATAGGGACTTTAATAGAAGCTAAAGAATAATAATAGACAAGTCAGTCGGCGTATTTCCCTTTTTGCTAAAAAGAAAGGCACAGGTTTGTGGGATGGCTGGCGGCAAGCGCGTCCATGTGCGAGTTCTCGCTAACTCGCTTATTATGCATTTATTATTTGACAAAGTTCTTGCACACCCTCAGTTGTTTTACAATGCATACAATATGGAAATATAATGATGATAATGACAGGATCCACTGAATGGGTTTAGTACAGTATTATCATGAGTACGGCCTTTGTTTCTGTTTTATTTGCTTGCTACCACGCGTTTACCTAAAAGCCTCCCTTGAAGACTTTTCCCGTTCGGAGAACGGATTTATTTTGCCATTTAATTTTGCAGACACACAGGCCATTATACATTATTATTATTGCAATGGCTGCAAAAGCAGATTCTATCATATCAGCCTGTCAAAGTCTGCAATAGCAGCAGGAGGAATGACCGACAAACAAAAGGAGAGGAATCGACAGTATGGCCCTTTTTATCATATTAATTACCCTAGCACACAAGCGCATTACATTACATTTTCTCACTGATGATGATGTGACATGCATACATCTACTTTCTTTTATAGGTTGTTTATTTTTTCTCTACTGCTCCTTCCCACAAGCATTTCTCAGTAACAAGTACACATCGTCCCACTCCGATTTCCCACTCGACTCGACTACATTTTCAATCTCATCCTATCTTTTTTTCATGAAGTGTGTGTGTGTGTGTTATTGACATCAATGTGCTTAGACGGACATAAAATATAGGTACGTGTATCGTAATGAATAGGAGTGGGACACAATGACATACATATACACAAACTACAGTACTACTCCATGTCACGCTAACATCAATCATTCCTCTTGTTGTATTGTTATCCACTTGTCTTGACAATGACAGGAGCAGTAACAACAACCCTAGTAGCACAAGTGATGGTAGTATGTTGGCGGTTCCGACAATCGTATCGTTTTGATATTGGTGAAACCATTACGGTATCACCAGTACCAGATTTATGTTGGGCTGGTACCAAACTCAACAATACTGGCTAGCCAATACAAGACCAATGCTGGCAAAGCCAGAACAAGGTTTTGGCATTTTGGACATCGGTGGCCTAGCCAATACATATGCTGGCATTGCCACAAGAGTTATTACATTTTAGCATGTTGGTACCGATTTGGTACCGGCTATGCCGCTGATGTTTTTGATTGCGGTTAATAATGTGACTCTGAATCAGCAGTGCAACTCAGAAATTGCCTTCACCGAAAACCAAGCAAGATCTTTAAAACCTGGTGCAAAGGGTTTTACCCAAAAATCACGATGAGTCTTTCTAAAGTTTTCAGTAATTAAATTTAAGATAGAAAAGTCCTTTGAATTTGTACCCAGCACATTTCACGACAGTGATTGTAAAACATTAGGTTCCCAACCAAAGAACTACTGCAACCAAACTTTGAGGATTTGAGACCCAACGTATACTCCTAGCCAAAGTATAAAATAAAATTTTACGCTAGTTACGGTAAGTATTGTAGTGTTCAGTTATGTTTTTAGTTGAATTGTAACATAAGGGTAATCAACATAATAAATGTCTATAAATATTTTTGTTGAGTCAGATACGCCAGATAAAGCGGAGTCCAAAGTTCAGCAGTTAATTGAAGCATCCGAGTCTGATGTCAGTGAAAGTGACAAGCGAAGGGGACCGCAGTCATTGAATGAAGACTTGCAGTTTTCTGGCCAAATCAGTGGAGCTCCAGGTGGTGGTCCAGTTAACATCGGATTGATTGGAAGTTAATGGATAGGAACCCCAAGCAACGGAAATTTGGTCGGCCGTGTACTGACAGTTGGATTTGCACAAGCTGTTTACCAACTTACCGGGGGATTAACTTGAAAAGGTATGCCACAAACATTCGAACTACTGGAAGCTTTTTCGGTATTTTCAAAACCTTAAACAAAACAAAATTGAATAAGGTTGGTTAAAAAGCTATTCATTCTCAATTTCAGGTTCTCCTGGATCCAGATCGTTTTCTTCGACGCATGCATCAGGCCCCAGCCTTGACCTTGTCAATCCTGTGTCCATTACGACTTCAGCAGCGAGTTAGGATAATTAAGTAGTATTATACTTACGCATTTGATAATAAAATTTAATTTATAACTTGTAAAATCCAGCATTAAATATTTTATTGGCATCTTAACGGCATGCTTGTACTGGATTGGCATTGGCAACTATTGGCAATGCCAGTACAAATGATGGTCATAAGGTCTATTGCAGGCATTGGCAATGTATCGTTGCTGCTGGCACGATGCCAACATGCTGGCATGCCGGCGAAGAATTGGTACCAACTAGACGTATGCTGTATTGTACCGATACTGTGTTGGCAAAAGTGCCAAAACGATACGATGCCATTACGGTAATGCCAATGCTGGTACAACACCCTACCAACAATTTTGTGCTACTAGGGAAACTGACATATAAACCTGGAAAGTAAAAAAGATTTCTACATCAATGACGCTGATGAGAGCTGTCCGGTGCTTGACAAAGGGAGAAAAAATTTCTCATTGCTATCTATGCACAACTTGGTTGAGACGGTCGCTAAGAAAACACAATAAAGATAGTTTACTTGTTACTTAGTTCATCGGAATATTTCTATCTAACATGAATACAGCATATCAATGTTCTTATTCTCCTTTTGGCTTCACTTGGCTGGGCAATTAGCTAATGATTCCTTTTATTCACCTTTTTCTCTGAAACTGAATTCCAAAGAAGGATATCAATAGACGCTTGTATAAATATTACAGGGAATGGAATTTCATTTTGTTACGTGGTATCAAGTCAGTTTGTATTACAACATATAACAATTTCTACTGAACTAACTAAAGTTGAAGTTATTGATACTAGTGAGAGCCAATATTATGAAATACAACCCGAATTACACATCCTGAGTGTCGATACAACGAAAAAGTATATTTAAATCATATCTGCAAAACCCTAGCTAAAATAGACCAAAGTAATTCGATTTTTAAGGAAAAGGAAAGAACATTACCTACTTACATTTTCCATTTAGCAACATCATTATGGTCATCACTGAAAGTAGAATGTTGGGCCAACGTATGTCGTCTACGTTTCATTCCAGAAGGCTATTCTTTAAACACTTTGCTTCCATTCAACCTGCTTGCAAACATTATTTTCTCCAGCCTGTCACTCTTTCTTTGAGTCAGTTTTTAGATAAGGAGAAGGGCTGTCATTCATTGATTTATAGCCCCATAATAAATGGCACACATGAAATACATACTTGGAATTGTACCCACGTTATCATGGCAAGCTGGGTTCACTCTCACTCAAAAGGAGACACTAAGATGACAGCAAGTCACCTTGAAAACATGATAGAAGAAGTGGAACGTGTAATATGCGATTATACGGATAAAATTGATTAGAGTAAAAAATCGGGTTATTTCTGGGTTAGCATAACGCAACGTGACTGCTAATAATTGAAGTAGCAAACAGGGAGAATAATGTTTCAATCAATATCCAAAAAGGAGCATCTAAAACAACAACTGGCATTATTTCGCTGTTTGCATGTGTAAACAAACCTTGTGCTTTCGTTTATTTTCCTTTTTACCTCAGCTCAATTTAATGTCAGCAGAATCATGTCAGTTGACATTTGCCTTTTTTCATGTCATTTTCCAGTAAACTGATGGAATAGTGTGTAGGTTTAACAAAGGATCTCCAGGGTGGAGTGTTCGATAAAATCTAACATTGTATTACAATACACATAGCATGGTAGGCAATAACGTTTATTTTAATGCGACTACACTTTTCAGTGAAACCCTATCCAGATTTTTGGTTGGTAGTTGGGTGACTCACCAAAGTGGATTGGTTTAGACATCATACAGAATCATACGGAATAGTCAATATTAAGTCATCCGTTTTTTAATTGTCTGCAGCCACAGGTACTGTTAATTAATCCTAATAGAAAATATGAATATAACCAGTTTGACATCCCAAAAATACCCGACCATCAAACATATTCATCTCCATAAGTAATGTTATCTTAAAAATAGCTGCTGGACTAAATTAAGATATCGACGAAGAAAAATTCGACAATGACGAAGAAGTGTATGACAGAATGTCATTTACCAAGCAGCAAAATATTGGATTGCCTGGAAAGCTACACATAAGCATTGCTTCCCTTTTTCTTTCCACCAACGCCATTTAAAAGTTTGCCTCGGAAAACTACAGAACAATCATGTACACGCACTGGCTGTTGGCCTTTCAACATTAACGGTGACTACACATACAATTAATTCGGTTTTCTTTCATGTTTCATCTCCATGTTTGGCGTTTCAGTTCGTGAGAAGTCATCATTTGAACTCTATGTCGAATTATTTGATGTTTTCTAACAAATGTTTTATAAGACGAACGAGGCAAACAGATAGAGAGACATCAATTGTAACAGTAATGATGGACTCACAAGTAGTCACAAGGTCTTCAACTTTCTCTTTGCAGAGAATCATGAATAAACAAACCAAGTTCATGTAAAAAGTTGGTTAGTAGTAGCAACAATCTAGTCGCCAAAAACAGCAGAGTAAATAATGGCCACAGTACTAACTAAACGCATAATATACTGCTTTACACACCTATAAGCGGGGTAGGTTTTCTAGCATGAAAGTCAAATCATACCCGACCGTTTCCTTTCATTCTGTAGAAAAAACAAGTTCAAAACAGCAGGGTACATTACTATAGAAAAATATTATGTGATTTCCCTAGAGCTGGCGTGTGACACACTTTTTTATTCTTTCAAGGAGAAACTAGGAGCGATTAAAACATTTTTAATGAAAACACCAGAGGATATTATTCAAAATGTGTGGAGGCCAAAAAGCACACTTTATAGTTTAGTATAGTAGGTAGCCATGTACCTTTGAAGCAATCTATAGATTTTTTGTTACTCAAAAGTACTATATGTCGGCATTTTCTTATTTCACGCTGTTGCAAAACTTCCACCTTTCATTTGTTAAAGTTTGTGGTTTTTCTTATACACCAATCCTTACTAATAACAGTGGGATGAAAGTTGCAAGAAGAAACCTTGTGAATGTATTGTGCATATTATTTTGATTGTGTGCTGTTGTTATTCTTACATTTATAATTTATCTGTATGACTAAGGCGCGCAGTATTATTATTTGCTTATGCAAAGCGTGAAACCAGCAACTTACATTCCTATGTCATCCTTCTATTCAACCTTTTCCTGTGGCCAAGTGCAACCACCATCATAAATGCAAATAAAAAAGGAAGCAGGGCAGAAAGAAATGCATTTTTGAGAGAGAAAAAGCGCTTGTAGGAGAGATATATATAGTGAAACAAGCAGAGAAGTGATTATTACCGCTATTTCAGTTCAGTGGTTTGGATTATTTACTCATGATTTATTCCTTACCACGTCACATTGTAGCAAGTGAAGCCCAATAAATGCAACCAACAAAAAAATAATAATAACGGATGTGTATATTCATACAAATGGAAATATGAGCTCAGAGAAGTTTGTACAAATATCGTGGAGGAAAACAAGTGCGGCGTGGCGAAAACAGAATCCACCTCACTGGAAAACACACAAGCTTAAGCAAGTTTGAGTTTAATAATGTACCCTATTTCAACATGCTAAAAGGGTAAATAAAGTTGTACAAATGAAAACCAAGTGATGATTTTCATTGAAAAGGGGTAAAAATTGCATTTTGAAGTGATCTCTTTTGCTGGATTGGATAGATTCATTGGAGAATTCACTTATGCTCATATGTGATGCTTTTTATTCACGCAGGAACAAGTTCCCAAATATATCTGTGAATCAAATCAGAGAGAAATTGATGTATATGGAAACATTCTACTAATAAAAAAACTTTAAAAAATACAATTATTTATAATATTTGTAGCAGAGTTTTATGATGCATGATTAAACACAGTTGAGGACCTGAGGAGCAGCATTGGCGTGTGGGAACAAAATGAAAAACTAGCAAAGGAAAGCAAGGGATATGTGTAAAAGGGTAATACCATGTATTGTGTGCTTGTGGATTAGACAAACTAGAATCTCATATATGTGCATCTTTATTATGCATGTAAACTGAAAAAAAAACATATATCATATAGTCGAGAAGAGATGAGGAGACTGAACCGTAAGTGGAAGCTATGTGTGCCTAATAACATTATGTTGTTTCTAAGTATTGCTTTCTCCAGTTTTCTTTGTACTTGATGCCTACCTGGGTGGAAAGAAGGACGGAGAAGGACAGAGAGTGTACGCTACAATATTACAAGGGAGTATAATGCCGTGAGTGTTTTTGTTTTAAGGGAAACTGGAAATTTTCAAACGTTCTGCCTCTGTGTCGGGTTGTGCACGCTCATAATAATTACATTTTCTAAGGGAACGGAGCAAGCTGCTGTGTATAACGAAATAGAGAGAACGAGCGGCTTCTTCGTGAAATGAATCCAGGGATGGGAAATGAGTTGACTGACAAAGAACAAGAAAAACGGTGATGCTGATGATCATGAAAACTCCTTCAATTTTCATTACCCGCCTTCAGTTTTCCTTGTGTGGGGACCCGTGAGTTGGCAATTTCGTGCTGTGTAATGTGTACGCTATTGAACGTGAATTCAGACAAGGCATGGCATAGGGACCATTCACAGTAGTCAGTATCGGATCACACAGGTCTTGTCTACTCCGTTTGCCTACAAACTGACCAAATCCAATTTATTGCAAAGATGGAGTGGTAAAGAGAAAGGTTTGATAACAATGCTGTATGCTTTCACGCTTGACTGCTGCAACCAGCCAAGCATGCATATTATGCGCTAAGACAGCATAGTAACTAAGCGTCAAGTGTACAAAGACGAACGTGAATGTGGTTTGACGCGATTGCGAACAGAACGTAGTAATCATGGTAATAATATACTATAGTAAACGAAGTAATGTAGGAGCGCTTTGACATGATTAGTAATATTATCTATAATCTATGGTTTGTCATCTTGAAAATGTTTGTATGAAAAATATTTACAATTTTGATCCAACGTTGAAACATTCCCCAATACTTTGAATGGAAGTCGGTTTTACATGTTATATCCTAGAAACCGAAGAATTATTATTTTAAATACTCGTAACTTTGACATTAATGTGCAGACCGACAGACACACAGCTATTCAAAATCAAAACAGATTTGCAAAACAAGTCTAGATAGGCATATTAAAAGGGCAAAAATGGTGTTGAAAGAGGCGCGTACAAGTAACTAAATATATTTCTGCTACAGCACGTTCGACTTCTCAGTTCTCAGTTTTCCGGTTAATTTGCTTGCCAAGCCTTCGGCAAACTACTACTAGGATTGTTGCTGATGATGATGACAGCATAACGAACGACGATACTTCAAACATTGATTGGATTTTCACAGATTCATTTACTTACCAATTTTACACATTTGCGTGATCACTCCTGTCACACAATGTCCAAGTTAATTAATGGCAGGTTTATCATTAGCGGACGAATATCAACATATTTTGCTCCGTAACTGACATTCGTACTGTAATAAACCATACAGAAATACATTATATAAATTTTAGAGACAAACTGTTCCCTTCAAATATTTATCTTAATAGACGCATAAGTGGCACGTTTGTCGCATTACGTTTATTAGCACGAGAATGCGAATAGTGAACCACAAATATTTGATATTATGGCCATTTATTTGAAAATTTCCTTTTATTATCTGCCATTAGTATGCTAGACAGTTACGTACGCACGACAGAAGAGTAAAAAAATAAGAATTTGGATTTCAAAATAAAATTAAAAGTTCAAAGGCGGTTTTCTTTAAACGCATGCAATATGTATTTGTGTTTACCTGATGAAATTCCTTTCAATATTACTATTACCGTTTGGTAGTTACATATCAAACGTACTAGTTGCAAACGCACACGTATCTTCATTTTTACCAGGTTTAAGGGTTGCACCATGTACTCTCCGTACGAATCGAGTCAAACACCGGAGAAATCTTTTTTTTGTACCAAGACAACCTTTTCAAAACGAAAAATCAGAAATAGTTCATTTCCAAACTTAAATGGAATCAGTCAAGTAAACATTTTAAAAATGGAATGCAAACATTACCCGTACTATAGAGAAAAGCATACGACATAAGAGAACATAAGTTGTGCCAATAAGTGTACTTATCACGTCGTATATTCTTAACTCTTAACCGCTCGTCTCCCCTTCCTCTCATTTAATAACTACTTTTCGCTACACTTCTCAAGTACTCCCCATTCTACGAACAAACCATTGTCACAAAAATAATTTGATTATTGACGAGAACAGAAGGAGCAGGGAGCAGAGCAAGCTAGTTGAACAGGAATTGAAAAATGTTGAAAAATGAAAAGAAAAAATGTAACCTTTTCCCCTTTCCTCTCTTTTTTCCTTTCTCTTCATAGATCAATAATTTGATTTCCTTCCTAAAATGAGTTTATTCATCGTCACTATTACTTCTTAAGTAGGCAGAGAGTCATGTTATATACTTCTACAAAAGTTACTTTTCTCTGGTGAAGAAACGACCCTTGTACAATTTTTTTCAAACCTACTTTCATTTACCGTTTCATTTCCGAGAAATAAAAGCCCAAGTGGGAAGGAGCAACGGTTTCGGTTATGCTGCTGTGCTTGTGCTGGTGACGATCTTGAATGTGAAAGTCTCTACCATTCAACCATTTCTCCATTCTCTTCTTATCCACCTAACTTACATACCTCACTTAACTTTTTGACTCGAAGGTTTCACCTTTTTTCTGCTCTTGCCTTTTGTACGGCTGTATTCCATCCAACTAGAAAAGTAAAAATGTCCATGATGATGGGTAGTGATGCTGATGATGATCATGATGGTAGTGGTGGCATTGGTTTGGTTTGGTAAGTAGTACGTGTAAAGAAGAAATCAAGTAGGCGATTCAACTCGTACATACAATGTCAGCATTATGGCACATAGTAGAATGGAGACTTGCTGAAAGGGAAACCGTTTGAACTTTCAAGCTGCTCAATTGAATTTTCAAAAGTTGCGTTCCCAAAGGAGGCGAAAGTTACTACCTATTTTGTGTACAGTATTTGTAGCATGCATAGTAAAGAGCGTGATTGAATACATACATTTTCATACAAAATGTATGGTTTACACTATGGCTGGGGATATCAGTTAGGCCGTGTGTATAGATTTATATAATGATGTGTAGTGATAGATGATCATCATGATGATGATGGTGGGGAGATGCACGCGAAAAAAAGTTACAATCCTTTTCATTGCCTCACTACAATGCTGGCCTTTCCGGCTTCAGACTTCGATTTGAAATTGAAAAGGTGGAGAAAGTCAATCAAAAGCAGAGGAAAAAAGTTTGCTCGTTTTGTGTGTTGCATAAAATTTTGTTCACCTAATTCCATTCGAACATTTCTCGAAAAAGGATTTAAGCTTTTTTCTGACTGGCCAAAGGAAAAACCTTGTATTTCAAGAGGTATATCCTATTATAAACTGGAGCGCACATGATTGCATCATCATTATCATTGACCGACTTTTTTCTTCTTTCTTCACTAGAAAATGAGTATATGAAAGTTACATAAATAAAGTTTGAAGGGCGATTTTCCAGTATTTTCTTCACTTTTCGGAGTTAATTTAAATGACAGCTGGTAATATTACCACGACTGCATCCTTAGAGTCTTTTTTTGCAAATAGCAACCAAGTTGAAAGGCTGTTCCAAATATTCCCACACACACCACTTCCTGTGTACAGTTGGCTAATGTTATATTATATTGTGTGGTAAATGTTATATAAATGCAACCTTTGTGCAGAAAATAGCTATCATTATAATTTTGAACAAATCCATAGCTTGAATATCATATTATTTGTCTACGAACTTTGCTTTGTAAACCGTATAAGAGGTAGAGAGAACAAAATGTTAAATGTTAGCCATCAACTGTCATTAGCATCATGGGAATGATTTATTTATTTATTATTATTTGGACACTCATTCCTTTCTGACAACCAAACTCTGAACCAGGTCAAACACTAGAAAACTGGTAAACTTTTCCGTTCTTGTTCAACAGTCCACATGTACAAATAACATATTATTCATTTACCATTGGCTTTTTCCATCATTCTGTTACATGCTGCTGCAAGGATAGAAAACTGTGCTGCTTTCGTAGTATCCTCTGCTGGTGGTATATAGACTAGAGAAAGTCACATTCCTAGAAAGGTATAAATAAAAGCAAGGCTTATAGATAATGTGGTTGTTATTCGTGCGTCCTTATAATGTCAAATGCCAGTGCCACTAGTAATGAATAAAACACTGGAATTGTTTGCTTCTCGCTGTGAGTTCCAAACCACTTCGGTCAATAAATGCATCTGCTGCTGTTTTTCCCGATTTCTCTCTGCCAACATTCAATGCCACCGCCACTGACAGCAGTTGGGATTTCATTCATCGCGCTGTGTTTTGTATAATACGGCATAAAACTGCTTACGCAACCACGTATGTTGTTATACAGACAAACAGACTTTTTTCGCAAAAAAACGAGGAGAAAGCAGAGACGGAAGAAGAAAAAAGGGGAAATTTATTAGAGCGCTTGCCAAGCTTTCCTCCAAACCACATAAAAAGTACATGAAAGCAGATGGAGGAGAAGAGAGCAAGTTCAAGTACTTTGGGATGTACTTATTGTCTTACGAAATAATCTGTACTGATGATGATGCCACTACTGTCATGAGAGTATTCACAGTATACACAAGTCTCTCTCTTTCTTGGTCTCTCTTTTAACGACACTTGAACAACTTTTGCAGTTTTTCCCTACTCTTCCCTCTCCCACCACTCGGCTCCTGTGTGTAATTTTATTGAACTAACTTGCCTAATGTTGTTAGAGAGCTTGTAGTACCCATTGTCTTGTGCGTTATTTGCCTGCATATTCCTTATAGTCTGTCTGCTAAAAAGTTACATCATTACGGTCATCATGATGAGCATCAGCAAGACTGTTATCAAAGTCTGGGTGTTTTACTGTCACTTGAGTGTAGGAGTAAGTCCCGTGCGTGCATATTATATAGCGCCACCGCTATTTCCTGGGTAATAACTTTCTAGCTACAGAGCAAGTAAGTAAGTACTTTTTCTGTCGTCTATGTTGCCGCTACCATAAAACTGACAACTATCTCACATCAACCATGCTGTTTTGCAGACAGGATGACTTTGGTTTGGGAAAGTGGCACTGCTACAATATTTATAATGACGAACTAAGCCATAAGTGAACCACTCACTGCTCACGGACTGGGAAAGGAAAATAAGAAAAAACTGGTGATTTGAAACTGACTGGCAACTTGAATGGATGATGAGAATGAAATGGGTGCTTGGTAAGTCAGTATGGGGGGTACAAAATATTTCGCTATTTTTAGTAATTTGTGGTGCTTTTGTAAGAAAACAAATAAAAACATGACGTCTAAACGTCAAGCAAGTGAGTGTCTGGTGTCCTTACGCATGCTGTCGTTAGTTTAACAGCTGATAATACGTGTTATCAAAATGCCAGTCGTTAATTAAAAAATGCAGCTACCGTATAATTAGACAATTAAGGAAATTAAAGAAGCAGAAGTGAATGGACTTTTAAGCTATTTCCAGTTCTTATCCAATTATTTCATGTTTGTCCGCCAGCGTACACGTGTGGTGCCTTGAATGTATCAATCCGAATGTCTAGCACAATAAAAAATGTCACCTTCAACACAATATATGCCTTATCAATTAATATCAGTAAAACTGCGCATTACATAAAACTGGATATTTCTTGTTTGGTCGTTAATTAGCAATAACAGTTTTGTAAAATTTGGAAAGTTTTTTCAACTGAAATAAATTACATAGATACTGTTTGATTAACTATTTTCTAAAGCATGAAAGAAGTCTAGATACCAATTTGTATTGTCTATGTACAGAATACAGAATTTTGGTTAATTGTACATTTCCTGAAGATTAGAATGACTTGATTATCATTATCGCATGTATTGAAATGACTTTTGAGTAACAGCGATAGCTTTCTGAACGGTAAATAATTAACACTACTCTTTAGACTTAAAAATACTCTTTTTAATTTTAAAACCCCTTTTGTGACGCACGAAATTGAGGAGTAATTCACGAATGTACACTCAAGTCCATCCTTGCTTCCTCCTTTCTCGGATCACACCCACCCACCATCACCATCATCATAGATCATGTTGCTGTTGATTATCGTCAAATAAACCTGTTTGATGTTAATGAGTTTGCCATGTACAAAGTTTTTCCGGGCACCTAACCACCGCCATGCCACCGCGAAAATGATAAAGCAACAAAGTTGAAAGTATAGTAATGTGTAATGGCTACGGTGACATTTTCCAAATTTATTAATAGAAGTGGATGAATGACCATGCCTCTTTGATGTTGCTTTAATGTTTGTGAGACTCGTTGCTGCTTCCGATGACAATCGCTTACACAAAAGCTGTGCTTGAACATTTTCCAATTTGCTTTCATGGGGCGGTGAAAGTGACATACGGTGCTGGTTGGCTACCCAGCTCACTCTCATCACTACATTTATCTCCATTGTAAAAGTGAAATACACGTACGTGGACATGCATGAAAATAACTTATTTTACATTTAAAACTCGTTTGGTGTTTCCATGTATTGATGTTAGTAAAACTTCAGGCCATTCATTTCAGACAAAAACAGTCTTTTGTTGTCACAATAAAAAATAGCACCCAGGGGCACCCATTCCACTTGTTTATAAAAAACAGTCATTTATGTGGTAAATGTCAGTTTGTTTTCGATTTCTTGTAATAATGGATCATACCTTTTGCTAAGCTAGTGCACATCCTTTCATCAAACATAATTTTGCGGTTATTTTTAACAAGGAATGAAAATAACAACAGAATAAATAAGTATACACATGTACACAATGTAAATGCATTGTGTTTGTGTTCGTGTGATATGATCCAAGAAAAAATTGGAATAACATCATAATCAAATTGATCACTCCGTGTACAACTTAATATGCCACGCTAGCAATAACAGTGTACAAAATACAAAGACAATTCAATAAAGTTTACTTTCATGCGGCACTTTCTCTCTCCGCTTTCACCAACCTTCTTAGCACACTTTTGTACACAGAGACAAAAAACGGCGTGCTATTTTTACCACCATCGTAAAATATAACAGAGACGTGGAACCAGGTAACAGCAACGGCACAATGTGTGTTTGTAGGTATGCGTGTGAAAAAGCTTTCCATATGTATGGCTTTATAATAAGTGCAAATGTAATGTGTGATATGTGCCGTATAAAAACGAAAGGTAACGTACCATGTACACTTTCATTATTACACCACTTGTCACCAATTCATGTATTTCGTGCAACTTGAATGAACATGGGCGCAGCGCAGCAGTGTAGAAAAAATCGAGCAAAAGCTGCCTTAGAAAAAAAGCTAGCGAGAGAGGAAAAATGATTTCCATCACGAAATGAAATCTGTTCGTTCGACATAAAAATTGTGCTCTCAAGCTAACTAAAAATATCACGCTATTCAGTTTTTTTATAATATCGTATGTTTATACTATACCCTTATATAGTTCATTTTGTATCTACTTCACTACCAAGTTGAGTTAAAACTATACATATCTTTTTTATTCCAGAAAGCCAAGGAGAAAGGCAAAGGAACAAATAAAAAGTGCTTTATAATGACTTGAAATGCTTGGATTGCCACTGCGCTGGTGGTGGTTCTGGATACATATTATGCAAAATGACGGTTACAACGTCGACGCTCATGATGATGATGATGACGACGACGATGGGGACGATGGCAGCACATAAAACAATAACAATTCATGTTCCTTTTATAACGCTTCCATTTACATTTAATGGTTCCGTACAAAAATGGCCATGTTTACATTTTTATTGTGTAGTAGTTCTCATCTGACCAGCTACTCTGTCGTTATTATTACTACTACTAATACTAAAATGTCCGTTATTTTTATGCCATTTTTCTTCTGTTAGCGTGATTGGATTGGAGATTAATGAAAAAATTCTACTTGTTATTTTTTCTCTGGTAATACTCACCGTTGTGTAAGACGTAGGTAATATAATGCGGCATGCTCGCATTGAAACTCGGTATTACAATTTGCTTGTTAAGTGGATTTTCTTTGAAAGTAGAAATAACTTCTTGTTCTTCCCTCATCATCATCAGTACCTCTGCTTTATTTCTTTGTCTAGAGAGAAAGTACTGATGTGTAATAACAAGGCGCTACACTTCTTGGAAAAGGATTACGTTAAAATAAGGTGAACTCGAGGTGAAGTAGTAAATGCGCGCACACAATACAGCGGTATATGCGTGTGGTGTGTTATTAGCACAGCTTAACCTTTTTTCACCAGAGAGATTATTCCAGGAACTGGACTCTTTTCATTTTCATGTTGGAACTGTGTTGTTCCTTGAAATAACAATAATCCATTCTCAACAAGCAAATCTCTTTCTAGGCTGCCTGTCTCATATTTCGCTTTCTCCATTGCTCCAGATTTTCGGAGAAATTTTGTCTTGAAACACAAGTAGGGATATAAAATCTGTAGTTGTATTAATAATTTAGTGTAAGAGGCTACAACATTATAACCTTGTGAAGTTATAAGAAAACCGGTGTCAAGACACAGGGTATCATCTTCCACTTAATCATAATCAGCATCAACCTCTTTGTTTGTGTCGTGACAACAGGGTGAAAGATGTACTAGAAGTAAATATGTACGCTCTACTCCCGAGAATACGGAGCTGACAGAGAATAAAAAGAATCGTAAGATGGTCTTCTGAGAATTTTTGGCTTGCATGTTATTTAGAAAAACACCATAATAATGTTACCTGTGAATAAGGCAACAGTACCCAGATGATCTATGACTCATTTCGTAGTATTGGTTTTGGTACGAGATTAATCGTTTGAAATGTATTTTTTCTCGGGAATGAATTTACCAACTTAATGATACTTTATAAAAAAAAGAGTATCCAATAAATGCAAGTGGAAGTATCATTAATGGCATGGTTTCATAGCAACATTTTTCACTGCATGATTAATTAATATTACAAATATTTCACTGGTCACTAGGCGTATATTTTGAGTGACACAGTTTTGGAGGGCTAGCTTCTACCTGTCTGTTTGCGTCTTTCATTTTGGCATTGTATGTATCTTCAGGTATTTTTGAAGCGAGCAAATCTATTGTGTAAAATGCATATTATATTTAGACGCTGATAAAGAATTCAACTCTTCTTGTTGCCATACCCTTTGAGGATATTTGAACATGCGACGGTAAGGCATCAAGAAAAAACCAGCCTTCAACCTCAACATTTTCTCATGCATGTATTCATGAAATGTCTGGGTTTCGTGAAATACTCGTATATACTCAAACTGTTTTGCTTACCTAAAATCTTTGCCTTTTATACTACCTGAGTACCTGCTACGTTTGTGTTCGTGCCTCTTTTATATTTCGTTTGTTGCTGATCTCATTGTTCTCCTTATTTTTGCTTTGGACCACTGTTTACATACATCAAATTTTTGTTATTTCATTCGTGTCTAAATCCATCCACAAGTATGAACATTAGCAACAAGAAAAAAAGGAGAAAAAACCAACACGATCATAATTCCATTATTTAATCTTGCCCTCCCATACATTGCTCATGCATGCATGATTGAGCATATGAAGAAATGGAAAATGATATGCTATTCCAAACAATCTACAAAATTGTTCTGTTTACTGTCGGCAAAGTACAATTTGACTACCGCCACTATTATTTATTATCATGCTTTTTGTTGTAAGCTTAGATTAGCAATTTTGTCACGTACGCTTATAGGAAAACTCTGAGTATAGAGAGTATTGGTATTTACGATTTCGTCTGTGGTATTCAAAGTTATCGATATATTTTCGATATTTTACTGGAGCCAAGAGAATGTTGCTGGTTAGGTAGGGCGCGCACATGTTAAGTGCACGTGACCCCATCAAGATTAAAAATATATCAAACAAAGCCACTATTTATCTCTGTAATATAAAATACAACATGAGTAAGTGGAAGGAGCACACACGTTTGTCATCATGTCGTTGAAGTTGCTGACAGCAGCAATAAACATGACACGACATGATGCAGGAATGCAGAAATGTATACAGGACAATGTTCTCCACATATTTATCTGTACGTGTGCAGGTAAGGAAGTAGACCAAGGCACAATATCCAGACAGTTGGAAAGGAGCGGCGACATACCTTGTAGCAAATGCAGAATAAAAATGCAGACATTTTCTCATGAAAAATGTTAGCTGCTGTTATTTTTGGCGAATAAAATGGAACTGCCTATCAAATGGCAAATATGGTTTTTGTATGGACAACAGCACCAACAACCCTGTCATCCGTGCAATTCTTTATGCCAAGAAACGTCTGAAAAATGAACGGACACAAAGGTTTGTACAGGGTGCCCGATTTCCCCCTGCAGTATTGCCATACTTTCAGCTGAAAATTCGTTGAAGCCCGGGGTTATTCCTTTTCTTAACAATGCCATGTAATCTACACTTTTCAAGAAAAATCATTCACTTGATAACACTAGCAATAGTAGCAGTAAAGCTAGTACTTAGAAACGGTTAAAATAAATAGAATAATCGGCAACTGGAGGATAGAAGAAGAAAGGAACAGCAATTCCGCACGTGTTTTCGCGAATGCTGCTGCCACTTTTGTAAAAAGTTCCATTTTTGGTCTAACAATAAGAGTTCGTAACTATGCTGTCAATTGTGCACTTTCTTTACTGATTATTAAACTCTAACTGTGTCATTCGATGGCGTACAGTTCACCTGAATAATGGGAACAGGATACTTGGATAATAATAAAAAGGAATACTATTGAACGTTTTTTTCTTTTACAGCGCAGCAGAAAATACAGCAAAATAGTAAAATGTTGTAAAAACAGATAAAAAAGAGTAGAAAGTGGAGTGGCGTGACAAGTGAAAGTAAAAAGGGGAAAAGGTTACAAAAAGTGGACACATATAATATGTAGGGAAATGTGAAAAGGTCAACATTGACCTCCCTCACACTACTATTGCTGGAGACAGGGAGCAATAATAATAGTGTGTGTACTAGCTGAACACTGAAGTAACAGCAGCAGTATGGTTCATGCAGTCTTGCAGTAGGGTAATCCGCTGTCGAAAGGAAATAGCTGTGCCATTCATTCACATTCAACATTCATACAATCGTATCGTTATAACAATAATAATCATAATCGTAATATGGGTCCACAATGGTTCAAAAACTACCATCTGCTGTTGCTGCTACTTTGACTACCTCTCAGTTTTTCCTACTTCTTCTTTTTTGCACAAGAAGAAGCACTTCTTTTGCTTGAGTATTCCATTTTTATATTCATCAAAGGGTACGTTAGCACGTAAAAGGAGAAATGTGTGCGCTTTTTATGAGTGCGTACATAATACTCCATCACAGGTGTACTGATGCGGCGAAGCCGGTGTAACAAGGAAGTAAAGTACCTTATGTAATATGATGACGACATCGACATACTTTTATTTTGAGAGAACGCGAAAGGGTTTGTTGGGAATAGGATGTATGATATGTGTGTGTATCAGGAGTACAAAATCTCCGCAGGCATTTCCGTCTTTGCCTTTTCTCCTTTTGTGAAGAAATACTTCCTTGCGTCGCTGCTGCTGAGAATAGAGCAGAAACCCATTCAGGATGATGATGCTGACAATGTTGATTTTTGTAAAGGAATGCGCTAAGCTCACATTTATTAGTTGACTAAGTTTGCACACTGCCATGTGAGCTTACGTCTTTTTTGAGGAATTATTGTGCAACGTTGTGGCCATGAATGAAAGTGAACCGGGGAAAAGGGAGAAAAGAAACGGGAATTGTTATGCAATAGGAACACAAAAGGTAGTCTAATAATAGTAAATAGTATTTGCGAAACCGTATTGATAATAGTCATGCGAGTAGTAGTAGTACTTTTGGATATTGGCGAGACATGGTAATGTGCATACACAGAGGGGAAACCAAGATGAAAAGGCGGAGAGATGAAAAAACTATATTTTATTGTCGTTATTTCCATTAAATTGTTGCTGCTATCGCTATTATTATTCTTTTCTCCACATTGTATTACGTCATTATGATAAAAATGGGTAAGAAAAGTCAGGGTGATGCCAAATGGCTGTGTTGTGTGCTCGTTAAAAGTAATAATAAATGTACTGCAATTTGCAAAAGTGTCACTGATACCCGGTTACTGTGGCGTCTTTATGCATTTTTGCATGTTGTTCCGCGATTGTACTGTATGGAGAAAGTACCTAGTTGTTGCCTAATAAGGCAATATGAAAAAATGGGACAGGGAGGTGGAATGAGAGAATAATGGAGGAATTTGGGGAATGTGCAAAGAAGGAAAGGAGATTGAACAAGGAAGGAAAATGGGAAGAGAATGAAAGCATGGAACACAAGAAAAACGGTTCTACTAAAATGTATTGCTTCAAAATATGCCAAATATAGTCATGTAATATTAGGTAATACCCATAGGCATGTAGTCAGCCATAAATGGAAAAGTATCAGAACTGATGTAATGATAATAATGATGCAAACTTCACAAACACTTTGGCTCCATTTATTTTCTTCTGATTTTTTGCACATAGAAAAATATGTCAGTGGTAGTTAACGTGATATTACATAGCGCCATAGCGCAGTGACTACTGTTGCAAATTTTTGTTTCTTTTTCACTTGTCTTTTCATTTTTCTCTCTCTTTCTTCTTAGGTAAAGGAATGTAGGTAGGTGGTGGCAGCCGAGCCGAAAAAAGCAGGCCAAGTTGGACCAGAGGTTATGTGTCACTTTTCTCTCTTTTTACTTTCCTTTCTTATTTTTACTACTGTAACTGCTGCTGCCATTATTACATGCCGTAATATGAATATTTACATTGTGTGCGCTCGGACTGGTGCTTTTACCAACCTTCTTTTCTTCCACTTTGCTACATATATGCATGCCTGTGTGTCACGGAGCTTGCCATATACTTCTTCCTGCAGCCAAGATAAAATTTCTTTCTTTCTCTTTTTTCTCATCTACTTGTATACACAGGGTTTTGGGCTGTTTCGCTTATAAAACGCACAAATTCCATTTTCGTAGATGACGACAACGAAAACGACGACCAAATCTCAAGGATGGAGCAATGAGCAACATAACAATAAGTATGTAAAATGAACGTAGACATATGCATGCCTGCCTGCATAAATGCTTAAGGTTTAAAATTATTTTATGTTTTTTATATAAAATTGCCTTATCGCAGTTTCCAGAGTGGTGCTTAACGTTATTTGTACAGGGAGAAAACGACAGCGCAATAATTGTGAAAGTAATATTAGTAGTGCAGCAGCATTGCATAATATTATAGGTAGTAGCAAACCATTTTTACGTCTTGACTTGCAGGAGAAAAGCTGCAGTTGTTCCGGTAATAACATTAGTTTCTCTGCTTGAAGCATTGCATACAAAGATATTATAAGCCGCTTCTCTGAGGAGGTTGATAAGCAACAGTGCATTGTTAAATTCTGTAAGGCGAAAACGATGATGTTTGTGTAGTGGTAGTGTCGACTTTTTGTGTTGAAAATGGCGACAGTAATGGTAATGCAACCTGCAAAAATGTTGCAATTTCTCGTTCACTCTATCCAGCGCTGTGTAGTAAAATGTGGCATTACTTTTTTGGGAGCAATAATGTTTATGCAAACAGCACGTAGGCACGTTTTTAGGAGCCTTGGCAAAAAAACCTAAAATCGATTGTGATATGTGAAAAACGCAAATAATATTTAATATGCACCGCTGCTGCGTTTATGCTGTTTCTGCTATTCTTTTGTTTGAGTCTGATTAATCAAACTTTTTTCTTTGCATGAAATATGTTGTTGTTTAGAGCATATTAGCGATAGCAATAAGGAAGCCAGGCTGTTGTAAAACTTTTTTGCTCGTTTTATTGCGTGTGCATGTAAAAATTGTTATAGAGAAAAAATAAAACTGAACAACACGTTGGTACAAATTTTAAGCTTTTGATTTACTTCACAACATATACACCGCAGGATTGTGGCTTATTTTAAGAAAATTGTAAAAGTTTAGTTTTACTTAAGAGCTCATAAACAAATATACATTGTAACAGAATTAAAACTACGACAAAAAAGTTAGAAGGGAATTACTTTAAGAAACGAAAAGTGACAACTTGAAAGGCTGGCCTGTAATAATATTAAATCACTTTTTGCAATATTTGTTTACATGATTTACGTGCAAATTGAGAACCTATAAATTCTATTGTAACCTGTAAGCTCTAGAAATTTCGTCGGTATGCAACATGTTTTGGTTTAAAACCATTTAACTTTCCTATCACACTAACAGCAATAATTTGCTTTATCACCATTTTTATGAGTGGACATCCAACTTGTATTGTGCAGAACCATTCACAATGCAACATGCTTGAGTTTTGTTAAATATTAAGATAACGAAATTAAATAACTTGCTTTAATAAAAACGTATATAAAACCAATGTAGAAATTACGCGGACCGTATAGAAGAACTATATGATTTGTACATCAAGTTTAGGGCATGTGAAGCCTGGAAAATACCTCCTCAGGGTCCCTAGTAAGGACAATGAGCCAACAAAACCAAACTTTTGCATGATCGTTTTTGTAGCAGAACGAGATTCTCATACTTTTATATTCAACTTTGAACACCCCTGCTGCCAATGAAATAGTGAGGCTAATATGCAAAATAGTAAAACAGTCATTCCTTGGGAATGGAGAAAATCTGCACAGGAGATCGAAAGCAGCGGAAGGAAAATTCTGCTTTTCTATATGGTAGCATTGGGTAAAGGAAGTCAGCGTGTGCAAGACTTAAACAAGGACAATGATGATGATGATGATGATGATGATGGTTATGCCAATGCAGCAGTTCAGACGACAGAGGAACAGAAATGGAAAGCACAGTGAAATCTCCTTTAGCACACTCCAACTCCAGAAGCAACGTTTTCTTTTCAATCCTTCGTAATATTCTGCCTATTCCATTCGGCGAAATTGCGAGAAAGATGTAAATGGGTGGTGGTGGTGGTGGCGTAACAAGAATGAAGAAAATATATAATAGGAAAACTGTGCTCTTGGCTCTTGCTAGCAAACTGCTGCGTAGTAATGTGTTTTCTTGTGTGGAACAAAAAACTATATAGTAAGTAGTAGCAGTGTACATGTACATATCAGTGCTACATCGAATACATTCTGAAGATATTAATTTGCACATAATATCCTAGTCAATTGCACACTTTCTCCCACTTCGGCAAACTATACTTATTGCGTAAAGGGGAAAGCAATCTGCAATTGAATACATTGCCTATAATTCTTGTCTTCGCTTTCTCCAGTTTCTACGTCGTTCTGGCTTTTGTTTGCAAAGCATGGCGTAATTAAAGGTTTTACAAAACATGCTAGAAGAGTGCCTCTGTCAGCATGCCTACGGCTCTGTGAAGAACATTCAGGAGGGTCAGAGACTCACTTTCTAAAAACGTGGTAGGGGATTCAGTTTTCCAGCGAGCATTTAAAAATGCTGAATGCTGTTTCTCTGACGTAACAAAATGATTCTCTGTATTTCGAAAAAGCAAAATGTTCGTAGTTATAAATAAATATATTGTAGACGAATCGTACAGAAACGATTTCTCTTAGAAATCAACATAACAACAGCAAGCAAAACTAAAAAGATAAACTAAAAACGAGGCTACAAATATATTCAATTACTTGCAGCTCAATTTTGTACTTGATGATAGCAACGTTTTATAGTTGCTTCAGAGTCTTTAGTAGAAAGAGCTAGAAAATTTCTTGGAATGTTTTAATCCAAATCCGAAAGCGAAAAGAAAGTAATGACTTTTGATCAGAGCAAAATAAACAAGGCATGTTTCTCTCTCTTTCGGCATTGTAGCTATTTTCAGAGCAAATAAATGAACAGTTTTATTTAAGGATGGTCTAAATATGCATCTGTTGAAATAATGATGGTGTGATGCCGTTGCACTACTTCTCTAGATTCTTTCCCTGAAACCAAGACTAGTAGAGTAAGGGGGTAGTACGATGAGGAAAAACAAAAGAAAACGAGAAGACAAGCACAATATTATAGGAAAAAAGTAATAAAAATAAACTTGGCCTTCTCCTATTATTCCCATCTGCCTTGAAAAACAAAGGAGAAGAGAAGATATGCATAAACAGACACTAAAAATTACGTACCACGTACATGCTTAAATAGAAATAATAGTATTATCGCATTCGGTCTTTCCTAGCTGATATTTAGTTATAAATACGTACATTGCTTACTTACTATTATAGATGGTAATAATATGAGAATCTAGAAAGTCTGTAAAAGCAAGTCAGTGTGCTGCTCACTGCTGCTGTCTCTATTATTCCGATTGTCTATTTGCTCCACTTTTCCAGCCTGTTTCTCTACTGTCTCATCTCATTCTTTTCATTTGCAATATACGCAGTTTTGCTCCATCATTCTCATTCTTCTCAGTTTCAATAAGTGGTTATGGCCCTAGTGTTACTTTTTCATCTTTTCTTTCAGTAAATTCAAAGAAAAAACTACAGACGGTCGTCAACAACAGCAATGGCAGAAAACAAAATAAAAACCAGTAGACTACAAATATATAAATATAACGTTTTCTAGGAAAAAACTTGAAAAAAAAACGGAGAAATGAAATGATGAACCTAACAAAAAATAATAACGTGAACGCGTAATAATGGCACGTTAGGTAGTAGCCATGAGAGGTATTGGTGGTGGTTGTGGTGTGTGTATTTCGGAGATGACAATGCTAGTTTACGTGTAAATTACAAATAAAAAAGAATACAGCATCGAATATTTGGTTTTTGCAGAAAAGCACACTACATAATATCAAAGCAAAACAAATTTTCCCTTGCAATAAAACAAAGTCGAGAAGAGAATAAAAGTACAAAGTTGTTTTATCTTGGTGCAGACATACAACTTCTAACAAGAGACTGCAGACGACAAGCGATCTATTTCGCAGAATACATCTCCTTTGCTGTCCCTTCAAATATCATTTTCTCCTTGACTGAACAAAACAAGTGGTAGGAGCAGAAGCTCATCAGCACACATGCTGCATCGTTGGAAGGAAACACATCTACAAGTGACTATGAAATAAAATGTCAATGCAACAGCAAAAAATATTTTTCTCGATTTTAAAGGGTAGACCCAAGAAGACCAACTATTTAAGTTGGTTTCTGTGATGATAGATATCTAAAAACTTGTTTTATTTTGTTAAAACTTTTTTTTCTTTCGAAATTGCAACCGTTAAAACTTTTCCTGCAATCTGAGCACCATTTTGGCTTTGTTATTTACACACGCAGATGATGAAGGAAAGATCAAGGAAATTGTATTGTGTAGCAAGAAACTCGCATGTCGTGTTGCAGCAAAACCATAAATGTTTACTGTAAGGTATGATGGCCACCAAGTGCACCATAGTAGAAAGCCTGCTCATTATTGTCATGTTCCTATCATCAAGTTGATGAGCCAACATAGTTTATTATATCTTTTTCTTTTGCTTCTACCTTTCTCTTCTTCATACCTGTAAAAATGTTTGCGTTGTGTTGTGCCTATTTTTATCACTTTGTCCGTTCAAAGAAAAAAATACAGACAAAAAAGAAGAAAAATAAGAAAAAGAGCAAATTGGAGAACGATGTTTTGTATCATGACAATTGGTAAGAAGAAAATGAAAGAAAACTCTTCCGCGTTCAATTCTATACACTTTTCTATTTTTGGTGTGCTGTTAACGTTAGGCTAAAGTAAGTCTAGTGTAAATACACTTTCTTCAGATACCTGGAAAACAGGTGCCCGTCTAGCCAACTTTGGAAAATAGTGTCGTAAACTAAAAATATAGCAGAAAGTAGGCAAAAAATAAAGGATATAAGAAATCGAGAACATAAACTACGCACCATGTTTTTGCTAAACTTTTCTCAAGTATGGATTCGGAATCCCAGCCTAAGTGAGACAAAGTTAAGTTGGCATGATAGTTTTAGAACTTCTTGGAAGGACACGACGGTTTCTTCTGGATGGAAAAATTGGTAGATCCAAGGAATAAAAAATGATTGAAAATTTTTCTGGCGCTCAGAACACAGTGGTATTGGAAAGTTAGGGTAAAGAAGAATACAAAATCGAGTTTATAAGCATTAACCTGCTGGTATACCTGTATTTTGCCTTCAAAGAAGTGTAGTCAGCAAGTGAATGATAACTCAACATTATATGAAGATTTTGAATGCACGAAAATTATTTTCACGTTTAGAATTTCCAAGGTTTGCCCGCAAAAATGATTGCTGTTTTGTGAGAGCTGCTACTTTTAAGGCATGGATTTAACTTGCTCAATGCCACTACACTCAACTGAATTACAATCCAAAAGGGAAAGGAACTATGGTGCTTCCTACTTTTTCGCATGGGCTCGAATTTTTGGGCGAGAAAAACTTCAACCTCTTTTACTTTACCTCGTTTTATGCGCCTACTCTTATTTCATAGCCAAGTTGATAGTTTCTCGAGGAGGGAAAACCGAATGACGTAAATTTGGAATGCATCATCATCACATTACCAAAGATCACGAACAAAAAAGTATGACTTTACAAAAACAACACGTCCACTGTGTGGTAAGGATTTTAAACCAAGTGTTGTAAATAGGCAAGACTTTTTACCAGTGAGAATACTGTGAAAAGATTCCTTGATTCCAGGGGTAAAATTTTGGGAAAGCAAAAAAATGTCGACCACATGACACGACAATTTATGCACGCGTTTTTCTCCATTGGAGCAAAAATACTTTTTTCTCCAAACAATTTTTGCTGCTTGGAAATAAAACGACTTGTTTGGTTGGCTCAGTTTGGCAAGACCCTTTGCTTGTTATCCTTCCCTGCTCTTCATTCATTTATCCTCACAAACAAACTCTTTTTTTCGTTTCACTGCGTAATCGCAGTTTTGACCTGGATGAATGTAAATACTCCATTTTTCTCGCTCTCCCTCTCTCACACAACTGCTAGGGCAAACAGAAGTCAGCTATATTCAATGCTTACTTTCTTTCTAGAGTTTATATAGTTTTCAAGTTTACTTACTTTCTACTTTTTTCTTAGTTCGACAATTCCTTAACAAGAGCAGAGATGAAAAAGAAGAAAAAAGTTTTTCCCTTTGTTATCCGAGATGATCATCCGTACCGAATCTCTGATACGTAAAAATGCAAAAAGGGATAAACTCTCTTCTTTCTTGGAGCTCCGGGCTCCCTCTCCCTTCCCATTCATATGCATTTGTATACAGAATAGAAATTAGAATGACAGACGTGTAGCAAAAAAAGGTGAAGGTGTAATAGAGGTTGTTACATCTGCTCACTACTTTTCATTCTTCTACCACCACCACCATCTCCAATTGATGAATCTTTCTCCTATTTCTATGGCCTGTAACATGAGAGTAAATAGGTTCACGCTCGTTTTAGTCTACCGCTACCCTCTTATTCTCTTCTCGATCCAAAACCAAGTTATTCCTCTTTCCAAAATCTGACACCAAAAAACTTCTTTTTCCTTTACTTAAGATGAACCACTATGAATGGTGTTGCTGCTGCCGCTACTATTCCTACCACTTCTTTTACCATAGCCATTCATTTTAACAAAGAAAAAGTATTCCTTCCATGTGCAAATTCCGGAGTTGTCTAAAGAATGCAAAACAGTTCTCTGGCAAAACTCTGCCGAGATTTTCTACCTTTTCTTTGGTAATGCTTTCATCGTCAGTATCATCAGTAGAGGGAAGAAAAGGGAAAAAGAGGAAAACAGTCAGAAAAAAGGGGCGAGAGTTTACAGTGTTTTTTTCTTAACTCCTTTTAACTCATTCTCAGAAGAACCACTTTACACCACCCGAGCTAAAATATAGATACGTTTCTAATATGTGGAAACATATCCTCCTCGCAGTAAATACTTTCTCTGAAATGCTATTGTGGGTAACCATTTTCTCTTTAACTTTTCGTGCACTCATGTTATACATTTTTCCGTCTCACTTTGCTTTTATTCTTTTCGCGTCTTTCTGCGAAATGATAACGTTTGTTAGTGGTGTTGGCGGTAGCAGAATGTAAAAAGCAAGTAAGTAGAAAATGGCAATGACGTTGGCTGAGTTGGTGGTATATCGTGGCGTAGTGGTGCTTTGCTTCTATGGTTGCTTGCCTTGATTGGGAAATGCGGTGGATGAAGTTGACGTAATTTATTGCTACTTCTTCTTCTCTTTGTACGAAAAAAATAAAACTAGGTCCTTTGTGCTGTGCAGGTCTTACTATTACTATAAACTCCACTTTTACTACAACCCTGTGCTCCCTTCAATACTCCCTGTTACAAAAGCCAACAGCACTGCCACTACTAATAGTAGTTCTGTGTTTCTACTGCCTCTTCAACTTCCCGGTTACTACCTAGTCGTCAAACAAGTAAAAAGAAACCTGCTTGCTTATACCATTCTTTGTGGTTATATGCAATTCAAAGGGCATGTGTACATTCTTGTATTATGCTATTATAGCGTATCACTATCACAAACTGGCATTGTGTACATGCTTATTTCTCTTTGAGCTCTGGGCTTCCCTTTTATTTATTTATGGATAGACTTTAGCAAACAAAATATTACATTTTATGTGCACTAAGTAAAAGTAGGATTTTAGTGGAGAATGTCGCTTTTGTCATTGAAAATACTATACTACCCCGTTGTAATGGATACAAGCACTACGCAAATCTACATAGTCTCTGATTCTCATCCCGCTACCATATCTATCCGTACCAAACCCCAAAGTCAAGCTTTTTTGCTTTATTTCCATCAAGATCATTACTAGGATGACGAAATGGAAAAACTTATTATATTGGTCTAGTATTTCATGATGCCAACAGCAGAGGAGCATTAGCGAGAGCATTAACAGAGGCCGGCAGTTTTATGACGATGATAAGAAGACGACCCTGTTTGCTCACTTTCTGCCTCGTCCTCACATCATCATCGTCGTCATCAGCCCAATAACAAAGTGCACATGCAAAAGTTGAATCTTGAAGGGGAATGCTTGCTAAGTATACCGAGAGGCCTGATTTTTTCTTTTAGAAACGTTGCTGGTTACAGAAAGAGGAAGAGCGAGAGTGTGCGTGGAAAGGCAGAAGAAAAAGGAAATGCATACATAATAATACATTTTTGCAATAAAGACCGTTCCTTCGCTCCACTATTTATTTTCCTCACTAGAACTTCCTTTAAAGAAAAGTGCTTCTTTGTAGTAGTACTACGTAACACGTCAAAGTTAACTATTGCCAGCACCACCACTGCTGCTTCTTGTGCCATTACTTACACGCTCTTTAAACTTTCCCCGCTTGTCTTTTCTTCCTTCTCCTTGTTAGCTCATTGTTTTATGGATCCTCGGAGCTTGAAATGATGCGAATGAAGTTGGCGTTGCTGGCAGGGAAACTAAAAAGGGTAATATGTTTTGTGGGTTACCTATATTTTCTATCTGCTCAAACATGGTTTTACCATTCACCCAGTACTCAATGGTACATACCATATACTAGCAAAAAGCGGTCTCTCGTAAACGAATGCAGGCTGCATGCAAGTTGAAACATGCAACCCTAAATGTATGCAGTTTATTATATTGTTTTTATACTATATTTTTTCGTTTGACTCCAATCTTACGCATGCATGTATATTTACAACTACCATCATTTTTCTGCTTTCCTTCCTCCTTGCATGGCCCAGTCATGTAGTAAATTGTGCAAGAATGCATGTACAAACGCGATTGTGGAACTCGACAGATAACCTACAAAAAACGCTTGCACTCTTTATGCCCACGTATATGCGCGATTTTCCGCAGAGAGAATAGAGTAAAAATGACTCCCAAAGTAAGCTTGAAGAGTATAACGACGAGTGCTACAACTATTTACTTCTCCAGTGCACGTCCACGCTGCCGTATAACTAAAGTAGGCTAACCATTTTTTCTTCCAGGCTTTCTTCTTATTCTTCTTCTAGTGTGGATAGTAATAACAATAAGGATGGTCGCTTTTTCCATTCGATATTGAGCTCTTTCAAGAAAAATATTGTATAAAAAAGCAGGGAGAGAGCAATAGGAGCAGCAGTATTTGCCCCCACCGACACCATCATTGCAAAGAAAGAGAAAAGGAGAGAGTGAAAGAGAGGGAAACGACAGCTGGTCAAGATGCATCTGACTGGCTGGATTGATATTATTGCTTTACAAGAGTGTGGCAGAAGCAGCAGAAAAATAGGATAAAGTTGTATGTAGCTAGATCCTTTATACATTTACTCTCACATACACAAAAGGCAAAAAAATGTTGAGTGAGTGGTCGTGGCGGTGGGTCATATTATTACTTGACAAGGAAAGAAAGTAGCCTACACTGATTCCCAAGAAAAAATCTTCCTAAGCCAGGACTACTCTTTGGCATTAGAAAAAAGAAATGGACAGCAAGTTGGCAACGGATAGCGGTGAATATGTACATTTCCAAGTAGAAACATTGGCTTGCCATTTTCTTTCCAACAAGAAGAAACTCTGAAAAAGTGAGTAAGAAAGTGAAAAGATCGATTGGTAACACGAAAAAAGGAAATGGCCTACTCACTTTGACTCGTTGTAGAGGTAGTTATGGTGGTGCTGAAGGTGGCACAGTAACCACCACTGCTGCTGCCACTGCCGTATAATAGTTTTTTCTGCTTTCAAAGCAAGTCTTGTGTAGTAGGGGTATTAGATAGTACCCCAAGAGTGTAGTAAACTTGCTTGAGTGTACGTACAAGGAACACGAAAATGGTTCCATTCATGGTGATTCTAGTGGCCAGTCAAGGTATGTGGGAAAGGAGAGGGAGAAAATGAGAAAAAATAAAAAGAAGAGGAAAATGGGTGTTGGCAAAATTGTCTTCTGTCTGATGGACAACGAGAAGGAGTGTTGTACAACACCGGCTGAGCATGCAATCATGTAGACGTAGTCGCATTGTTGTTCTACTAACAAGTTGCGCCGTTACACTACTTTTCTCTCTCTGTATCCCACCATTCGTCTTTTGGAATAGGCTGATAGTAGGACATTCAATAATGGATATTATTTATGTATGTCCATCTGCGCGCACATTTGAAGCTGACCAGAAAGATAATAGGGAGCAATTGCTGGAGGGAAGGAACGCTGCTCTCGCTCTCCACGTCTCTCTTCCTGGTTGTCCCTTTTTCTTGGGAAGTATGGAGGGGCGCGTGGTACAACGCACTGCTGAAACAAGAAACTTGTTGTTGCAATCACAAATATGTATCACAATCGATGTGATTGCTTGTGTGGTGAACCAGGTGCATAGGTGAATGTTGGTAGACAAGAAATAAAATGAAAAAGGAGTTTGTAGGGCTTCTATCATTTCCTGCTGAGAAGGAAAGAAGAAAAAAAGAAAATATGGTAGGAAATTGCATGAAACTGCTGAAATGGTTCGTGGTTGTAGACCTAGGAAGAAAATTGGATTTCAGATTGTTGATTAAGATGGACAAGTGCACAAGTCTCGCCCTCAAATAAAATGGATGAAGACGAATATTATGACAATGATTCAAAGCTATTCTCATTGTCAGTAAACTATGCTAGATACATGTAACATGCTGGAGTAACAGCAAAACGACATGTCATATATTAAATTTATACAGGAAGCCTGAATAATTACACGAAATAATGCCATACAACTCTCCCGGCTATTTATCGGGCAAAAATATTCACATGAATTATTAATGCGAAACGTTACCATTTAAATTATCCCGTACGCACATTCTTATAGTGGGTATAGCTAACAGTTCTACTGGATTGCACAGGAACTTGGCAAAAGTACAACTATGGTGATAAATATTAGTAGAAATTGAAATGGGGACATTGGCCGCTGCTGCTGTCGGAAGCCTGTAAACAGACGAGGTGTTTGTACTTGCAATGAAATAAATAATAGCTAATAACGTAACGGACAAACAGGGAAAACGAAACCCAGTGCGAGGCTACAGAAGTAAATGATTGAGGAATTTTGCGCACAGTTTTCTTTCCACTGTTGCTTTACACCATCATAAGACATGAAATAGAATTTTAGAACAACGCAACGCCTTCTGAAGAACAATGCACCCATCAGCAACGAACGGGTTTATACTTGTAAATAAATAAAGACACTTTAAATTTTATTAGTTTTGAGCAAATTTTCAGTTTTCTTGGTCTAGGTATGCATTAAACTCGAGAAATTTCTGACACGAGGAGCCTAAATAACAAGGCGCCAATTATCATGCTTATTAGTTCGAACCTGCAAAGTTTTTCTTACAGGCAAGTAGTATCCATTATTATATCCGCCTTCTTTCTATATGTATTTATTTGCACTGAAGAAAGTGTCTCGGTGGCTTTCTTGGCTTTTCTACTTTCAAAACAGTCATTATAGTTTTCCTCTTGTTTTGCAACAAAGCGCCAGTGTGTTTACCTAACAGAACTCTTGAAATTTTCAGCTGTTATTACACACCAACCGTTATTTATCAGATTTTCCTTTAAAAATATATTATCTAAGAAAACACCTACTTAGCAAAGGGGGTATTTTCTTGCCACCACTTGCAAAGTAGTGGAAGTGCCAGGTAGGAATGCATTATTAAGTCGTTGACACCAAATCCATGTTGAAATTATGGAAACGCTCAGGGTCTTTTACTACATTATTTTGCTGGAAATGGACATTTCATTTGGACAAATACTTCAGCAGTCTTACATGCTATACCAGCCAATATGCACATTTCCACCCTGCATAATCATAGTTATCATCAGTCCCGCATTTTGGCATCCACGCTGACATTTTTGGGTGTGTTGTTGTTTGCAGCTTTTTCTTTGCTGTTCCTTCTACATGTTTTTGTGTAATCGAAATGTCCTTTCTCATTCTACCTCTCTGACACCTGTAGTGTGTGGAGTGAGAGGAGCGCCGCGTTTTCTTTACATAAACTCATTTCCAGAGAAAATGCCAATGTCATAATAGCGATGATTAATAATATTCATGCTTTTAAATGCGTCAAAGTAAAAATATGTAATAAGAGATATGAAAAAGGGCTTTAAACCAATCCAAACCGTTCATTTTGAAAACAACACCAAGTAGTTCACTTTTTATTAAATCCGTTTTTAGAGAAACATATAATATATATTTATATATATATTTATTTATCAATAATATAATATGAATATGTGTTTATTTAATATATGTACACATAATATACATAATAATAATAATAATATATTATTTACTCTTACTTACATGACAATAATTTTTGATGTTTTTGCCATAGAATAGTATTATACGTGTATAATATGCAATCAATCAAGTAATTTTCACTGGATTATACAATGTTACGTTTTATACATCTTTACATTTGATAATACGGTAATATTACATATTTTTAACATACATTGTCGTAGCTTTCGCACTACACATTTTGGTTGGTTAACATATTATTATTATGCAGAGATAATTTACTCGAAACACTTTTCTAACTGTTAGAACATGCGTTTTGTGAATTTCTCACACAGTTTCCTAATCTTTTTTCTAAAAAATGACTAAATATCCTGTCTCTGGATCAATTTCACAATAGTATTTACAAGTTTTCGATTTTAGTTATAGACACGCTTTTAAACTTTCGACATGTAGTGTAGCCTAGAAGAAATACAAAGAAAATGACCCATTATTAAGTGCCCGCTCAGGTTACCCGGTATAATATATGCTATACCCCTTCACAGTTTATATCTGTATATCAGTACTAACTATACAGCCTCTCCTGTCCTGGCAACGAAATTCATTATAAATAATCAATTTCCCTAGATCGAATACACTGAGAAATAGATGGTGGTAATGTACAAGGTAATGCGGAAAGCGGAAACAGTTAAATACAGTAATTGGTATACTATTTTGTGTAAATTATTATGCTTTTTATGTACTGAGTATACTTCTGTTCTATAAACGTACTTGGATTGATCTTCCTTCATTTTTTGATTATCCTTTATGCTTTTCTATTTTTACCTAAATTGCATACCTTCCGTAGAACATAATAATAATACATCTCTGCAGATGATGACGGACTGATTTCTTGTCTACATTCACTACATTACTTACCGCTAATATATTATGTAAATCAAAATGTTTCCTAGATTATGACACACTTTTGTGTACCTAATAGCAACCAAAAAACTTTTCGGATTTGTAATTTTGTAAAATCCATCTATACAGATAATCATAAGTTAGTGCTAAAGATTGTGATTGCGTTTTTACAATTTGTTCGTTTGTAAACCAAACTAATTTCCGTTTGATCAAGATCAATAAAGTAATAAACTGTCATACGTGGTGGTCACAAGAAAAATAAATACCTGAAGTTATGGACTGCAAATACAATGAAATAATACATGCATGGTTGGCTACGGAATTCAGCTATAAACATAAGTTAATAGTTAATGGCTTTATCATAAAAATGAAAAGGAAATGGGAAGACCCTTCCTTTGAAATGAACGTATAGTGTTTTTGTTTTATTCATAGTACGTCTATAACCTTATTATTATTACTAATATTTATGTCATCCTAAAAATTCGACCACTAGCAAAAAAGGAACACACAAAATCAATTATATATTGGTGACCTGCCTGTCTTCACTACTGTCGACCTCATGTGTACGATTAAGTACACAAATACAATATTTATAATCCATCACTAGAAAACTATGACAATCTATTTGTTGATTTATAATATGTCATCGCCATGTTACTTTATACCCAAACTGTGAGTATGACGATTAGCTCTAATCTAAAAAACCGTGTGAAACCAAGCAAGTATACCAATTTTCGTAGCTCTCAGCTTCGTCCCCGTATTATCAATATTACCATTCGATTCTTGGCTTATTATTTTACGTTTTAATAACTTTTTTACCAGTCCTTATAAAGTGATTTATATGTACAATGTACACGTGCATTACTGTAAAATATTACACATAATGAAGATGACCGGGCTAACCTCGTTCATTACAGTTAGTAGCACTGTGTATTTGTGTAGTCTAGGGAATTTAATTTTGTAGAATTAGAGCTATGCAATATCCTGTTTTACGATTACAATTGTAGAAATTTTATACATTATTCTGTGTACACCAGAATATTATCGAAACATCGATTTGGAGGTACATGCGTCATGTTTTTACGTACATACTTTTTGAACATTATATACCGTAGACGTGCCTGCTGCCCTTTTGTTGTTGTTGTTGCTGCTGCTGCTATCGAAAATCAAAATACATGGACAACAACATCTCTTTCGCTTTATTGACCACTATTCCAGGCAGCCAGTAAACAATATTCTCTGTCAGCACTAAAATACTCTTTTGTGTTCAAATTAAAGAATTTTTCAGACGTTAGCTTTGTATTATGCTACTGCTTTCACCTTCCTATCATTATCATCATTCTCATTTATGTCTATTTTTAGAATTAACTCTAAACAGCATGCACACAAATTTTCCGATAATGTTGCGGTAGTTAAATAATTACGTTAGTTTTTCTTTACATGTAAACAGTTTAATATCTGGGTTCGATTTGTATGTACAAAGTGGATTTATCTACGCATATATTGTGTATTTTGCATATAAACGTTTCGAAATAGTTTTTTGTTCTTTTATCGTATAACGTATTTTGTTTTCGTGCTTGACTCGCCACTGTTGTTATGTTGTTAGTTTTGTAAATGTTTTTCAGGGTTTCTGTTTTTTCTTGCAATTCAAACTAACTCCTGGATAAGTAGTAGCTATATATAGCCAATATAATTTTATATGGTAATTTGTAGGTGGGGAAGGTTAAGTAATTAGATACATCTTTTAGAATATAATGTGTACTCCCTCGTATATGCAATAAATTAGCCTGTGTACTAGTAACAAATAATATGATTCTTTAGAAAAAAGGTTGTTTCACTTTTTTGTTCTTGCCTGGTACGGCTTCCCGTGTAGCCCACGCAAAACCGGCTACACATCAGTACCACAATAGCCTTCCTGGTATCCTTCATCTGGAGAGTCCCGAGAACTTGGCGCAGTAATTCTAGCACCAACTTTATTCTTGTTCCAGACTCCAGACATAACGGCCGCCGACGCCGTAGTTGCACTTCCGTTCATTGCATTCAGTCCCGGCGTTACGTTCACGTTGTAGTAGCTGGAGTCGCTGTACACACTGTTCTCGTGAATGATGGGCAGCCCGTAGTCTGGAGGATATTCGGTGTTGTAGCCCATGTTACGGTAACTCTGTTGTTCCCAGTTTAGCTCACTGTTACTGCTTTGATCCTCCACTGCGGTTTCCTGCACACAAAAAGGAAAAAGGATGTATTAAATAAATGGCTCTTTCCAGGAAAGTGAAAAATATATCTACCAAAATATAAATCTATATAAATGAGCACATGATCCAATCATCAACAAACAATAATGTGGAAGAGAATGAGTGAGGACCACAAAAATGGAACAAGGAAAGCTGCTCTTTTTCCTTGTGCCATGTTATTGCAACTGACGTGTGCTACTCGTTACAGCATAGAGGATGATCATTGAAACTGGGTCAAACCAGCCCATTAAATTACAAACTCACATATAGCCCATCATCTTGAAAAAACGCGGACCGAAAAACAGTACCTTCTGCCTTTCCTAACCAACAACATCATTCCCATACGACCGTTTGTTATTGCTATTTGCTTGATATGATCCTTTTTTGCTGGACTGGTGAGCACGAGATAGTGGTCATTGGTCAGTCTGTACATTATTATTATACATGCATACTGAAAAACATGAGGTATAATATTTCTCTTTAAAGACTGCCGTTTTCTCTCACCCTCCATCTCTTTTATCTGTTATGTGTAGTACATTATTATCCTTCCTTTCCTTCCATGTCCGATGATGACGCTAAAGGATAAGCTATCTTGCAGATTTCCCAAATAAATCTTAATTTGTACTCTATTGAGAAGCCCATAAAAAGTTTCATTCCCCCATTCCCTCCGACCATGTAAAACGATAAAAGTAAAAAAATGCCAAGAGTGCAAGAGTGGAAGGAGGAGAATGGAAAAAAGGGCACGCGGAATGTACAAAGAGCTCAACGATGACGTTCTCTATGAGTAAACCACGGAATGGTAGAGTAGAAGAAGCAAGATGGAAAAAAACACTCAGAGAGCAATTTTTTTTCTTCCTTTTCTCAGGAAGAAGTCGGAGTAGTGGAGAGAGAAGCAGCGCCAACCAGGCATATAAAACTCGATAATCTTCCTATAAATTTACTTTATTTATCCCCATCCATCACCATCATCGTTGACCGCTTCCCTGGGAGTGCACCCGAATAAATACACCAGGCAAGCGTGTGGCAAGAGCGGAGAAAGCAAAAGACTTTCTCCCTTTTTTCTCTCGTTCAATTTTTTTATTTTCCTAGTAAAATGCGTACTATCTAGCATTCCGCATTTCTGCACTGGCTCTTGTTTCTCAGACTGGATATGTGTGTGTTCATGACATGACTTTCGCTTTTTGCCGGATGGACGTTGAACGTTCCTGGAATACATATTATTACACGAGAGCACACATCATTCTAAAAAATATTTATAGATTGGAAGTTGAAGCAAGAAATGAAACGGATGTCTGAAGCATATGTATGCATCCTTTTGCACTTACACTGCCAGACAGCAGCACACATACATATAAATAGAGGCAGACACGTGATTGCTGTGTGCGTATATCATGATGATCATCATCAACAACAACAAGAATACAAGCAACAAACGGCGAAACTGCAAGCGACAACGCTCCTGGGAACCAGCTTAATATTCAAAGCATTTTTTTATTCATTTGCGCAAACATACATAGAGAAACCCATGTAAAACGTACCCAGTCAGTTGCCAAATAACATTCCCTTTTTTCTGGAATGACGAAAGAACCGCTAGCAGGACAGCTGGTTGTCCGTGATAGGTCATTTTGCTTCCCTTTCACAAAAATCCTACTTATGTCTAGCACAATTCCTATCTCTGACTGCTTCGCTCCAGGGGATATCTGATCTTGTATTGATACAAGTTCATACGTATGCATGCACGCCACTACAAACGGAATGTTGTCACGGGAAGCTTTAACACAAGTTATACGCAACATTTCACATTCCTTGCTCATGTCCACTTTTGCCTGTGTTCCATTTTTTGCATGAATGAAAATACTTCAAGTGCATCCGTATCATTATCATCACCATGGACAAAAGTTGGAAAGCCACAATGTAAGATTATTATATGTGTATTCATTCATTTTTACGTATTATTAGTGTGGTTGATTGCATAGTCATTTCCAGGCCAAGCAGGCAATAACAGTAACAACTTTGCAGCTTTTCCATTTTTAAGGGGGCAAGACAAAATCATCAGCAGAGTTGCAAAATGGGAAGCGAAAATACCAAGAGAAAAAACTGATGTTAACAGGTACATGTCTATTACTTTGATTGCGTAACGTGCCGAACACCAAAACTGCTTACATGCAAATAACACGCTAGTTGAAAGTGACCATTTTTTGTTGGTCTAAGTGCTACTCCACTAACTACAATCTCTCTGAAACAGCCCGATCAATTTCTATGAATTTCTTATGGATCTTCACCGACCACCCCAACTACTATATAGTCAACATATTATACACATGTCTCCATGTTTCTATTTAGCTGATTTCAGGTCAATTTCATGTACTCACGAATGAAAATTAGCTGAAGTGCAAAAAAGCTCAAACTACAAGCTGTCCCTAGCACAACTATTTCTCCTACCCAAACGCCCAAAGCGTAATAAAAAAAGGCAAGAAAACTCCTGGTGGTAGTAACTGATTCCTTCCTACTAAGTCCCTTGCCATTTTTTACCCAATAATAATAATAATCTAAAAAGGGCCAATTCTTAAACCAAACCGCTTCTTGTACTTTTACCGCAGGTCCGGGAAAAGCACATCTTTGTTCAAATGTTCTCCGCCTCCGTCAGTAGTAAAAATTTTGGAAAAGCGCAGAGTTACTTTGTGAGCAAGTTGTGTTCATAAGACCGGCAGTATTAATATTGCTAGTATTCTAGTCTCAAGACTACTTTCACTATACACCAAGTGGTAAAGAAACATGGATTTTATACTGAAATGTGTTTTCTCCTTCGTTTCCAATTTTTAGACTGGTTCTTTTGTAGGTTCATCGCTTATTTATGCATGACTTGTCTACTTTGCTGAAGCTGGTTGCTTTCTCTGCCAAGTGTGGTAGCAAAACATCACAAACTGCCAGTCTGTCTGTCGTTGGTTGAACTCTTCCTGGGCTATACGAAATGTCTGTCCGTTTGCCTTCTTGTATGCCATTTTTTTCAAACTTGGCCGCAATGACTATAGCATATACGTGTCTTGTAAAAAGGAATATTTCCTTTTGATATAATTTGTTTTCCAACAGTATTCCTTAATTTAAAAGTGCAGCCAAACGTATTTCCTTATTTTACCGGTTCTCTTTCCCTTTTAGGTTTAGGGAAAAGCGCCAAAAAACAACTTGTGCGTATAGTTACTTTTCTCTACTTTTTTGCAGTTCTCTTGTCCCTTTCTTCTGTCCATCTTTGCACATGGATGCAAAAGGGAACAAAATGTACTTCGCATAATATATAAAAAGGTTTACATTATTAGTTTCTCCTTCTGAAGGAGCCCTTCACCACCAGATAACCTTGTTTGTGCGAGTTTTCCTTACCGTGTGTGGAAAGCGGTTTTGACTATCCGGAAAAACTGCGGATCTTAAAAAACCACGAGCTTATATACTTCTTTCAGTTTCCCCCGTTTGCATATCCTGTTTTTCTTTTGGCCGCGTATGCACAGAAGTCTTTCTCTCCCCTGACATGAATAAAGCTAGTTACTTTTCTCCACGCTCTGAATATCTATATCTATTAGGTTTACACACACAAGCACTAATGCAACGTTAGTAACACAGCAACGCACATTTCCTCGTTCTACTTTGTTTTCCCCACTCAGTTTCCTCAATGCAATTTTTCCTCCACACTTTGACTTAACTTCCAAAAAAAGTAACTAAGTAGATACTTTTGTTTATTATTATGTTTCCTTCAGAATCAAGCAGGTCACATGTCAATGTAACATAAACTATACAGATACTATACCATGAGAGTACCACAACTTCTATTACTATAGCCATGCCATTTAGGAGAAAATACTGCGTCCACCACATAACAATACAAGTACACGTTGTTACTTAACTCAATTCCCCTTTTTTCGTAAGAATCCAGTCGATTCAATATTCAAGTGAGTGTGTCCACCACCACCACACAACCATCATCCCACCAACTCTCTCCCGCCACCATCATCAACAACAACAACAACAAAAAACTTACTTTTCTTGTGTGTGAGTAGGTCCCTTACTTTACTCACTCGAGAAGAGAGAGAAAAAATGAAAGTAGATTGGAATGGACTATTTCCCGTCTCTATCGTGCGACATGCCGCATTGCCTAAATAAATATATGCCTTTTCTGCCTTGACCTAAGACTTTTTTCTACTTTGCTCAAAGAGAGAATCTGTAATGGAGCCCTGTTATGTATCCACACAATACAAGGCAATGCGGCCGTGACGGGAAGAAAAGGAAAACGAAAGAAAAATAGAAACACAACAACGCTATTTTTCGCGTTTTTCCTCCCAAAAGGCAGAAACTAGATTTTCTTTCACGTGGAGTGGTAGTACACTGGTTACTGTTTAGTAAACCAGGAAAAATGGAGAGGTAAGGACAGAGCAGCATAATATAAAATAAAAATAAAATCTCCCAAAAAAATCATGATTCTGTTCACGCATTCTCTCAAATGTAAATGGCAGCTGTGCTGGCAAGAAATCAATGTAAGCAAGCATACGCTTCATCTTTTCCTCAATAAAAATGTGCAGAGCTCTCTGGAAGCACATAAAATCTTACTGGTTGTGTAACAATGTCTATAACCCGACACCCAACCTACTTCTACAAAGGCGGACAGACAGACGGGCTCTGTCACACAGCATGGGCAGGTAGGTTGCTGCGTTTATCTGCTTGCCTGCACACGACATGCATACCACTTGACTTTCTTCGCCTTTTTTTCTTTCCCCACTTTTCAAGGTGACCGACAAGGTAACCCGAAAAAATAACAAGGAGCCAGCAGCAGCAGCACTGGCTAGCACCAGTACTCTGGTATATTAACTCTTGTCTCGTACAGTGAAGAAGAAGGGTGTATGTCAAAACGTGCAAGAAAATCAATGAGTAAGCATAATACCGTTGCTGCATATTTCAGATGAATATTTTATAACCATTTTAGAACAAAAAAGGTGTGGCGAGGTCGTTATGTCAGGTATGGAAAAGTATTTAAATATTTTATACACTTTCCCTTTACCAACACCATCAGCTCTACTATCACTGTTGCAGCAAATGAACAATGTGGGTAGAATTGGTCTAATGTGGTCGTTTCAATTCAATAAAAAACAAACACATTATAAAACACAATAACAAAACTTTCTCACCAAAGAGAAAACTCTGCTCATCTCCATTCTAGCATAATAGGTAGTTGAATCCACCGATATTGGTTTGTTGTAGGATCCTCATACGCTCTCAAATGTCATATTTATTATCAGTGAAAGGATTTATATCTCTAACATCTGTAGCGTCTCCCATACCAAGAAGAAAACTAGATCCTAATGATGAACTGCGCAAACTAGTGCAGTTTCGCCATATAGAAAAACCATTAGTACTATTTTGTGCAGTGTAGACTTCATATGTAGACGTACAAAGTTGTACTACGTCCAAGTTATTATTTACTTCTCTGCGTATGAAAACCAAAAGTGAAATATACGGTGGTAGTGGGTATACATAGAGATAAATATAGCCACTACTTCTATTGATGATGATGATCAGAGAAGAGATATCAGAAGAGGAAAACTAGTTTTTGCGTCGACCTTTCCTACCTACTCTCTCTCTCTGTCGGGTTTACATTTACACTCAACAAACCTAATACGTTTATAATCCTTGGAACATCAGAGACAGACGCACACATACAAGCAAAGCAAAACGTACATAAACCATGTTATTCTCAACAAGCACAAAGGTCTTTAATCATTGTATTGAGTTATCTATCTCCATTTTATGTCTTTGTCTCTCATACGCTATTACTACTACTTGCCTAACTATCTACTTTCCATTCCAATTTTTTACTTGTACTGCTGCTGCTGTGTGTGCGGTCTCAGTCTCTGGTCGTCGGTTTTTGGTCTCCCCTTTTTCCTGGAAGAGTTTTTAGATAAAGGAAAACGAGAAAGAGAGAGTTGTCCTGGAAACACTTGAGCATAAATTGAGGGAAAAGTTTACTTACAGTTTGTCTCTTTCAGGTTCTGAAAACGAGAGAGCTAAAGCACACCACATACCACTTATTTATAGTATATAGTAAGCTATGTGATTCTGTAATGCCCTCCCACACTCACACACACAGAGACTGTCTGGTTTGCTCTTAATTCAGTGATCAGATTCCCAGATATGGAAATGCTCACAAGGGTCGTCGTTAATAACAATAAATCATACATTGTATTTAAGCATCTTGGACAAGGAGAGCGCAATAAATTAAGGTAAAAGGGAACAAAAAATCGAAAAGAAATTGGAGCGAATGAGATATTTCATGTGACGATGACAATCGCCAAAAAAGAGCCTGGAATTATTACAGCGTTATTACTAGTGTCAAGCTTGTAGGATTTAGTAAGCACATCCGTTATTTGTCGCCTGAGCTGTGGCAGGATTGTGATTGCACCAAGACGTGAAAGCGTAATGATAAAGAGGATAAAAGCGCTCCTTGGAGGAAACTACGCACATATCACTTTTTTGAATAGATTGCCTCGCCGTGTAATGTTGCGTGGATTTGTTTCCTTTTGTGATTTGCGTAGATATCTTTCAAAATGATACGCTTCACTGGATTTTCTGGTTCCCAATTTCCCTACGCACTCTTCGGGGATTGCTGTCTCTCTAACATTTCAAAAAGAAAAGACACAAATTCTCTAGAGGCTGAACCACGACCAAAAGACTGTAGAGAAGAACGGTAAATGATGCAGCCTATGGTTTTGTATTACCGCAAGCTCTCATTTTCAAGCACTCTAATCAGTGTAATGGCGATTGCGCAACTTTTTGAAAGTCTCGCCAAATTTAAAGCGAGGAACCTGCTGCTATGAATACTCTCTTCCCAAAGGAATTTCAATCTCAGTCATTCTCTCTACAACATTCACAACATTGTCGCTTGAAATCGCAATTTGCTCGTTACGTTAATAACCATGCTGATTATCAGGACCATTAAAAGCCTATCAGTAATTTGGTCTTTATAAATTACAGCGCTATACACATAATATATTTTGAAAACTGGCATCAGGAACCCTACGACAAATTCATGTCGCCCACTAGTAAACAAATAGTGACAGAAGTGTACTACAGAACTTTTTGATGCTTTTAGAAATACATACTCCCTTTGATATTCTGCTGTAATTCAACACTACCAAAGGCACTCTTTAGTTCATCCCCTTCCACTCACTTCCTTCCCACTACATCCACCAAAAACTTTAAATGACAACTTTCCTGCCACAACAAAGTCCGTATAGATTTCCGCAACAATATGGAAATACCGGAGTAGTATTTCATAAGGTTATAAGGCACAAAACAAGTAAAGCCAGTAACGTTTTTTGACGTAATAACATCAAGAATAGCGGCAGCAACAAAAAAATCTGAAAGTAGATTGTCAGCTTTGAAAGTAGTTCCCGAGCTGGCTTCGTTTCACTTTTTCCTTTGTGTCTCTCCACTCACTGTCAACATAACCATGACAGATTTCTCGTGAACTATGATTTGTAGAGTACAAATGTGTTTGCATCTCTCTGAAATGCCACGGATATGTTTTTGGCGCACTGTGCCATATCATGCTTGTTATGATGCTAGTAAATGCGGAAGTAAAAGTATAAAGGGAGAGACAGAGATGCGTAAATGCGCTCTATTATCTGATTTGAAACTTCCGTTTTTGTTAAAAGGAAACGCGTCGTTGCATACACCCTCCTACTAATAATACTACTCACTTTTTTGGCAGTATGAAACTCCTGTTGTTCCATTTTACAAAGTGGAAGCTTTGCAAAAAGGATTTTGATATGCAGCAGCTTTATTCTTCGCCTTCTCTCCTTTTTCTTTCTTTTCTCCTCCTCCTACTTCTCTTCTGCTACAACGACCAACACCTCCATCACTGCTACTTTCAAACTTTTCAAAGGTGTCAGTCTTCTATATATTGCCACTCTCCGGCCTCCTCTCTCCCCTCACTATCAACGCTCGTGTATTTTTTACCGACACTCATTGTGTTTTTTCATCATTTTTTTGCTAAGCCTATAGACATGCATTTTTCACAAAAACATATGCATAGATACATACGACATGCACGAATAGATATATACGATAGCAGCGATATTTAAAAACCAGGAGAAAAAATCTAGTCGATGGATGAATTGTAGTGAAAATACAGCAGCGGAGTATGGAGAAAAGCAAACGGCTGGTGATGATGAAGAGGATATTTCCTGGTTTCTTCGTTTTCCTTCATTTTTCATCCTGTCACCAATCCCGTCGTCTCGTTTTCACAGAGTAATAGCAAAGTGGTAAGTATGTGTGTGCGAAGGAAGAGAAGTGTGAACGTTGTGAAAAGGGAACAACAAGGAGAAGAAGAGTGAAAGAAGGAAAGAAAAAAGGATGGAGTCATGTCGCTATGTTTCCGACACTCTTGACAGGATCACAAAAAGCTCCTCCGGCTTTCATACAAAAAAGTGCATACATCATGAAAAGCATGCTGACGATGGGGATGATAATAGTAATATAATGATATGTGTGACTGAGTGTGTGTATGTGCGTTTTCACTGTATATCTATACGTCCCTTGCACAATTATGGAAAGTGTTTATTATTATTATTGTTATTACCATTCACCAGTTCCCCACACACATCCAGCGCAAGCAGACGAGAAGAAAGGAAAGTATAAGAATACCGGGTAGTAGATGGAAAGACATACGGCATAGCAGAGAGGCAATTTGGGGAGGTGAATTCAATAGAAACCAGCTAATCCAGACCATGTGACTGTCTCGTTGGTATACAAATTTTTCCAAGAAAACAGAGACACGCATAGAATTTTCTTGGCAACAACAAGAAAACGAATGATGCTGCCGGAGTGAAAAATATGAGTTCACTTTGTTCGAGGATTTGTAAGATTTCGTTGTTGCAATTTTTCCTTTCTCTCTCTCTCTCTTTCTCTCTCGTTCTCTATTCAACAGAGCTGCTACAAAGGTAGAAGTTAAGAGGGGCAAAAGAAAACAGTGGAAAGGAAAGATAGATATTTTCTCTCTCTCTTTCTGTTGTTGTGGCTCCCGTTCACGTGCAATAACAATAAATACATTTGGAACTTTCCTTTTTCACTGTCGACTCATCTGTCTTGCTCTTTTCCTTTCTCATTTTCTCTATCTTTCTATTTATTCTGTGTTCCATTGTTAAAAGTACATAAAATTGAATGCTTTTACGTAAGTGGATAGGGAGAATGGAAGGGAGTTTAGTAGAATTTAGAGTTTTATTGTAACTAGTAGAAGTAAAAACTGTGAGTGCACTCACCTGATACGTTCCATTAGTATTAGTTTCGAGAATGAGATCAGGATTATCAGTCGTTGAGTCTCCCTTGGTTTTGAAACCGTTTGCAACGAGTGAGCCCGGATTGATTTCATAATTGAGTCTTGGTGGTTTCACTGGAGTTGACGTGGCCAAGATTTCCGGAGGTTTTGCGGATCGATTCCGTCGTTGCCGCAAGAAAAGGAAAATACCAACTGCGAGAGACACCAGAAGCACTGCTACGATAGCAAGAATAATTACAAGGATTTGCGTCGTGTCAAGAATGTTCTGAAGGGTGGGTTGTGGAAGGATCTCTAGTGTGAAATTGGCTTCTGCTGATCCTGCCGCATTTTCGGCAAGGCAGTACACCACCCCTTCGTCCTTCTTCATGGCGTTTAGGAGCAGGAGGACACTCGCGCTTTCTCGCTGTGTGAAAGAAAGAAAAAAAATTGAGAAAAAAATTAGATTGAGAAACATATATACTGCAATGTACAAACGCATACCAACATACGCGTATAGTATTGCACAAGATAACGTATGTGCTATTAGATTCAGGTCAAGATGATTAATTACGGGAATTCGCTTCACTGTCTTATTCCTCTCCCAAATGAAATGAGTTTTAAATAAAAAAGCATTCATGATGGCGAACATGATGAAGATGATCCTTCCATTACTATTTCCTCAATGTACACTCAGCACTACCGCAGCTAGAAATGGTTCTAGAAACGATCTACCTATATCATCATTCCATTTAATTCTATTCTATTGGGAAATTGGAAGAAACGAAAATGATAAGACAGGCGCAAGTCAAGCAATCCTGCAAAACCGGCTGATACAGCGGTTTTTCAATCCAGTCAAAATCATAATGAATTTTACAAGACGGCAAAGAGAAAACCTTTCCTTTCTTCAAAAAGAAAAAAAATCAATTCATTCCAATGCCACATATTCATTTGATATGATTATATCTGTAAGTATAATGTATCCATGCACATGCTTCTGACTCTGGTTATACACACCTATGATATCATTCCCAAAATGGCAAGAATATCTTCGTCGTCTCAATACAAGTTCCCCCGTGCCTGATCTAGGTATTTGAGTTTATCTGTCGGGTTCAACTTTTCAAATTCACTCCCAAAAGATTATCCCTGTCAAGATTTTGCTTCGCTTGATATTTTTTCGGATTTTCCATACCTACGTTCTATGAATCCTAGATTCTGCTAAAATACCTATACCCATATAATAGCAGAATTTAAAGCGTCTTTTATTTTTTATATGCATATAAACTAGGTAGGCACTTATACGAATGTATGATTATGGGATGCCTAGAAGAATGTTGCAGGTAGCTAACCTCTTATGAACACGCATATTTTTTAAAGCGGTAGTAAACCAGTAAGCTAGGTGCTTAAAAAACTCACACAGCTTAACTTTGAGGTCGGCAGTACTAACATTCCACCTCCAAGTTTTTTGTGATTGCCATTGTTATTAAACTTGCTTAGGTATATCCCCAAACGCATACTTGGGAGGATTTGTAATATCCACCTGTACTTGTGTGTAGTGTAGGTCTTTAGCATAGCTAAAAATATTGGCTTGCATATAACATGGCTGTCGATATTTTATTCATTCCAGTTATTTCCTCTCAAGGCAAAACTTATTGATCCTTTCTCTTTCCCTGAACTTTTGGCACATATCTAACGTGCTGGCTACGTAGTTTATACATTCAGCAAGTTTTGAGTCAATACATTCTTCATAACCGTTTTTGTTGTTGTTGGGATGTTTTCAATTAATTTCTCAAAACCAAAAGATATAGACATGGTTGGACGAATATTGCAAGCACAATTATATATTGCCTCTACACCGCTTAGGCTATACTTACTCAAAATGCCAAATTGTAGGCTTTACCCTTCCACTTGAAATTTTTTAATATTTCATTCTATCGTAAAACAGACTGCTACTCGGTATATTTTATACAGAAAAGGGTTTGCTAAATTTAAGGCAATACCCTTCTGCTAAAAGGTAATATGTGGGCTTACAGGAAAAATATTAAATATGTATAAAATTGGGATGAACAAAATCTTCTGACTAATATCTTTATAAAAGCCCCCTTTCTCCTTCTTCAGCAGCACCAGTCACTTGAATATTTATTCATGCGTTTCTTAGCCTAACAGAAAAAAATATAAATATATACAATATATACATAGCATGCGAGACAAGTTAATTCCTTTTCAAGTCGAACCTGAAATTTCTTATCGAGAAACCCATAATTTTCCCGTATCTCCCTCATTTACCTTTCTTTCTTCTGCCTACTTTTTCGTGTGTACGGAAAGCGTGTTTACTGGTTCAAAAAGCTGAATGAAATGCTACATGCTACATACACACGACCCAAAACTTTTTTCTAGCTTGAGCACTGGCTTGTATTGAAAAAGAAACATAATAAAAAATGGAAGCTTCGCCACCGTCATATCACCCTTTAATGCATTTTTCTCTTATTACATTCTATCCTGTCTACATTTTATTTTCTATATTCTCGCTTCTACCTTCGTTTCATTCATTCAATCCATCCATCCATGCACTCATTCAACTCCGCTTAAAGAGAAATGCATAAAATGAAATCTCGAAAATATTATGTACATCTTAGGAGGGCACACCACCGTCACACGCAACGTCTCAGAAAAGGCACCGGGAACTGTATTTCTATATGTGTACCTATATAATAGCACACACATCCATTATACACGTACCGTGAATCATTACGGGAAAGCAATTTGCTCAGACGTTTCCTAATAATTCTTTTTTACACAAAAGATGCGACATCATAATATTTAAAATGCATCGCAAAGCCTTCTTCCAGCACATATGAACATGTGCCGTTTTGTAGCGTACTTCCTTGGCAAAAAAAGGGATAGGATTTTTTCATTATAATATATAATACATTTCTGACTGCAGTCTACCTTTCCAGCCGTTTTCATCTTTTCCCCCTCGTTTCGTGCTCTCATCAGCATCATTACTATGATCGCATCACCCTTTCTCCTTCTTCAACTTGTCGTTTCATGGAAAAGGCAAGTAGGGTAAGAGCTCACTAGATACATTGTGTCAAGTTGCACAATTAGATTTCATTTTAGAGCTCGCCTCCTTTGCTTCCCTGATTTTTTCCTCTTATAACCTGACTCGCTGCTGAGTAAGCTGTTCATTTCTTTGATTTAGAAAAGTAATTGTATTGATTCCACTGTCGAACTCTATTGAAAGGTTTGTCAGAGTAGAGCTTGACTGCACTAGAATCCACTCGCGGCAGTGGCTCATCCCCTGGCAGAAAAGCTGCTGGCTACAAAATCCAAAAAGCTAAAAGAACTACTAATGATTCATCGAAACGACCGGTAACTAACCAAGTGCAGTCTGCTCTTAACATAACGAGAAGCAGGGAGCAAAAATGACAGAGATGACAAAAAGTGTTTTTATATTTTTTGTAATTCTTTTTTCCAAAGACTGACTCTTTGCTAACGATTTTATCAAACTCCACTTCAGCTCTCGATATCATCATCAAAATGCTCCCCAATTTTTTAGAATCGTAGAAAAGGTATATTCCAATCTGTTTACTCCGAATGTATCCTAAATTTCTGGTTCAATCAGGGTTTTTATTTTCAACTGAACACTATGAGAATTCGACAAAAGTGCTAGCAAATATATTGTATCATTAGTTTCTTTTTTTATGAGACAGGAAATATCACCTCTGTTTGATTCTTTATATCTACATTCTACTAAAATAGCTGCTGGAATTTTAGTTTTCATCGTCCATGATGGGATGCTGGCTGTTTTTGCCATTGAAACCGAAAATTGATTTTGCTCCAGAATACACGATAAAGTTTGCCAATTGGCCCAGGGTTCAGACGTAATAGCATAATATACTTGTCGAGATGCATAACCAGTAATGGCAGTGAACCTAGGACATTTGTGGGCATTTATAAGGGGCTGTTTATAAAAATGAATAAGCATGTCAGGCTCAAAGCCAAAAACGGACGCGTGGATCGGAATAGTAGCAAACAAAGGTGATTTAACCCTGGTAAAGAGATAATCATTCTCTTCACATTTACTTCATTTTTTGTATTCATGCGTTTGTACTTTGTGGCGAAGCAGAACATGAACAGAAACATTGCAAAATGTAGTTCAACTTACCTCAAGTATTATATACTTTCGCAGCGTGTTATTTTCAATAAGACGGTTGTACCAGTACCACCGCACCTCTGGACTAGGAACGGACTCGATGACACATTCAAAAGTGGCATTGTCACCTTCAGTTACCCTCACTTGACGAGGGGTCGAAGAGGTCGCCTCCAGTATAGTTGGTGGACAGGCGAACTCTGAGACGGAGAGCTCGGAAAACTTTTTCCCTATAAAAATGTACAATAAAACAGCTATAAATATTTATATCTAAATATGTATTGCAAATGCGCATATTATTACCCGAATACACATTTATATACACACTCCTCTCATAATCTTTATCAATACTACCACAAACACCTTTACGCTCAATGAAAAAGCTCTCAAGTTCATGGTAAAAATCCATTTTTCTCCATTATCGTCACTTTAAATAATATCAACATCACTTCTTGCTACTACCACACAGTGTTGTCTAATATTGTAGACAACCTCCTCTTTGCAAAAAACGCCTAATCTTTATGTGTGCTATGATGTCGAGTTGCTCTCTTCTATTCTTCTTAACATAATAATGCATTACACTTTATATTATAATGATATAGCACTACCGCAGCGTCATATAAACACCGGGTTTTTTCTTTTTATTATTACTTCTATGATGATGAAGATCTATCATGTTTTTTGCGTTTTTTTCTCTCCTCCTTCTATACACAATATCATTATTTATGCATTCATACACATATATTATGCGTGTGTATGTGTGTAGGAAAGCGAATCACCATCAATATTCATTTATTCCTTTTTCTCCAAAAACGACGACGACAAGTCTACAGTAGTGTCGCTGTTACTCTCAATAAAATGCACGACAAGTTCTGTAACTCCGAAAAATGTATATACTGTTTGCATACAGTTGTGTGTGTAGGTCTACACATACCTCCGGCAAAAATGTTATATCAAAGCTAAACTATTTCAGAACTTCTGCAAGGCCAACTACAGAAAAACGTGAAAAGTAGCAACATCGTCATGATCATCATCATTACAGGTCATGATTCATATTCACACTTTTCATAGCAGCAGCCGCACAAAAAAGCCAAGAGTTTAGTCATGCGAGTCAATCGGCTTTTTCATGCGTGCTGTTGTTGTTGTTCCTGTTTTTTCTTCTATTCTACTCAGCTATTGAACATGGGGCAACCACCACCGCCGCATTCATTCATAATGTATTAGCATTAAATATATATATTTTTATATTCATGGGTGTGATGCGTGCTGTTGATGTTGATGTCGCAAGACAACAACAAAAAAGATGCAAGAGTTGAGCTCTGCCAATGAGTGAAAAAATAAAATCCTCTTTGGTATGCAATACTTCTATTTATTATTACCAAGGTTTGCTCGTGTGGGGAAATCTAAACCATTTTCACTTTGTCTATCTCTCTGTAGTGATGTATGTGCATAGGACTGCGTTACGTTTTCTCTGATCATCATGATCATCACGTGTTGTGACATGTACACACACAGGGACACATGCATGCATCCACAATTGGTTTTTGGCTGCGGCTGTTTTGTTGCAAACAAAAACGAAAATCCTGCCACATTAAACCATATACATTCATATAGGCACAATATAACATTTCACTCCATAACACTGACTGAGACTAGTGGCATGCACGCATCTTGCATAATTCAAAGTGTTTCTCTTTTTTTCCTTTTCTTTTCTGCCATTATGGATGGAAAAATATTCATGATTTGATTTTCAAGCAATAATGTTGTATCAACAGCAGCAACGCCAAAAAGAAGAAAAAAATTTATACCAATGTAGATACATAAAAGTAAAGTGACGATTATACATGATTCATGGCATGTTATAAACCAAAATTTTCGCAGCACTTTCCAATATACTTCATGCGTTGTGCACACTCGGAAAATTTCTTTAACACCATGTTACCACGCACTGCATTAAATAGTAACGAACTAACTGCTAATACAATAATGATTCCGACATGAATCGCGCATAATACACTTACGTGATAGCCACGTCGTTGCACAATTATTTATTATTGTTGATCCACGTCGTGCTTTTTCGACTGGACTGGGTGTGCAAAACTAAATAAGGAGGGTTGTATTTTGTTACGGATTATATGTATTATGGCTGCGTAATAATAATATATTATGTGCATGCGGGCGGTACAGTGCAGTGTACTCCACGGCATGACTTGGCCCTTCCCAATTATCCTTATTATTATTCCTTTTTTCTATTTATTATTTTTATTACTTTTGAGCAAGTTCAGCAGAAAAAAAACTGCATCACGAATATTACAATCTCTATTTTTCGTCATCATCCCGAGAACAATGAGAAAAACATGCAGGCATGCTGCACGAAGTGCTCATATCAACTGGGATTATCTTGTTCAGCAGTGCCCAGACTGCAGTAGAGGAGAAAAACACCCGTGAATGTATGATCATGATCGACATGGAACATGCAGAGTGGTGGAGTGCACACTGCCACAATAAAAAAGCTGATGTTTGACAAGGCTCAAATGATAATCTGGCAAGTAAAAAGAGTAGAGAATGGAGCAGAGACGAGGGTGAGATCGGGTGGTGGAGGAGGATGAAAGTACGTCTGTTTGTTGTTCGGCCAGAGGAGGAGAAAAAAGGACAAGTAGCTGCTGTTCTTGTGGTTGTACAAGAGTAACAAAACTGGGCATCATATCATAATGATCGTCAGCCTCGACATCATATTACGCGTAGGGATCTCACTTTGACAGCGAGTAAGTGAGTGAGAGAGAGAAAAATGTGAACACATGTAAGCTGTTTTTTTCATTCTGCTTTTTACTTTTTTTATGCATATACGTTATCATCATCATACGTATAATAAATAGGAGGACATGACAGGCCGAGAGAAAGGAACACGGTGTTGTTGGTGTGAGTAGTAGCACTGTGGATTATGATTGGAGTGGTTTGCCAGAGTTGACTGGTATGTTATATATGCTGTTGAAATGCCACGATGCATTTTGTGCACGTGTTTTATGACAAGCTTTATTCCCACTAAAGACTGGAATATCGCTTTATTTTATGGGAGCTGCTGATTCTTTTACTGCTACTATTACTACCCCCACCACCACCAAATCGTCATTAGCTGTGTGCATACAGAAGAAATTTTTTTTATATACATTACGCGTATTTTATAATAATGCGACAACAGCAATAATCCCACTAAAAAATTACAAGACTTGTCGTGTTAGGATGCTTTCTGGGAAAAAAAACTTTTGAAGAAAAATATTACAAGCGCTCGACAAAACTGTTGTCATTCTTCCCCTCTTCCCGTTGTGCTCTGTACATTATGAAGGATAGCAGCTTTTGATGTGTTTTTATGTGCGTTAACATTTCTCAAGTGAAATGACTCGTGTCAAGACAGAAAGAAGAAAACATTTTTGTTTGTTTCTCAAGTCATTAATAATGATCATTGCTAAACGTGTATAACGCAACACGATTTCGAGCAGAGAGGATGGCAAGTAAACACAAACAGAGAAACTTGAGAGCGCTATGTTCGAAAGTACAACAAATTGTTTGTAGAAAGGTGTAATAAGTAAATTGAGGGTTGTTGGTTTGTAGTTTCTTACCTGCTAATCTGAGTGGAGTATGACACGAGGGTGACACAATTTGTGGGATATTCTCCTTTTCAATCCACAACTTCAAATCACGAAGTCGACAGTCACATTCCCAGGGATTGTCATGCAACTCCAAAGTGTGGAGCTGAGCCAGGGATTTTACCTATTTGGAAAAAGAAAAGACAGATTAGTGGGCTGGCTGTGGCAACATAGGCGCTATATGATCACACGTGTACGTGTGTTTTTCTTCAACTTGACTCTATAATCTCAAGTGAGTTTGAACTTTGCGTTGTAAGCAATAAATTATCAAGTGATGCGTGTCTCTGCAAATTAGACAGTGTCACGGGAAAAAAATAAATAAATCTACTAGAACCCTCTGTCCCAAGTTTGTCCATATTTAACGCATACCACACAACAACCAAAAAATATTCCTCCTATTTTCAGTACGTGTAGTTATTTATTTTTGTCATGATTATCACTTACCGTGTGATTGTTGAGAGACGACAGCCTATTGGAGCTAATCTTGAGTGACTCGAGAAGCTTAAGATGAGCAAAGGCATGAGGATCAATCTCAACAAGTTGGCAACGACTTAGATCCAGTTTAACTAGCTGTGGGACATACTCAAATCCACCTTTTGGGATTCGCTGGATCGGATTTCCAGCCAGATTTAAATCTCTGCAAAGTTAAGCCAAGAAGAGCAAATTAATACATACATAACAACATACATTTTTATATACTTACTTCTAAGTATAATACTACTTTGGAAAACGTAAATGGAAAACATCCGGACAGTCTTTGAGTGGTGGTGACGTACAAATAACCAACTTCTTTTATAGATTCTTTTTCCATTTCTACCTAAACTTTTTAGTAAGCTGAAACACATGAAATGTGACTTTGGCAGAATCTTGCTGAAAGCCAGTCATTCGCGCTATTTATAGCCAATGAAGCCCGGATGATGAACATTGCTGAATTTTCTTGCCCTATCTGCTGTGCGTTCTCTCCGTAATGTTTAAATTGTTGGTTTGTAGACAGAGAGGCAAATAAAAACTCCTTTTTCCCTCTGTCGTGATTTATTATTAGGCGCCATAACTCTTGCCAAAAGAGCGAGCAAGCGAAAGTGAGAGAAAATGAAGTACCTATTCCAATTATTTTCTGGAGAGACCACTGCCATTATTTCTACTACTACACTTGCAACACTAGCCATTTCCAAACCCATCCTTTTTTACTGCTTCTTGTTCATCCTTCAGATCATCACGATGATGTGGATGATCATGACTTGCACCCATAAACCTCGATATTTATATCAGTAGCAAAGCTCGTAGTAGTGGTTGTGCTGGCTCTGTCCTAACAATCTCTTTCATAATAATGATAGGAAGGACTACATTTTTTACAGAAAAAATCTACGCCAAAACCACATAAAAAATTTTCCATACATTTTTTTCTCTTTTGTTGATCGAATTTTCATATTTTTTATAGATGACACAAGAAAAAATTGTATAATGGATAGTGGAGATTGGAGATGCATGGAATAATGCATACAGTATCCTCCTCCTTCTCCTCCCTCTTCTCATCACCGTCATTATTTGGAGAGAAAAATGAAACGAAAGAAATAGAGAGGAAATCCAGCCAAGACACGGCAAGGGCATTCCTTACATAAAGGCAACGACCCTTGTGCCCCAAAAAGTGTACATTTTTTTGTTCTTTTTCCCTCTTTCGCTCTCCATTTCTGTAGTTCCATTTCCTACTCTACTACTACTACACCCTTTTCACATGTCTGGTGTTACTGTTGAAAAAGCAGAACAGGACACACACACGTCCTCCACCAGACTGATGGAGTGCCTGCCTGCTAATATATTATTTAGGTATGCATATTACTCATGTGCAGTCCTCCTTTCTCTGTTTCAAATAGAAGGAGTTTTTCTCTGGTTTGGAGTGTGCACAATCACACAAGGCATGATGCATATCACTTCGTGCATGCCAATCTGCATAATATTGGAATCTCATGAGGCGGTCGGTATAGTTTTCCCACAATCCGGGAGAGAATGAGTGTGACTGACTGACTACATGATACCAGTGCCAATTTATCGACAGCAGCAGCAGTGGCACAGCACCAGTCACGAAAATGAATAAAAAATTGTTTTCACTGAAATATATATCAGCAGATTATATTATTGTTCGTGGTGCAATCCATTTCGTCTCAACTGTAACTGTTGTAACTGTAGTACTACGTAATAATGATAATAATGTTACGTTACGTTTCTAATATCATACAACTTTGTCTCCATTTGTACTTTTCCTCGAAGAAGAAAAAGCAGGATTTTGTATTATGATGATTATTGATATTATTACGGTTCCACATGCAACATATTTTTGTGTGTAGAGGAATACCTAATATGTAATCATATGAAACTAATGACACGAAGGACAATGACGTTGTAAAGTTGTGTGATGTGGTAATAACAGTTGTACTAAAGTTGTAATAACAGGAATAAAATGAACTTTGACGATGAAACCGATTGTTTGTGTCAGTCAGAATTCTACTACCACCAGCGTCGCACTTACGTAAATTTCTCATCCATTCAAATTGTTTCTCCATCGAAAAAATAAATCAATAACAATTAAATGCAAAGGGCTTCAAAAACAACCCACGCTCATAGTATAGTAGTAACAACAGTTCTTTTAACTGAAAGTCTGGGAAAGCAAAATGAAGCAATTTGTACATAGGTACGTGGCTTAAGAGAGAGGGAGGTTGCTTTTATGACCTTGGTAAGTTGAAGAACATAGCAAGAGGCAGACATTAGTCTCTGTTTCTTTCACAATTCATTCACATTGACGTAAAGCCCATATAAGGCTTGCATATATGTGACTTGCAACATAACTGGGACTGTGTCTGAATGGAGTTTCTCCTTGTACAAGTGAAACAACATTTACGTGACTGGACGTGTGGCCTCATTTGCAGTTACAAAAACTAGTGTATATCTCGTATCTAATAATGTCTACATATACATTTTTAGTTATTTGCTGGTTTTTAATACCTGGCAAGAAATGATTGCGAAGGACACACGTGAGAGGTTGCAAACAAACTTTTTTCTGGCTTGACTTTCATATCAATTGAATCCATCTATCACTCTGGCGAATTTCCTTGGACGTAAACAAGAACGCTGTGACAGTTGCTGATTAAACTTGTAGTGTGTTGTATATAGTGGGACTGGAGCACAGTCCTATATTTCAAGTGGGTAATTTTCCTACGGGAAAATGCACTGCTGCTGCTGTTGCCTTTGCTGGTTAAATGTATAAGCATTCGTGTTTTAATCGAATTTTAGCCTGGATGAACCAGGTAAATAAAATCAGTTTTCAGAAAAGTAGGTGATGAATTAATCCATTTTCTCTTTATTCTGACTCCCGCTTTCAGACTGCTTAAGAAATGGAGAACAAGGGAGCTTGATATTATACATTGTGGGAGGATGGAAGTGTATTACTTAATGCATATCTTATAATACTCAAAGCCTATTTCCTCATTTTTCTTGGCTCCCTTCAAACGATAGATAGAGACGCAGACGGAGAGCGAATAAGTGTTGGGTAGAGAGAAAGAGGAAGGGAGACAAGAGTAATTTACATGGTGTGTTACGAACCGTGTTCAAGGGTTCATTACAAAATTTCCATTTCTCATCTTTCAATGCATTCATGCATAGCAAATGACCGTGAGAGATTTCTCTCTTTGCCTTTGCCTCTCTGCTTTTGCAAACAGGGGAAAAGACGAGAAGACGAGGACAGCGACATGAAAGTGAAAGAGAGAGATAGAAAGGGGATATAGCAAGTGAAGAAGAGAAAGATGACACGAGAAAAGGTTGAAAAAATTTCTCTAGGGCTGTTGTTATACTTTACTTACATCCCATCAACATCACCGACGCTACCACCACCACCACCACACCAAAGACTACCTCTCTCTCTCTCTCTCTTCTCCACACGACATGCACACAAGATTCCATAGATAAGTAGATTAATGTTATAACGACGACGATCAATGCTGCTTTCTCATAATGATATATAGTACTATGCATCATGACATAATCATAGGGCTGGCAAAACTTTAAGGAAGCATGTAGGTGGGTCGTAAGCGGTGGTGGTAATAATCATTGGGATGGTTATGTATGCGGTGGCGGTGGTAGTTGTATAGTGGCTCAGCATAAGAAAGGGAAATTTTCTCCTACTTTCTCCTCTCTTCTTTCCCATTTTCTTGAGTCTCGCGTCACGTAGATCAATAATACTGTATTTACTGGGTGAATGCAAAAGTGTGTGTTTGGTTGGTTGGATGTGTGTGTGGTCTCAGGGAAAGGTACTACTTGTACGGACCCAAGCTCTAGCTATCAATCCAATGAGATACTTGATTAATGTTACAACCAAATGAACACAATCCAGTAGAGAGAAAGTATACTCAGCTATGAAGAGATAGAGAGTGGGAGAGTGAAGAAGATGGGGAATTTTTTACGGTTCTCTAGAGCCTTGGCTTCTTTAGCGACCCTAGAGACAAGCAATAATTTGATGATAAGTCTCTCAAACTTTACTCATCCTTGTAGTCTCCCACCACATACCACTCAAGAATAGCATTGCTGCTACTTGTGACTTTTTCTTTTAACTTTTTCCCCTTTCCTGAATCATCTATTTTTTCTTCGTCTTCCTCCAAGATTGAGTGGTTAACGATTGCAAGACGTGTCCTTTCCATTTTATTACGTAGATGCATTTTCACCAACTTATAAGGATTATGTAATTCGGATGCTGTATACAAAAAGCTATATAATAGTATATTATTTGTAACTTGCAAAAAATTACCTGAGGAACGGAGTGGCTTTGAGCGCTAGGGAAGGAACTGAAGTGAGAAGATTATCACCCAGGTCAATTTCAACGAGATTTTTTAGTTCATTGAATGCTCCTGGGTCAATTTGTGTCAGTCGGGAGTTACGGACATGAATTCTCTGGAGATTGAGAAGACCTGCACGACGAAATGCATCTTGAGGGAGAAATCCTAATTTGTTACCCGATATGTCCAAAACCTGAGTCTCCGGGTCGATCGAATCCGGTAACGTCTCCAGTGCTTGGTTTTTGCATTCAACCTATACGAGGAAAATAGAGGAAAGATAAAAATATATTATTTGATATATACATTTTGCACTGCTATACATTTAATTATATAGCACATTCTGTACCTAATCAAGCATATTATATGTGAGAGTACCCATTGTTGGGCTATCATGAGAAAATGTCTGTGGGGCAACTTGAGATTCTCGCTGAACATTTCTAAACTTCCGGCAGGATCATCATCTTTTAATTCTAAATCACCTGATAATGGCAACCTGGCCACTCATTAATAATAATAACAATTTTGTTGAAACTTACTCGTCTGCACGCACATTCTACAGTGCTGTGCATACAAGCAGACCGCATATATAAAACAAAAGTGCCTATATGCATTCCGCATTCATTATTGTTCTACCTTCAACTCCATCGTGAATACGTTCTACATTCCCTTTCTCCTCCGTGCTCAAGCTTAATACATAATGCAAAACGGAAATGGAAGAGGTGGTTATCCTAATCCAATATACATGGCAAGGGAAAGCCGTAGGATTAGTGGAGTGTGCCTGGTTAATCGCTTCCATTCCGAAATTGCTTTCCGTTTCGTTTTCCAGCAAGAAAGGATAACATCGCAAAGACAGTGGCATAACGTGGCAAAGCGCGGTGAGAGAAAGTGGAGGCTAACAACACTAGCCACAAAACACTGCATTTTCACAAACACGGCTCCACTGACTGAAATAAAGTTGCCATGTGTGTCCTGTTGTTCTAATGTGTGTTTCTATGTTTTCCTCGTTCTCTCTCTATCTCTCTGAACCAACTTGCTTTTAAACATGTTATTTTAGCCAATGTGTTATTTTGTACAGTTTATAAATATACAAATATGCGTGCATACTTGCTTCGGTCTTCTTGCACAACTTTATCCTTTTGCTCTCTGTCTCTCGGTCCCTTTCCAGGAACTGTGACCCAACAAAATGATGTTAGCATCACTACAAAAACTAGAGAGTTTAGAGAGGGTAAAGATGGACAGATATACAAAAAATAAAGCTTCGCTTCTCGAGTTGCAGCTACTCCTCCTGCCTCTGCTTTTGTGGTGTTTTCACTGTAATTAATTCACGGACAAAGTTGCTCATCCCATTAGTAGCCAACGGGAATCTACCGCAGACATCATGACGGTAGAATATTATCATACATGTGCCTATAAGCTTTCCACAACAGAGAGAATATGGTAGAAGGTAGGTAGGCTTGGTTTGTTAGTTGGACATATAAAATACTAAAAGAGTGCACTGAAGTAATATATTGAAAATGTAAACCTACCTACCTACAACAAAGGCCTGTATTTATAGTTATAAAGTTGGCATTAACAACAACACGATGACAGACAGGGACACTGAAGAATAATAACGGACGAAATATTTAGCTGATCCGAAAGGGCAGACGCCACAGTGCTGAAGGGAAATGGAGGTGGAATGATGATGATGGTACCAAAACAACGATTTGCTACAGGAGATACAAGCATGTTGTTTTTCTAACAGTGTAACAATGTTGGTTTTAACAGGAGCAGCGGTAGTTATTTTTTTCACAAACCGTGTCATTACTTACACAACTTTGTTATATTATGCCTTGCCATTTTCCTCGTGTCAGAAAAACTTTTTCCTTCTCCTACACACGGCTGGTACCAAGTTTTGCGGTACATATAAATAATTCCCCATGTTGCTTTGTCATTATTGCTATCTTTGTGCATTTTGTCAAGTAGAAAGTGTTGGTTTCATGGAGGTGCAATAAGATATACAGGGCAGTAAATAGAGGAACGGTAAATAAGTACAAAAGCATGTATGCTCTGTTTACAAAATAACAAGTGAAAGTTTCTGGCCTTTCTCGTGGAAAACTTTTGCTTTGCATTATCCTCCCAACAACATGTGTGTTTTTATTCTGGACTACACATTTCACATTCCAAGCGTTTCTTTTATTCCGTCCATTAAAGTAATCAGTCAGGTTAGAGTCAGCTTTGTTTACAAGTGAAATGTTTGCAATTTATTTACGTGACTACAAAACAGCTACAGGCATCTTTTCATTGGTTATTTATGCTGACGATTTTCATGGTGAATAGGAAAATGGCGAAACAAAAGTGAAAATGTGCAAACACGTTTTCTTAGTAAGCCCCTTAATAAAATATTAACTCGTTCAGTCACTGTGATTATCCATATTCAGTGCAAAGAATTTCTGCTTGGAAAACAGATATTTTTGGAAACGTAAAAATTAAAAAAGATAACATGGCCTAATGAACAATAATTATGCGAATAAGATACGTGTATAATTAAATTTAAATGTGCCGTTGTTTCATAACCGTGTTAATGCAATCATTAATGCAATGATATTTCGCTGTAACTAGCAGTAAATGAATCAATTGTGCTGTTATATAACTACCTACTTTGCCAAAACGTTCAACGGAATTTATTCAAAGTACCCCAAAATGCACACATGCAACTGTAATTATTTAATAATCGCCACCGCTACAATCAATTTTAATTATCTTCGTTTGCAAAGCTACCCATAAATTGTAAAATATGGTTTTGCGGATTTCAGGTTGCTTTTTTGCAAGCCAAAAATACAAACAGTTTTGAGAGGCACCAAAAGTACCCGTAAGTAATCTAGAGTCTATTCCTTTTATTTCACGAAATGAAAAGCAAGGTTTAACAAGAGTACTAACATGACAAGGTAAAATTAACAAAAAGTATTGTATGCACAAACTCCACCAGCTACACAATGACATGCACATAGGAAAAGGCTTTTTATGGGAATTCAGAACAAACTGTAATATTCTCACACGGTTGCATGCATGAATTGCATGTACAACACAAGTGAAAACACAAGCTACACATTTATAACAATAACTCACAAGATTTCCCTTCCCAAAAACTCTGTAGTTTCTACAGTACGCGGCCGATGAGAAGGAGGAGGAAAGCGCAGAGAGAAGGTAATTTATGATGAGCTGCTGGTTTCTCTTGGTGCTTTGTATTCATTTCTCAATGATAAATGACCTGACCAGTGCATTTTATATGCTCGTGTTTTTCACAAGCACAAGTAACGACACAATCATAGCAAAAGTTTTCTGCATTCACTTTTTTCCATTCATTCACCCCTTAAAAGTTGTGAGCAAACAATATTGTTCCGTTTTTCCTTAGCCTGGCAGGGTGAGAAAAAAAGCTACAAGCACCATATTATTTGAGTACAGTGAGAAGTAAATTTTGATGATGCTTGTAACGATAATCATTGTCGTAATCATAATACTTTTTTGCTATTAGGCTTTATAATGATGAGAATGATGACCATGGTTGGCAATGTTTAAAGTGGTGCGATTATAAAGGTCATCGCTACTACTCGCAGTATCATTGTCGTTTTCATATTTATTGCAGTCACTTGGGAAACGGCTGCAGTTCTCGGTTTCTGAAACTTTCTCCAGATTAAACTAAGTAGAGGCAATTCAATTAAGTCAAATAAGACGACTTTGCTCGCAATCCTCCACCAACTTTGATGAGTTTATATTGTTTAATGCTTCAATTAGCTTGATTTCATCATCTTGAAAACTCTGACTTTAAGTTGCACACATAAACTTGTTCTTGCTATTCATCTACAACAGGCTGGACCTAAAACAAAAATTTCTATACTGCCATTCTCTCTGTTATTGTTCTTCAGAAAACTCCTTTTACCACATTTTATTTCCCCGCAGTCACTCCACCATCTCGTCATCATCTCGATCGTCATCTTTACCACCACCATAAAGATTGGAAAGTGGAAAGCGCACATAAAATGATTCTATCTCCTTGAATATTTCTTTTCAAACCATACTGGCTAACCACGAGCAACTCGTTCCCAGAGACATACTGGGAGAGCCGCACTACCGCAAATCAGCATCCACACGTACAGAAAGCCTACTGCATTGGAAAAAAGCAACCACATCACAAACCCCTTCCCACTTTAGTTATTTATTTAAGTGCTGCTGACTTCTTCCCTGTCATTTTCTTAAAAGTATTAAAGAAAGCGTGTGCAAAGCTTTGTCTTGTCTGTCCCAATGAAGAAAGCATCTTTTTTCTTCAAATTTCATCTTCCCCTTTTTTCTTATCTAGTTGCAAGCTGTGCACTATTGCACCAGACACCGAGATACACGATGCATTTCACAAAACGCAATAATGAACCAAATTGCATTGGATTCAACACACGAGTCAACCCTTTCGTGAACAGACCGCCAGCATTATTATCTTATTCTCTCACAACGCACGACAATGGGAATGCTGGAGATGGGAAATAAAAGAAAAAGGGGAAAATTCCAGAGAGCTTTTAAATTCTCCTCTCTGTCCACTCCGCCACTTGCCGCTATCATCACCATCCTCTCAAACTACACGCTATATTATACGCACACATTTTGAAAGTGGCGATTTCTTGTTTCCTACGATTTACAACGCATCGTCAGTAGTCAAGTCAATTCCTTAATATTATTATCATCATCATGCCTTTTTTACATGAGCATTGCTTCTCGTCCTTTTACCAAAAAGTAAAGGCTTACAAGATCCTTCTTACCGCTCTGTTTGGTGCAGCACAGCTTCCTGGAAATTGTAAAATAATACGAAAGCAACAGCAGCCGCAGTCAGAAAGTTTTAAAAGTACAAGGAAAAGATGGTTCTGGAGATTACACAAACTGCCGTATCCCCAGCATTGCCATCATTGCGATAGTCGCTTCGTTTCTCTCACAAAAAGCTCATTTTATTGCTTGATCCCCGCTAAAGATTATTTTCTTCCCTTCGAACTCACTTAGCAAAATGACGATTTCATATGTTCATTCAAGTAAAAGTGTTATGGTGGTTATGGTACTACACTGTTCGTGGATTCCGCGTTCATCTTCCGGCTCCTTTTGGGCACATGAAAAACGCAGTGCAGAGCAGCAAGAGAGAAAGGAAGAAGAAGAGATGAAGAAGAAGAAGTGCTGTTCTCTCTTTTTTCCCTTAAGAGCAATAAGCCAACAGAGAAAGTGCTTGGTGCACTTCAAGTGTATCATCATCATTACTTCATGCATTCTTTCCTCTCCATCTTCTCTGCCTTTTTGTTTGAGTGTGCATACCAGGGAAAATAAAACATCTTTCCCTGTCTTGCTTTGTGTGTTAGTGTTTGTGAGCTCGTGTCTGCAAGTACATATATTAGCAGTAAAGTTAGTTTGTTGAGAAAGAATAATGAAACTTTCTGCTTTTCATTCTCATCACATTGTGCAATATTTATTTATAGACTTTAATATAATGAGCACGAAGCTAACGTACAACAACACGGTTGCTGTTATTACTTCTCTCTTTCTTTCGATCCTCTCTACGCTATTATTACGCTTTTGAATAACTTTGTTGAATAGTCACTTTGTTGTGTGTGTATGGTTTGGCTTGGAAAAGTTTACACAGAAGATGAATACATTTTCTCTATACCCAATAATATGATGCACACACACTGGTATCGTCATCATCATCACCGCTAATGCTTTCACTTGCTTACTTTTTCTCTCTCAAAAGTAATTTACCATCTTTCAAGAGCTTTTTCAAGCGCTTCCTAATATAAACGTCGTCGTGGTCTTTTCCCGCAACGTACAACTCCGCCTGTCGTTGGGCCAATATTGCCGGAGCAGAAAAGAAGATGTACACGTGCAGGAGGAGAGGAACAAGCAAAGTCCTGTGTAAATACCAGCGGGCGGACTGGTGAAAGCTATGGAAATTTATAACTGGTAGTGCTACTACTCCTTCCATTACTTCAGAGTTCATATATAACACTATCGCCATATATGGCCGTTTTATATAGTATGAAGGCAGCTATTTAGCAGGGGAGATAGTTTGGGAGGATGCACCAGTGGCCTTTCTACACAACCCCGCTGCTTTTCTTTGACTTGTTTTTATTATGAAATCTATAAATTGTTCGGGTATCTATAAAGTCAAGCAGAAAGGTGGAAGTTGACAACAAATGAAAAGGCGGCTGGAGAAGGAGAGAAGGTGGAATTATGGAATATAAGTTTAAGTAAACAGCAGAACAAGTCTGTCGTTTTTCTCGTCTCCTGGTTTCTAGTCGATAATAATATCTGTACACAAAAACTATTACTGCAGCAAAAACATCGAGCATGGGGTTCTCCTGCTGCTGTTGCTACTGCTCTGTGCTGCGACAGCGGAACTGGCTCACTGACTCATTCTTATTCAATTTTCGTCATCGGAGAAGTCACAAAGTATGTTCGCTTTCTCATATGCACACCGTCTGTTTGTCAAAGTAAAACAAGGTAGTAGTAGATTGGAGCAACCACCATCACACAGAGACAATACACACAAGTCAATTCGACAAAACAGCGGGCAACTATTAAATTGAGTATTGTTTGAAGAGCTCGCCAATTGAAAGTAAAAAAGAAAATAGAAATGCTGTCTGCCTAATAATAATAGTAATATTAAAAGAATAAAAACGAGTTGTAAAAGTCAAAGTCAGAGAGAAAAGGGGTTAGTTTCCCTCTTTTGAGTTGAGTGATTTGAGAGAAACCAAAGTTGAATTGGTATGAAGGGTAGTATATTTATTTGTATAATCTTGATAACTTGTTAACTTTCCGTTTCAATCCACTATAGAAAAAGCACAGAGGTCTAATCACTAAAAAAACTTGGATTATTTCCTCTGCTGCTTTTCTCATTCCACCTTTCACTCAGGAATGACGAATAATACACATCAGCCTACCCACCGCAACCATCAAAGTTGTAGTTATGACGCGAAATCACGTGAAAGTTAAACAAAAAGCCCGTTTTTGTGTGTCTGTCTCTCTTGAACTCATGCACCATCCATCCAACCAATCTCATTTTTAAAGTTGCCAACTTAAATCACCCAATAATGACAATAATGATGGTGGGTGATGCAACCTTTTTCCATTCAACCAGCCTTTTATTCATTCTCCCATTGAGTTAGTCACTCTGTAAGAGACGGAATCATCATCATCGTCAACATCACCATCCATTCATTCAACTCCTCTGCCAACAAACCTGCCATTTAACATTTTCATAGAGAACGTAGGTACAAAAACATTAGAAAGCGACAGGGCTTTCTCTTGCATAAATCAACATTATTTAAATGCATCAAAGGGGAAAACATGATGAAAGCCGCAACAATGAGACAAAAAACCACACTCACACGCCGTCATACAAAAACATCATTCTTCAGTGGCACTACTCATTGCTTGGTTGGTTTTCAGAAAGTTTCCGACACTGAAACAAACATGAATCACAGACAGACTACTAGTTGGTATGGTTGCTATTAAGGTTGTACATTGTACATTTTACTGCGCCATGCAGGCAACGATCGCTACCTATTTTACTTTTCTAAATGCAGATTTCCTCAATATTTATTCCATTTATTTTCCATGGATCCCCTTTCCCCTCATTCAATCACACAGCCGCAAATACTTCCACCACTGCTATTTCTACTCCTATCCATATGATCAAACATGAATGATGATTCCTGTCTGCCCTGTTGTCTCTGTTTCCCTCTCTTCTTTTCTCGATTTCGTGTCATCATCACAACTTGTCTCTTTTACTACTCATCCAACTGCTGCGGCTGCTGTGAGGACTACTGCAGTAATGCAGTGAGGACGTGAGGAGATTACTAAAGCCAGGAATACAGGAAAATTAGAAAAAAGAAGAAGAAAAACAATGTTGTCTGTTTCCAAGAGAAATATGGATTGTCAACCATGCAACCAACCGCATTCAAGCATTTCATCTGGCATTTTCACTGAACCCTTTCAACAAGGCAGAGGTTTGGAGTGCGTTGCCCCGCAAATATTGACATTTTCAAAGGAGTACTACTCACATAAATACACATTCTGGATGAATATTGTAAAGGTTTCTGTTTTACTTACCGATTGCTTCCCACTCTTCCATTTACAAATACAAACAACCGGACAAGCCTGTAAAACACTAAAGTGGTAATTAAACACTAAAATCCAAAACAACACTTTCACCAGCACACTAACTGTTGACGACGATGAAAATCTTGATGACGACGATGATGAAGTAGAAGACGTCCACAGTGACGACGACTTGGAAGATGTTGATGATGATGTTGATGGTATGGTTGGGGTGGTTAAAGACGATGACGTTGAAAACTCGGACCATCTCTCATGATTGGTAGTGGAGATGTTAGTATTTGTTGAAAAAGTGTTGTGATTAGATTCTGCTGCTGGTCCTGCAGCGGAAATTGTGAGTGCGCTCTGGCTCTCCTTCATCCTACTGCTCTTTCTACCACTTTTTCTATGATGGTTTATGCTGCTACTTATTCTTGTACGGTTTCCCTTATCACCGACACCATCGTCGTGACCATGCCCATGATGCTCATCACCATCATCACTGAATGCATCATCCGGGATTCCTATCAGTCTATCATGAGTAGCTGTAATGGCTCTATTTTCTACCTCTGCATAGTTACACCGGTCTGATTTTCCACTACAGTCATTCCCCTCATTGTTTGGTATCAGAGAAACCCGACTACTACCGCAATCAGTATTTCCCATTCTCTGCATCGCGTTCTTGGTAACATTATCGTTATTATTACAGTCGATTCTGTAACTACTTAAGTTGCTACTGGATCTACCTATGCAACCCTCATTGCAACTTGTGGTTGCTGTTGTGCAACATCCCCCACCCCCACCATCTCCTTCACTTTGGATAACGTTTCTTACGCCTACGCTACCAAATAATGCATCGTGAGCTCTCTCCCACGCAGTTTTTGTCCACTGTATTATCTTGTCCTTCTCTGGAGCGACCACCACCGCCATTTTTCTGTTCTCTTCCTTTTCTCTATGTGGTAGGGTGGCTTTTCGGTTTAAATTACGTTGTCGTAATATACTTGCCATTACAGTAATAATGACTTGTGCTACACGTGCTTACTTGCTTTCTCATAAAAGTAAATATTGAGTGGAAACCTTTGTCCGGAATTTTATTATCCTACAAAAATTATCCGCCTACACAAACGATACTTGCCTGCTGTCTCAATATCTTAATATTTTACAGCATCAGAAGCATCGAAAAGTAGAGTAGTGCAGTTCTGCCGCATCCCTCATCCATTGTTAATGAGTGTTGGGTTTTCTATCGAACAGTTGGAACTTGTGGGTGCCGGAGAACACCACCAAACACCAGATGAAGGAATTGTCATTTCCTTTTACCTATTCGATTTCACCACCTTATTTTCTCTCCGGTTACTACAGGTTTATATATTGTCTTGTTTAACAAAACTATTGCTATAGCAGTAGTCCTGATAATTCGTACTCACACTGCCTGAAGAACAAATCAATAAAGCAAGCTTACTTATAATCCGTTCTCATGTTTTTGTTCACGTGTCACTACAAACCACAAACACAATACGATAACTGCAATGGGCCAGTTTATTGCAGTTCCTTTCAATTCTTTTTGGTTGACTGGTAACGTTGTCCGGTCCCTGTAAAACAGAAAATAAAACCAGTTAGCTGATGAAAAGTTATGTAATATAATGTTCACTAAACGAGGATAAAAAATATGAAATAGAGGAACGCTCATTTTAGAAACGCAATTACTTGCTGCATTATTACTAAAGGACACCCGAGTAAAGTAACAAAACGGAACATCAGTTTGAACCTGATAATTGGACAAATAATCGATACACTGCAGTAGTAGAAAACTGCATTCACATTGGTTTACTTACGGGAAAATAAATCCATTAATTTTCATTGTTCCCCTGAAATATATACGTTGCAGCTGCTGCTGCCATAATTCAGCATTTTATTGATTGTTATACAGCTCTCAACCGTAAATTCCTAATAACTCCCATTGGTCATCGTGACGATATGAAAGGTTGAGCCAGTAAAGTTCATTTCATTTGGATTATTATTAGGGTAACCTCACAAAGAGGTTTCCCTTTTCCGGCGAATGACCTCATCCTTGCCAAACACTAATAATGCATTGATACATGTTACAACATGTAATAATGAAGTCAAAAGGGACAAATATACATGGATTTATAGTAGGGGAAAAAATGACACGAAGGAAAAAGTATATCCTACTGATTTAATCACTCCATTTCTGTTTCCATGACAAACTAAACCAACTGCATAATACATTATATAAAAAGTAAAAATAGACAATTTTATTAAAAAAAAAGAATTCTGTAATATTTTTTTAGATTTCGCCACTCATCAGACCGTAATATAAAGCATTTTTAAAGATATACACTTTCCTTAAGTGACTCAGTGACTGTGAGTTTGAGTGACTTTCAAAGGTAAAAAATACTTTAGCTGACGATAAAAAATGCTATTACCCGGTTATGCACCTTCTCGGAATTTGTGAGCGTTTTTTAAAACGTATACAAGACTGTTTAACAAATCGGAACAGTGGATAAAACTTGTCTCCCAGAGAGTTAGAGAAAAGGGAAAAAACGTGCATTGAGAGACTGTGAAGTAATGTCGTTGGTATTTTGTTCCATTTTTGGGCAAAAATACACAAACTGAGCAACCCCACAATATACATAAGTAGGTATACAGGCATGTAAACGACTGTGTTTCCCTGGGGGCTCAGACAATCTATGAGACAGTTATAGTATGCAGGCATCACCATCATCATCACAGGCAATGAAATTATTACAAAAGGGAAAAATATAAAACAATATAATTCCACTTTACTCTACTTGTTTCGGCTTTTTCACGGCTTATAGTGGTAAAGCGCTGACAGGATACCGGGTACAAGAAATGAGTAAAAAACTGCATGCTTTCTAGTTCATGTCACTTGAAGAAATAGTTTTCCATGTGTTTTGCTACATTAATACCTGTGTGAATATTTCCAAGCTTGAGGAAAAAAGTAATTTTGAGCAAATACAAAAACTAAGTATTTTTTGTTTTGTGCACGAGCCTACTTGGGAACATAGAGCACTGGTACTATTTACTTTGATAGTTCAAAAGCAAAAGGTAAAATTTGAGAAGAAGGTTGTACTACGCATTGCCATGAAAAAAACAAAGCAAAAAATTTCTTGTCAGAGCTTTGCCAAACCACTAGTCAGTAGAACACAAGCACTCATAACAGCACTGCATTATTTGTCAAATAAAGTATCTAAAATGATATAAATATGTTATATTTGTAGATAATTTTAAAGAATGGAGTACACTCTTACGTTTATGTTTGAAGTTTACGTGTTTTGCAACGATATGCGTCATAAAGATACTGTAAACTTTGTATCCTGTTTGATACGAGAGACATACCATAAAAGTTAGTACACTAAACAGTAGCATGCATGTTTTACTGACATGTCCCCTTTAAAGTTTGTCTTCTCTTTGATCACCCATGCACAACCCGGGGAAGAAGACAAGTTGTCGTCTACTTTGCCAAAAGCCAAAACAAGCTCATTGGCTTGAGCAAATAAATTTTGTGCAGTTTACAAACCAAAAAGAGGGTCTTTCTTTTGGTTTCCCAATCTTTCTTCGTTTTGCTTGTTGTTTCCCTTATGCAAATGTTCGCCCACACGTTATCATCATGTTGGGTGAACCACATTACTAATACATTTTGCCACGACAATTTGTGCCGCCGCTTCCACCACCACCAGCATTTTTTATGAATGCGAGTGCTTTATATTTGTAAAACCTCAAAATTTACACGCAACTGTGAAATCAGTCGGTGGGGTAGAAAGTGTGAAACTGGGACAGTTGCATTTTTCCTACGAACTACGAACAAGAAAACACACTACTGGCTCCTTTTCCCAGAGAAAGTTGTAAAACACTTTTGAAAGTCGCTTTCTTCTTACAAACCCAACTCAGCCAAAGCCACGAGAAAATTCCGTGAAATATTGGATTGTTTGTATTTTCCTTGCGTCCCTGTAGACATATCAATAGTGCGTGTGCAAAAATATTGAGGGCACACAAACATACTACTTTTCTTTATTTTTTCACGATAATAATGATACTTTCTCCTTTCTCTCTTTCTTTTTACATAGTAAAAACTTTGGTTCATGTAAAGTTGTAAAAATAAAAATACGCTAGAAAACGTCTTTGTGCCTGGCTCATTGATAGTCACCACACACACGGCCATACACACTTTCACTCCATTTTCCAAACTGGAGCAGCGAGAAACTCGAGAACTGATACCGGAAAAATTCCCATAGACACACATTTTACGAGCACATTCTTGTCAGCTCAAGTTGGCTTTAAATTTTCACAAAACCAAATCACCCACCTATAATACTCCTTGCCTTTTACACGAGTAGAAAACATGCAAGAGAGCGTAAAAGTGAGTGCAGTATCATTGATAGAAGGAAAATAGTATACATTTGCGTAGTTTTCCATATGAGTGCCATCATTATTGTCAGGTTACTAAATAGTCACCCTATTACTACTACTGTGCCCTGCTTTCCCCATCATCGCAACTTTAGCTATTCGAGAAACATATATCCTATTACGTTTTGTTAAATACAACCACCGCTACCATCATTGCCATAGACATCAGATATTGACAATACTGATGATAATGGCAACTGGATTTTTTCCTTACAATAACGTAGCCTGAGTGCTTTTTCTGTTTTGGAGCTGACGTTGTTTGTTTGCTTGGAAACCACCACTGCAGTAGCAGAAGCAGCTTCTTTTGTATTCTAGAGTTCCATCATTGAAGAGATTTTGCTACTGCTGAAAATGTAACTACCACTGCTTTTCTCTACTGCCACATTTTTCCATAAAGGATGCGGCCTCGGTTGGTGGTGACGGTTACTGCTTGTGGCGTTTTATGTAATGTTTCTGCTACTTTGCTTTTTTGGTCGATGCTATAATTCGTTTTTGTTACATTGTTGCATGCATGCAAACATGCTGACTCCAGTGTTACTTTTGCAAAAACAAAAATAGCAGAGAGTAGGAATCTGGGGCAAAATGCTAGAGAGTAGCAAAATACTAGCTCTGGAGAGAGAACGAACCTCAACCGAAAAAAAGAAAGTAAGTCAGTGATGTTGGTGTAGTACCCATATCCGCTCACGTAAATGTCCTTGTTCATGTTCCCTGATGATGCTACAAACAAGATGCACATTCCTTTCTCTCTTCTTTTTCTCTCTGTTACAAAAATATGTGGCAATGGCATGGAATCAATTGATGATTATAAGAGCATGAACACAAAAACGAGCATTTACATTAGAACTGTGAATGTGAATGTAAACAAGTAGAAAAGGTAGAAGCTTAGGTAGGTAGCTTTAGCACAGTGTAGCAGCGTAAAAACTCGTATAAATACGAGCGTAGGAGAATCATCCTCATGTCATTCTGACATTATCCGCCTTCATCTGTTTCACAAAAATACCCATTCACTCCTGTCTGTCTGCTTGTGTGTGTGCTCAATGCTCCCTGGCTTTTTTCAAAGTAGGTGAGCTGGAAAAGCTCCCTTCGTCTGGTGCATTGGCTTGAACAATACTGACGAGGAGTGTATGCGTGTAAGTTACTTTCTCCTCTTCTAGTGCAAAAAAGGCCAGGGTGATGATAATCATGATGACACCGAGTTCCACCAAAACGCAGCGCACAGTTATAAGCGAGTGTCAACTTGCAACCAAAAAAAGAAAGTAAGAAAGGAAAAAGGTGAAATCAGACAAGGGAAAAAGTAGCACGAGAGTAAAGTGAATGGCTATCAGTGCCCCACCATCTATTTTCCATTCTATTATTGCTTCAACTACAATAATATTATGCTACTTTAGGTAAATGTTATTAGGAAATGGTGGTGGTGTGTGTGGTGTGCTCCCATTAGTGTTCGCTTCGATAGATAAATAGATGATGATGTTGTTGATGATCATGATTACATACGATTACGCTATGCTCATGTTACTACAAACAAACGTTCAAGAAAACAACAACGACAATGATGCTACCCACATGAATTCACTCATGTGCGTAGAATGCTATTTATAGTTTAAGATGGTCCTTTTGTCCCATTATGAATGTATATTGTGTGGTATAGGTAGTGGCTGTAACGACTTGTCGTTTGACGGGATTGTCGCATTGGTAGTGTTTTCTCTGCTGCTGCTGATTCCCGTCTGCATCTAAATAACGCATTTTGGATGCCACGAACAACAACAAGGTATTAAAGGAATCCGAAACAAGAAAAACGGGTACAAGTACCTAGCGTTTGTTTATTTTCTTGGATTTTCTGTGGGTTACAAGGGCACTATGTACACTGAGGGCATTTTCATTTATTAATGTTGTTTACATTGATAATGTTGTTGCTTGCTGCCTCTGACAATAAGCCTGTACATTGGAGTAATATTTATCACTGCTATGATCATCATCGTAACTACCAGTGCCACCACCATTACCATTTCTAATGGCATAATACCATGATTGCATCTCCATGCATACAAAGCGGACTAGGAAAATGTGTGGTGATATCGATTTATTTTGTGCGTACGGTGGTAGTGATAATACCATACACACAATCATTCCAAGTAGCAAACAGAAGCAGTAGACAAGGCAGGTGTGGTTTAGAAAACTAGTTATTTTTGCGGTAGAAAGGCGCACTTCTTGGTACGTAGCCCCATTAACATCTTCCTTTGCCTTTAAAGAAGCGTAATTTTATGGAGGGGTTGCCTTAGAAGCTCGCAATATTTGGAAGGTATTCAAAAAGGCAATAACAGAAGAGTATCCCTTTCCCGTCCAAAATAGTGTCAGCTCTGCCTATTATTTACGGCAAAATTCCAATCGTTTTCTTTGTAATGTAACGTTATTTGTGGACTATAGTTTGCAGAATAAATCCAGCAAGAAAACACGTCGTATGGAATCCATTTGACATGTATGGAATGACAATGCCCTTGTACCAGAATTCCCAATATTAGCATGCTTTTTCTCTGTGTCACATTGAACAATGCTTTTCTTGAAAAAAAGAGAATGAATTTAAATTCCTTTCTATTTCTATGCCCCCTGAATGTAATAAGCATATATGCATGCATTAATGTCATTCGTGCTTGTCCCAGTACCAAAGAAATTTCCTCGTTTTTGTCTTTCCTTGCAGTTCACACCATTTGACTCCGCTTGCAGTTCACACTGGTGCTCAGCATTATTCAAACTGCACCCAGGAAGCAAAGGCAGGCATGGTAGAGGGGAATGAAAAAAAGGAGATGGATAGACAGACAGACACCTTTTCACTCCCCTTTAGACTCAACTATTATTACAGTGTGCTTGCCTTTACTGAGTTTTTGAATTTATAGAAACCTACATACATTTTGAAGAAGGCTGATACTTTTATACAAAAATTCATTCATCCACATTTTCTTCAATTTTTCCCTTTCTTTTCTCTTTGCAGCTGACTGGAATCACACACACACACCAACGGAGAATCATTATTAAAGAAACGAATGGATGAGATTATGCCTAAAAGTATTTAGTTACTGGAATGCTTTTTTCTTTGGGAAATTTGATGCGAGTCTGAGATAGCCTAAAATTGTAATAAAGCAATGTCCTTCACGGTCCTCAAAAAGGTAGTACCACTCTGCTGCATTTTTTTGTCTGCAACTCGTAACCCTCTTTACATAATCCTGCACAACATACTGAATAAAATGGAATGGAGAGGGAGATTGTATGTGTGCTGCAAATAAAATCCATTTGGTTTCTATTCATGTCCTTACTACTACTACTCACTGCTGAAGTGAGTAAAAACACAATATTTCTTTAACTAAGCATTTTGTACGCATTACAGCCAGCTCTAGAAAAAAATAGGGGACCCATGGCTCATTTTGTTGACTCACTCATGCGATGCTCCAATAATGCAACTCAGTCCTGTCATGTATTATTACAGAAGAGGGATAAAGAGTGCAATAATGCAATGCAAAGACAATTTATCGTAACAAGCCGAGCACACAGGTGTGTCGCTTTTTCAACGTCCGTCACTCATTCCCTGGTTGTATTTTGGTCACACCATTTTTCTCTTTTGAGTTAGTTTTGGTGTATTCCATCACACTGGTTTGTGTGCTTGTACCTGACAAATATTATATACCTGCTTACATAATCCAACAAAACAACAAATAAATAAATAACTACAGCTACACTTCAGAGTACAGGTACAGTACGACGAGAGGAGTCTTCAAAAGTGTGGAGAAAAACACGTTTGCTTTAAAAGGAAAAGCTTGTCAGAAAAGTTGCTCAACTGAGAGACGGTTATGTGATGTGAAAAGCGAAATTGGCCTCAAAACTAAAAATAATGTAACTGTGACACCAAGCCGTATCATAGTAGACGCTACAAAAAAGTGTCTCCTATTTGTGTCGTTTTTCTCGCTAGAAATGCTTTTTGCTTAAATGTGAGCCTACTTATTTATTTACTTGTCTCTCTATTCTTCCTCAAGTTGTCCAACTTTTTTCCCAATTTCAAAAAGTGTCTCTTTGTTCAGTCACTAAAACTCGTCCTTTTTTAGCCCGGTTTTTTAATTCTTGGTTTCGGTGCGCGCAAGCAAAGCTAAGGATGGCTGGAAATAAATTTGGAACGTTTAATTTGCAAAGGCGTAAACGAATCCAACATAAAGCACTTTTTAGATTCTAGATGATTGCATCAATTCAAACTGAATACAGATAAATGAGTTAAATAACATAGACGCTTTCTGATTCCGGAAATGGTGTAAAATATTTGGTGTGTCTGTCTCCAATGTCAAACGCAGACATGCACAGTAATTGTGTTTTTAATTTGCAAGTTGAGGCAGTTTTTTGTTAAAAACTGTGAATTATAAATCTAAGATAAACCGTACTTAAATAAAAGGCGATGAAATCAGAAGAACATATTATGTCAGATCAATGAGCCCAAGAAAGGAAAACAGCGACCACAACCTGTCAACTTAGATGGACATGTAGTTAGAAGTTATGAATGACTAAAAAGGAAGCTAGAACACAAGCGATGTGCTACGGCATTTTTTCTCCTTCCACTACATTATTTTCTACTAGTCACTCGTCTACCCATATAATATTTCATTACACCGTAAATAGGAGAAGATTGAACCGAGTTGGAGGGAAATACGTTGTTGGTTGTTGTTTATTGTTGCGCATATATGAGAAACTTGATAAACAGCAGTACTTTCCACGTAATTCCGCCTTAATAATAAAAAACAATGACGACAACGTCAACGATAGTGACGACGGCCACTGTAATGATGATAATAATGGCGAGTGGCGTGTGTAGTTTCTGTGTGTCTGTATCTCATTTCCTCACACTCTTCATATTATGAACTTTTTTGTACTGGATAAATAAATCTTCCCTCTTCTCACAACTCGCTGGCTAGTCGTAATCAGTGGAGATGCAGATTGTTCTGTTCTACACATTGCAGTCAATCTTTTATGGCTTTTTAAAATGAGTTTAAATAACATATATATGTTGTCCGCCTTATTATTGTTTTTTTGCTTTGCTTCTTCATTCATATTATTACAAACAAACATACCGTGCGTATGTCTTCGCACAAGTTTGCACGGGGATATCATTAAGAAATAGCTGGTGCTTCTACTTGCCTTACCATATTCATACTTCCAATTTTCTTGCAACTCCTTTATGCTTTTTGTTTTTATTTGGAGAAAGACTAGACAGCTATAATGATGACAAGACAACAGTAGTCGTTAGTAGTGATGTCAGTGGATGATGGTGAAACCAGTGAATTATTTCTTTATTTATTATTTTTCTGCATATTTTACCATCGTAGCAGTTCACAAAAGCGGGACACAAGACAGAAAAAATATATTATCCTTTTGTCCTCATCATCCTCGGCGTCGTCACGAATACGGAAAACTAAAGAAAGCTTGAAAATGACAGAAGGGAAAAACTTTGACGATAATGATGATGATGGTATGTTTGATGCAAACGAAGCTATCCCTTTTATCTCATATACTTGTAGATTCTCTCTAAGAAAAAATCACATAAGACGACCATCATCTTTGTGTGCAATAATAACGATAGTAATAATAATGACGACTACAGTGATGATGGTGGCTATGACGATGATGATGTTGATGACTATGAAACTTGGGAAATAACAAAGTTAACAAAGTCGAATCTACACACAGATGAGCCAGGAGACGACGAGTCATGAAAAAAAATCATGGCAGAATAATAATAAAATAAATCACATGTAGATTTCCCTGTTATATGGAAATGGAATTGCACCCCGCTGACTTTGCTTTTTTGCTCTTCTTCCCTTGATGATATGCTATATGTGTATTTGGTCTGACTATACTTAATATGCGTTTCTCTTCACTCTTCCTTCTCTCTAGTAATATATTGTTTTAATATTACACACAATATCGAATTATTTTTCTGAAGGAGAAAAGACAAAAACTGAGGTTTTATAAGTTTTTGCAGCAGCTACTCTACAAGTTTACCTTATTTTCGGGACCTGCCAACGAAAACAATGCAATATGTATGTAGATTACATGCCCAGAAGACGTTACCTCTTTCATTCCCTGCTCAGATACTACTTATCTGGCGTAGCCTCAGTTTTTCCTCCTTGTCTTTTCTGCCTTGAAGGTATTACACTTATAAACCGAAATAACTGAGGGACTCCAAGGGAATGAACGGAAGAGGAGGAAAACGGCAACGAAAAACTCTCATTCAGATTTTCTCCCCTTACTTTTCAACGACGATGGGACTCTTTTCTCTCTCCCGTTTACTCTCTGAAGTAGACAATGACAACGGTCGAACGACGCTGTTGATGATAGTACGAAAAGAGGGAAAAAAGTTGCGGATATTGTGTAGGAGTAGCAACTTGCTGCCAGTGCCGATGGTGCTGATGATCTCGAATATGAGGTTTCAAGAGTTTAGTACTGAAGTTGTGTGGTAGGCCACTCTTTTTTCGCCGAATGATAATGACGAGTGGGGTCTGGAGACGCATTTGGACGAAAAATGTGTGTATGTATGTGCTAAGCACGGGGAAAGTAGTGAAAGACCAGGCAACTGGTAATGATGATATTGTCTAACGATGAGACGACGATAATGATGACTATGCCAGCAGAAAAACTACCACTACTGCTGCTTATGACGACACTGTTGTTAATGATGAATCTCTTAATGGATTCCCGTATGTTTTGCCAGCCTCAGCAACAAACAGCTTTTTCTCGTTGTCCTGTCCTAATCATTATCATGCTCGTCATCTCATGCAACTTTTTGGTGGATGTCGCGCATCAACTCCTCGACTTATTATTATGACTAAAGAGAGAGAAAAAAAAGAAACTGCAGCAGTTTGAGGGTGAATGCGGCCTGTTTTTGGCTACAAAGAATTTGTAGCTTTTTTCTACAAAACCAACCACAGTCGCCATCACCAAAACGAATACTACTGTTTTTATGAGAATGTTTATATTCTCCTCTCTTTTTTACATGTTTCCCATTTTCCATTCAAACACAAAAAAAAGTTTATCTTCCTCAATTTTGCCTGTCTGTCCTCCTTTTATTATGATGACAACAACCAAGTAATGCAAAGGAACAGTATATTATTTCTCCACAAAGATAATGCTTTTGCCGGCATATAACACCAAAAATAAACTCCCCACCACCACACAATCACTGTTTTATTTGTAATATTCTTTTTGCAAAAAAAGTTATGAAAAAATTATGGCAAAAAATTGTACGCTTGAGAAGGGAAATAAAAAAGTTGTACGGGCTCTGCTCTGCTGCTGCCTATATGACTATTATTATGACATACAGTTGCTGTTTGAGGTTCATTGAAAAAATAAAAAGTTTGTGCGGATGCTAAAAATGTTTATTTCACAAGAGCATATAATTTTATAGATGCAAGTATGCAAAAAAGTGCCTTAATATATAGCGGGTTGCAATGTGTCTACTTGTTTCTAGAGGTGAGCGACTCTCTTGCGCTCTACCTTTTTATATCTGTCAATATTTCATAAAATAACATAGCATGTAGATATTTTTTCGCTTTATGAGAATAGTAGCACATGAAACTGGCATGTTGTAAACAAAGCAGCAAAACACAAACAATCACCGTTTGGTGGTTTCCTTTATTACTATTATATCATCTTATTATACACGTATTCTTTCTATTTTTTGCTTTTCCAACTACCAAGACAAAGATCTATAGCGAAATAAGCAAGAAAAGAAAAAAAGTTACGTTACTTTTTGGGCACGCCAGTGGTTGCAGCGGCAGTAGCAGTTGTTGTTGTTACTTGACTAGTTTGAGTTTTCTTAAGTTTTTCCTCTGGAAGCGGTTATATCGTTGGTAGTGCTCTGCTGCTACGACTAGAGGTGTATTATTATTACTTTTGCCATACACGCAAAGTCCAGATATCAAGACAACCTAGAGCAGATATCTTTTGCACGATGTATGTGAGTGCACCACTTTTTCTAACAAAAAACAGTCATGTTTAGTTAGCTTACTTTTATGTACTTCTCTGCATAGATATTATGTATATATTTTTGAAAGTAGCACTAGCACAGTGTTAAGGAGTGGCATTCCAAGTTTAACAAAAAAAAGTTTTTTCTCTTTCGCTTATGTGTGTGTGCAATTCCAAGACGATGTAGAAGACGCGAGAATAGAAAAACTTTGGAAGCTCATATAACGGCAATAATAGTTATAATGTTTACAGTGTTTTTTACGAAGAAACTTTTTTATTCTTTCTTTTGCCTTCTTTCTAATTTACGCTGTTTTATTTTAGAGGTGATGTAATGATGATCTGAACAAGGAGAAACTGAGGCGCACGAAAGAAAAACACAAAGCACAGACACTGGAAAGAGAAAAGACAGTGCCAAGCACCACAAGTTTTTTGAGAACACAATTTATACTCAGTTTTTTCAGAGATTAGTTGTTTGGTGTGTGTGACAGAGATACAGGGGAGTCTTTTGCAAGAAATATTTTGGTTGGTACTCTTGAGAAAAGCACTAAAAATTACCACGTCAACTATTTGAAGCTGCTGTAAAACGCTGCTTGTACGGGATAAGGATGATATGACGACGATGAAAGAATTACGAGCAAAACACAAAGTATTTCTTCTGTTTTTCTCCTCTTCTTCGTCTTCCAATCTGTGATCTTGTCTGTCAGCTGTAAGTGCTCCCTGGGAACAGTATTCGGAAGAGACTGCAGTCATAAAAATATTTCTCCTTCTTTTACTTCTTTTGCTATTTTCTGCTAATGTTAAAGCGAAGTAAGTAGCAAACAGCGTGTTGTAGTACAGTGGTAGTGGTGCAACAGCAGCACTTTTTCTCTCGCTTCGCTGACACAACACCAATTTTTTGTCAAGTCATACATAGATTGTACACATTGAAAGCAGCTTGGATAAAGTCACGGTGCATTCGACGGTTCAGTTAAGTTCACTGCCGAAGACGATGACGATGATAGAGGTTTTCTTGTATAAACTTATCTATATGGTTCATTTGTTGCCACTAAAATAAATATGTGTTCTCTTGTTGCAATTTTCCCGTTTTTTATCATCTGTCCTGACTCCCTGCTCTGCTTCCTTGGGTTGGTGTCTGTAGCATAACTGCATAAGCACAACTACCAAACTATTTAGAACGTGTTACTTCATCCCCTTTATTTCCTTTTCCGTCCGTTTTTCTGTCATCACATTTTCCCGTTACTTTTTATCATCACCTCTGTTGGGTTTCTTGTACCGCAACATAAATTTCTGTCAGCAGGGAAGAAGACGAAGAAGATCTGCAAAAAAAGACAGAGAAATGATATATGAAAAACCCAGTGTACAAAATGTATCCGTAGCAGTAGGCATCCGTAAACAGATTCTGGGCATCAGGATAACCTTTCTAATATCCCTACAGAGACATAGAAAATCCAACACTCGTCATAGTACTAAAGATCGACATAATGTTGAGGAAAGATGGAGAGCATCTCAAGGAGAAAAGGATATTCGTTAAAAATTTATTGACAATATTCTATATTATTTATGGCGCTCGTGTGTGCATGCCAAACTCTTTCCTCGTGTTCTACAAACTGTATTTTTTGCTGCTAACTTAGAGCTTGCAAAGAACCTGATACTGTTTTTTCTTGCAGCAAAAAGGATAAGAAAAAAACTCAGAGAGCGCCTTCCTGTATGCTGCATACGGATTTTTTCTCAGAGTCTGCTGATCCTTTTTCCAACGCATAGAGCAACACAATTTGATAGTAAGCATTATGCTGTCACGCTGTTCCTTTTTGTTTGAAAGACTTTTTCTTTCTTTTCCGAATTCCATCCATTGCTTTTTGCATAATATTTATTGCAAAAGGGACATTATTGCATTGCAAAGCCACTCTGTTCTCTTTCTGGAAAGTGGCAGAAAAAAGGGAATAATGTGCGACTGTCAAGCTTGAAAAGAAGCTTTTGATGTCGTCGTGACGGCATTTTTTCTCTTCAGAGAGAAAAGGGTTTTACACGCATTTTTTGCACAAAATTTACCATTCATACCATTTAAACATGAAAAGACCTCTATTTGGAAAAAGTCAAGTGCAGCTAGATGAATGGAGGTAGACATTAAAGTGGTGGAAGTATTCGAAAAGTAAAGTGGAGGAGGATTATACGTGAGATTCAGGATGAAGGATGTATAAAAAAATTACTTTACCGTGCCAAAGCCACTTTCACGTTTTTTTACAATGCCAGCCAGCATCACTTTTGCTATTCTGTTTCACATTCTTCAATATTATTACTAAAATTTTCGATTGGATTCGCGTAAACCTGCGCGCAGTGCAGAAAGGGATGGTGCTCAATTTGATGAAACTACTGCATCATCATCATCCTCGTTGACGTCGTAGTGATCAACATGACGAGGATGATCATGTTATACAACGACTGTTAATATTACCAAATGAATTTCTACAATAGAGGCATTAAAATGCATTGTCAGTGATTTTATTGCTAACTCATTCTCTCTTCGTATTCTCTCTCCTTACTCTAGCGGCACAGCAGTCAGCAACAAGAAAACTATCAATATGATAGGCATGTTGCTGCTGATGATGATGATTTGACGGTGTTTGGATTGGGGGCTCTAGTGGTAAATCGCAAGAACAACCACTATGACTCCATTACATCATATTTCTGCCCTGCCTTTCTGCATTTTTTGCTTAAACGAAATAATAGAGCACATGCGTGCATGAAGATGTGCCCAGTTACAGTAATAATGATTATAATGGCCCGTGGATCGCTTGTAATTCTATTCTTTAACATATTTCATCTACCTCCTTATTATTTAGGTTTGTAGCAGCAGAAGAAGTAGTAGCATATTTACTATTACTATAAGTGTATACTTTACTATTATTTCTATACACATACCAAAGTTGAGTGGAGCATTATATTGAATTGAGTGAGAGGGAGGAGAAGATTTAGAGGAATTTTCAAGATGTGTATGCATGATGTAATAGTAGAAAATAAAACGGGCTTAGAGAATCCACTCAGCAATAATACTGGATATATATTGCAAGTGGCATATATTGTATAGCAAATAGTGGCAAACACTGTAAGACGAATCTAGTGCCCCTAGATGTAATAATAAGCTTATTGTAGAGTGAAAACACATTTGACATTCTTGTCGTATTTCAATAACAATCATAGCAGCGCAAACAGAAAGGAGGAGACGTTCTTCCATGCTCTAGCATAATAACTTTGTATAGTAAAGCGTTCCGCAATAATAATATTCCTGCTTTATGATATTCCATTGTCGTACGCGAACATGATAATGATGAAGTATTGATTTACTCCAGTAGTGGCATATGAAGTAGAAAACGGAGTGGATTAGTGAGTGAGTGTAGTTGGAAATGAAGAGTGAGTGGCACCTCTCTCTCTCTCTCTCGTGGTCGTATACTTATTTGGCAGTTCAATGCCACATGACAGGAGTGCGAGTCATCATCATCAAAGTCAAAGTGGTAATGGTGGTAAAGTAGATATAAAGCTTCATCGTTGAATACATCAATTTTGTACGGTTTTTGGTAGAAGAGTTATTGTACTAGCACAGTAGACCACACAAACTTACAAAATGGCAATGAAGAGGGGAGCAAAAAGAGGAGAAAATGCAAAAAAGGACAAAGAAGCAGCCGAGGAGAGTGAGCGTTCCAAAAAACATCAACTCTATCCCAAGAAATGAGCACAGTGTTCAGAGTTCACCGTATTAAATATTTCAACGCTTTACATGTCTAGTAAAAAAAACTCTACCAAGTTGTAACACAAACGTACTCAAGAATCCATAATAATAAACGATTCATGATGTACTTACTTACTTAACTTACTTAGCGCTCTCTAAAAGAGCAACATGCCGTTCTCTTTTCTATCCAATTCACTTTTTATCAAGGTAAAAAGGGCTTGTAGTTCTGTACACAAATCTTGATGCTATGATTATTCTGGTAGTGGCTTGCGGAACTATTCCAGTTCATACTATTGTTCTATAACGTGTCTTTCAAGCTATATGAAGTAATAACTTGGACAATAAGGTAGATGGTAATGATGAGAGCGTTCTGCTGATGTTGCATTTATGAAATGATAAAGCATTCATAAAGTTCATACACCTATTCCTACCAGCAGCATACGCGCCACATGTAATGTGTTTGGACTCCCCGTGCAATTTCTTTTGAGACAACAATGTCATTTCATTTTGCATTTTCATTGGTTTCCTTCTCCCATCCTGCTTCAAATCAACTCCCAAATGACACTCTTTGTATAACGACACTACTCTGATATTGTAATAATAGAAGACTTTTGCCTCAGCCTGATCCACGTTGTTATTAACATCCGCAAAGGATACTCCATTATACATGCATACATAATAGAATGGATTTTGTACTTACTGTGCGTAAAGGAAGGGGAAGCAAGCAAAAATGCGAAATTCGAAAAAAAGGATCAACAATCTGAACGTAAATTTTCACCAACTACACAGCATCGTCCTCATCATCGAAGATATGTTTGGTTAAACAGTAGTTACACCTGCTACATACCGTACACATTGTAATGAAAACCATAATAATAATAATAGTAATCAGAATGTATGCTAAACGCAGAAAGAAACGCAACTACAGTAGGAAGAATTTGCTCACTGTTATTATCCTCATCACCGTTCACCATGATAATGATGACGAAAATAATAAGATGAGAGTAAACTGCCTACAAAATATAGAGACAGTGACAGAGCGGAGCACTTGAAAAAAGTACCGCTGCTGTGATGCGTTATTATGCTGTTTCATGCCTTTTTCCTCTCCACTTGAGTAGAAATATAGCAGTGGTGATAAATTCCTCGTTTTATCATCAAATTTCATACATGACTGCTTTCTATAAAACAATGTGACTGTGTCGCATTTTACGAGATGCTCTTTATGCTTTTTTTTCAAAATATGTATAATATGGTACCTACCTGTCTATTGTCTATAATATAATCTACTATCTCAGATTTTTTTTTGTTTTAGTGCCCCGTAAATCCTACTACGTGGAGAAGTAGGTACATGATTATATTATATTATGCCGAAGCATTTTTGAAAGTACCTTCCCATTCATACGACACTACACCACTTCCATGCATACATTATCAAAATATATCACCAAAGACGTCGTTATCTTTTGCGCTACGCCATATTACAGCAATAAACGATCCATCTCAGTGAAACGTCTTCATTTTTTTCACTAAAACATCTTTGCCCTTTTCCTTTGAAGTCATGATCATCATCATTTTAAAACCTTTTTTACGCAGTGGTGGCGTGGTGGTGGTGCTGTAAATAAAAAAGACGAATAAGACGAAAAACGATATTATGTCGCATCGTCAAGTCATGTATGGAAATCGTCAATAAAATACGACTTGAAAGGGGCATTGGCAGAATGATAATAGGTGGAGATATTGCGAGAGAGGAAGAGAAACAGCTTGAATTGCATAAACGCCAACAAAAGAAAATGAGCAACAGAGCAAAAAATAAGCTCACTGTCCTCTTCCTCCGCCCTCTTTGCCATGTTCATCCATTCTATTATCATTATTATTAGAGAGTGAGCAGTTTTTAAAATAATCTACATACTACTATAAACGCCAATATAGCGTAATAAGTAGAGGACCAAGACGTCGACGACGATGGTCTTAAGATTATGTACCTTGTTTGCTGGGAGAGCAACAAAGTGTTCTCTCTTTCAATTTAAATGTTTACCTGTTCCATTCACATTTTACCATCTCTCCATTTTCAGTGAAGAGGAAAAGTCGGCATGAATTAATAATAATGAATATGAAACTTGCTTTTTTCAAAATTCATCTTTCTCATCTAAAGTGAAGTATCGTCATTCATTCATCATCATCGACATCATCCTCCTTGCTAAAAGCTTCACGTATTTTAAACGTATACTTAAACAGTTTACTGGTGTAATCTTCGCCGGTCGGGATCAGGAGTCTACCACTTTTTTTGCCATTATGTCTACACGCATCAATATCAAGAACAAAACGGATAACACAAAAAATTACTATGATCGCATGCATGACTGCACAGCGATAAAATAAACGAAATCATTCTAGCCATAAATGATTCCATGCTTCTGCGTTACTAAATACGTTTACTGTACTAGCACTGAGACCCTGTCGTCGTATATGTGTCTTGTTGTTATTGTTGTTTTGCAACTTTGTTCTTTTTTTGTTCCTTTTCAAGAATTATCATATCTCTTTGTGTGCTCGTCAAAAAATATTATTTGTCAAGAGTACATACGTTTATACCACACTTACGCTGCATTTAATACATTTTTCTTCTCTTGTCTGCTTTGCTCCGCTTGTTCTCCTGCCCTATGCAAGTGGTGATGATGCTGATAATGAGATTATAAAGATTTCAAGATTGCATGCAGCAGTCCTCTTACTCTTGTTTCTCGACTCTCTACTACTTTGCATGTTTGATCTAAAAGCTTTTCTTTTTTCTCTCTCTCCCAAAGTTTAAGAAAACTCTCTCTCTGGCTCTCAAAATCTGAAGAGCTGAGACTCCGTTTTTTCGGCTGACTGATGATGATAAATGTCGATAGGAGTGAGTGATGTAATGTGGATTTGCATTCACACATTTGTGAGCAAAGAAAAAACATAAAACGTCAAAGAATAATTCATTTCTGAGGTACATTTGCATTCATGCTTGCTTGCCCGAGAATTCAGCAGCAGTGTCTATCTAGACTTTTCAATGATGTTTCATTGTTGGACCGCTTACAAGGATTATTAATACGAGTACTACTACCACCATTTATACATAACGTGTCAAGTCAAGTACCACTCTTCTCGGATAAAGGATTTTCTGCTCTAATAAATAAAATGCTAGGGGAACGGAAGAAAAATTGAAAAAAGGCTCCTTCACTCAACCAGCCAGTCAGCAACAGAAATAAAGACTAGAGAGAGTCAAGGAGAATAAACAGAAGAAGAGGAACAGCCTCTCAAGAAAAGTAATGAAAAATATAATGCATCATCGCTCAAAGTCAGATTGCAGTTAATGTCATTACTTCTGCTAATTGCACATACCACCGCACGTCTACGCACTCTGTACTTATATACCTGGCCGTCACAAGCAACTACCAAATCGTGAAATAATAAAGCAAACTGTAAAAAAGTGTCGACACGGTAGTGAGAATGATTGTAATGGTCACAAGTAATCATCTTCTACCTCTTCGGCGTCTTGGCTTTGTATTATATTATTAGTACGAACCAGTCATCGAGAACAGCATCGCCTCTCATCACTGTGTCATTTAATGTCCAAGTTTTATGTCTGTTACTACCGTAATCATTAAAAAGTAACCAGCGCATTATTGCCACTGAATAGCAATTGACGCTATTTGACGTTAATAATGAAGAGGTTGCAAAAAGGAAGAAAATTATTTGTATTTAGGAATGTTTTCACGAGTGAAAATTTTGCGCTTGCATGCAACTATCTGTATAAAGTAGGTAACGTGCACTTGCATTTCGTCCATTAAGGTGCTTCACATCACTACAAATATTACTATTACTGAGACGGTAAAGGTAGCACCATATAATTTTCCTCGGGACCATGACGAAATAAATATAAAAGTGACGGCGTACCCACCATTTCCTAATATGAAACGATATACTAATCTAGGTTTTCTTTCAATCATTAACATCGCATAAATAATAACTGCTTTAATCACTAAGAAAACCGGTGGAGGTTGGTAATGGCGAGAACAACGATCGCAAGAAGGACATGAAGACTGACAACGAGGAGTGACAAAAGCAAAAAACAAAAATACCAATCAAAGAAAACTAGTGCACTTCAGTACAGTGGTATTGTCGCCATAAATGCAATGCATTATTATATTATTACTATTTCGATAATTGCGACTTGCAACAACAAAGAAAAATGCAAAGCTTTACTTTCATAGCCTGCTGTCGGGCATGCTGGCCAACCGCTAACTACTCAGTACAAATGTTTCAACGAGTGTTCTGTCTGAATGGTAAATAATATGATATGTTGTTAATGACACAGAGAGCAGCAACAGCAGTAACAACAACAAACCAGGAGCAAAAAGTTTTCAGTGTGCATTGTTATTTTTTATTGTTCCCATTACTACAGCTACAATCATAATTTTGAGGCTTATTATTCAGCGTCTGCTGCTACTCTTGTGGTGGCGGAGGTTACATGCTGCCAGCATACCCAGCACCAGAATTTCATACAAAATTGGAATCCACCTCCTCATCATCCTCCTGAACCCGCCATTCTGGCACATTATTATTGCAACTTGCAGAAAGCACATGCTATAATACGTACACACACGCATCACTAAAGAAAATATAAAAAATGAAAGTGAACCTGAACTAAAGCCAAAAAGTCAAGTGGAGACTGGCAGAAAAAGAAGAAGAGCAAAATTATTATGATTATTGTTTTTGCTGCTATTGTAATAGTAGTAATGGCGATGGTGGTGGTTGAGTTGGGCAGTTTGTGGACGTGGTAACCGTATATTGGAGTCATAGTAATAAAAAGTAGTGGTATGCAGGCAGTTTTGTTTGCGTGCCTTTATTGTGTGGTAAATGGATAATGGACTAGGAGTAAGGAGACCGATTGAACAAAACGGAAAAAAGTGCACTCCCTTAAAAATCTGCTAGAGCGTCAACAGTAATGTGTTTAGCGTCTCTTGTGAAATTTTCTCATTTTTGACTTGAGATAAACGGGTTTGAAAAAATGGTTGAAAAGGTAACAAGCGACACTGGATCTGCTGGCTGCTGGCTATAAACTTATAGGCATATACACCTTTTATCATGTACATCATGTTGTCTTGAGAAAAGTGAGACTATGAGTTTGCGTCTCTACGTGGCTCATTTAATTGTTCAGATACCACACACCTCCACCAGCGCACCATTAGTACTACATTGCAATATCACTATATGTTCATACATACTACATGCATGCCAGCGTACAATCAATTTTTACAAGTGAACTACTACAATACTCATAATACAATATAAAAGTCCGCTTTTTAGCAATAAACTCTAGCCCACAATAAACAAGCGCACACCATTCCGTTGAGGACTCAAAGTGTAAAAAATATTTTGAAAAAGTCATTCATCTCTCAGTCTTGTTTTACTACAGTTAATTGTACATAGTCTGTATGCAATTTTTCTTTGTTGTCGTGTATAAAACTGATTGCCTTACTCGCTAACAACAACACCAACAACAAGAACTCATTTAAAACCTGTTGTTACTTAATATGTATACTCATATGCATAATATCTAACAAAATCTGCAGTTGTTCAGAGTGACAGAGAGGCATTGAAACAACTCTTTTCAGTTTCATTTCATTCATTTATTTACCCCCACCACTAAACTGCGTCTTTACTCGCTGCTTACACAACAATTGGATAATAATGATGACGTGATGTTGTAATGCCATAAGTTGTTACGGTTTTAGCAGTACACCTGCGTTGCCTTGCAACCTTTGAGTAAGGTAGTGCCGTTTTTTTTCAAACAAAAAAACGACCACCAACACTACCAGCTAGAAACCACGTTCATTGTTGGCTTTAGAATTTAGCTTGTTTTTTAAGTAAAAAAATGTATTCACTCTTCTGCATAAAATTGTACGTTTATTTATTATCATCAACAGCTTTGGTGTACTATCATCATTGCAATCAGAATCACCGGGAGAAATGTGTGTGTTCACTCACTAACTTATTCATTTAATTCAATTCTCAACATGGTGCTATTACATCATTGCTCTCCTCTCGCCTCCTGGCTATTTTGTGTGTTTTAAATGCGGTTTTTAGCAACAATGCCAGCTGGCTTGTTTTATGTATTTTGTTACGTGTCTGTATTTTTTTACCCTTGTACAAAATCCACTCTCCGACGCTTTTTTTTCTAGGTGATGCATGCAAATTGCAAAACAATACACGACAACATTATGCACACTCTCTACTTGTTCTACTACTGATATTGAACATAAAATGCGCACATAAACCTATACAGAGAAATGTCATTGCAACACAACTTAATTGATACCTTTTATCATGTCTCCCTACAGAATTGGCTCTCTATTTTTGTATTCTTTCATGTTACATTAGAATCATTAGCGACTCTTTGACTCTGATCTCTTCTCATTTCTTTCGCTCTGTGTGCTGCGAACAATCAATTCATTATTGTTATACAAAACCAACACCGTGCCGCCTTAAAAATACCAACTTTATTCAGTAGCAATCGGCAGGAGTAAAAGTTGTACGTATAATTTTGTACTTCCCTTTCTAATTCAATTAGAAATCGCTTTAAAGCAACTCTAATATGTTCTTACAAACTCTAATAGGCTACCAGTTACCACTTTATTCCTTCTCAGCACTTTGGCTAACTATATGAAGCTTCTGGGGTGCTCTCTTTTTTTCTTTTTTTAAAGCCATTGTTGCTCGTTAAATGCCAGTCAACGTATTTAAGAAAATGCGTTTAGACACTTAATCTTCCTTGTCGACTCTTAGGCAACCTGAAAGTGAGGCAGTAGTAACTAGTTGTTGTTGATGTTGTGGGAGTGATAAATATTTTTTGTAGAAAAAAATACGCAAAATTGTACATGCATAATACTCTACACGACAGTTAAAAGCGAATTCATTCATTTTGTTTGTGCTTCCCTCAGCCAAGTTACACGTTTATAGTTGCCTAGGCGTTCTGGGTAGTTCCCCCGGCATAATGGTAATAAATAATGGAATGACAAAGTGCTCTGGTGGTAGTAGTAAAAGTGCTGGTGATGTGGCAAAAATCCTTTCTTCTATGGGAATAATAGTAATAATAAAATAGGGATGACAATAATATTAATAATGCACTTCCTAAAGCGAGAGAGACTAACGACTAGACTCTCTGACTCTCTGGTGGTGTGATGTGAACATCGTGGGACAAAAAATTACAAACACTTACATATTTTATAAACGATATATATAGATCTTACAATTTTTGCTTTACTTTACTGAACAAAGTTAGAACCTTCAAACCTTTACTTTTTAGATTGTGCACGTTTTGCCGTTCTTTCTATCGGCACCGCTACTGACTTCTAGGTGCCACTAAAATGGCAAGGCGCTGAATAATAAAGTTATCGTATCGAAATATTTACTCCCCTTTTCGCATATGGGTCTCGTTTAATGTCGATATTACCTGCTTGCTCTAAAACTCTTGATATTTGACACGTACATACAGATAGCATATATATCAGTAGTAAGTGGATATATGATGTGAAATGAAAACGGGCTTGCAAAATAAATTTGTCTACATGAGAGCATCGCACAAACAGGAAAAAGCCAAGACGAATGTAGAGTTCTATGGGAGAGACCATAAAACAGTATAATAACGTATGACTGGTGATTTGACGGTTATAAATTATTATTTTTACCAGTGGCCAGTCACAGCGGTATCATCAAAAAATATAAGTCATACTAACTGTCCTCCGGTATTTATTTTTTTCACAGACTATCACAAGCATGTTGGAGCCACCAACTTGGTCCCCTTCTCTCTCTCTCAAATTGTACAGGGTTTGACTCACGTTAGGTTTTTTTGTTTGTATTACTTTGGCATTTATTGCTTTTTTATTTAAAGACTTTATTTTCCCTGAGCAAAAGATGGGAAAAGATGTAGCACAGGAACAGGGGGAATTATAAGACATAAAGACGACGACAGTCCGCCATAAAAATGACTAATATTCTTTAAACAACTGATTTGTTCCTTCCTTATTCCTTCCTCTTTTTTTCTGTGCAACAAAAGCGTCTCTCTGTCATACTTTATTTTTTCTTCATGACAACAACAACGACGATGAAAAGCAGAAAAAATCTGACATTGAATTAGTTGTTGTTGTTGTTGCCGTGGCCCGAGTTTCCATATAGTTCGTCGTCTTGCGACAACCTCAAATAATGTGCACACTACATCATCATGGTCCATGGCGCTTATAGGAGAAAATAATATGTGACCACGGTCATATAATAATAATAGTGGCACACACAAAGCAACAAAGATGTAATGTGGATGATGGCTTGTGCAGGAGAAACACGGAGCAACAACATGCACGTATTTTGTCAAGGTAAAAGCCCTGTTGACAAAGTAAGTGTACTTCTTCACGATACCTCTTCTTCTTACACGTATAAAATATCATCATAATAATCATGGTCTTCGTCTACACGCCATCATCCCCTTTTCTAAACTAAAAAAGGAAGGAAGGCAAGAGGAAGGAACCAAGCGAAACGTGCACCATCATCTCCTTTTGTGGCCAAACAAGGAAAGAAATACCTTTTGTGCTGGAGTGCCATGCATGCACCAAAACCATACAAACTGCTCCACTGCACAAGCATCATCATTATCATCACTAACAAGAAGAAGAAGAACAACAACAAGCTAGGAAAAATCCCAGTCAAACAGTGCTACGATTTACCATTTTTTCCAGCTGCAGCAAGATAACAGAATATCAGCTAGAAAATGAAACAACTTTTTAGATAGAAAGGAACAAGAGAGGAAAAAATACAATTTAAGCTAGTGTTGTGCCCACACATCTCTCCCTCAATGCACTACAAAGACCCACGATGATGATGATGATGGTTCTGTACCCTCGAGGATATTTTCCATTGCATTTCCACTCTCCCATTTAAACCCCAAGAATGTATGCGTACGAATACTTGTTTTTCTATAGATGTCGTTCTCTGAGACAGGGTGTCTCTCTCACTCCTTTACAAAGTGTATATGTGTTGCGCTTTGCGTTTTTATACACTCTTAAGAGGAAATACGGTGATGGTGATGATAGCGGTGGTAGTGGTGTCATAAAACTTTACAACCTCGACTACAAATTTACACCTAGTCAATCTCCAAAAACTACTAGTTACTAGGACTCCACAAACTACTCTTCTTCTTGGTCAAAGTCCTTCCTTTGCAGAACAGATTAAAGTTGCACTCTCTTGCAAAGAACAACAGTAAACAGCGTGTTATGCCGTTGTTTCCCTATTTTCAACACCAACAAGTGACACTTTGGTCTGCTTCTCGTCATACTCATCACCTCACTCCACTCTCTTATGCTCTGCGTCTTTCAAACTCTGTTGTCTCTGGATTTTAATTTTATGGTAAAATGGTAATGATGACACCAGACAAAGAACAACTATTTAAGTTTTACTAGGAAGAAGAACGCTAGACACAAGAATGTTTTTGGTTCGTGTCGCTATCGTTATTTTTCCCTTTTCTTGTTCTCATTACTCTTCTTACTTTATGGCCTCATCATTTTGTTGCATTATTCATTTCGTCATTATGTCGTTTGCTTTAAACTGCACAACTACTCACAAATTAGTTATTATGTGTTTACTTAAAGTGATACGTGATACTGACTGACACATAACAGTATCATCTCGTTTGCTTGTGATTTAACACTTGCAAAAAATTGTCGTCGTGCATCGGGCATCCTGTTAAAAGTAAAATCGTGTACTAATCATCTTGCCAGTACGGAACTTGGCCATATTTTACCAAGAGAAAAATATATAAAGTATCAAATCAAAAAAGACGGAGAAAAAACAAAGATGGAAATAAATTGACTAAAAGTCTGAGTATAGTATCATCGTGAGGATGATCATAAGAGAAAATAAAATCATGACGGGAAACAAGAGAAGATTTTTTCATGATGACGATAATCATCATGATTATCATCAAGATGCTCATGCACTCTTCATCATCATCACTGTATTGTCATCATTACCATCATGTTTCTTCTTACAAGAGTTGACTTGACAACAACAGCAAATAAGGCAAAAGCCCCAATTTTACGACTGGCACTCTACCTGTCTCTCTTCTTTAGATTTTTATTACAATTTTTGTGTGACAACGACAAAAGAGTGGCGTGCTGTTTAGCTAGAGGAATAAAAGCTAAACCAGAATAGGTAGGTAATTCGTCAGAAATTGTACCAATAATCAGTATCCTCATCACCGTCAACATCAACATCCTCCTCTCAAGTTTGCTGCAAAGACTTTAAGCTTTCTACCTGGCAACAGTAATCTCACATTGAAGGAGAAAAAGAGACGCTATCACAACACTTTTTTGAGATTTTATTTTCTAAACTCCCACAACCTCCTCCTCCCTTCTATTTCCTGACGTTCTCATCATCTCATTATATGCTTATTGCTCCTATCTTTTCCCCAGAAAATAAGATAACACATTTCTTATTAGATTCTGCATTCATTATTTTATTATTGCTATTTAGAATTGCTATTGTGTGTGCTTAAAAATGCATGCATGCATGCATCTTTCATGTTGTTATTGCCAGCACGCCATGCAACCCAGAGCAGCTACTACTTCAACAAATCTAGAATAACAAACACAGACAGAAAATGAACAAGTTCAGCCAACTTGAACATAATTCCGCATCGTGAGGACATTTTCTTTTCTTATCCACTTTTTTGACTCGCTGGTTGCTTGACTACGTTCAGCGTGTAGCAGAGAGCGGCACACACAGTGCTTTTAGTAGTATACATCAGCGTGACTTGTGTACCTAACGTCCGGTTTTTTCATGAGAACGCACCTGAATTCACACAGACACACTTAAGAAAAAACAGCTCCCTTTATTCTCCTTCATCCGGTTTTTTCCCATCAGAAACAAACACTTAAGACTCAGAGAACAACAGAAGCGGTAGTGGTAGGAAAGGGGGAAGACGAAGAACCTTTTTAGTATTCACCTAATCAAGTTGAGATACTTGCCAGCTCCACTACGTGAGCATTATTATCCAGCAGAAAATGTAAAATAAAAAAAAGTAGGAGAAAACTTAAAATTAAGAGGAAAATTGCATTTTCTTTAGAACTAACAATCCTGCTGGAGACAAGCTTGACAAAACAAAGTAGAAAAGGAATGAGAGACAGAGAAATGCTTTATGCAAAATAAAAGACAGTCTCTAGGCAATTTTTGCCTTTTTGCAGATGGAGTTTGTTCTATTTGTTAATTACAAAAGAGCCCCTAAACGAAAGGGAGACGCACACGAGAAAACAAGGGAAACTTATAAACTTATCTTGTGTGAAAAACACGCTAGCACACATAAAATACACACACGAAAAGTAGACAGTCGACACCACAAACTTATTGCTATTTACACAAATATTTGCATTAGTGCTTGCACACACAGAGAGCTACTAGGCAAATACATGACTTGGTTCCAGAAGAACTATATGCATTCTGGAAATCCTTTTCATTCGATTTATCTCACCTTTGGAAACAGACACACAAGTATTGCTTATACATGACTACACACAAATTCAAAGAGGTAGAAACGATAAGAACTATGGGTTATTTGAGAGAGAGACATGTTATTAGAGAAACTGATAGGATAATAACTTACTTTAATTTTTTAGCAATCAGGGGACTACGAGACTCAGTTTATGATGATTTCAGATGAAAAGATGTATATACACTTGCAGAAGTTTCTTGGGTAAAATTTCTTTGGCAAGTAGACAGGTCAACTCTTATCATAATTCTTTATACTTTGGGAGTCTGAGCAAAAAACGAGTCGCAAAACAAGGCTTTAAATTTGAATAATATTCGTATTTTATAGACAATCCATTTGAAAAATCACTTTTTCTTTTGTAATGTATGCGCAAACACACGCATTCAACTGAAAGTCAAAACTTTTTTTACTGGCTGAAACTCTTTTTCTGTTTCTTAGGATGACACACGCTATTCTTGTCATTCAAGTTGTTACGTCGAGAAAAACGTCTAATTCAACAAAAAAATAAGAATGCAAAATAGGCTGTTTTTATACACTCAAATCCACGATAATTCACTGATAAAAGTAATACGATTAGAATAGTATATACCACGAAACATCAAACCGATGATTGTTGTAGGTTTTGTGTGTGACAAAATCTGCCAGAAAACCCAAGAACGCACAAAAAAGTAGCTAAAATATCTCCCGAGAGGTGCACACACGGACACAGAAACTAGAACATCACCACAGTGCTTGCTCAACGCTCAACAGCTCACAGAATACTGAAGCGATTGGCTGGGGAGACATGAGAGGTAACACGGACGATGGTGCTGGTAAACGAACAGCCAGCAGTAGAAGCAGTCGTAGCAGTCAACTCTAGCAAAAACTTTGTCGTTTGCCCACATAAAATCTCCTATCCATTTTTATTAGAGTAGTGCAGCAGCAGCAGCAATAGACGAAAACGACCAAGACGAGAGCAGAACAACGATGAAATGCACGGCATGATATTGTGCCATGATCATCATCAGAACTTGTGTGTCTGGTGGAAAAAAGTACGTTAAAATGTAAAGCCAAACCGGCAGCGGCAAAGGCAAGAAACAACACTTTTTAGCGTATTATCCATTGCATTGGCAACGTTACACGAGTTCTCCTGGCTTTAGTAGTGCTGGAACTGGTGTATAGAGCTTGTATACACATATTATCCAGCATGCTCTCTCATTCCCTCCCCCAAAATAGGATTTTTTCTTACTAGTAGCATTAGTTAGTGGTAGAAAGAGTTTGATTCCTCGGCAGAGTCACTTGGCTGTTTGGCTCGCTGAGAACAACACTTTTTTCTCCGGCTTAACTCTTCTCCCGTTTGTTTCCTGTGCTCACGGTGTGGAGAATGTGAGGAATGCTGGAAAAAGCAGCAGCGTTGTGCTGCGTACTACATGTGTGTGTACTTAAAAACCTTTTTTTCAGGAGGAACAGAGACGAAGGGAAAAACTAAGTAGTGGGAGCTGAAGTTTCTTTTGCTGTTTGGCTGTCTGTTTTAGATGTAACGCTAATATACTTTTCCAGCATTGAAACCAAGTAAAAACCACACAGTCAAGTGTGTGTTGTGTTGTTTCTCAGGAACGTAGTAAAATGCTACTGGCCTGTACGCTCAATTTGTTGCTGGCTTTTTAACAGAGGTTTTTCTTGCTCTGTTTAACCATTTGGGTAGATTCAGTTCTTCTTCTTCATCTTATGCATTTTGGCCTTACAAGCAACACAATATTATACAAGAGAGAAAAGGTAAAGCTAAGAAGCATGCATGATTATGCTTTTATTCCTCTCCGATTTGTACCAGAAATAGAAATATTTTTCCATTCATGCATAACGCCATACATACTACAAGCGAATAAATGGGAATAATAATGTCTGGATGGAAGGAGAGAGAAAGAGATGTGATGTGAGAAGCAAAGTTGAATTGCCATTACCACTCCACCTCTTTAAGGAAAACGAGGTTGCTTTATTTTATTTACGAAAAAAGGCAAGATTATTTTTATTATTACCAAGAAGCAGCAGTGTATGTTATTCGTAAATGTAAGACGTTCCCTGTCTGAATTTATCTTTCTCAGTTCTGTCGTTTGGTTTTTGCTTCAGTAAACAACTTGCTGAGCCGTTGTTCAACACTGCATTTTTCGGGGTTGTTTAGAACGCTTGCATGAATGCACGCACTGCACACACCTTCAAGTTTCCTTTTTCTTACAAAATATTTTTTGTAAAAAAAACCATATACCTGTCCCACACGCCTCTGTCCTTTAGAGACTGGTTTTGAAATTCCAGGAGACGAAGCTTTTATACTGCGTACTGCACGATTCACCTTTATCACTACCATCGCTCTACCACCACCACCCGACTAAGAACTTCTTGTTGCAGCAGCCATTTAATAATAATTCACGCAATATATTACTTAGATATCTACCTTAGATATTCAAGAAAAAATAATGTACGCATTTGAAAGTCGTGAGGAAGAAGGGAAACTCTTTTTCAGATATGGACTACTTGAAACTTTGTCTATGAAAACAACGCACATGAATACTTGACTCAATTGCAGCCGCAGCAGCAGCAAAAAGGAACGCAACCCAAACAACTCCAAAAATTGCTACTCCATTCAACAATTACTGGCAGTAGCATTCCACCTACAATTTTAAAGATAAAATGCCTCTTTTGTTAGAGCTATTATAGTTACTGCAAGCAAAAGACGAAGAAGAAGAAATTGTTTTAGTTTTGCAATGCTAATGGCCTGATGTATATGGTTCTCATTCTGTAGTAGACTTCTGCTAAGTGCAGGATAAAGTAATGTTCCACATGCTCTTTTTATAAGTTTCGATTTTATGTGTGCGCTTGGTTTTATGTCTAGATAACACACATAATACCATATCATCGCTGAAGAGTGGAACTCATCTGTACAAAAACGCGCGTTATGTTTCAAGAAGAAATCTCATTAACTGAGTGGAAACGAGCATGGAGAGAACTGGATGGGAAAAGAGGCAAGGCAATACGGTGTAATGTTGCCAGTAGACTTTGAGGGAAAGAAACCGGCGGCGACGGCGACAGGAGCTACATATAAAATGCCTTTCTGGTTGGAGAGGTTTCTACGGCTGCTCCTAATGTAGTTCTGACAATACAAGCTACTCAAAATTTCAACAAGATCATCATCGGCAGCGTAGTATTTTGTTTGAAGGGAGCGTCGACGACCACGTCGGAAAAACAGAACATGATCTTTAGCAAATTGATGCGAATATGATGCTAGTTGAATGCGAAGCATAATGCATAATACCTTGACAATGTTTTGGGGAAACAGGAACGAAGGGTACAACAGCAACGGAACTCTGAAGCTGAAGAAATGTGTATATGAAGCCAAGAATGCTAGGGCATGGCCTCTTCTAACTTTTTGTGTTGTTGAAACTGTGAGACGATCCATCAGCGGAGAAAACTTGACGAATGAACCAACGCACAGTCGCACTACAAGAGGAGATGCTCGTTGCTAAGTGGAAAAGTCTGGAAGAGATGATCATAATATGATAATCTTGATAATAGAATTACACGCTGAGTGCATATGGGAGAATAATTTGAGGTGACATACCTAAGCAGCACGAGCACCAGGAGAGAATGAACGACCGAGTGAGAAAATGGAAGGAGAGGGAAAAACTTAATTAACGGCAGGATTAAGTGGATCAAGAATTGCAATAATATCCACTTTTTTCTTTGTGCGCCAAACCAACTCTACATTTTTATTCCTAAAAGTGGGGGTTTATCACGTAATTGTTGCACACTTGAAAGTATGAGCCACCGAACCAGCAAGCATTTCATTACCGCAACTATACATACTTAATTCTATTCAAACTAATTGTAATGTTTAAAAAGTTACACTCGGCTGCCACGCCACTAACCAAGAACTAAAAACACTATATTTTTGTGAAAGGTGCTACACAGCGCTTTCGCCCGTTTCATTCAGTTATTTTTTCCGGGTACCTTCGCTTCGACAAAAGTGCTGCTTAGCTTTACCATGCTTTCGTATTGGCTGGACGGCCTCGTCCTTCCCGGTTTTTTATGCATGACACTTTTCCTTTCACGAGTCGCAATAAGGCTTGCATGCAAGCAATGAAAAGGCTTTTGTACTTATAATGAAGATAATTCCGATGAATATGGCATACACAATAGTTATATAAAGGCACTCCCAAATCTGTTACTAGCATTGTTGCAAATAATATTATATTTTGCTCTCTTTCTCGTGTGTGACTAATGTTGCATTATATTTCACTACCACTGCCAACAATTGCACCAACAGTACTAACACCCATCTTCCAGTTGCCAACCGCTGGACATCTCATATAATGAGTAGCGGTAGCTCAAATACTCTTATCTTTGGTTTGCATGTCTGTCCATCAACTGCGTTATCTCCAACAATGTTGGATACTTTTATATGCAAAGCTCACAAAGTTGGTTTGCACCAAGTAAGTGTATTATATTAAATTTAATAAATTTAGTCAAAATTGGTTTACTTTTTTGGGGTCAAAGATGGCACAAATTAAGTTCAGTTTCTTGTAAAGAAACTATGCGATTTCTCTATTTGAAATCTTCTTTTAACTACTTCTCGCTTTTTCTTGGATTTTTGCTGTTTATTATTACTTTTCTTTCCACTTGTGTCAAATGCCAGCAAGTAGAAAAAACTGGGTACGTGCAAAAAGGGAGAAAGAGCCCAACAGGAAAATTGCTCATTTCATTTCTAGTACTGCTGCGCTACTCTTTACAGATATACATAGCAGTCTGTCGGTGGTGTGGTATACAGCGAAAGCCATGTTCATTATTATGCTCATGTGTGTGTGTCCGTATGTACTAGTATTCATTTCGTTTTGTAATGTGGACACGTACGTGAGTAAGTGAAATCTTTGGGGTTCGTCTCAAGAGGAAATTTTCTCAAATGGAGTTAGTTAATGTGCTTAACTGAAAGTGTATCCTATGCTTAGTATATAATATACTTACGTGACGTATATCTACGTACCTACTTGGAAAGCAGCAAGGAGATAGATGACGATGTTGATGATGCGTAGTAGTGAGAAGAGAAAGCGGACTAAATTGAATTACTAGAGATGATGCTAATAATAATGGTGATGACGATGATACTTTTCGGCTTCTTTCACACGGCGCTCATGTACCGCAACGAACACCAACGCTGTATAACTGTGAGCTCAAACTTTCTAGCAGAACACGCGAATAGTCTGCAGCAGAAAGGGACAAGTTCCGAAAACAGGAAAAGCGAAATGGAAACAATTTTGATGTCACTTTATAAATTTTCTCCTCCCACAGAATGCCCCAGAAGACTTAAGACTGCAATGATGGTTATGTTGATGATTCTAGGAGCGCAGCGGTGGGCAAAAATGTCTCCTTTTTATTTAACGTTCTCGGAGACGCATAAAAGGTTGTCATTTAATAACTGCCAGTAGTAAAATCCTACTTTATTGCATTCCTTGAATTTCAGATGAGTCCCGGAGCCAATTGTGAGAAGAATGGCATATGAGAATGATGATGGTCGTGATGTAAATAATGTAGTGGCTGGCTTTTTTTTCCTTGTGCACTTTTTTGACAACATCTATATGCCGTAGTATCATTACTATTACAAAATTGGTAAATACCTTCTTCTAATGGCAATAAAAATATTTTATGCGTATAACATAACTTCTTACATAAGTTATCATGTCACTATCCCATTCTGCCAACCGTCATAAGCTAGATAGATTACTCATTCATCAAAGGACGTTGATGTATGCTTAAGATCTTGTAAGTACTCACGTTTCTCGTACTTTTTTAAATCGGCTTACAAAGTTTATAGAGAAAAGTAGGAAATATGCGGTAGGCATGGTTAAAAGTGGTAGCATCAGGTTTTACATCAAAAAGACTTTCCGGAAAGATTTTATAGCCTTTTATGCTTGAATACTTAAAAGTATACATCGATTAAGATCACGTTGTCGGGTAGCAAGGAAATTGCACTAATAAATATAGATTATCATAACCATTATCGTTCTGTTATAGTAATGCATTGGCATAATTGTTTATACTGCTGGTAGTAAAGTGAAGAGACATGAAAACGAAAAGTGGCTTTATCTGAATTGAGTGACATTTTTGGTTTATTCATCCTGTAACCTTGACATAGCACGTGGAAAGCAATTAAACTTGGTTTGGACATTTAACTGTCAACATCAAGGGTTGTGTAATGTCTTTTAGTTATGACATCTAGTTTTGAAATGTCAGGCAGAACGAAAGCAGTTATTTCTGACAGGAGTATACATTAGAACGTAGTACACGATTTATTTTGATTAAAATGCATTGCTCTTTGGACATTTTGGAATAACACAAACACATTAAACAAACATTTTTTTAGAATCGAGCCCTCAACCAAAAAATCGATGCATGTCAAGTTAATACTAGTTATTAATAAATTATTCACTTGTGCCTTGAGTCTCGAACAAACATCTCAATCTATTCTGATTGCATGATCATCAATTTAAATAAGCAAAACAAGCAGGGGCTACTTTTTTATCTGGAACGGAATTAAGTTAAATTTTAGCTCAAATTTCTTAAAAATCAGTTAATTTTCTTGGTCATGGTCATGGTACAAAGGTACAAAATTGAATCCACATGAGCAATTATTAGTAATTACTATCATTGTCTAGACCTTTTGGAACGTTTACATATTTCGCTGTCGCAAATTGTCGTAAAATAATTGTATTGATGATATGATTGCCTATTAACAGCTGGACTGTTAGTTTAACGAAGTTTGCCGCGCAGTAATATATTAAATTATTACTACATACTGCGCAATATATTTTTACCAATTCAGAGCGTTTCCATTTCTTTTCTAGGTACAATCTAAAAACTTAAGCATATAAAGTTGCGGCGTATTATGACAATGACCACTTTATTGCTACAATTCGGCAATTATATGCACAGTACTTTTAAACACAATCTTTGAGCAATACATGAGTTTGCTCTTTTTAGTATTTTTGAGTTGCCAGTGGCAGCCACGCGTTGCTCATATAAACGCAAAATACGCATATGATTTTTAATACTTCTGTTTATCATACTTCTATTACATACCTTGTCATTTCGTCATATTTAAAATGTAAAATCTTTAAGTTGAAAACAATGAACCTCAATTTATCGTTCATTTGACACAAATAACCAAGCCATAAATCATGCCAAAAATGATGGACAAACTAGCTGTCCAAATATTTACCTATATAACTTGTACCTTAATGTATTTTTCGCATTTGTCGTAGATTCCATTCCAAATGAATGGCAAATCTTTACAACACATTCAAAAAAATATTTAAAACGGAACCATTGAACCTAGACTCACAAAACACAAAACTCCTTTAAAATGCTCAATTCTAGACAAAACCTCCTGGAACTTACTGATAAAATATTCACGTCGGTAAAACCTTATTTAATATTAACAACGTTATTACCATTAACGATTGATGGCTAGTAATGGTGACCAACAAAACAACTTTACTTACTCATCAAGCTCACTAGTATGGTTTGGAAATAATGTCAGTTACAGACAGTACGTTTCGTTTACGGCGACAGAGGATAAGTGAAAGTACTGGGCTGAGCAGTACTAGCAATGGGCTTGTCTTTTTTTATTTCATTATTACCCACCTTATATATTTATTTGGAACAGAGAAAGCAATTTTCTTTCAATCGCCATAACTTTGTACCTGTTCCTCTTTTTCTGATTAAACCCATACTGGATTTTTTTGTTAGTGGAATAGCTAGCTTGTCAGTCTATAGCTTTTGCGGGTTTTCAATTTATTTATTTTAAAAACACTCGACGCAATCTTATTATTTTGCATCTGTTTGACAGTACCAGGAAGCGGTAATCCACAATTTATTTCCAGAGAAGTGGATTTTTCAAAATGGAGAGACATAGAGATACCGACAACATGAATATATTCATTGCACATTATTTACAAATCTCACTTTCACTCGCTTTTTGTGCCAAAACCACGAAGAACGACGTGGCTTCATAGACGGATATTAGATTATTCAAAGAGAAACAACAAATAAATATGCTTCCAAGAAGGATATTATGCTTCACATTAAAATATGATATCGCTGTTTTGATAACAAGAAAAAATTCGGTACTGTAAAATTACGAAATGGGTCGGCACAAGTATCCTAGCAAAACGGACATATAAATTCTAAAAGAATACTCTCAAGGTGAACCCTTCATGTATTAACTGGGCTTGTACAATAATGTACAATAGGTATGTCAAAATAAACAAGTATTCTGAGTTCTAATGCTGAAAACATAGAATTTTAGCATTCAACGTATCCAATTCCCGAATACATGGATTTAAACGGCTTGAACATTTATTCGCAGGCAATTTGTGCGTTTGCAATTGCGATGTATAAAAAACCTTATTAAAAAAGTTTGAGTTGGAAACGTCACAAAGAATCACTTGAAACCTTCCAATGCTCACAACTTGAGTAGTTGCAAAAGTTGCAACCATACACTCGTGCGACACCTGAATAGATTACCTAGCGTATATTCCTTTTTCTTGTTTGTTATGTTCAGTTTATGTCTCAAGGATTTCCAGTTGATACTACATCTAGCTGATAGTCAGAGTAGATGAATGGCAATCAGATACAAGATTGATCACCTTGCAATACAGACTGACGTTACTAAATTGTGAAATCGGAAGATATAGTATGAAAGTTCTAGAGCTTTGGCTAGTGCCTAAACATTTCTAGAAAAGTATTCCGCATTTTTGTTGTGAAATATCTCATATTTTTGAATGAGGGTTTATGGTTGCGAATATACCACTGACTGACAGCATGTCGTGTAATGCGGGACGCTAAGAGGATCTGCTTACAAATGTTTTTCCTCTGCTGGTGGTTAGTACGCCATTTTGCTGACTGTCGTGCTCGCAGTTCTGTTGGCTACATGACATAAGAAAGAAAAAGATAATATTAAAGAGAAGCTTACGAAACAAGTTTCATGACAATAAAAGAAATGGGTAAAAAGAAAAAAAGTAGGACGAAGAAGAAAGAACAACATGAAGACGATGATGAGAAAACGGAAGTACATCTTACTTTTTATTCGTTTCGTCGGATTTGCACGAATTCAATATTGTCGTAATAACGTACAGACAAAAGAGGAAGCGGTTTCCTTTTTCGGCAAATATTCCGCGAAACAGAAGCGAAAGCAACTTCATGGTTTTCTCGTGTTTCTCCGTAAGCCTGCATTATTTCTCTGAAACCAGTTCAACTTGGTCATTAACAATCGGTATCACATGATGAAATATTATAGGGGTTTTGGAAGGCAAACCCTGCAAGAAATGTTACAAGGAATGCAATTATAATTGTTATGTAATTTGTTTACGTTAAATCGGTACTTTTCCCGTGCGGGTTTATTTTGTATTCATCCCATTTTTCAGTGGAACGAGACAAAGTGTTTTACATTTAAGAATATAGATTCTTCCCTTTTGTTATGGAAAGATACATGAATCTATTTTATTAAATCTGAGACTTGGATAAGGGCATATCATGTAGTTGGACCGGATTTATTAGAAGACGAATGAAAGATAATTTTGCTTCCATTTGATTTACTCTTTTCTGTTCAGTTGATACAGTTTCTGGTTTGAGCTTACATGATATCCGACTGGATAATTGTTTTGCATACAACATAAAAGGAGCGGAAAAATGGATCAATACATACCTATTTATCTTTGTACACGTATATTGCGGAAATGTTATTGTTGTGAAATTCAAATGACAATTCCTTGTTACTTCCACCGCCGTCTCTTTATAAAATATATTTGGACGAAGAATATACATGTTCATGTACATTTGCTTAAGAAACTCCCTCCCATGGTATCAATTTTAAATCAATTTTATGAAAATAGTAGTGTACCCATTTTCGTTACATATCTATCGTTTTAAGTTGAATTTGATTAAGATATTCATTGGTTTTCTTTATGCCAAATCTAGCCGTCATATTTGGGCAGCTTTATCAAGGTTAATTTAAAAGTAAACCAGTTTTTAGTCGTTGTCGGTTGTTAGCATCCAATTTGGCATGATGGCGATGAGAATGGGAAATACCGTAGTGGAAATGGGAACGGAACACATTTTCTGACTAGTTTAACATGATATGCCGAGTACAAACACGGAAATTGCTACCGCTACGATACTGAAGTAAGTCTTCTATAGAGGTTTTTTCTCTACTGAAATACGAATAGTAGTACGAAGCTCAGGATCTACAGCGATTTCAAATTTTGGAGTTCAATATGCCATAAAATTAAATAGCAGCAGTATATTGCTTTGATAAATGAACTGTTTCAGCGAATAAACACGTGTACTGCATAAAACCCAATTGTATGCAAGGTAAATATTCCAATACTTTCCCAAATTCCTATGATTTAGTTTCCCGAAATTCTATTTAAACATATCAACTCAACAATACTGTTGAAGCCTTGTGATGACAAAAACAATAATAGTAATAACTCTTATTCGTCAGTCAGTCTCAATTAAACTTGAAATGAAAATTTGAATTTGTGAAAGGATGATGAAACCTTATCATTTACAATTTCCCTTTCCTCCTTTTCATACCTCATGTAAAGTGTACCTCGATACTAAAAAGTTTTCAACTGAAAATTTAATGATAGAAAAATGAATACGCGGTGTGATAATATTCATCACACGGTATATCTACAAATATCTGCGGCTGCTGTTTTAAAGCAAGCTAATTGATTAGTATTTGAACAGCTCATTGCGGTTAAGTTATGCAATGTAACAATCTGCAGCTTTCATTCACTGGCAACCTGTACGACACGGAAGTCTGATTTGATAATGGAATCCTGTTTTTATTTCATGTTTCCTGCTTTGCGATATATGCATTCTTGTATATAGTTTATTAGCATAATATGATGTAGTAGATATATATACTTGTAGATTTTGCTCCAGTTTTTAAATTACATATTCTTGATTCTGGATGCATCGTGACCAGTATCGAAGAGTGTAATACCACGTAGTTGTTTTAGTAGTTTTAATAAAGCTATGACCTATATCTTTGTCATCACAAAGTCCTTGGTTTAGTTAAAATTAAAGCTTTTCAGGTATCGTCTGTGACATTGTTGTAAGAGAAAACGTTCCTGCAAGTAGTAGACCTGCATTCAAAATATTTGAAAATCAATAAAGAACTTGGAAGAGTTTCAATTTTAATAAAATATTATAACCAAACGTTTATAAATATAAATATATTTTTTGTATTTTGCATAATATTGCTGCGCTTCTCTCTGTGTCTGTATATAAGTCAGCTATCTTTTTGCTCAATTAATCGACCATTCCATCCTGCTGATAAATCAAATGGCAATTGATGTTTCGTATTCATTTTCTAAAAAACGCTTTATCTTCATCCTTTCTAAAATGAAAAAGCAATGACCTCGGTGTTCAGTTTAAGCTACGTTGCTTGGTGCACGTATGAAATACATCACACATTTTTGTTGAATGATCCAGTAGACTAACCACAATATTGTAATACCATTTTGTTGTCTTTTACTCACACGTATCTAAATATAACCCTTATAGTATCAGAAATACAGTGAGTACTTTTGCTACCTCTACTAGACTGCACAGTAATAAAAAATAGCAAAATAAGAACAGGAATACGAACAAGTGCTAAAAAATCCGCAAATAATCCCTCTCAACTGAACAATGCCTAAAATCGACATCATCATCATAACTTGCAACCGTCAAGCACTAACTGTAAACTCACACGTACAACACCAACAGCAACCCACAGTGTCGTCACATTTATAGATATTTTATTTTCAAACAAAAGTGTGTCAGCTTTTTTAAAGAGAGGAGTGCAGCCAACCAAAAAAGTCAGGCAACAAACCAAAAAGTAAATTGCAAACTTATCAAGAAATAAAGTTTACTGCCGTCATGATCGTTTCTTTGGTGACTTCAAACAAAGCTCTAAAAAGATTACCCTTTACAGACTTCGAGTGGTGAGCAGCGTTTCTGGTGTCTGTAGCGATTTTTTATTACCTTTTTCGACAAATAGTAATTGAGTGCTGCGACATAAAAATTGAGCTTAGTCACCCACACTCACACACAACGACACAACCAAGTACTCAATAAAGGCCTCTCTCCCTCTCTGCATTGTTATCATTTGTCTAGGTAGACAGACAGAGAACCTGGGATGATATAGGGATTAGTTTCTTTTGTCCCATTTTTATTTTGTTAATATTCTCGTTAAAACATGATATTTCTTACAAGCTATCGTTTTTCTAATATTTATGGCAAGCATGTATTGTAGTGATTGTTGTGGCGTGCCAAATATGATGATTATTTTTGCACGTGTTACATGAAATGAAAGCGCAGTTAAAATGCTTGTACATAGAAGACCGATTTTTATTGCCACTTCTTGTTGCTTTGTTACAGTAATTTTTTCATGGGTCTGCCTGTACCTCTGCATGTAGGATACACCATCAAAAATCTGCATAAAAAGCATATATGTTCAAAGCGTTTTATTGAATTTTTATGAAACCGGGTGTTGACCCAGGAGCAGTACTACTTTGATAGAAGCATACGTCTTGCTTCGCTCCCAGTAATAATAATAATAACAATGGCAACTTGAATTAAAGAGAACAACAGGAATATTATTAATAATAATGATGATGGAATTCAAAGTAAAAGTTTGTGAATGGTAGACCACAACGTACTACGTACAACCACTTATCAGAGTACTAACTGCATGCGATTCATATCAGATGGCAACTTTACATCATCTCCTCCTTCTTAAAATCATCAGCCTGTACAGATAATGTGAACGAACGACCCAACTCAGTTTGTCTTGTTTCTTCAGGTATTTCATTACTGCAAGAAGAACAGCAACAAAAGAAAGGAGTGACTTTCCTCCGGTCTCTCCCTTCCTTTGTTGGTCTCAGTCAAAACAAGCAACACAGTGAACAACAGATGATGCAAAGAAGATTGCATACATTATAATTATTATTGCATGATAAAAATAATAACTCTAAATGTGATATGAATTTTTGTACACCCTTTTTTTCTTTCATTTCGTTTAACTTGCTTGCATTTCTAGCAAGCATTGTATGCTATTTTGTAATATGCATTGTGAGCGCATGCATAATAATAATATTAGACTGATAATATGCTAGCCATTCACTACACAATTATACTCTGTCCAACTGAGCTGCGTTTCATATTATTTTGTGAAGTGATCAGATCAGAAGAGTGTCCATCTGCTAAATTTTATCGTGAGCCTGAAGAGCCAGCACACTCGCATGAATGCGTGCAAACATTTTGTACCAGAGAAAAAAGAGCAATAACATCATTGTCAAATTTACCAGCCAGCATGTTTGTAGCTGCAGGGAAGTTTACATGATTTTTTCTATTCACTACATCTACTACAACTTGCTAACTAGTATGCATATATAGTTTGCAAAGATAGATGACGTCGATACTGACGGTGATGGACTAAACCAAGCCTTCCAATTTTTTCAACCTTTTTATTTCTCTCCACAGAGAGGAATTGCAAGAATAATAATAATACACGAAATCAGATTACCGAAAGGATTGCCATAAGGTTCGAATCCCATTGTTTTGCTGCTTTTGTATCTGCACAAATATTCGAAAAATAGATTGGCATAGCAAAGCAGCCCAGTATTATGCAGGCATTGTAAAAAACCCAAAAACTTGCTTTTCCACAAGAGGCAAACTAAATAACCATTTTACGGGATACCTGATACCATCATTATTGTCATAATGCGCCGTATAGGGTTTTTCATTATCATAAAACTGTTTTGTGTATATTGCTGCATAAGTCAATACGTAAACAAGAACCGTAGTGTATATTGCGTAATAATCCAGTATATATAATGCAACATAACGTTATTACAGCTAAAACAAAAGTATTGATTAATTTTTTTCTTTAGAGTTTCGTAAATGTATAAACATTTGCGCTATCTCTAGCATTTACCATAATACACGGAAATTTCAATACAAAGCATTGTTTCTAATCTCATTGTCGTATAATAAATGAAGATGAAACTCACGATGAGTTAACGCTGACGGTCAGTTTACTCTGAGGCTTGCTCACTTGATGGTATCAGCTCAGGAATACCAGCACATCTGCAATGATAGAAGTAAAGGATTGTAAAAGTCAGATAAGTTTTTAAAAATGCACAATCATCATCATTCTCCTCCGGATAGTCGATAAAGTGGAGAATGCAAAATGTCTACAAAATCCTTTCAATTTGATGTCCAAGCAAATCGACAAGATAAGTTCATTGATTTCAAATTCATTTTGTAAGATTGAAATGACATTTTTAAAAGCATATCATTGATTCAAGCCTGTTGCAGCGGAAAAACATTTTGCAACGCAATAGATTGGCTACCATTAGTAATTGGAAACATGGAAACTTGCTGTTAAGTTGCGTGTACAAATGTTCAAAATTTTATGCAGCACGAAATGCAAATAGTTTATTTGACTGCTGGTGGTATGCTAATACGCTGCCCAATAAAACGTAAATTCAATGCAATAGAAAAGGACTACAAGAAAATGCCCCAAAAGCAAGTTGGTCTTGAAAAGAATAAGTGAAAAAATGAACAGTCAAGTAATAATCATTATCAGATTAGGTATAAAAATGCATGTACATAGGTACTTAGTGCATATAACTTGCATAAACTCTTTGGGACACGTAACCTTGAGCGTCATCACATTCTTTCTTTGCGTGATGATATATTATTAGTTGACCATGCATTGCATTACGACAAAAATGACGAAGGTAGTGCTGTCGGTGATTACTGGTAACCAAACACATAAGCGTACAAGAGTATCATTGTGTTTTGTATCATGCTTCACGAGATGATGCTGATTTACGTCTTTAGGCCAAATAGTGAAATTATTAATTGTGCTGATTGTGCTTCTGCATATACTCTGCAATAATAATAAACTTCAAAAAATAAATAAATATTTGTAAAGTAACTTGTATTGAAGGATTTGTTCCTAAGAACATTATATACGTGATAGTGCTCGTTGAAAAAAGATTCTAGAAGCACGAACAATTTCGCAAAAGATTTATTGTTTACAAGTTTAGAAGTATATGGAAACAGGTCCGTTAGTTAATTTTGAATGGCAGAGCCCCGTCGAAGAGCACTAAAAATATTATGAATTTAGCAAACAACTACGTTATATTCGATAGAATAATAATTGATATTTTTGCGCGTGTGCTTCACAGTAAAATGTACACGAATCTGAACCAAATTATCAATTTCATCGCCATCTATATCAACGAGTAGTACTTGTTTCAATACAAGTAGCAAAATAATCCAGTTAAATGGGACAATACAAATTGCACTACAAGAAGACTGAAACTGAGAATGTGATGGTTCGAGTGGTTTGATGACGACGACGAATAATGATGGCAATGTAATGATACGACAACAACAAAGGTGACATTTGAGAAGGCTAGATTACACTGAGCTGGCTGTCACAAGGGTATTATTTCTGGGCTCAAAGTCAGAAAGTCGGCAGTAAAACCGGAGCTTCTTATGAGGTAAAACACAATGTGAGCACTGAATGCCCTCAAACCACACCAGTCATAGAATTTTCTAGTTAGTTTTGCTTTGGGGGACGCAGACGGATATAGTATGGATGGATTATTTGCGACTGGTGACGCAAGGCAATATATCCAATAATATCAACAAAGTAATAACTAAACTGAATAACAATGCATACAAATACCACTGTAGAAACTCTTTAACTAGACATCATGCATGATTTCCTCATTTTTAAAGCACCAAAATATTGTCCACTGTGCAAGAATGAAGAATTCTCGTCACACAGGCGACGACATCATACTACTAATAAAACTATGAAATGAAATAAAACAACTGTTTTAATCAACCATGCTTGCATCTTACACACGTTCATGCTAATTGCGGCATTAGAGAACTTGCACGCTGCGTTGCAATTCCGTATTTGGTTTTCGAGTTTCCAAACGCTGCATTGCAGGGCTTGGCATTTGAAACCTTTGATAATATTACTGCGCTTAAATGCGTTGAAGCTTGTTCAATGGAAGTAGTTTGTCATTCTTGTTCGCAACCATGTTCACTGTTAATTTACAAATTGTGTATAATAAATGCCTACTGGGCATGTGGTTTAAATTTGAGTTTAAAACGCTTAAATAATGTTTATTCTATAATTGTATCCAAAGTACAAAAATATTCGTATATTACCACATTGTTCATTGTGTCTACGTTTTGATTATGTATTATGTATGCAAGTAAGAAACTCCATTCTTTTATCAATACACCACCACCTTTTGATTACTAAAAAGCAAAAAAGCGAGCTCAGACCATAACCACGCACCACTCTCCATTTCAACATTCCTTTTAAAGAGTCTCCAACCAGACAATTTGAAGAAAGAAAAATGAAAAAACGTGATTTTTAAAATAGCACTCTAGCGTCGCCTCAGTTTCCATTTCTTTAATATTGTCATTGCCCTTACCACAATATATTCTGACCACTTGTGACTTGTATTACAGCCTTTTTTATAGTCACAATTTTACTGCCAAAGGTACCATGCATCATTATCACGGTATAAACAAATGTATTAATGCGGCATAAAATGTACAGTGAAGCACTTTAACCGGCAATAGCAGAGATTCTGATGATGATGACGACGAGATCAAGATGAAAGAGATAATGTGACCGGCAGAGTTGAGTGTGCCTATGATGGTGATGATGATGCGTGATGGGATGGATGATGATCCACCATTATCTTGATAAATTGTAACATTGTTCATGAAAGCCCAACTTTTACCATCTTAGAAGGACAGTTGGACATATGTACTATAATAAAGCAAAATCTGGTCAAATTGTCTGAGCATTTGTTGTATGTTAATGTAGCTGCGGTTCTGCTTTCTCAGCTAATATACAAGACCATCTTACACCGGACCATGATATTACTATTAATAAAAAGGATCAACAGCGACACAGGGAAAAGTTTGAATAGATTTTTACGCAAACCATTTTTTATCCTGTCTTTATAAGGAACTTGATCATTTCAATTTCATTTCATGGGAAGACCAAGGAGGAGGATGATGATGAAAATGAACAAAAGACAACAGGAGGACAACGGCACAGTGATGGGCCAGTAGTAAAGAATTCCATTCCATTGTCATTCCTAATGATTGTTCGTCGTCCTCACCATCATCTTCTTCATCATCATCTTCAACACCACAAGGTTTTGTACTCTCGTTTCTATTATTACTGCCATAATTTTTTATGCATATGGCATATCTTAAAGTGTGTGGAGTGGAAATAATATGCACAATGATCTTATTAAATCGTATTAAATTGATATTATCACGAGCAAGATGGGTTTTATCTTTGCAACAGTGAACATTTATTTATCATGCTTGTTCTTCTCTACCCTTTGTAGTCCTGCATTTTTGAATTCTTTTTGATTCAATTCTATTTTTAAAGTCGGTACACTTAATTGAAGCTTTTTATATTGGATATGGTTTTGTGTTTTTCTCTTTCCGTCATCATGCCTAGTTGTTCCTTTTTCCACTCGAGTGAGCTTTGTCTTATACAATCTTCCCATTTCACATCCTCGCATACATCAAATTATAATTTAAACATTGTACATTATTGTTACATAATAAGCACTTTTATGGGAATGTAGGAGGTGGCAGGCGAATGGTGAGTATTAGATGACTGTGTTTACATCATATCATTATGACAATAAGAGATCAAGCTGCATGAATAGGTAATATAAAAAAAATCCATGTACACAAATGCTTGATTATAATATAGATGACTGATGATGAATATGACTATTACAATTTTCAGAGTTATGTTCTGTAGAATTTTTTACAAACAACTAGCTAAATCATGCAACTGCGCAATTTTGCATGATGTTGTTTCTGTACCTAGACATTGTTCTGCTGTGTGATGTACTGTTACTAACTTTTGTGGTGACGGTGGTGTGAACTTGAAATATTAAAATGCAGATTTAATGACGCGTGACAAAGCGCAAGGGAATATTTTATAGGAGACGTTGTGTTTTTTCGTGCTTTTGCTTAGAAGTACCAGTGAGCAATATCAACGCGAAAGAATCCACACATGCTGTTAAGCATATTTAATACATATTTTACGTTTTACTTTCTTAATGTGGCGGCTTCTACTATGATACCTCTCAAATATAATCTTCTTTACGACTACGCCTTCCAAGAGATAAGTTTGTACACACCTGTGAGCAAACAGGAATATGATGTGATTAGATTGATATTGATGATACCGGAATTTTATACTATGCTCCTTCTACAGTTGACTCAAAGTCAAGTTAAATAAGTGATTCTTGAACGTCCAAGTTATGTGGTGACGGTGAGCTACTTGAAATGTTGTAACAAATTCATTTTTAACACGGTTTTAGCAAAATATGAAAGATAATTCAGCAACTATTTTGTCTCATTCATTTTTGCATACGGTAATCTTGCCACAATATAAAATTTGCCATAAATAGACACTTTCAATTGGCTTTGAAAAAACATTTTTTGGATTTTTTTGAGCAACATCATTCTCTTTATCTGCCTTGTCAATATTTTCACGAGTCACGATTTACTACAGGGAATACATGCATGAGTATTCACTGGATACAAAAGCATGAATAGCGGAATTCTTCTATTTTTAAATATTCGTTTAAAATTTGTAAAAATGTAATGCACTTGTTTGTTTGAGCACTCCAAAAAAACTGACAGAAATGGAATCACACTTTTATACAGTTAGTTAATAGCATTGACTCCGCTTTACTCTAGTTGTGACGTCTATATGTCCGTCCGTCCAAAGTTCGGTAGGCAGTATTTTTTCGTTTCGTTTATATACTACTTGTTTAGTGCCAAGTTTACTACCCATAAATTGTGGAAAGGTTTACATGTAAAACAATAAAGTACTGTTTTCTTTAAATTTTCTACAGTTTATTACTTTGATATTCCGCTTTCTCAGGCTTATATTGCCAATTGAGTTGCTCTTCTCTTTATAAAAGTTTTCATAAAAAATATTGGATCACGACAGCCCTAATTCACCACACTTGTTTGCCATAAATATCAATACACCTCTCATAAACAAAATGTAGTCATCAAAGTAAACACGATGATTGGCAGTTTATAAAGCGGCCTTATCAAGTGAAAGGACAAACTGAAATATGTTTACTGTTGTTACTTTATATAATCGTACCATAGATTGCATGTTGCTGGTAGCAAATAAGCAACTAGCACCGCATTATTTACGGTTTACCTGCTAGTATTATTATTACTGTTGACTATTACTGAAAAGTTTGAAAAGCATATTTCATCAAACTTTTGGCAAACCAAAGCAACACTTTTAGTTTAAAGGCGTTATACGCACAAATAAATACTTCATCACAACAACTTCACTCTTATTCTCCATTTTCGTATGCCAACTTCTATGTTGCTGTTGTGTACATCTCTCTTTCATTTTAAGAGAGCATTGTCATCGTCATCCTTCACTTCTTCCTGCGACGAGTAGGACGTGCACTATTATCAAACGTGTAAGGCATCGCGTTGTGTTATACAAGCGGCGTGCTTTAGAATACAATAGCGTAGGAGAATGGAATCATCATCATCGACAACTACAGGATTACTATTACTCCCTCTTTGACTAGTCAACTGTGAAGAGGAAAGGGAGGCAGAAAGGGTTATCGGTTCACGCAAAAGTGAAGGCCGAGAGAACCACGTCGCTCAAAAACTGCGATGATTAATGTTTTTACGAAGATTGGGATCGGATCTGCAAAAGAGCTAAAAATATCCAACATTTACCATTACACACGAAACGAACAGCACAACAACAGTGAAAAATATTTAATGGATGCTGCGACGTTGTAAACGTGCGCGCAGTTTTGTAGAAAATGTCAATTTAACTAGTTTGCTCGTTCGTGTATTGTGTAGTTGTTTACATGAGCGTTGTTACGCAATCCTAATATTTATAGCATTTTGCTACACACTCAACAACAACTCTCAAGTAATTTTCTTTGATGGAGGCACATTTTTTATACTCAGTTTAGTACAATCATTTTCTGTTGTTGCCGTTGTTGTTGTTACTACAATCATTTACGAATTAGCAGAAGGCAAGAGGAAGAGGACAGATTTGAAAATAAAACTCTGAGCCTTTCGTTGTCGTGGTTGCAGAAAACAATGGAAAATACAAGGATTACAGGTTGTTCATACAATTAGGTTGTTCAGGTTTCGATATACCTATATGGCTGTATCTAAAAAGTTGAACAGCTATATAATAATATTATAATTATAAGCAGGAAAGAATGAAACGACAAGAGCTGACGAATAAGATGAGAGAAGAGAACTGGGAAGGATATTGCGGTTTTCAGTTCTGGACGGATGAGTGAGTCAGAGGAAAGGGAGCGAACGAATCCTTTTATTAAAAGTTTTGTCTTCTGACTGAAAACGCAATTTGGTGTGGTGTTGTTGGATGAGATTTGGTGTTTAAGCGTTACAATCATAAGAGAATGCATAAAATGATCCATGTTTGATCCTTGTTGAAAACAAAAGAGGATTTTCTCTTGTCATGTTGCTATATATGTGTATAAACACGAATATGTGTCCGTAGTAGGTTTGATAACTCCCGTAACATGTTTTTGCTGCTATTGTGATATTGATAATCAATGAAAAACTAATAACATGTGCACAGTAGACAATCCACAGAAATCTCTTCCTGTTGTGAACGATAAATTTTCAAGGAGATTTGTTGAAGAAATCATTCACTAGTTGGATAATTCCGTGGTAGATCCGTGGTAGAATTGCTTTTAGATATTTTCCTCCCATCCTGGATAATTGGCTGGTAGTAAATTTAATTTTAATTGAATGTTCATCAAGGAATGGATCACATGATGATAAGAAAAAAATATGCACAAGACTTGGAGGTAACTATATGAAATAAATAAGCACAAAGTGATATAACGCTTCAGTGATATCCGTTTTCGCCACCACCGAGATATGAGCTTCTACTGTATGACGACGGATGCCTAATTTTGGAGTTAGTCTTTGAATCTGCCGTAATACAAAGACTACTCCTATTTGATTTCAAGTTTAAGTGTGTATTTCTCGCAATAACTTGTGCCTATTTAAGGTTTTTCAGCAGCATCAGAAAACAAAAATAAAATTATGCAACGCTTTTAATTGCATGAAACGACAAGAAATTCAGAGGCTCTGTTAAAAATACACCAGATAACGCAAGTAGATTACTCTTTATTTAATTTGTCATTTTCATTGTGTATTTCAGCAGCAATCCTAACCTCCACATAGAGTGTGAACACAGCAAACTGTAGCTTATAATTGATCTTTTTTCGGAGAGGTGCTTCACCTGCGAGTCGTGTGGGAATCTGGAAAATAAGTTCCCACGCCCCTCAGACGTCCTGTCGTTGTTTTATTTTAATTCTTTGAAATAAAACGGCATCATAGCAGTTGTTTTTGGTACCTCAACATAATAAATAATGCAACAAAGAAAGACAATGCAAATAATAATATCCTGCATGCATGTCTCCCTCCATCTCCATAAATCCCTTTATTTCCAGCCAGTTTACTATTTATCTTCATAATCATTTACAAGTCCATTACTCTTTGCCTCGTCACTGTAGTCGGTGTGAAAAAGTGGTGATTTCACTGATTCCTTGGCCTGTCACACTCACTTGTTAATGATATTAGTCACGAGAACCTGTTTTGCAGATAAGTATGAAACCAATTCTACTATTGCTGATGATGATTCTCAAATGATTAGATACTAAACTTGTTGAATTACCCATAACATTGGAAATAGGTATGTCAATATACTATATCAGTTGTACCTGTCGGTTGATTCAAGAAAGCATCCCAAAGTGATGTCTAGGCTTCCACACTTTTCTCAATGAACTAAAATATCCTGCTGAAATTAAGTACAATTACATTGTTAAAAAACTAACATTATTCTTATCGGCATAACAAGTACAAGTATATTTATAGTAACAGAGTATCAAATCTACATTAGTACATTACTAGCAGTACATTACTATTTTCTTTCATTGCAGCATGTTATCAAGTCTGCAAACTTGTTCTTGCCCGACTAAAAGAAGTAGCTTAAATTTAAAATCTATACTCCATTACGTAAGAAGATACTCAATTTTTTACACAAAACTTGTACAAGTTATATTAGTGCTTTAGGATATGCACTTGGGTGCATAGAATTCCTTGTTGTTCCATATTAGTAAACTTTTTATGCTAATTTTATTTAAGATGCAAACAGTTCTTCGTTTGTCTCAGTGAAAATTTAAACTTGGCTTAATTCCTTCAATTATCGCCACGCGTCGGAACAGTACGCACACAATTTCCAAGCGTTGAGTAACAATTCATCTAGGTATACACATTTTTGGAAAATCGCAAAGCGGTAAGTTATAAGACTGATTGAATGTTGAAAAGACGATATTACATTCCTGCTTTCCCCCGTGTACCTGTGTGGGGTGCATACAGTCTTTGACAAAAAATGGTTTTATTATTGCTGCAACTTTCTTTTGGTTGCATCATCATCATGGTCGATGTGAAATTGAATGAACATAAATGTTATCGAATTCTGGAGAAAAGAAGACAAGAAAGGATTTCATTTATTTCACATGCTACACTGTAATATCATTCATTCGTGGAAAGAAATGCGAGACATCTCTTCTGCGCCACCCTTTAGAAAACTTTCTTTGAGGCAAGTGAACCAATGCGAAAAGTGTAATATATTTTGCGAAAAATAAAGTTGGGTACGGATATTGCATTATTTTTGTGAGCCTCTTCTATGTAATAAGCTTTGAACTGAATGCAGCAATGCAAGTAGTCTGTATAGCTTCTTAGGGCAATTGGAGAAAAAGGAATACCTAAGTAAAAAAGCGCGTCTGTCAGAAGAAATACAACTGGCAACAGCACTACCGAAGAGAAAATGAAAAAAACCAAGTTGAACAACTTTAATATGGCCAAGGAAGAAGAGTTGAGTATAGCGAAGCAGAACGTTTTTAAAGCAAGTCTTGCAACATATATTTTATAGACAAAATGCATTATTTTTTGTGGCGCTATGGTAGTCGGAAAGCTGAAAAAGACACCCGGAAAAGGCCAAAAGTGTTGTCTGGGGTAAAGTTATATAAAGTGAGCTTTCAGAAAATTGAGACAAGCCTAGCTCATGCACTAACTTGAGTAAAGTTAGTAGAAAGTAGGTTTCCCTCGTAAAAATAGATTTGCAATGGCAAATAGAATGATAGCAAGAAACATGAGGACCACAAGTAATGGGAAAAATCCATATCTAGGTCTACAAAACTATAAACCACAGCCCCCGCTTCAGATTTTTGTGTATTCTTTTTTTAAATAAAAGCAGCAAGAAGAGATGCGGGAAATGATGTGTACCTGAAGTCTTTTGGCTGACCAGCATCATCATTACACGGCAACAACACCCACCCGTGCAATATGTTACTTGAACGTGAATCAACTGTGGAATCATTGCGAATGGGAATGTGATGATAAACATTTTTTTGCTTTTCTTACTGGCACTTTTTTGCAAATTTGTTTTCCGGACAGGGACTTGTCTATGTGATACAAGCAGACAAGATGCCGAGAGTGAGCTTTGTACTACATCCATGATATTTTTAGCAACAGCAGTTTTGTTTGATTTTCCTTTTCACTTTCTTGACGGTTTTACGTCAACAGAATGGAGCATGTGGTGGTATGGTGGATTCCAGTTAAGTAAACAACTACATGACTACCAGCACCACTCGAGTGCCGTTTATTGCTGGTAATCATGATAAAAATGAAAGGGAAAAAGTGGCGGAAACTTCAAGTAGAAGACGAATTGAGAATTCGTGAAAAATGACGGACAGGCAGAACCAAGAATGTTTACGTGAAGCAGCATGGCACGAACGCTCTCCCTCATGATCCAAGTTGGAAAGAAAAAGAGATGATAGTGTTGCGGATGATTGTCATTATACATTACCATTACAATCCTTTACTACATAATGTCATGGCTATGATGACGTTAAAGGAAACACGAGTTACATAATGCGGAGATGTTGATGATGAAAAAAGTCTTATCGAACATTTTGCCAATCTGTGCAGAAATCAAAGGCGTGGACTAAAAACGTGGTAAAGGAATGCCTGGAAACTAGACAGCTGGAAGGAGAAATCTGCTGGTGTGTGCTCTTCAAAGCTTATTTCTGGTCTTCTCTCTGGACCACATTGCATCAACCAAATGAGGATTTTCTTTGATGATTCAAGAAGGATTGACCAATATTCCAGGATTCCTTTGCAAGTGAATCACTCAGCTTTCTACTTCTTCTGTTTCATCTTTATTATTTTTTTTGCTTATTTCATGGAAATAAGTGTTCATGGGTTAGACACATATAGTTTATGTTTTTTCATGTATTCTATTGGAAATGTGATGATCCAGCCTTTATCACTTACACTTACAACTACAATAACTCTTTGAGTGACTACTATTACTGCAGTTTTTCTCCAGATGCGGATCACTGTTCCAGGAAATGTCAGCTCGGCTCAAGAAAAATGGGCGTATATTCAAGGAAATGCAGCAAATAACTCTGGTTACGTAAAGAGATGTAGACATAAATGTCTCTTTATTGTTGCGGTTATAGCGTGTGTACAAATAAAAGATAAACACTGTATATTATCGTCTCTGTATATATCAGGATTCCATGACTGACTACATTGTACATATAACAGTTTTTTGAAGAAGTAGATAAAACGATTCATCCTTTGACTACCATCATTTCATTGTGTGTTTTTACATGGAATTCATTCATTTAGAATGAGCATTTCCCGCAATTGTTACTACTTTTGATGTTTTTTTTTCTTTTCAACTGATAAAAGTTTGAGTGTTTGAACAATTCTCAAAAAAGGTGGGAGTAAAATAAATGCAAAAATTGTTTTCCTCAAACCGGATCAGTGCGTGTCGTCGTCCATATTTCATAGTTTTCCCAACGGATACTCACCGCGACTCTCTGTCTCTTTCTTCAATAGCTATTCAATTCAAAGTAGTCCTAAGCCAAACATTTTGTAGAACTTTTGACGCTTGGGTTTCCACCCACAACCGTCGTTCAATTTCGATTTTCTATCCTCCAAACTACACCCACGTTCATGAAGAATTTGTATGTATGTCATATACGTATAGTAGTAGTTGATACTGACAGTCTCCTGTAAGCTCAAATGAAATTTCACCAAGACATTATGCCTCGTATATCATACACTTTGTGTGATGCTTTTCAACTTTTCATTTTTCGTCAAGTCTCATGAGACAGGTCAAATGAATTGGTCATCAGTGGGGGATACTGCACGTTTTTCTAAAAAAGTGAAGAAACTTTTTGTTCCCGCGGCGACACTCAATTTGTAATTTTTATGCTTTTTCTCTGGGAAATGGAAATTTGTCCACTTTGCCGAGAACATTATATCCTGTTGTAGTAGCAAACAATGACTACAACTAAAAGGCAACAAAAAAACGGAAAACAGTTTCAAACAAACCTTTTAATCAGCGTATTATTTACAATGCCAATTTGGTGTTGGTAAGTACTCTACTAAATGCATATGCAGTAAAGCTACTACCTTACTCTTTGGAAAAACTGGTTCACCGGACAAGCAAGCTGCTGCTGCATATCACTTTTATTTCAAAATATTTTCTGCTATTGCAGTAATTACAGCTTGTTTGCTCCTGTAAAATGAGCTTTACTACATCATACTCCTTTTACTGTCACCTCTGATGATGATGAATATATTTTCATTTTCAGCACGCAAGCACCCAGAGAACCAGAGAGTGCATAACAGTAAACAAGGGCGAGGGACGACGAATGACGATGATGGAAACGTAATACGGTTGGTGGGTATTAACAATCTCGATTACGAAATGACGAATAGGTTGTTAGTTAGCCTGTCTCATTGTTTGTGGTGGCTTCCTTGTTAGCCTTTACGACGACATCTCTCTTTCTTTTTCCTTCTTACTGCATGACCAAATTATCCCACCAATCCCGACATCATGAACATTATCATCATCAGCCCCCATCCTCATCAAGGAAGGAAGTTTCATTAGGACGTTATATTTTATGAGGAAATGGATTTATGACAGCTTTCACTCACTATTTGTTTAAATATGATGAATTGGACTTTTTATGCGTGCGTTTATTGCTCAAAAGTTCCACAGAATTTGCTCCCCCTGTTTGTGACCAACTTTTACAGAGTTGTGTGCTGCTTCTGTTATTTAAATAGGCGTACCTTTTTAAACGCACAACTACAAAACGTCATTAACCGAGCGTATTAAGTAACCCGTTTACTCCTCTGGCAATATTATTAGCTGCGATAGAGCAGCACTAGTAGTAGACATAACGGTAATTAAACAGTGTGTCATACTGATGATGAGAACAAGACTGGGTTATATGAGAAGTAAAGCTACATTTCTTGCTTTACGCAACGAATATCTCCACAGCCGGCACCATCATTGCCAAGAACGCTGGTGTAAAGGAAATAAACGTCAAGTCTCTATCCAGTTGATAATGATTCATTAGCAAGTTTGGTTTTTTATGACAACTACCGAGGAGGGCGACGGTTGTGGCAGTTGGGGAGGCAGTAAATGCTATAATCGAAAGTACAAGCACGGGTAAGCAAATGGCCTCGTACAGCACACTTACGTACTTCAAAGACTTTTCAAGTACTTTAACTTTTCATATTGAGACGTTACGCATTTCAACGCGAAAAAAGTAATATTAGTAGAGCAGCAATTGCTAGCTTGCTAGCTGCGTTTTTCTGTCAATAATAATTAAATAGTCAGTTGCACTCCATTAAGTACTTACACGTGAAGCTCTATATCTATGTATGCATGTACCTTTACCCGGCTTTGTGGCGGTCGAGTTGGGTGCTAATGATAAAACTCGTAAAATGGAGATAATATTTTCTATGCAACCAAACACGCGCTTAAAAATGGCTAGGTAAATGAGTCAGGCTATAGGTAACGTAATGGTGATGTGGGTTGCTAAATTATTCCAGGAAATGAAAAGTGAATTTTACGAGAAGCAAGCCTCATCACCGTTCTCCATGCAATCATCATTCAGTATTCAGTCATTTTCGGAAGTGGAAACTGTTTTCGATAGCTCATTGTAGAAGTCGAGCTGTTGTACAAAATACACAATAGCGGTATAATAATCCTCTTCGAATACAATTAAATGGTAATTAAGTACGTAAAATGGTTCATTAATTACTTTACTAGTATTCTAAGACAAAAAGTCGTATTAAGCAATTCATACTATATTGTAGCAGTACAAAATGCATTTTACTCAGTTTCAGCGTGAAACATTCTTACTCACTCTCCTAGCTACGCCAGTAAATGTTTGCTCACTTGCCAATCTACAAAGCACTTTTACTTGGAATTTCGAAAATATCTAAAAATAACCTTAGCCGTCTGATTTACTTGCCAGCCTCCTATGTCTTATCTTCCAGCAAATGGTATAGTAAACACAACATACCTTGCCATGAACCTACAGTTTCAACTTCTGTTTTTTCACTGATTTTTGTCTGCCATTTGAAAGAATTACGTGTCTTCAGATGATGTCTGTTTGATTATGCGCAATACTTGCGTTTCATTATCCTGTGGTTTGAAAGATTTACGGGAGATAGGTTTTGAAGCATCGTGTGAAAACTTAAGCATGCCATCAATGTCAGATATCGTCTGCCATTTCACTAATTTATATTTATTATTGTAGAGGCTGAGCTGTACTATTTTCTGAACCGACTGAGTTGTAGAATGTGCTTTATCTGGAGAATACTAGAAATTCGTTTACTTCTATTTTTCTTCTGTCTTTTGGATTCAAAGTGGATTATTATGGGTTATATCCATACACGTGTACTATCATCTGCTGTCCCTGTCGTCACAACAGCTTTTGTACCCCATTTGGAGGCTGTTAAATTACCAGACTTACTGACCATACGACAAGCTAGCAAACTAAAAACTGGAGTTTGTAATAAGCTATAAGTAAAACGGTAAAATGCAAGTTGTATAGTAAAGATATGAATCTATACACGACATGAACGCAAAAAGTGGCCGTACACATTATCATTTTCTTTTTCCCATCTTCATTTCCGCTTTCGTTTGATTCTTAATCGACATGGTGCGCCTGTAATTTAAGTAAGCTATAAACTCTGATCATCATCATCATCATCATTCCCTCTCTCCCACCCTCTGTTTAACTGCCAGATTGACAGAGAGATTCGTCGAATATACTAAACCGGAAATAAGAAGGGCAAGGGAGAAAGAGTGAATCAGAACTGTGCATTTTCATTTTCTTTCTTATTCCACAACTTGAATGAATGGATTGAGAGAGGAAAAAAGAGACATTGAATGAGAAGTCAAGAAAAAATTCCAGGCCAACAAGCCAAGCAAGCCTGCTGTCATTCAAAGTAATCCAGCTGAAAACTGGAGGCACACAAGCAGAAAAACGAAAAGAAACAAAAAAAAGCGTACACATGCAGTACAGCAAAATCAGAAGGGAGTTTTAGAATACAACAAGACGGAGAGGGTAAATCCCAGGCATGTAGACAAAAGAGGCAAGTCACTGCATGTAGGTATATCTTAAGGAACAGAAGGGAATTTGTGAGACTGCTTGCTGCACAGAGAAAAGGCTAGAGAGTCAAGCAAGAGAGAAAATGGTTTTTGCATGATGACTTGTCAATCAGTCACTTTTCAATGCAATTGTTAGCTATTTACCAACTCTATTCTATTTTTTCTCTGTCTTGCTCCCTGACTATCTCTCTCCTTTATCCTTGCTCCTCACTCCGTGAAATAAAATACTCACTAGCTTTCGCTCTTCTTGTCTCATTCTCGTATACTATTACTCTTGTCCCTGTTGTTGTCTTTGTTCCTTGTACGTTTTTTCTTGTTGCTCTCTTAACAAATGACGCTTAGACGGTTTCTTGTTAGTGTTAACTACTCCTCCTCCATCTCCTCCTCTTATTTCATGACAACAACACTCAGACAAGGGTCATGAGTCTGTGCCTGGAAAAAAGCTTCATTTCCGTCTGTTTGTTTATGTCATTCTTCTTCTTCCAGAAACTGCTGTAGAGTCTCCAGCAGAAAAATTGCTTTATCCATTCCAGTTAAATGAACATTTCAAGGCAAGGGTCAGACAGAAAAAGTGTTTTACAAGACTTTGTTCAACTTTAGAAAAAGGAGACGAGAACTAAGAAGAAGCCACAAGAAAATATAGACAACTCAACACCAGAAGCGTCATCCTCAACTCCTCTCCGCACAAAGCTATCTTGTTTCCACTACCTACGTAACTGCCTTCTCTGTTCTTGGTGAAATACGACTGACAGAGAAAAGTAGTAGTAACAGAGTCGTTAAGGATTTTACTTTTTTCAGCTGCTCGCGTTTTTTCCTTGGTCTTTTATGCTGCTAGTGCCATTCGCCATGATCCTCATCACCATCATCATCAGCATAAGTAGACATTTTTCGAACGTGAGTTCACTTTGCTTTCCGCTAAAACATGTACATTTTATGTAAATCCAAAAATGCAAAGCAGTTCCGTCGTTCCTCTTCCGACTGCCTTGTGCAACCATACTCAAAATCCACAAAATAGAGAGTCAGCCGCCGCCACATCAGATGAATGAATAACCTTAAAACTGTTTTCTTAAGTCTCATGTGACGTTTCGTATATATAGCACCGCAGCGATACATGTCTGCCGTCACTTCGTTGCATTCTCAAAACGCAACAAGAAGAGAAAAAAGAAAAAAAACGCACAAAAGTTGAAAAGTTGACCTTTGTCTACAAAAAATACTAGCAGCAGTACAGAAAGATGTGAGGATAGGAAAATATATCTAGCCGGCATGTTATGCCCAAAAAATATTCATCTCGTTTGCAAGAGCGCAGAAAAAACATTTTGCTGCGATATAAATGTATTTACATGCATTCATCTGGATTGTCTGGAGGGTTGCATTCATTTTTTATATTTTTTGGTGCTGTCTGTAAGTTTTCGGGAGTGCAGATGAGAATCATATTATGGATGTTAGGTAGGAGATACCTACGTGTTCCTACAAATGCTCCCTTCCAGCCAAACATGCAATAATGATAATACCGCTTGCTGCTCCTCTTATTTTGCTCTTGTTTTTTCTCCCTGGTTGTCGATGAACAAGTCTTTTTTCGTGGTTTTTCTGGCATGTACTACACATTTGCCATTTGCAATCGCATTCATTGTGACAATGGCAGTTGGTTTGGTTTTGTATGTGTGCACGTGTTTCTCCTCGTATTTTGCCACAAGGCAATAAATGGTTAAATCCTTCTTCTGGGAAAACATCCTTTATCGAGTCGAATTGCATTGAATGCGTGCGTACGTCGTTTCTATCTGGTTTTGTTCAAGGTGGAGAGTCAGCCTGTATGATGGCAGTAAATGACATCAAGTCAAGTTATTTTTTTGTGCTGACTTGGTATATACTTATAGTTATACAGCATGTATACTCATCCAATAAACGAAAAGGGCGCCTGCAGGCACGGTGACTCAACTGAACAGCGACATGCTATACTCAAATGTGTTCTTTTCAATGAGTGAAAAGTCATCTTATACAACGTATGAGTTAATGCTATATTATGTGCCTACATCAGTATGCTAAGGTTTTTTCTACTTCTTCGCTTTTCCTTTCACATAATCTGAATCCATCTTGTACCATCATCAACCTCACTCAGACACACATGTCGTTGTCGTCATCAGTTTTTTTTTGCGAATTTCAAAGTTTCCGTTATTGAAAGAGGGAAAAAATGTTCTTTTAGAATTGACTTCTTTTTTGCTTTCTTTTGTAGTTTTTTCTAGTGGCACGACGACGGTAGCAAGTGGAGGAGGTGGCGTACTTGAGAAAAATATTCCAAGGGTCGATGTTCCTTTTCCTGTAGGGACAGCAAAAACGAGCCACATAGAAACTGATTACTTGTTAGTGCCACAGCTACAGCACTACCAAGAGCAAAGAAGAAAAAAGTAGATGGAAAAAGTAAGGATAAGGAGCGATAGATCAAAAGCAGAAAAAACACTGTTCACAGAGAGTGAGAGAGAGAAGCTGGGAAAAAGCAAACGAAACGAGCTTTGGCTTCTTAAAGAAAGAATGTCGTCTTTTGGAAAGAAACTTTCTCTGAAGATGACTTTCTTTTTCTTTTCCTTATTTTCTTTCTTGTTGGCTGATTGTTGTTGTTGTGCTCGTGGTTTTATAGACATTTTATCTCTGCTTTCTTAACCGGGAGACAAAAAAGTAATGCAATAAATGTTATTGCAGCAGGGCGGTATATAAATAAGAAGGTGTATTAATAGTAGTCAGTAAAAACGCTTGTATTAGAGAGGAAAAATCCAATACAACACTTTTGACTTTTGTTGGGTTTCTTTGAAAGCCCAAATTTTATTACTTTTTTAAGAAGAGAAAAAAGTTAGCGATGACAGTAAAGAAACCACAACACAAGTTGCAATTACCCTGGACATGTATACGGGCCACGTGTCAGCCATATAAATTCCTTTGCTCTTGCTTCAACGCAGAGGTCAAGTGCGTATTGATATTTTTATGCTTATCTGTCGGATATTTATGGGTGTGGCTGGTCTAGTTGGTTTGTAACCAGCGCACTAAAGTATGAGTGAAGTAGAAGAGTACAAATCACTGCTCTGCATTTTGTGTAGATGTTTAGAATGACGAAATTGAAATTCCTATTTATTTTATTTATTATTGAAAATACGTATTCTTGCAATAACACGATCGCTTTTCTTCAACCTTCACCAATTTTTCAGTTGCAATATTTGTAGAAATCTTTAATTTTGCAACGAAAACGTAAGAAACTTTATACGTGTATAAAAGGAACAATTAACGTCTGCGTGCCTCCGCCTTATTCGCGTGGAAGGTTAAAGTCAATTTCAAAGTTCCAGTAGCTAGCTGGCTATAGGCTAGTGCAATGCAACAGTGTTTTACACGAGCTCTCGTCTGTCGTCTAGGCACAATAATCTGCTGACCAGTTCACCAAAGAGCACAATAAACTTAGTCTACAAAAAGCCGGAATGAAATACAGAGAGAACTGAGACGACTTAATAGTTGGTCGTTGTCGTATTTAAGCTCTGGCAACACCAACAATATATAAAGAAAGGAGATTATCATTATATCTGACTGGTCGTGTGTGTGCCGGGCTATCTGCAGGAACGTCTCAACCTTCTTAACTTTGCGAGTTAGCCTCTTGTTAAGTTTAAGTGGATTGTATATTATTATTACTACGTGTCACTGAGTCAGACGCACACACACAGTTTTTAAGAGAAGTCGAACACGAGGCAACAGTACCGCCATGATGAAAAAGTGTAGCGCACAGAATTCTTATTAGAGTGACAAACAATTTATTGTAAGTACTACGCGGATGTGGAGTGGATGCCGAGCATTGAACAAAGGCTACGTACGAATGAGTTGCGAATTTAGTAACGTACCAGAAACAGTTGGTAATCTTATTAAGTTATTGTTGTTTTATAAGCATTATTATTATGGTGGAAGCACAATACTGCTTCTTGGTACTAACTGTCTCTTCTGACGTAGCAACGCCCTACCCAGACAGTAGTAATGGAACATGTTCAAAGTGTAATACAGTTGTTGGTCTGTAATTAGGTTTCTTTCTCAGGGTTGGGTCTGATTTATGATACAGAACCAAGTCGAAAAAGGGGTATTGTACGACATTATGTTTTACTTGTGAGAGGACAACAAACAATTAGAAACGTTGTAAAGGAACACTCACAAGTAAACAAGAGTTTTTATTCTACAAACTCAATAACAGTTACAAAAATGTCAATATATCAGCTTTCAGTATTAAAACATGCTGGGACAGTAAGCAAGAATAGCTTTACAAAATTTGGAGCTTGGATGGATTTTCATGTCAATCGAAAGATGATTCTAATTGTAACTTTCAATTGTTGCTTCTGAATGAAATGAATGAAAGCATGAAAATTATGGTTCTGTAAATATTACCAGCTAGCAAGCATGCCAAGCTTGCTTTTAACAAATATTACTGTTTTATGAACACGGTGACGTGCGCGTGCTTGAGGTCTGAGCTTCAAGTGTTGAAAGTATGCACCTTTTTCAGTTCAGATTTTTTGAAAAATTTTGGTACGTCATTATAAATTAATGTACAGATGTAAACAACAAAGATGAAATGCAAAACCATTTATCTTTTAACTAACTACATTTTCTCCTCTTCACATTCGCTTCTTTCTCAAAACATCCGAAAGTCAGAGATAATTAAGTGCATAAATAATACACTGCAGGCAGACACAGCAACAAAGTCACGGTGCTTGTTATAATGGAAGAAGCAACAGAAGCCTCCCAAATTTCTGAAGTGCTCCCAGGAGCAATGCTCTTTTGCAGCTTAGAATATCTTTTTACTAAAACAAAAATGCAAGATTGTCGAAAACTGTGAAACTCCCAATTTTCTGTTCACATTATAACATGACTACCTACATGTCCCTAATTGTTTCCTCCTGGATCTTGCTTGGTTGTTGCTACGTATGCCACTACCACTGTCTTGACTTTTGCAAAATATGGGTCCTACCCACTTTTTCCAATATATTTTTACAAGGCAACGTGTCTCACAAATACAATCATGTGTCTTTTTCTAGTTTTACCAATCTAGACACCAGTAAATTTTAAAGAAATTTTTATCCTCTTCGTTAATCCTTCGCATGACATTTTCTCTACTTGGCAACTTCCTCAACCACTCTCAGAGAGTGACTCTCTGTTCTACTGGCTTATGTATGCATATTATATGATTATTACTTGGCTAGTAATACGGACTCTTAGTATTATTACTATCATTACTCTGTTGATGATCACTGCATAATGATGGGAAAGCATATTATATTACCCTGTAGATTCTAAGATGTAATATGTACTTTGCTTTTCTTTCTGCAACTCGATTTATCCCTGTCGGCCATCTTCATAATTTTCATCTCATCATATACTTCACAACAAAAGTATGCACTAACAAATTACGAAAAGTTCAACTTTTTAGTGCTCCTTCATTTTCTACAACAACTGGATTTCATTCAGCTCAAGTATTAGAGTCGTTTTAAAACTTGCCTAGAATAAATACAAAAACAGGAGTAAATAGCAGTACAGCAACGGCAAAAGTGAACGAGGACAACTTTTTTTTCGCAGGCTTCGTTGAATGTTCTAATAATATGATGGGTTCAACGAGTAAAATAGACTTTTTCCTCCTTCTCATCATCATCTTGAACTTTTTTCTCTGTCTTTTTCATTTTCTAGTGCTTCCTTCCTTGCCTCAAATGAAGGTTATATACAGGGAGTAAAAGAGCATTGCAGCGCAAGGAAAAAACATTGAAGAGAAAATGGATGATGATTAGACGGGAAAGAAAAACTCAAAAACTTTGTTTTGCTGTTGTTTCTGCTTCTTGCTTGCTTGCAGGCTGCTAGGGCTGCACTTTTAAAAAGGGATTTCATGTAAGCCGTACCATGAATATAATATGCTGTTGATGTCGAAACACACACTACAGCTCTCCATTTATGCCTATTATTTTTCTTGTCATTTTTCCTCCTGCTCATTTCTTTCTCGCTCTCAAATGTTTAATTTTTCTGAAGGATAACAAGATGAGAGAGGGATGATGCTGGCAAAGTCAATGGTTGCTGTTATTATTATTATTATTTTTATGCTTCGTTTTCTTGCAATGCACAGCCTCTCCACAGCAGAGTATCCCGTCTTTCCCCTTCTAGTTTTTCCACTCCACTCTTTCATCATCACACTCAGTTCCCTTGTCCCTCTCTCTCTCTTTGCTTAACTCTTTCAGTAATATTCCTTGATTCTAATTTTTTGTGGAAGTAAAAGCAGTTGACTTGATAGGATACGGAGCTGACTTGATATGCGTTTAGCTTTTTTGCACCACTTTTCAAACTACGCTTGGAATGGAAACTGTGACTTGCTTAACTACAGCTTATATATATTTATCATCGTCATCATCAAATTATTTCATAGTCGTGTGCACTTACTTAATTTTCTGCTTATTATATTATTATAGAAACCCATGCTACGTTTCTGCCCCTATAATCGTCGGTTTATTAAGTTTGTTTCTAAAACAAGATGCTTTTCCAGCGTTATAGCAGTAGCAAGAGCAGTCCATTAATTAAAGTGTCGCTTAACGAGTGACGATCCGTGGAGATTTCGGTGGATTTTTTGTAGATATTCAGTCATTCTCTCAGACGCATGTTGTTGGTTAAGAGACAGCAGAAAAACAAGAAGTGAGGCAACAAAGGCAAGCGGCGGCACGTATTATTGCATCAAACGTTGAGCTCTGCTCTTACTTGTGTGTGTACATAAATATTATTCCCCTTTTTCTTGACATGACAGCCTTTCTGCTTTACATGTTCATTCAACAACAAGGACCGTAACATCATCGGCACCACACAGATACTGTACCGCCATGATATTATTGACTCTCATCAGAAAAGCGCATTAGCAACGAAAAAGACAAACAGGACATTTCCCTAAAAATTGATTGAATTTTCTTTGCTAGTTCCCAGAAGCAAAGTGATCCATTTTGTATGCATTTTGTAAATAGTCGACGTCGTCATACCAAAACCACTCACTGACTATCCTTGAATCAAAGCTGGAAAGAAGTGGGGCTAACGACAGTGTTTTTACGTTGGGAGTTCTCTTTGTCGTTATGCTATTCATTCCCTAGTCAGTAATATGCACTGTCGCCAAAACGACGTGACATCCTCATTCCCCATTTCATGGCATTTTAGTCGTACTCTCAAAGCAAGTGTTGCAAGCGCACTATTTAGTTGTCATATTTGCAGTGTAAAAGCATCCAGAGAAAAATCTTATCTGGTTGATTGATGACTTTCACGGAAGTCATACCATTGATCTAGAACAAAGTGCTGTAAAGCAGCATTCCAATATGCAAATTTGTATTCCTAATTTTCCCTGAGTAGTTGTTCGTGTTCATTTTTTGTGACCTTTTCCTTCCAGCAGCAGACATTAGTATTCAACATGCATCCTGTTTTGTCTTTCTGACACTGATCATGCTTTTCCATTTGTCTAAAGGCCAAACACACGATATATCATTCGAAATCCACCAAATTAATAAAATCAACCTTCTTCTTGGCAGTGAAGGTTATGTCAGGTAGCAAGTACGTACTGGAAAGTATTATCTGCATTGCGATAATCCAAGCACAATACACGCGCCGTTCTGTCGACTTTTCCACCACGCACGTGGTGTTTAGGCAGTACTTGATGAACAACAATAACGGTAACTAAAAGGAAAAATCTCATTTCACTCTTTGTTCAATTCTCTTTCATCCTATCAGCCAGTGAAGTAACAACAACAAGCGTTTTTCATCCAACCAATTTACGAACATCTATTTTTCTTCGTCTTCCTCTTCTTCTTATCCTTGTCCTTATCATGAAAGTTTGGAGTGAAACGGACGATATTGAGGTAAAATCTCATCTCCTTTTTCGCTCCCATTTATTTGCTAGCCGTTGGTTGCTATTATTACTAAAGGCTAAGACGGATACGTCGCAACTCCAGCATAACTATATCTTCAAGAAGAACAGCAGCATTATTCTTTTTTGCTTTTCCTTTGCTTCTATCTCGCTTCTCCTTTTCTTCTTCTGCCGAGCAAAGTCTTCTTATTCTTCATGGCACTATATATCTTTGAGTAAACATGACCTACGTGACACGGTTTCTAAGTGCTTTTGGTTCTTTTTGACCAGAAATTAAATCTTAGATGGAATACTGATTCTCTCTCTACGAAAGCAAATAATACTGCACAACATGCCTTGGCAAAATAAGAGAAACGGCGCTCTCCATCTCGCTCAGCTTACAGAGAGGGCCTACTCGAAATGATAATAATATACCAAAAAAGCAAGAAGAGTGTATAAAAGAAAAGAACAAACTAGTTTTCAAGTCTAGTAGCAGAAGTAGTAGCAGACACGCATAGATAGACACACAATATCATTCAGCTTTTTTGTTCAAGTGGGTATTTACTGCTGCCATACCAACAAGGCTGCTATGTGTGGCTTGGTTGGCGTGATGTGTGTCTGGCAAAAAATTCTTTCAAGATGCAACATCCTATATAAATACTATTGTAATGGCTAGTGGTGATATGAGTATATCGTGTAACCCACAGATTTCAAAAAGAGGCAGAAGAGAAGTCCTTCCTGGATGGATTCCTTGTTCTACGGTGCTTCTCTCTGTTTTGGCTCTTACTCCTTTTTACATGCTTAAAGAACCGTAAGATTGCTTTCATTTAAGAGCTGAACAGAAAAGACGCGGAGACGCACACGCAACATCTCTCTCACTGAAAGAACGGAGAGTGGAAAAGCTTTCTTTCTCAAAAGCGAATCAAAAAAGTAAAACTACTTTGAGTGTCCTTTTTTCCTATTTTTGCCATGTGTGTATCTATAATGCAATTCTGCTGTTGTTGCTGTTTTCCTTTCTCGTTGCTGATGCTGCTTTGACCCTTGGAAAGGAAAGAAAAACAGAATCGGGTGGACTGACTGAGTAGTGAACTGTTGTACCTCTTTTTATTGAGAATTTCTTCTGGCTTCTCTTGTTTGTTTTCCTTTAATGTCTATATTTCTATTGAAATGGATAGTTTACGAGAATATGTTTATTTGTTTCTGGCTTCTCCAGCTTGCGTTTGTTTTCAAGGATACAATGCACTGTGTGTATTACAAACAATCCGGAAGATTTTATGGAATATATGTTTTTATTCTTGAGCTTAATGTTGCAATCTTCCACGTAAATTGAAACATGTATCTTCAATAACTGCGTTTCCTTCCTTTTCCTGAACTCACAAAGAACAGAGAGAAATGAAGTTAAATACATACTTGTTGTATTTGCTGATGTGATAGTGCTGGTGGCTGAGCTATCATTCTCTCTGAGATGAGAATGAGATAGAGAGAAAAGGAAGGAGCAGGGCAAGTTAATTCCACAGAAAATAAATTTACTTTTGGATACACTCACTCGGAGCTACATAAATGTGAAACTATGTGTAGGATTTCATTCTTGAGCAAAAAAACAAACAAACCATGCACTTTTTTATTGTTTCTCACAGACAGACTGTACAGAAGTAGGAATATATATGGCTTTATAATAAAATAAATTTAGAAATTATACGCATTCGTCTTGCTATCTGTTAGTGTATGTCCCATTTGTTCTTTGAAAAGCGGGATTAATTGCTCCTTCCCTTCTTGATACATTTTTATTTCTGGCGGCGACGGCGGTGGTAGTAGTGAGGCGCTATATAGTTGTTGGTTGTCTTGTTCTTCTGTTTTGTTTCTCATTCTAGAATCTACAGCGACTACTACTACTATGGCATTACATGTGCTTTTGATTTTCCCAGCAAACAAAGACCAAACAGTTTCTCGTGTGAGGAAACCAGACCACGACCACACTATCACAAACAACAAGCAAGAGGATCAACTTGCAGGAAAAAACCAACAACAAACAACGCGAAAGAGAATGAGGAAAAAAGAGCATCTGCGATTCTTCTTAAATGGGTAATTAAACAGTTGTTGCTTTTTCTGTTTTATTTATGAATCTACGCGGAGAAGGAGAAGTAAGTAAAAGTACAATCATTCTTTCATTGCCACTAATCCTTTCATTGCTGACTTGGTATTTTCCATAATAAAAGTACAGTTATGACGAATTGGAGCTGTAAAAGTATAATTTTTAATGTGACACTGCGTGCATATATAACTGACATTAGACATGAATAGTTCTCACTGAGAACTGAATAGCATCATTTAGGAATGGCTTTAAAAATTAGTTAATACCTAATAATCCAAGTTCGAAAATCATTACGAAACTTGAGGTCAACCTAAAACCATTGTTGATGATTTATATCAATAATTTCGTCTTTGTGTGCCTATAGTGGCAATTATTCTGCAGGTATTGTATTATTCTATATCAAAAGCATTTAATAACTACATTTATGTCAAGGTTTCGTTCGACCTCCAAATAGCATAAAAATGTGGAAGTATTTCCAGGAGATCATACAGGGTCACACCAATATCCATTTTCCAATCCACTCTACTATATTCATTTCAGTACATGATGATCGTAAGTAAATATATTCACTTCCCTTTCTCTCCTCTCACATTTTCCTTCTTTCTCAAGGAGCAGAAAAGGAGACCATTTGAAATGAGAAGAGTAACTTGAGTAACTACGCCAGTTCATCATGTCGATGATATTAGAAAATGCCTCAAAGCCTTTCTTCTCTATCCAATTTTTGTATGTATGGAACACGAAAATACAGTATAGCAGCAATGATCATTATTATTATTACTATCGTCATCATTTATAAGCCATGTACGAACTCTACACGTTCTTCCAACTGTGATATAGTCGATAATTTTGTGAATCCTTCTTCCCAGCTTCTTTTCCATTTTTTCTGCCTTCACCTCGATGACTGTTAAAGGATATGGTGAGGTCATCAATCTATGATAAATGTAATAATCCATAGGCATCAAACATTGAGCACTCTCGTCACGTTCCCTTCCCGTCTCCCTTCTCTTAGGTCAAATAAATCCGACCGATTACCTTTTTGATGAACCAATGAAACGATACCTCCATACTAAAATATTAAACTTTTTTGCTTCTCTTTTTTCTACTTCCTCGCTTTCACTCCTTGCTCATCATACATACTAAAAATGGAAGTTGGGATCAAAAAGGTACTTCGTCAACATGTATCCTCCTCTTCTCTTCTCCCTCATATTCATAGTTGTCGTCTTCTTCTTGCCATCATCGTCACTCAAAACACACGCCACCCTTTTTCCGTTTTTCCACCTTGCTTGTTAGCTTTTTACCCCTTCTCTTTACTCCTTCCAAGCAAGAAATGATATGGCAAACTAGACGAAAGTCCATTAACCACGTTCCGCAACTTGTATACCTAGCTCACAGTTAGGAGGGAACATGAAAGAAATGATAAACAAGCTGCGTTCAGGCTGACGATGTACAAGTAATCATGTCCAATAATGGACTGTATATAAAAATATATAGAGCTACACAGGATGCAATATGTAGGGCAAAGCAAAACTTTAATCTGACGTCACTGGAATCATGACATGGGAGTTCAAACAAGAAAAAGGGTAACAATTGCTGGCGTGGATTGAAGAAAAAATATACACATACTTTGGACCATTTAACTGCTATCCTTTAAAATTTTGCAGCTTCAAAAAAGAAAAGAATCACGTTCGTCCAAGATTTCCCTTCATTTATTTCCAGCACAACCCCAGCACTAGCACTATGCTTCGTACATGGATGGTGTGATACACAAGGTATATATAATAGTCATGTCATCATGATGAATGATAGCGATTTGTTCATCCTGTGTGTGTCACACTAGGAAAGAAAAAAGTCACTGCTTTACAGCAGGAATTTCCTCTCCTGGCTTGGATTGCTAATTTACCGCTATAATCCTTTACTTCCTCCAAGGGCTTCTACTAATCTCCAATTTTTAAAAAGAACATGCTCTCTTTAAAAAAAAGCGTAAACATACAACAATGAGTGTACATTGTTCAGGCACAAAACTATTGTGAAAATTTCAATGAAATAGAAGATGCTTTTTCTATCTACATTGAAAAGTTTTTACCATGAATTGCAGGTTATATTGTATATTGTGTGATTTTGTGCTAAATTAAAAATTTGGTAAATTCAGTCAGCTACAGCTAACCTAGGTTAATATTCAAGTAGAATTTTACTTGTTAAAATAAGATACCTACCAACACGATTTCTTTATTGCCAGAGTACGTATTAATGAAAGCGTTAATACAGGAATTATGCGCATTCTATTATAGCTGACCTGACCTCTTGTGAGTGGAATGCATGGATTATGATTTTTGCAAGTTTAGTATCTAGAAGGCACAAATGTGTCCTAAGCAAAATGTCGGCGATGGATGATTCATGTACATACGCTCGTTATATCTACACTCTACACACCAGTTATGTGACAACATTAAGCCATATAATTTTGTGTGATGTAATTTTATCGTACTCGTACCCACTTATAACCTATAATATTGTCTTTGCTCTTTACCATGTAGAAGGAAATATTAAAATCTCATGTTTAGATTGTTCATGATTTTGCATGGAGGCCATGGAGCTGGCTTAAGGAAAATATCATTTCTTTCAGTGTTTTTATGACTTTGTTTTTAAGACTATTATGGATGCAATGTCTCATTCTCATACATCTCCGAGTTTTACTTCATCAAGGTTCAAAAAGAGAAATTGAGTTCTGGAAGAATATTCAAGTTGAACAGAGAATCGGCAATTGGATAAAGCTGTTGAAGACGTTTCTCAGAGATTGTATTAGATAGGTACTTTCGATAGTATATTCTGCATGATGAAATGATTACGCATTGACACATTTTATGTGTACGTGTGTAGTTCTTGAGTAGCTAAGTGTCAGATCTAGAAGTGCCGTCATAGAGCTGTGCATTTCAGGCTTGCAAACCCGCTTGCTTGCAGCTTGCCCGCCCATGCTTGCAGGTATGGGCAAGCAAGCTTTATTTTGAAAATATTCGACGGGCAAGCAAGCAGGCAAGCTTGATGGGCAAAAATTCGCAAGGCTTGCAGTTACCCGCAGTATATAGTTTACACATTTTAAGTACCATTTCTGGTGAAAATTGTTGAAATGGTGTAGTTGAAAAATGTAAACTTGCAGTTTATCATCAGCAAAATGCAAAAGAATGCCCCAAACGCCAATTTTGAAAACAAATGTCACTATGTTTGTAGAATTTTCTAAATTCCAAACATGTTTTCTGACTTTTTTCTGTATTTTTTACACAAAAAATGGGATCACGGGTAACTGCAAGTATCTTGCAAGCTCGGGCAAGCTTGACTAAGGTACGTGGGTGCAGGCAAGCCGGGCAAGCGGGCTTGAACCATCTTGCAACCGGGCAAGCAAGCAAGCTTGGCCAACCAGAATTTTGCACAGCTCTATGCCGTACGTACGACACGAATCAATGCTTTTGGTATTTTATCCTGGCACATTTATCAAATACCACTGCTCTGAGAACAGACGTTAATTGTCTATTGTTCCCCTGCCGCCAAAACGCAAGTTTTATTATTGCATTGATTAAATGCAAAAAAAGGTTTCTTGATTGTGTAATTGTACTTGTATTAATTCTGCTAACTCGAGTCTTCTGACATTCCAAAACGCAACTTAAAAATTTAAATAAAATCTTGTCAACGCTCTGCGTTGAACTTGAAGTCAAAACTAGAAAGTTTTTCGGAAGTTTTCCAAAATGGCGAGCGCTGCACCTGGCTACTGGTGTTGCTTTTGTGGTGAAGTTCCCTACACTCCTCCAGTGACTACCAACGGAAAACAAGATTCTTTACCAGGCTTACAAATCAATGAACTATATCAGGTCAGCGAGGAAACATTGTGGAAATATATTTACCACATGAATGTGAAAGTAGGTGGTCCGGGAAATAAGGCCAAATTAATTTTCAACCTTTGTTGGGGGAAAAACAAGGCCGAATGCCGAACGCGAAGGAGTGTTCTATTATGTCGTCAGTGTTTTGTGGAATTTAAAAAACTTGAGGCATATCATGAAAAACTTGAAGAGTTCAATACAATGTTTAGCACTCAGATCAAAACCATTAGGGAAATCCGGCAAAAGTCAAAGTTAGCGAATAACTGTGTGAAGTGGACAGAGCTAGAGGAACTTTTGAAAACTCCCAATTTCCAACTAAACTTGTGTGGAGAGGTGACAGGCAAGGTGAACATTTGTAATATCTTAGAATTCCTACAGACCTTGACTGGAGAAAGTAATCCTGTTGCGAACAAGGGTTTGTCAAGTACGTTTAGTACGAATTAAACTGAGTCTAGGTCACTTTGATTTTAAATTAGGTGTAAATAATCAATTTTTTGTGATGGATTCTTTTAGAAGTAGCTGATTCAACCGCAGTTTCAGCAGAGACTGATGCTGGATGTAGCAAGGAAACTGCTACAATTCTGACGAATTCAAATGTCATGCCCACTCAAATGAGTTCAGGCCAGTCAGCTCCTCCGTCTGAGTGCATTGGCGGCATGATGCCACATTTGCCAAAATACACACCAAACGAACCGTTGATGCAATACCAACAGGAGACCATTACAAAGCCAATGGTCCCGCAAGGTCCAGCCGTTTGTGTTATGCTACTTCCCCAAACTCAGATGCTTAATAGACATGAACAGGTACGTAAAACTTCCAGCATTACTGAAAATCTGAAAACTACAGCGGTGGAATTAGCGGATAAACAAGAAGATTATAAAATCCATTCACTTTACCAAAATTCGCAGGAAATTATGGGAACAAACGGACAATGTCAAGCTGCTGGCGAGGATAAAAATGACATTGTGGAATCCAGTGGTTTGAAATCATACAGAATATTTTGCAAAGCAGTGGATGCAGGTACGCCCACACCACCATTAGCCTCTACATCAGGTCAGTTAGGCAAGCAACGCACTAGACGGCCTTATCGTGATAACTGTGGTGTATGTGGATTATCGGTGACATCTCATAACTTAGATGCCCATATGAGAGTGCACACAGGAGAAAAACCCTTTCATTGCACAATCCAAGGGTGCAAGGAAAAATATTCGTGGAGCACTTCGCTTTACAAGCATGTAAGACGAGTACACAGGACTTTTGATGAAAAGCATCAGAGGGACCGGTTACTGAACAGATGCACCAATTGTGGCGAATTTTGTCGTTCTCCTGAAAGTCTAATATTGCACATGCAGGAAATGCATAGTGACTGAGTGCAGAAAGTTACGTGGAACAAAAACAGCATCAGGCTGATCAAAATGAATCAGCTAACGAATAACTAACTTTATGGCAAGGATTTTCATGCACGTGTAATAAATAATAATTTTCATTTTTGGTTGACTTCTTATGACTTATATTTCATTTTTAATATTTAAGTGGTGACATTTCGGTTTTAAAGAATGTTTCGCAATTATCTGCTACGCTGTAATTGTTTGACATTTGTATATTATTGTCAGTGAAATGTTACTTAGTTTAGTAGATATTTTAAAATATTCCACCACAGATATTAGTTTAACGATAGTAGACTCACGGAAACTGCAAAAAAATGTAAATTATTTCATAAATGAGTTTCCTTTGTTTAAGAATTAGCTTGTGGTTTTGAGTTTAAATCTAAAGTTTGTATTATCAATGTTGCTATATGAGCACCAGTGTTAACAGATACAATTACTGGGTTTACCTTAGAATTTCTTACCGAAGTAAATCTCTAGATTTATATATAGTAGTATAGTCTTACAGCTTTTTCTTTATGGATTTAATAAACCATAGATTTTAAATTTTATACAAAGTATGATGACTCAATTTATACACAAATTGTTGTCAATGATATTTGTAATAAATAACAACATTTAACAATTTAATGATTTTAACTTGACATTTTTATTTTCATTCTTCGTAAGGTGATTTTCAATGATTTTCGTCAAAGTTCCAAACAAATCGTTACAGTGCACACAACATCTAGACCCATATCTCATACTATTGTATTTTTCTTTAATTTACTCTTCACTCCTCTGATCTCATAATCGAATTGTTTCTGCCAGGACAACTGGACGTGATTGTAGCATTTTATTGATGATGATGGTGTGTTGCAGCACAAACAGTGATACAATCATCATCAACATTGCAGAAACATGACAAGACGTGTAGTTAAGTGCGTTGACAATCTTGTTTGGATCATTTGTTCGATGACAGCACATAACAACAAACAAGGGACAACGATGAAACTTTTAGTATTACCTAAGTTGACTGCTACGCGTAGCGCTACCTTGTACAAAAGCTTTCGTGTTACGCTATTTTACTACTTACAACCATACTATAACTTCTTTATCAAATATCTTCATCGTTTTCATCACCTCCGCTCTGCTTCCTTTCTCATTCCATCAATCTTCCCCTAGTAGCACCATTTTTTTGTATTTTATACTAATTCCCCAAAGTTGTGTAGACTGATGTTTCTCTTTGTCTCCCTCCTTTAAACCTTAACACATTGTCATGTCATCAGAAATGAGAAGGACAGCTCAAGTAGCGTTACAACTATTTACAAGATCAATTTATATTTTACCTTCATTGTCTGCCTTTGAGAGTCTCAGACAGGCAGTCTAATGCAGAAGCCCAGGTTGTTTGTAAGAACAGCATCACACTAACAGCTATCCTTGTTCCTTGAGACGGAAGAAACTGAGAAGAAAAGGGAGACAACCACGCTGAAAAATGGAAGTAGTACAGCAGTCCAAGAAATTCCTTGCTTACGCAAGTTCAATACATTTAAAAGCATCTCCGTAGTCTTGTTTGTCCGTACCAAATAAAATAGCATGTGGTTGGTAGCAAAATACTATGCCAAAAATTCACAGGTTGCATTTTCCTGCGGTACTTAAAACAAACCCTATGTCTTGTGCACAATTTGTGTAGCAAGCATGTAGTTATATATTTCAACACCTTACCTGTAAGCTTTGTATAATGAATTTTTAAATTTTTAAACAGTGATGTGATGTTATACATTGGTTTATAGAAAATAATTTGAATTAGACCTAGCTCTGAGTAGAATGTCAATGATTGGTATACGTAAACTAGGCAATTTTGGGATTATGAATAAATGGATTTACAATTTGATCAAACAGGTCATCAATTTCTAATGCCAGTATAAAAAGTTTTCTGCCACAAAAAATTACAAGCAGTTCTCTCCTTCATTTTATAGTTTGTTAAAGTTCTACAGAAATATTTTTTAGGTTATTTCCGTACTTTTCTTAGAGCTACAAAATAAAATGTATCATCTTTCGTATCTCTGGTAGCATAAAGTAACGTAAACAAAATGAATGGTTGCTATAGTTGCTAAGACGCAGAAGCTGGAAAGCCTACTGATTAGTTGACTTTAAGGGCTGTTAACTTCACTTTTTCCTCTACTTCACAAGATGAAAAACTACTTTAGCCCATACAAGAAGTTTCCAGCCACCATCCCAAAAATGTCTTTTAACAAAATATATAGTAACATACAATCAAGCTGCTTCCAGCTACAGTAATAACTGGATATATTTTTACAGTAAAATTACACAGTATCACCACCACCACACTGGCTTACTTTTCAAACTAATTGAGTTTTTCTTTATATCTCTCCCATTTTCTACCACCACCAAATTCATTGGTTGAAGTTGCTGCAAGGAGTTTTTACCAAGAAATATTTCATCTTGCTGGGAAAAAATGTGTGCCTAACCCAACCAACTTGAGAGTAGTCCCCACTTCAAAAATAAATACTTGGGAAAACTGTAGAGAACCCTACTCGAAAAAAGTGAGAGAAAAAAAGAGAAAAATGCTTGTCTTATGCTGAAAAACTCACTCAGTAACTCTACACATGTAGCTGTAAAGTTTACATATAAATTAGTCTTTGAAACATGCATAAAATAAACCATCTTTGTCTCCGTCCTTCTTTTTTAAAAACTGGGGGATATGCTAGATGAGTCCCATTAAGTTTACCTAGCTTCAGTCTAGCTAGAAAAATACGGGAAGACAATCTCAAGAGAAATTCTGAGGTTGTGTGTGGGCAATCAGCAGAATTACTTGGAATTTTAGATGACTGCTACCACTATCACCGTCAATATAACTATCCTGTTACCATTTTATGGCACTTTATATATCAGCATACTATATTACATCGTTTGATTCCTCCTACGATATTTTTGGTTGATTCAAGTACAGCTCCGTCGAAAACTGTGAAAAGCGACAAGAGTTACGTAGGTGTGGGTATGAAGGAACGAAAATTGTTAAGAAATTGGAAATCCCCCCATTTTAAAAACATATTTATATTTTATTACTATTTATTAACTTGCGTGTTTGAAGCAAGTTATTAGTTTTATCTGGTCCTTCTGTCTGTCCACATGGAGGTCCACGTGGCACATGATTATAGATCAGATTTTGACTAAATTAACAATTCTTAAGTCAGTTTGTCAAAATACATAACCATTTGGCCGTTAAAGCCAAAAACATTCAAGAGATCAAACTTTTTAAAGCTTCACGACATATAGGGTGTCAATAACAAAAGAAGCAGAATTTCAAGACAAATGAAAATATGTTAGCAGAATTTCAGCATTGTTATTCTGGCTACACATTCTGATCTCAATGGTCGCAGGTTTCTATATCCTTTTTGTCAGGTTTAGTAATAATTAATTATTTATTACTATTGATTTAATTCCCTTGCCTCATAAGGTAATTTCAAAAACATTAGTACAGGACACTGGGAAGTTCATGTGGCTTACCAAACAAACCAATGTCAACATTTTATATCAGAAAACTAGAAAAAGATGATACAGTAAGAAACACAAATCTGGTGAACTGAAATCATTAATTCACATTTGAATTTGAACAAGAAACACCCTACATATCGTTGTCATTATTTAGCTTTACTATTACTAATAAAATGGAGGGAAATTACTATTTCTAACCGGATTTCCACTCTGGGAAACACTGTAACAACAGGAAATGCTTTTGAATTATACACGTTGTCGTCGTCTTTACAAATGCAAATGCTACATGTATTGGCACTTTAATATGAAAAGCGTCTTCATTTTCTCATTAAGTTCCTAACATTACTTTTGTATGCCTATTTGTACTAAGCAGAGTAGGAAACAGTAAATTTTACATGCTCTTTGTTCCCTGCTCCAAGCAACCGTGAGATTTGCATTTCTAACAATAAGTATGATGAGTTCAAGAACATAATGCTAGAAGAAAATAGTCAAGCATTATTTTAACCTTTTTGTCAAATCATTGGGGAGAAAACACACAGTTAAGAAAGGTGCAATATATGCAAACTACTAAATTAGCATTAACCTTAAACCGTTATGTTATTGTTTTATCAATGGATTGAAACTTGCGACAACAACGAAGTGTTGAATGTTAGATTATTGAAAGGGAGACAAATAATAAGTTTGCACTGGCGTAGTCTACCCGAATAAAATATACTAGAAATTTAATTTTCTTAAAAGATTTTTAGAAATGGTTTCGACAGACGAACTCGGGTAACTCAAGTACACGATAATTGTTTATTAATAATAAACAAAATTAGTTTCATTCATCGCAGGTGTACGACTAAAAATGTACACATGCGACATTTATCAAGTATGGTATTGGAATATTGGAATAGAGCCATCATTCGACAGTTTCTAATAGAAACTATGAAAAGTTAAATGTAGGCAGTTTCTATTTATACTCCCTGTGAGCTATTATTCGTTGTTCAAAATACTATTGCCAACTAAAGAATAAGAAACTATGCACTTTCAAGGTGTCTTATTGACATATTATAAGTTATTTTTAGCATATGAAATGGAATGTAAATTTTGTAAATGTTCAATTTTTTGGTTCATTAACTGTGAACATAAGAGCGTAGGACATCAGCAATGTGTTTTTCCGTTTCAGGCTGGCCTAATATGTCAACCGTCCTTGATGAAATATGATAACGTTTAACGGGGTTTCCATTTTGGAAAACTGCGACAAATTCAATGCTTGGCTTAAGAGTAGCGATTCGCAACATGCGAATATAATGTTGTTCATTGACTTGCAATAAAAATGAAAAGTTGTATATTATTGTGATGCTCACTCACTCGACTGCGACTCCGTGAAAACCAATTAGTAGTGTATCAGGTTATATTTAAAAATGTCAGAAGTTAGTGTATGGTTGGTTACTTTACTTATGAGCTTTATTTCATTCGGCAAAATATTACAAAAAACGCAGAAAATTAGACAAAATTTTAGCTTTTAGAAGCCCGACGTAAAGTCAATTACAGAGTACTTACAGTTAGTCATATTTATCAATTAAACTTTTATTCATCGGTTTGTTGGATTAAGCGTTATTCTTATTCACTGCATCAGTGAATAAGATCCTCTCATTAGATTATATGATTTGCAGGGCGCAGTCAGTGTACACTGGCGTTATAAGTTCTTTATATTTGCTTCAAATAACTTATACTTATTAAAATTGAATATAAAAATTATATTTGGTTACCTTGACTTTCTCTTACATCTTAACGGTTAACAAAAGGAAGCATACACCCACGAAACCCTAAGCGATGTTGTGATAGAAACCACTTCTATTGAACCAATGCTCCCTTCATTTACATTAATATTACGCGTATTATTACGAGTTACGATTCAATGACATAGAAATAATGTTTCTATCCAAATATATACCTTTAAATTGCATGTTTACAAGCTGGAAAGTCCTATTGAAATGGAACGGAACAAGAAAATTGACCACTTCCACAACTCTTGTGTTGTTATTTCTACTAGTTCGAAGAAAAGACAAGCTCCGCCTGGGAGGCCACTCTAGTTGGAACCTGCTTGCGTGGGGGCTTGCTGTTGCTCCAAGCTAAAATGGCAATTTTATATTCCTAGAGACTAAAGGTGCGTGCACAGAAAGTAATAGGTATGGCAGTTTTAGCATTTTCAAATTCAGAGAATACTTTGTTGGACTGCGTAGCTAATTGGGTAGAGTAAATAATAATACAATAACACATTAGATAATGTACACACTCTAATTCCATTGAATAATGCGTTTTAAAACTTTGTTAAGCGTTTAGCACAGTGAGTCAACGTCAGAATTCTCTAACTGTTCCAGCTTCACCCCAAACGTCTACCAACGCACGTGTCCTTCCAGTTTTCATAACTTGTTCCAAGCAACGACAAGACGTCTGTCGGACTCTTCGCATTCTGATTATGCGATGAAGATAGATTGAATGAGTTTTGCTTCAGGAGAAGGTAAGAAATTCGTATGACTGAAATTCGTAGTGCGTATATAGTCATGCATGTTTGATGTGAATAGAATAGTCGATGATAGTGAGTATTAATAGCTTGCAATCGATATAATACTATGCTACTCAAGAAAAGAAAGCAATGAATAGCTTTTTCTGCAAACGATATGCTAGCCTTTTACCCCTTATTATATTCCTTGCGTATATGATCATAATTTAAACACCTCTAGTAGTCAACGGATATGTCAACAGACTCGCAAGCGAGTTCGCCTTATTCGGAATCGCCAATTATATTTTCTGGTGTATTTTACTTTGAAAATTACGACCCGATTTTTTCATTCCTCCATATTATTTATTGTCAGTTGTACCTGACCATCTTGCCTTTATCTATCGTATTAGGTTAATTAGGTATGAAAATATATTGCTTTATTTAGCAAGCATTGTTTTAAACATAAATACATTGTGCATATAATAGCATACGTACATTTGCTCTAATCTCTAGCGGTTTCAATAAATAAATTTCGTTTTATTATACGTAATCTTATCGCATTTAATCATTACAAAAAAATCAAAACCATAATTTTATAGCATTTTTATTATGTTTAAAGAATTTTGTATACAACATTAATTTTGGCTCCCTTCCTTTCGTGATATTGTCACATACCAGAATAATGAAAACATGCAAATCAATGCTCCCTTCAGTGAAGGGCCTTCACCCCCTTACATGTTACAAATCTACAATCACTCTACTTCTACAAGTCTTATATCCTTAGAAAACCTTGTAATGAGGCTGAAAAAGAAATGTTTATTCAAAAAATTGTACAAAAAAGAATTTAAACAATGAAAAATTGTTTCGCTTTAAAACCTTTTATACAAAGAACAACCTAGATCCTACTAGCAAACAAATAATATGATTTACTTTTTCATTTGCAAAGCACTGCTGGAATGACGTGTTGGCACATTGTTAGGTCTTATTAGCCAGGTCTTCAGTAGGTTCAGCGTCTAAAACATAAATATTTCACAAAATTCACAAAACTACACAACAATTAGTAATTGCATCAATTACAAATCCTAATTAACATCTGCACTCACCTTGAAACTTAGCCTCTGCTTCCCCCTCCTCTGGAGCGTCCTCAGTTACTTCTGGATGCAGGTCTTGGCACATTGGAGTCCCGGTGAACTTTGCTTCTAAGACAAACTTCAATAATTAAAAAACACTCCACAAAAAGTAGGTAAATCTCACATTAACATCATAACTCACCCTCTAATTTAGGGAACTTGACCCAACCTCTTCCCCTTCCCCGCCCCCTGGTACTACGTTGGAGCGGTGCGGAACCGGATGCACCTTCGAAGCTAGGCGATTCGGGTGGACTTTCGAGCACTATTCCGTTCCTAGCGACCGCTTCCATCGCCTCTCCTCGCATGACATTCATAAACTGCTCAATAATTTCCACTAACCGCTCCTCAAAATTTACAGCTTTTAGTACATCCTCCGGGGTTATGCCGGGACCGATGTCCTCCAGCTTCATCTTTGAGTAGGAGCTGAAGACTCAGGGTAATCAAACTTTTTAATTGTTTTTTTCAGCAGAGAATCTTCTTTACTAACGCGGTTTCCTAAAAAATCGATAAATAACCTCTACTAACTAAACAACTGCAAAGACTAAAACTTAACTTGCTTCCTCAAAAATCGTACCTACACGGAACCTGCTTGTAGCACTTGTAGAAAAATATAGAAGCGCTTGGTTATAAGCTCTTTTTTCATCCGAAAACTGACTCCACTTTCATGGATTGTAGTTGTTTGTGAACCCCTTGCCGCAGATGCTAGCGCTCATAGTCTCATCATATATTTTATACTCCTGAAACAACAACTAACTGCTTTATGGTATTGTTGTACCAGAAGATGAAAAATTTGACGGCAAAGTAATAAATCCAACTTGACTCAACCGGGAAGAGCAACTGAGAGAGCGAAAAAGAGGGAAAAAAGAGTGTAAAACGCAAAATGCCAATAAAAACACTCTTGTTCGATTATTTGTTCAATCGAAAACTCTCTTTCGCTCACTCTTTCCCTCTGCTATTCTTTTCTCGGCTCTTCTGCTCCTGCTAGTCTCCCACTTGCTGATATTTTTGCCGCATGATTTATGACTGCAGGAACAGCGTGACAGTTTTCCTAAAAACAAGGAAGTAGAAGTGGTATGTCCTGGATGGAATAAATAAGGAAAGATAGCCGCAATGTCGCATCACTCTCTCTATGTGCTTCTCACTGCCACACACGCTTTTCATTCATTTCGGGCCAAGAAAGCACACACAAATAGTAGGCTTATACACACAAAAGCTACTACTGATGCTGCCTTTACCACATTCCTTGTTTTTTCCTTGAATCTTACCTACTTGACTTGGTTTAGCAAGTTCTCCTAACATTTCTCCTCTGTTTTTTATTCTCTCTTTCATTTTGTGTGTAATACTTTGATTCCACCAATTTTACCATGTTCCAGACTCCAGACACGGTACCGGAAACACATTTCATGAAAAACAATACCACAAATGCTCGCTATAAAACGGGAGTTTGTCTTAGCTTTGTCACTCTTAGCATACAATACTACGCATACAATTTGCCGTACTTGCACTCAAACTCTAAAAACCCAATATGTGGAGAAACCTTTCTTGTAATTGCAAGTTTGTTAATTTAATGATGATGATAGTAATGATAATTTAAGTCAACGGTGTTGCTAATCAAAATGAAGTAGTAGTAGGAATAGCAATGCTGTTTTAGAGCTGCTGGCTGTCTCTATCAGAAATAGAAAGGTAAGCTAGAGGTGGAAAAATGTTCGAGTTCTATGAAAAATTAAGTGATATTAGTTTGCAACAAAAATATCTGGCAAATCTGCAGTTGAACGTTCTGATTTTTTTTCATTGAAAGTTATTATCGAAATGACAGAATTCCTGTTGAGCCCTACATATTTTTTTATTAACCAAGTCAAACTAACAGTGATGTTGAGATTACGAATTGTTTTGTTTATTTTAGTTATAAAACAACGTCAACCAAACTGAGCGTGATATATATTATTGTACATCATGAGCTTTATCATAACTAGAAATCATAATTTAATTTACTATATTGCAATATTTGCTCCTCATCAGATTGATTGCATAATGCTTGTGAAAACAAGTGAGTGAAAGTGCTGGCAAAACATTTTGAACTCTACTGGTACACACTGACTGAACCGGTTTAAGTGGAAAACATTGATAGCATGATGTACAAATTTCCCCTATGTCATGTGCAAATACTCGTATACTTATAGGATTTTTCATTTTGATTTTTGCAAACAACTGACTTTTATGATTCGTATGACTGCTACTTCCATCATCGTTTTTAAGAAGACTTTTTGTTACCTCCAATGATTTTACCTGCGCGATGTGTGCCGTGATTTTGAATAGTTACAATAATACGTGAGCGGACTTCAAATGTTCTATCATTTTCATACTACTTTACATACACGTACATATCCAGAACTTTTGACATTACCCATTCAGTTTTCTCCTCTTGTTACAGAAATCTACAAACTCGTGTGAAACTTTTTGAATAATAATAATAATAATGGCAAAAATGCGAGTTCCTATTCTTGGCACTATTCCCCATATTTATTCTCTGGAATTGAGGGCAATTTGTAAAACTAGCTGCGAGTGGAGAATGAGTTGAGTAAACGGCTGCTGCCAAAAAAGTATTCCCCAGTTTTTACAAGCGAACTAGTAGTAGTAGTAGAAATGAACGAAAGGATGAGGTGCGATGGAAAATTGCACAAATCTATCTGGCTTTCAAAGAGGAAAGACACGCATAAAGTGACAAAAGTAAAAAACAAGCTGGAGTCGTAGGATGCTACTTTACTTCTATTATTATGTATTACCAAAGGTGTTTGTGCGATTGTATGTGTGTGTCCCAGCTGTCAAAATGTCGTATTTACCACTAATCATCTTTTTTGTTCACAGACAGAGTGTTCTTCATGAGGTATCCGGAATAAGTTAAAGAAAAATTCAGAGCGTTATAAACAGAAATAAAAAAATCCCCACCAGTTGTATTAATACAGCAGGTGAAAAGACAGACAAATGGAGAGTACTCTAAAAGTCAAACAATGAATTTTTTCGTGATTGTTGCATAATTTCCCTATCTATTTGAATAATATTATAGTTAAAAAAAGTAGCACAAAAGTCGTTTCAGGCTATGGTAGAAGTTGGGAGGCTCCCGGTAATATTTCACAAGTCGGCAAACATTTTTGACTTTTGTAAAGTTGCAAAGAATGACATATTGCTAAAATTATTACCATTTTTTCTTTTTCAGTGACGCAACGAGAGGACGTTAAAAATACTTTTATATTTTGTTACATATAAAGATAGTTTTTATAACGATACGTTTAAGCGCTCCAAAATGTAAAACTGTAAATACATACAACTTATTCCATTAGCGTCGTTTGAGGACTAGCTCCATCTTCTATGTAAAGCACACACTGAGTAACTTGCTTGGCATCCAGGAACAAGCCTAAAGGTTCCAGGGAAAGAGGTCGTGCAAAATAACGTTCAGACGCGAAAAGCGTCTCGATGTTTACCGCGAGTTGACGTTGAAACCCGCACCGTAGAAAATGCACTCGGATTCACACAATGAGAATGAGGAGAAAGTAAGATTTTTGTGTCCAAAACAAAATCCAATGCTCGTTGAGGGGATGGATCGTGATTTTACATTGTAACACAAAGTCACAAAAATCCCTCAAGTTGATTATTCAAATACAAGATTCATACTTAGATTTGATGATAGCTTTTAAGTGATTGTAAAACGAAGGTCATCATAAATATATATAATGTTAAGCACAAAAGTTCATAAATAACTGCAAAATACTTTTTTCGATGGGTGTCGATAAAATGTTGGACGCGTGTATTGACTGAATGCCTAAATTATCAGCATAAATCTACTCCAAATGAAAAGGGCTAAATGTCGAAGCATATTATACTTTCCCCACAAAAGATAATTCAATATCACAGTATTAGTTCGAAATGTATTCGATTTTAATAATTATATAAGCATATTATGTCATCTAATACAGACAAAGTTTCAAAATATAACCAAATCTACATTGTGTCAAAAAGCCTGAAAATTTGGAAACTTCATTTTGGAAACTTCATCTTTGTTTATACATAAGCATATTATCCGTATCCATTCAGGAGTTTCTTGGCTTTCACCTACACACGCTGCTTTGGAAAAAAGCGTCGCTGTTTCACTGTAACGTTTGCGCTTACGAAAGAAAGGTGTAAGTTCAAAGAAAACTTTGCTTTTTCGTACAACAGATGGCATATAACCGCATTTGGCAAGAGGTAAACCAGATATCGTAAAAAACCAGACTAAGGCCTTTCTAACGTGACCGCCAGAGTAACGCGTGTGAAATACTAGTAAACAGGGTCATGCGTCTCACATTATACTAAGCTTGATAGCTAAAGCTAAACCGTCATTTTGTATACGATCCATAGTGAAATCATCAGTGGTGCAGTGTTTTGGAAAGACCCGTTTTTAAAATTTATTTTAAAAACCTATTATTGGCAATAAATGAAGTGATGTTTGTAAGCATGCATTTATGGGATCATAGTCTTCGAACGTCAATGGAGGAGAAAGTGATACAAAGAATACAAATGCAAGCAAAGAGATAAGGAAACAGAAGTAGTAGTAATTGCAGTAGTAGCAATTTAATGACTTTATGTGCAGCATATTTTACGACAAATTTAGAGCGACCACCACGTCCTCACATCCCTACCACCCCTATCGGCTTGCCTTTTATCTGCTACAGCCAAATATTGAACTTTCTTATTCTGCCCAAAAAGAGTATAGTTTGAGTATATTCCTTTTATAATTTATAGCGGTACTTTACCTTCAAAATATTGCACAAGTTTAGGATGAATGCGTTTTTACAAGTAAAAAAGAGTTTCCAATTTCACCGCTCATGTTCTCCCTCCTCTTTCTCCTTCCCCTTTATCTATTCAATTAAATACACACAAAACGTGAGTGTACACACTGCAAAGGTACATACTATATTTCTTTTTGTGTCAATGTTTGCGGGAAATGGAGTAGAGAGCCGAGTCAATGTAGCCGCACGAAAAACCTTTTTTGAGTGGAAAAGGGCTTTGCTAATGGAAAATATCTATGTACATACACCTATACGGAATGGTCCGGTGAGTCGAGTCGTCTTCAAAGTGTTTTACCGAGAAAGATAAAACTAATATTCTCAATATACTTCCTGCAGAACAATTTGGCAAATAAATGGGATGTAACTGAAATGATTCATGAAATCATCTAAAACGTGACGTGAATTGCACACTACGAATTTTTTACCTGGGAATCTCCATTTCAAACAAAAATTTTAAAGGGAAACATAATGCTAAATAAAGCCAAGATGAAAAGATAATAGTGTCTACAGCACAAAATGGCCAACGGCACAACAGTTATTCCTTCCCATATGGAACTGTACACTCAATTTAGCATCTTTCTGGTGTTATCCACAAAGCTATGTTGTTCTCAAGGAAATCATCCTTTTCGCGACGACAGGTAAAAAACCAAAACTTGAAATACTTGTGAGCAGAAGATCTAGACATTTGGCATTTAGTTTTTGCCTTTACCTGGCTAATGATCGGTCTAAATAAAGCACCTAGTGAAACCGACTGGTGTTCCATCATTTTTAATTTTCTCATAATGGTAAATAGTATTGTGACCTCATGATCATGATCATATTTCAAAATCTAAAATACATACATAACATAATATGATACGTCTAGTACTCCGAGTTATCTGGTGTATGTGGAATGGTCCAGAGGGACTGAATAAAGGAAATGTGAATACTTATCATCCGAAACTGCAAAAACGCTAGTTGTTGTTGCCATGAATTCTCCAAAATTCCAAGAGTTTATTGATTACTTTTTCTTGCTCAGAAACAAAATATTTATAATTAAAAACTTAACGCTTCCAACAAAGCAATGATTAAGTATTATGGAGTCCATTAAGTAGAGCAATATCACAGTTCCAAGAACATTCTCTTCCAGATTATGCCCTTTACATTACGCTTTACGCTTGTTTGAAAGCAAAGGTGGAAGCAGCATCAGTTCATTATTAAACGAAAAAATGAGAGCACGCACAACATTTCTAGAAATAAAAGTGAGGTTACACAGAAAATAGATTTTTTGCACGAAACAACTTATTCGTGAAATAAAGTAGGGGAAATAAAAGATGATAGCTTTCATTCACCCGTGTATTTTCCGTTGTTGCGGTGGTTACCAGAGCACACATACCAGCTCACCATCACAAAATTGAATGGATGACTGGTGTTCTCCTCCTCTTCTTCTTTGTAAGGGAAGCATATCCAATTTAGAAATTGGACTTGAAAATTTCCTCTTTCTCTCGTTTTTTTCTAATGAACCATGACACAAGTTGAAATTGAAGGATTTTCTTTGGGAACGTTTGTGGCACAATGTAAGACAGGAAAAAGTGGTAGGGACCCTTCTCAGTGCGTTCTCGTATTACGTCGTTACCAGAGATAGAGTTAAGATTGTGGTGGTGTTGGTGTTATATTATTAGTTTGTTTTTCTGGATGTGGAAGAAAAACTGCAATTTACTTCAAATAACACAAAAAACACACCCACCTACTTTTCTTGTGTGTGCCGTCCGTGATGGTGGTGGTCTTGCCGTTGGTTTGAACGGAAAAGTTTATGCTTCAAACTGTTAGACAGCTTTTAGTACTAGTTTAAGATAGTTTTCTTTTAGGAGGAGAACAATAATAAATTTTGTATGGAGCATAAATATTCCTCTGACTGATTCTAGACGAAGGATAAGACAGTACAGAAGAATAGCAAAGCCCAAGTCAAATTGTGTATAGGCATTACCGCGTATAAAATACGTGTGTGTTTGGTGGAAAGAATGTTGTGCATTATGAAACGCGCAGTCATAATACTTTATTTCGTGTAGTATACACGCAAGTAAAAGTGAGTAAGTAGGTGGTCGTGGAAACTGATTCTTCTTCTCGCGCAGCAGATTTTACATTGGATAAAATAGATTCTCCCTTTCACTTTTCAAAGTTTTGTTTTCAAACTTGACTACAAACACCACTGCCACTTCTACAAAACTCTGTGTGTCTGTGCTTTTTCCATGAGATGCCAATTTTTACTAGCATGTCTTGTGCTCAAGCTTGTTTGTTTGTTTGTTTGCAAAAAAGTTTTGTTGGAAGAGATAAGAAGGAAAGAAATAAGTTAACAGGGAGGGAGAAAGAGAGAAAATAGAAAAGGAAGACAAGTAGAGGTAGGTATGCTGCGTCGTATAAAGCAAAATATTCTTATGCTGCCAGTCACAATAATACATAGAAATCCATCCTTCTTTCATGCTGCTGTTGTTGTTGTTGTTTTTGTAATGCTGAATTTTTTCGGTGGCTTGACGGTTAGTTGGAATGGTGCGCTTTATCTTACCATTTCTCCTGTAGGCGTTTTTCCTCTTAGGTAATGTATTTTACATTGATTTTGACTTAAGAAAAAATGGGAGCTGGAAACAGGGCTAAATACATTTTTAAAAAGTGTATTGATCCAAATAGCATCATTACAGGGGAAGAACCTACGTGCCAACGCTTCTTGCACTGAATAAAATCAGTGTGTTGTCTGTATATAGAAAACCTACATATTCTCTTTCTAAATTGCGTAGCGCAAAAGGGAAGTGAATTGTTTTGGTTGGATTAACTTGCAACAAGGCACGTTGTTGCCTCGTTTTGGTACTTTGAGATTTATAGATATTTTCAGTTACGTTTTTTTTCTGTTTGCTTTGCAAAAGGACTTGTGGTCATTAGCCGTTCAGGAGCAACTCAAATTTGTACTTTTTCGGTAATTTCCTTGGTATTTTTGTACTTTTTGGAAATCAACTCATCATTAGATTTGGCGCTTGTATGTACATTACGTACACATTTTGTTTGATACAAGTTGTGCATGAGGTGGAAATAAAAATGGTAATTTGTCCGACAACAGCATCATTATGTGCATAGTATAGTAGCCAGTATCTGTAAATACTATAAAACCATGAAAGGATGATAAGCGCACACGTGGAACACAAGAGATATGATGCTAAAAGCAAAAATGGTTCTTTCCTCACCCAACCCATTTTCAGCCTGTTTGTTTGCCTGCATATTTTTGCAGCATCTAATCTCTTCGTTATGCCTATTCACTTTTGGTGATGCGGCTTTCAAAATCTGAGTGTTCTCTTCTGGTAAAAGCCTACCCTCTGCCTTTGAGCACCAGGCTAGCTGAATGCTTATTTATAGTGGGCAAGCACGACTAGCAAAAGCGAAAAAGCTGTAATGAGTAGAGTGAAAGGGATGATGATGGTCCAACGGGCACCGAGAAAACTTTCATGTACTTTTCTCTCCTCTCGTTCCTTTTTGAAAGGTTCACAACATTTTACGACAGTACGGTATGTGTGCATGTACCTACGATATGTATTGCCGTTTTGCTTACTCCCTTCACCCTTTCTCGTCAACGGACGTTTCTTTACTGGTGGCACTGACCCCACTACCATAATAATAATGTGTGTGAGTGAGTGAGTGAGGACGCACGTGAATGTGAGATACCCTCTCAGTTTTTTCCTCTTTGGCTGGCTGACGTGGCTTGGCCCACTCGAGGTCTTTTGCTCTCACTTTCAAAATAGCAAAATGTTGAACGTCTATAAGTGCTACTGTTGGTGCTGTTACATTTACAAATAAATAAGCACGAGAAAGAGTGAGAGAGAGAGAAAAAGGGAGAGCGAGTTTGCAATCAGAGCTCTTTAACGGTTGGTTTCAAGGGAGCGTTTTAGCCGAATCTCCTCTTTCAAGTTCTTCAAACCTTAATTGAAACGATAACTCACGGGGAGCGCAACAAAACTGTCAAGACAAAAGTTGGACAGTGGCCCATAGAAGTTATGTTCCTCGGCTGATGCTACTCCATGGCCACCGCGCTTATATTCCTGATGCTGCTTGCTACCCACTTAAAATGCCTTTTTTGCCTTGACTACTTTCTCTGCTGCTGCAATAATATGCCACACTGCTTCACCACTACCACTACTTCCACTACAGTAGTTCAACAAAAAAGAAAAAAACCTTGACTTGTGTGGAAAAGTGTGTGTGCATGTGTCCAAGGATGGATAACATTAGTTTTAACTGTTAGTGTCGACCAGTAGTGGGAGGTTACTGGCCCGGGTTTCGAGTTAAGTACAGGGAAAGCAACGTAATATAAGCCTATACAAACACAACCACACTTTCCATCGTCTCCCATTGTCACTATTTCTGGCTGTTGGAAAGAAGGGAAAAACTACAAGTGTGTGTACGCGTACATGTCGTTTTTTCCATCTGCAAATAATGTCTGGTTTTGTAGACAGCCAGATATGATATTTTTCAGGATTTTTAGATTTTGCTACTCTGGACAACTTTGGGAATGTTCGATGAGCCTGTAGTGGTGGTCGCCTTTGTAGAATCACTTGCTCGCTCATTGTCATCTTTTACTTTGTCTCACGATCATCTTGATGGTTGGTGTCACGCGGTTATATAGATATTTTTAGTATATTCTTTGTCCATTATTGCACGCTACTTTCTTATTGCCACCATAACTATTATTACTTGTAGGTTTGGTTGGTCACCCAAAAAAGGAAGGAGAATGTGCAGGGAGTAAAACCAAAAGGAGAAGGGGATACCAAAACCACGTTGTCCTCATTCCAAGAAAAGCACAAAGTCCGTGGTTGTGGTGTCATTGTTCTTGCTACCAAATATTGAAAAGCTTAAAGTATACAAGATACAAGGATGGCAATATTGAGTACCTATATTATATGCTGAATACTTTGTACCAGAAAGTATTTGAACCAAGACAAAAGAAAAAAAATTGCTTTCCTTTTTTATGCTCCCACTTTTTACTTAGTACTCTGCTTCATTTTTATTTTATATTCTGTCCGTTGTGATCCTCCTAGTGGTCATTATCAAATCGAACTCTTGAAGAAATGGATAAGGATGGGTTCAGTTGTCATCGTCATCCACAATCTTGCATTTGTATGCTGAAAATAAAAGTAACTCGGGCAAGATGTGCCGTTATAAAGCCCCTTCTATTCTCTATAATGTGGCATCTTCAGTGGTCGAGGACTGTCCCCCGTCCCTCCGTCTATCTACGTCGTCGTCGATATGACCAGAGCTTTAAATGGCCTCGTTGAGCGATTCTGTCCAACTTTGAAATAACGTAAAAAAGTACATTGCTTGCACTATTAAAGCTACTTTCTAGTGCTCCCCGATCTTCTTGGTGTGGCTGTAAATGTGTAGCCATCTGAGTGTTAAGAAAGATTTGAAAAGTCGTATCATTATCGTACGTCCATGCAGTCAGAGAGGACATGTGTGTATGCCTAGCTACTTTTCCGGAGATATTAGCTGCTGTATAATATGTTCCCCCTCTGACTGTGGATGTAATATGTAAGTGGGGTGTATAAAATGTGCTGTGGGGAGAACGGAGTAGTAGCAAGGGCTCGAGAAAGAGAAAAAAGAGGGACACCATGAGGTGAAAAGCATGACATAAATCGTTTCTCGAAAGTGTGAAAATGTGCAAAATATTGGGCACGCCAGGAGTTTCTGGTTTGATATGCCCGCCACCTCGTCGTTTATAATGGATACGATCAAGTAAAAAAGGGAAAAGAGAAAAGTTGAAAAGATCAGCGAAAGTTTTTTCCCACCTCTCTCGCTTCTTCCTTGCGCTCTCTTGTTCATTATATAACATTCTGAGTGTATATTGCTACCACTGTCTTCTTATTATAAAAATGAATGGTAAAAAGGTTTCCTTAAAAAGCTGAATGTAGTATTGATATTATGCAAGTCTAATATTATTGCGTAGCCGTGCTATTGTCCGGTTTATTATGTACATAATAGTAATGCCATATAATGCAGTACTTTTGTGAAGCAAATATTATTGTAAGAAAGAGCAATAAATGTGATGAGAAAAGGTAACTTTCAGTGCCGATTTTTAAAGTACCAACTGAGCACTCACCAGCGTGATTCCCGCCTTTTCGCAGCACGGTGAAGTTCCACTCAATATACTTTTATTAAAAAAGACCGAAAATAGAATAGATTGAAGATACTGGAGAGGAAAAAGTTGATAAAAAGCAGTGGCGATAAAAGTGATCAACACTGTAGCCGTGTGATGTGATTGCCAGAAATGAGTGGCACTTAAACATTTTATCATTTGATAGCCGCCATGATGCTTTTAACTTGTCACTTATGGCCAGTAAGCTGAAGAACTTGTTTTGTGAGGCTATACATTGACTACACAGAAGAAAGAGAGCGACATTTACGTGCACCTTTATCCATATTATGGCCTTTCTAGGAAAGTATTTCTCCCACATCCTTTTATGTACTTCCTGCTCACTTCAATGATGTTGTATTCCCTTCTCGTGATAACTCGATAAGCACCTGTATTTTAGTGATTGCTATTTAGATAACTCGGAAAGTGAGTAAAAAGATGTGATGCTTGAAACGACAATGACAATAAACACAAAACCTATTGTATCTTTTTCCAGTCATAAGAAATGAATGAAAGGTAGTGTTAAAATCAAAAACCACAAAGAATCGTTAAAATTGTTGACTGGAAGGGAGTATGCGTACAGGAGTTCTTTATGGTACAATCAAAAGACAAGAGAATGAGTGTGCCGAGTAATCGGAAACTTGGTGAAGGATTTTATTACAGTAATTAAATAATTTTTATTATTCCGCATATCATCATCATAAATATATTATGCTTACACAACAATAGATACATTTCATACTTACACAACATAATTATTATTACATACTATGCATTTTCCTTATACATACATAGGATACATAATTTACTGTATTTACTTACGCTAGTATATAGCATTAATATTTTTATTCGTACTTGGTATCATTCTCCACCGGTTTGTAACCCACACGTTTTCCCAGAAAATTATCCTACTTAGCATAAACACGTAAGCATAGTTGCCTAACCTTTACACATATACCATCATAAAGTTTATAACGTTCTTACACTAGAAAATATTAACATTTTTACCTTTTTCACTCAGAGATTATATGTTTCGTGCAATAAATTTTTACACATTTTTACATGAATGTTGTAATGATTTTTGTAGATTAAGTGTTTTTACTAAACTTCTAATTAGAGTGTATAGTACATATCAGGTTTCTCAATTCCATTTTCTTTCCTCTACTCAGCCCCCAAAACTCCACAAGTTTGCCACAAATCGGATAACAGTATCTAACTATTACGGTTGCCCTTAATTAAGTTTCATTCAACTCTATCACCCTCTAACTACCTAAACTTGACACAAATAAATTTTTTTACAGTATACTCGAAACTTAATAAAAATTCATACAACTTGTGTAATGGTTTTTTTACCTCTTTGGTGCCTTTTTATTAGTAGTACATAATGCATATTCAGTAGGACTGAATAAAAATTTGTAATGAAAGAGATGAAATTGCGTCAAATCATATAAACCAAGAGAAGCTGTATAGTTATCTGAAAATCAAGTGTGTTTGCATAAACTTTCTTTGTCACAAATTGTACTGAAGATGCTATGCTAAGAAACATACAAGTAGGTTTATTAGTAATTCTTTCTGGTTTAACGTTCTTTTAAGTAGCTATCTAACCAATCTACGATGTTGTAATTCTCTACTATTATAATCGTATAACAGGTTTCCACACAACAAAACATGATTAACTAACTGTTAGTGCTGTTTTCAAGCATGAAATGTTACACTTATAGTTATCCAAATAATTTTTTTTAAATTTGGGTCAATTGAAAAGGATTCAGATTTGATACATGAAACAGCTAACACCTTAAACTAATGTTAGTGAATAGATGTCTACGTACTTTTTCCCAATATGAATATGAATAGATACATTTTATAATATGAATAGAAATTCCTATAATGGCAATATTACATCTCATCTACAATATATGATTTGGCCCGGTGTATGAATGAAGTAATTTACATAATAACATATTTAGTTAGAGTAATAACGATTTTCACACCTAAAATGTATTTATATGATAGCTGGATGGGTTTTTACTTTTCGCATAATCTTCCTTTTTAGCCTCCCGTGTGTAATTTTTATTTTTATAAACGTAAATTTTTGTACTCCGTGGGAGTGTAGCTGATGCTGATATTAGTGTTTCAAGATAAGTTACCACTGCAAGTCGTTTTTTTGCAACTGGGTAATATCAGCAATTAAAAACTTTTTGGGGTAGTTAAAAATTCAAGTTTGATGGGTGATCAAATTGTCATGGAACAATGCTACATCAGTAAAAGTACGCAATAATGCGGTACTAGTCTGGTGGTGAAAGTGAAAGAATTAAAAAAAACTGTAGTCTCAGTTCGCTTTAACGTGGATACGTTATTCAACGAATTTCTTGTTATTCCATACATTCAAGTGTATATAACAAGTAAAAATTGTATACTCCTAGATAGTTGAATGTTTTTAGTTTTCCCAACATAAATATTTAAAGAGCCTTACCTACAAAAAGTCTGATTAGTCTCATTTTCCTTGTCCATCCAGCGCTGTATGTTTTCAACCTTTTTGCTTCATGTATAAATTATTATTACTTGTCATGGATACCTGTAATTAGCTGCGTTATAGAGATATTCTCACATGCTTACCAACTTATTTTCCGATATAATTCCAAGCAATGCCCTATTTTATTTTTTAATCAGTATAATATGTATTTTGATTAACTTGAGTAGGTAATTTGACCTCTTCAGTATTTTATACGCAAACATTTATCTCAAAACATAAAAAGCAGACGGTAAAAATCGATTAACATTATATAACTTTCCAAAATCCGTTAGATAATGTTTCAATTCACATTTAGAAAGCTATCTACGTGCTTTTAAACATTGATTAAGGGATTCCAAACAATTTCCTACAACCGAAGCTTAGTAAGTAATTCATCTCATGATTTCAGCTTGCGAGTTAGATTACAGTTTACACAGTCGATGCTTGCCTGTTAGAAACGGAGAACGGGGAACATAGTGTCATAAGTTATAAGTTAGTTGTTCTTATCATTATAAATATTCACAACACAATTTTGAATCGATTATTTTAAACGAGCATAACAACCGACAGTTTGCAAATTCTACCACAATAAAGACCTATACTGGCTTTCCACTACACTATTACACCAAATACCTAAATCTTCCTATATATATTTTATATGCTTTCCTTGCTCAGTATGAAACTCAATTATAAACCCAGTCGTTTCACAAGAATAATGATGAAAATATTCATTTTCCTTTACCCTATAAATTTGGATGCTTATCGTACATAAATAGTTTAGGATATCATTTTATAACTTTTTCATGCATTTTTATTTCTGCGCACTTTCTACCAATGTATATTTACTTATCATAAAGTCGATTGCGTTTTTGTAACATAGATAAAGTATGTATACTTAACACCAGATATAATATGTAGCTATGTATTAATATTGATTTTAGCAAGCCCGTGTACACTTTGAAGAGTCAAGAATCTGACCTTTTGCGGAAAGTCACTCACGGAAACAACTAGACAAAAACTAGCATTTTGAAAAGCTGTTTGCAGTTTTTCTCTGCCTGCTTTCTATAAATTGTGTTGTTTTGTACACAATGTTATTCTGTCCACATTAAATGTAGTAGAAACTTTTCTCTTCGTTTTCACCAATCAGTTGAAAACTGGATTTTTGCTACACTCTTCTTTTTCAATATGCAAATTTTTGCGTAGCAACTCTCTTAGCTTATACCTAATGAAATTATCTGGCTAAATGAACAATAACAATAATAATAATACAATGTAGAAAATCTACTTTGTATTCATAACAATCTTTATAGTATGTATTATGCATTTTTACGTACTACTGATTGCTTAGCCTGGTTTCGTACCTTATGCATATTCAAAATTCAGACTATTCTTCTTAAACTGACTGACAAACGGGTTTTTTGTAGGGACAGTTTTGTATATCGTCACAGACACAATGGATGCGCGACTGAACGTAAATTTTTCAAATAAACATGCTAAAGGTAAATGTTAATTTATTCCTTGTCTAGGTCCTATCTGATAATTTATACTCATTGAAATAACCAAAACATATGGCGGACTCACTGGGTGACTCAAAAATAGTTCCCTTCTTTTTGCTAGAAGTAGCCAATAGCGCCCTGTTTGCACCACATTTACCACAAATACGAATGTCAAACAAAATCAAAAGTGTTTAAGATTTATATTAGTTTCCCATAATATATTATGCTTTACTCATTATGTACCACAACCATATATTGTTATCTACGTCATATATATTGCTTTAATACACAAGCGACAAGCGACTTTTGTAACGCGTTTTGTATTTAATGTATAGGTATGTATAGTATGCATACTTAGTCAGGGGAAATGTGAGAGCGTTTTCGACACGATGCTTTGTTGATAATGAAACATGCAAATCTTATACGCTCAGGGTGATCAGTTACTTAGGTAATCGTACAAAAATTGCTTATTACTGTATACCACGATGAAATGCAATCATATTATGCATAGTAAATTTGCTAGCCGTTAAATTGGAAACTGTACATGGATGCCATTCTCCGGTATGCAATGAATTTTAGCAAAACACTGTTTTCTCTCATTTCCTGTTTGTGTCAATAAAATTAATTCATACATTACAAAGACTTATTTGTAAGTACATACTTAATTACATACAAATGTTTGTACACTAGAGCATAATAAAACGGTAAAAGGTGTTGGTATAAAAACATGATCAGAGTTTGAGGGTCACGTGGTTTCTTACAAATCCAAATAGATTTGCGGCAGAGAAGAGGAAAAGTAAGCACTAATTATAATATTCCACTTGTTTGCAAGTCGTCCAAATGTTGATTGTGTCTAAAATATATTTTATCCTCGTTGGAATACTATTCATAATACAAATTAATAGCTAGACAGATGCAATCTACCTGGGTATCTCCAACATGATTCATTTAGCACACCACAAAAACAAAGTCGACACACATGTGCACGCACCCACCCACAAAGAAAGTGGAGGAGCCACAACAACAACAACAGCAACAATAACAACATACAACATCCCGCAACCTAGTACACTCTCTGCTGGACTGGAATGGTTTTCTGCACAACAAAATCTGATTTATTACTTGTTTATTTCGTTAGTTTGGTAATAAAGTTTACTTTTGATGATGAGTCGGTGTTTTTGGGACGCTCTGGAGACTAGTATGTTTGCTTTATAAATTATGATATAAAAAAGAAATTAACAACGCATATACAAGTATGTATGCATAGTATTATAGGCGCATTATTATACACAAGGAACGTAAATACGGACGCGACAAAAAAGTCGAGAATGGTGGAGGCAGCGGTGCACCAAGTTTATAAACATGATGCTACAAACATTTTTCTTGTTTCTCTCACTCTTCTTCGTTGTTCAAGTTGAAAAGCCCGAAAAGGGAAAGAAGATGAGTGGATGAGGTTGATTTGATGAGGTGGAGGTATAGAGAAAGAGAAAATTTTAAGCGTGTGACGACGATGCGACGTGAGAGGAAGATGCATGCAGTGAAAAAACTATTTATAGAGCGTCACATCTCCCCTCTCTGGTTGTGGTTCTTGTCACTTTTCTAAATTTATGGCCACTCTCACTTTCTCTCTCGTTCTTTCTTCTGCTTGACTTTATTACGATGCTCACTACTTTCACCCAACCAGCCAGCTACAACATTGCGAGAGAGAGAAAAAAAGGAATAGAAAACAAGAAGAACTCGGCGAACTAGGAAAAGTGCAGCAGCCGCAGCGCAGAGTGAACGAGGTATGATGAAGGACGAGGTTTAATTTATATTAGGAGTTTTCTGCAGTTATAAAAGGAGTAATAAAGTTTTCTTAGCATTAAGAAGGTAACAGTAGTACGTAGTAGTTGTTGTTGTTGCTGCTGCTAACTATATTATTATTGTTATTATTATGAACTAATATACTGTTTTTGTTATTCGTCAGTAGCATTTCATCATCACTGCGCGACAGAGGAGGGAGAGAGATTGTGAGATGGTTGACAAGAGGAGAAGAACGAGGAGGATGGTGGTGGCGTCAGGGAGGACGACGACAACGACAACGGGAAGGTAAATTAATTAGGTAAGTTTTAATTAGATTTCTGTCCCTTCTGCACTCTCGTCTTCATATCCTTCATCTGGACTCTCATTTACTTGAGTTGTGAGCTGTCGCTGGAGTCGAGCGTTAGAGACTGCGACGACGGGCTTATTACTATTACCGTTGCCTGTACCTTGTTTACCGTTTTTATTGCCAGAAGACGTTGTTGTGCTTGTCGTCGTGGAAGAAGTACTCGTGGCGGTGCTTTGATCCGTAGTGTTTGTAGCGACGTTGGAAGTGGTGGCGGCAGTCTCTGGATGATGGCTGTTGGTTTTGCTCTCTCCTTGAGATTTAGGTAATGGAGTGTCCGGAGAAAGTGGGCTATTACCTGTCTGAGTGGGAACTGAAGTCATTTGATTTGACGTGATTAGGTTGGAAGAAGAGCGAGCTGGAGAGTATGACATGGGGCCGTCGGGCTTCTCCTCGTTCTCGTTGCCTTCGAGAATTGGGGTACAGGAGCAGTTAATGGGGACAGGGGGTGGCGGGAGACCACTGGCATCTATGTAACCTCCCATGGCCACCGTATACTCTTCCCCACCCGGGGAGCTAAATGTGGTTACGTACGCACCTGGAGGAAGGATGTACGCTGGAAAGAAATCTTGCGAGTTGGGTGGTGGAGCTCCATGCGGGAAAACAACTTGCTGAGGAACTGGACCATAAGTTGCGTACGCTGATTGTGCTGACTGTTGTGGATTGATATACTCTTTGGGGTATTTGGCGAGATCGTAGTTTGTGGGAAGCGTGGAGTTTGAACTCACAGATGGATTAGAAGAGGGAAAGGAGGGCGAGCGTCGTACCAGTGTGGCCACACTCAGCCCTTTTGGAAGTCCATAGTCTGCAGGGAAAGCTGCAGGGAACTGTGGAGGTTCAAGGACAATGGCACTTGGGCTCACGGATATATTACTCGTTGACGGGGCACTCATGCAATGCCCCAAGGTAGCGTAGTGAGGTGGAGGTTGCTGCAGGTATCCCAGGGCGGACGACGAAGTTGGGAGCTGGCCCTGTTCCGCCACCATCACTCCCTGCTCCACAGACCCATTTACATTGGAGGTGGAGCAGTAGACAGTACCATTGTTATAGTGCGCGTGGGAGAATGAGGTCTCCAGCCCATCACCTTCCACCCTTTTCACCCCCTCAATGAGGTCAGGGTTGGAGTCGCCGAGCCCTAGCTCAGAACTCGTGCTGAGGAGAAAGACTGAACCGTTTGATTTGGTGTGCGTGGTAAGCGTGCTTGTCTCTGACAAGTGCCTATCTAGCTTGCCCCCACACACACCTCCCAGACCGCTGACCACACTGTTCATGGTCCCATCCTTGCCGTCCAGGGATTTGTGTCCTTTGCCACCCTTTCCTTTCCCCTTGCCATTACTACTACTGTTATTATCACCATCGCCTTTAGCACGTCTACCACTACTAGTTCCGCTGGGACTAGCGGAATGAGAGCGTCTTCTCTTACCAAACCCACACAGTCGTGAACACTTGCAAAGCAAGAAAAAGAAACATACGAGAAGGATCACAAGCACTATCACTGCTAACGTACTTATTATAATTATCATAAGGTTCGGGTAGTTGGACACAAATGAAGGGATACTGCCTAGGTCAGTCGGAAGCTCTGACTCGTACTTTGTCAGAACGCGGAGTGTGAAATTCGCCATGGACACTCCTGCCGGATTTCTTGCCACACATACAAATGTTCCATTTTCCTCTGCAGTCGCGTTCAGAATTAATAGCTCGCTCTTCTTTTCTACCGTGTTACTGTTTCCAACACCACTCATTATCATCCCCAAGGATGGGTTCATTGATGACGACGGCGACATGCTCCCAACACCTCCGTTAGTGCTTCTTAAATTATTATTACTATTACTACTACCCCCATAGCCGCTGCCACCTCCTCCTCCACTCCCCTGGAAATTGTTGGTGTATGGACTATTCGCCATCATGGATGAAACGCTCGTTCCTGACGAAGTATCGACTACCATGTTTAGTGAGCTGTTTGACACGGGCTGACCATTAAACCACCATTCCACTGTTGACTCTGGAATTGACGATACTTTACAAAGCAATGATACATTTTTCCCCTCACCTGAAAAAAAAACAAGAAAAAAATATCAGTATTTTGTGTGTCAGCCATTTTAAATGTCATTTTTGATTCTGCAAAAGATGTGATGAGCAAGAAAAATGTCGGTGCTACATGTTTCGGACTAGAACAGGTAGGGAGTATTAGCCCAAGTACTTTATCTTAACTAAAATGAGGCCGTTAAAAAGAAGCAATAGCAAGCATGGAAGTCGAGAGCCAATGGATAGCTAGCGAGGGTAATAATAATCAGGATGATTACGGTTATTATCATTTCATGACACTGTTTCACCGAACCGTACAGGTCGTTCCAGTCACACTTAAACGGCCAATAAGGAAGTTCATTTTCATCTTCTTGTGATGATGACGGTGCAAGCCAACAAGGAGCACACATACAAAATCTCCAGCAATAATAATATTACTATTATATTCTTTGTGAGTGAGCCTCGCGAGAAAACTTTATGTACGGAATATTGTATGCATTTTAAGGGGCAGTGTTGCTTAGTTGGTTTCTTTGAGATGTCGGATGGCAGGAAAGAAGGGATGCGAAGAAAAAAGAAGCTGCTACTCGGGAGTCTGGAGCTATACAAAGCTGCCTATATGAATTAAGATATTAAGATGTCTCACTCTTTTACTTCAGGAAACAATGGGCCATTTTGGCTCAAGCAGAAAGCCATTTCTCATGGAAAATTGTTGCAGTTTTTCCGCTTCACTCTTTTTATTATATTTCTTCAGAATGAACGAGATAACATGACTGGCTGCGAAGGCAGCACGAAGAGAAAAGAAGGTATGAACAGACATTAAATTTCCGACGGAGATGTTGATGATGCTGTGAATCGTGATGATGACGATGATGATGAGAATGATGAGGACGGTGAATGAGGTGAAGAAGCAAGAGAAGACGACAAAGGAAAAGAGAAAAAAACATAAGAAAAACGAGCCAAGGACGGCCAAAACGCGGAGAGAATAAGTGTAATGTGCTACCGCTGCTGCTGCTAGTAGTCATTTACAAATACCATATTATTTTTGTTGAATGAAACTGCCATAATGATGATAATAATACTAGCGACCCTAATGGCACTAGCAGAAACAGTAGCTGTAGTAGTCGTCCTCGTAATAATAATCTGCCGTCGTGGGCCTCTTCAAAAATGAGATATCGCTATATCGCTCTCTCATTGTGTATGAATGTATACACACATATCAGTTTTTACTTCATCTTCGTTTTCTTTTAGCGAGAAAGAGAGAAACGGAAAGAAATGAGAGAAGAAACAGGAAGATGAAGAGAAAAAAATCTCATCCGCTCAACACACACGTAATGCTCATGGAGTGATATTAAGAGAAAAAACGCGTAAGTAATTTAACTTGGCAGACTAGCAAAAAATATATATTCTTGATAAAAAAGATTATATCATCAACATCATCGTCATCATCAGATGATCTTTTTTCTTTAGAGCTAAAGAGAGAGAAAACAAGTGAACGAGGAAGGAAATCGTAATAATCATAAAAAGTTGTTTTCCAGTAGAGAGACGTTACTAGTGGCTATTATGCTGGAACACTCAGGAGATGCTGTCACAATCACGTAGCTTTAGCTCGTTGATTGCTTCGCCAAAATGGAAAGCGTTTTTGTCAGTACCATATCAAAGGATATCAAAATGTACCTTCAGGCTTACTTCTTCACTGTATACCTGTTTATTGTACGTATAATGTGTTAACTCGGCACTCTTGTTTTCCACAAGTCAATTTGGACGAAAAATAAGTTGACAGAATAATGAAATGTAGGGCAGGCGCTTATTTATAAAATTGGCATATAACTTTGGATCTTAGAATTTTATTTATATTCACGTACTTTTATGGCTTCATAGCTCATATTTTTAATGCTAGAAATTTTTAATTAATATGCGAGTTGCGAATTTTGAGACATCAGTATTATGTGAATGTGTACAGTAAGTAGTGTCGTATTTTTATTGCATATTTCCAATGTTGAATGCCATTTGAAAAACTTTGATATTGTGACATATTTGCGTAGTGAGAACCACAAGTAAACCTGGACCACCAACCGAGTTTATTTTTTGCTTTCTTTAAGAATGACAAACTAAAAGAATTTTTGCACAAGAGCTGCCAAAAAAAACTTTTTCATATGCTATTTATTTATAGGTACATATGGAGATGGCCAACCAAACAGCATTTTTTGTTTGCTGCGGTCTGGCATGGATCCGGTTACCTTAAGAAGCTTACTTTACGTTTACGGTTGGGTGGTGCAGCGGTGGGTTGGTTTGACTTGACATACTTTTACAACAATTTATCATAAGAAACCTGGTTGCATCAATGGCAATGATGGCGGATAACATTTTGTTGTTGCTTGCTTCTGTTGGACACGTGTATTATAGTTTATAGGTACTTCTACAATGATGTCTATTTATGTACAGCAGTAATGTTGTAATTGTAATTCGATGCGTGATTTAAAATTGCAATAAACAAAATCATGCAGCTATTTACAATCCGACCAAATTAGTGTAAATAAACATTTAAATATTTTAAATAGCTTAAATCACAGGTCTTTTCTGGTTTTCTTTATAATCAAATTCTTATAGTATTTCAACGCAAACTGCAAGGGAACTGTGGCGATTCCATTTTACCACATTTCATGTATCTAAAGTCAACATAATGATATTTGATACAATACATAAACACACGTATATGTTTTGATATAATTTGTGACTGGTTAATAAGTTCGGAGAAACAAGATTCTTGAAAAAATAAACCAGCACAGGCAGGGTCCAAAACGATATTCCTTTTTGGGTGCACAATAATCCCTAATGAGATGCTCAGCACACCTGTGTTTTGTTTTATGGCTGGATAGATCACACACAAAATATCTTGTAGGGTGCAGATTTCAGGGAAAAACTACAAGTTTTCTAGGAATACCTAGAAGAAAATGCCAAGTGTACGACATTTATCATTACCAGCCACCAGCCCTGAACAAAGTACACAGCAACAATATGTTCACGGCAGTTGTAATAGATCATTACTCTTTTTTGTAGTTGTTGATGTTGAGGCTGACGACAAGTATGTTTTGTACTAGTAGAGCATGTTGCTTGGGTGGCTTAATACCGAGAAAATGTATTTTTAAACGTTTTTAAAATCCCTCGTTCCTGGAAATGTTTCAGAGTACCACGACACCCAGTAATGTGTGCAGCGTAAGACACATTACTTAATACGTAGATATCGTAAAATTCTCCCATTGTTATGTGTAGATTTTGTACACGGGCAAGTTTTTTGCAAAGAGATTCCATTGGAATCCCTTAGAGAAAAACATTGGGATTCCCTTTAGGAACTAGAGAATAGGAAAGGAATAAACGCTTGAGGCTTGTGCTGTTGCCGTCGTGGTGTGGCGGCTCACAACGTCGGTTTTTCCCTCCCTGCCACTATTCTGGGTTGGGAAAAGCTTCACATACTTTCACCAGAGAGTTTTTGGTGTTGCATTCACACTATTACTGCTACTTAGACTGCTATTAAACATACGCCAGTATAATATTATAAAATATGAAATACGCAAAACGTATTTTGGTATTTCTGCACTGGTTCACTCGGAGGGATCTGAATCCAGAGAGGATTTTCTGGTATGACTAGAAGGGGGGAAAATCCGGTTTTCCTCCCGTCGTACATTCATATTTTTGGACAAGGGACTCTGAGCAGCAGAGCTGGTGTGAGTTATCAGGCAGGTTTTCATGTCTGTTATGCGAAAATGGGAAGAGGCATGTATCCCAAAAGTTTTCTGAAGAATCTCTTTTGGGAAAAGTGGAAGGGCTGAGGCTTGTTGTACTGTAAAAGAACTTTCAGCTCGTCGTCGTAATATTCCATTACAGAAATATTTTCTGGTCTTATTCCGTTCAATGTATTGTGCTACACCACTAACACCACACCACCATTTCAACTGCCATTTCGAGTGCATCATTGAAATCCATAATCGTCAGGAAGCTAGAAAATGAAAGCTGGCGGAGGAAATGAAAATCTCTTATATAAACGGACATATATAGCATAAAGCAGCAAGAAAGATGGGCTTAAGAACTGGCAAGACTCGTAGTACAGCAAGTAGAAAATACCACAAAATCGACAATGACGGCTACTCCAACTAGCAACCTGCTGCTGCTAATTTTAAACTGCGACTCAATATCAATGGATAAGATTATAAATAGTTGACAAATATGTACTGTGAGGCTCCGGCTACTACTACTACTACAGGGGTTGCATCATTGGCTAAACCGATACCAGTAGATAGATATACGATGATTCTCTCAAGTATCTATGTCCTGCAGCAAGAAAAATGTAGCATCGAAAGACGACTATTTCATGAGTATTATTTGCATATTTAGCAGTGAAACGCAGGAATGGTAACCCTGTTTTTACTGCTTGCAAAATTTTGAACAAAGTCGTAGTTACACCTTGGAACTGAATTTAAATTCTACCTGGTCTTGTCATATCAACTGAACAAGTTTTGCGAGTAATAAAAGAAACGCACTATAGGACCTGCAGAGGATCGATTCGTACCTCATACCTCCGGCTTGTGACAGTACATGCTTAAATTCAATTTCACTTGGATGATGATGGAATATGAAATTTCGGTCCAATTGAACGAAGAAAACGGAAGAAAGGTGCGGGGAAATTTCCTGAATCCCGGAGAAAAGGTACGGATCCACGGATGGATCACTCGTAATAAAATTCATGCAAGACGATCACTCTTCGGTGAGGAAGGAGAGAGTCAGCCAAGTACCCGTACATCCTTCAACTCACCCTATTTATGGATGAAAATTTTGAATATTGAAGGATATAAAAGTGAAAGAGGAGTATGATATGTGTGTATCTAACAATATATAGAAATGGCGAATAAGTTACCTTTGCATACACGTGATTGTGATTGAAAACCTTCACAACAGGGCTATCTAGATATCTGTTGGTTGCACAACAGATACAAGCTGTTTATTGTCTATTGAGATTGACTTTACACAATTATCTCGATATACGAAATATCGATATTATATAATATTCGTCATTCATCTTATAAAATATGGCAAAGGTTTGCTGAAGCTGAAACTTGGGTCTCTCCAACCGTCATGCCATAAGCTATTCTTTTGGATATCTTTGTTCTACCTATTCCATAACCCCTTAACTCGTTACACTTCACTTGTGTAGTGGAAATCCGAACCAATATCTTATGACATGGTTTGCTAGTCTCTGTAAAAACTAATAACGTCAGGATCTCCGTGAAAATGTCAAGTGGTTGAAATAGGCCTGGTGATCGATTTTGAAGACGTGCTCCAGGTTTATGCGTTTGTGCCCAGTGTCTCTCTGAGGTTTTATGGTAAATCATGTCCTTGCCGTGTGTATGACTCTCTCCTTGAAAAATGAAACCCTTGAAACATTCAGTTTCTCCATAAGTGCTATCAACTTTTTTGCTATATTTCGGAATAACGAGAATCTCGTTACGAGATTGTCATAAAGCTTGTGCAATTCTAAGATGCAAGAATAAATCAATTCGTTCAGTAGGTAATCATCATCCAAGGATATCATACAGCTAAAATATCCCATAAGCTGTGTAATACTTATGTATCAGAAAAGTGGTGTCGGTAAAGCTGTTGTTTGTCCAGGTTACAGCGCAACCCTCTTCCTTCGTATATGACATTCTTTTTCAGTCTGCTTCGGTTCAAATTTCAAAAGCTTTATACAAATTCAAGTTGAAGGCTCGAGATTCAGGCACTAGATATTCAAGCATCCAACAAACCAGGTATTCTTAGGATCGTATACCTATATAAACTACGCGTTAATGAGTGCTTTGACACTATCTTTATTTTTCCTGATAATATTCTGTTATGTAAACAACATAACAAAACAGCAAAAAATGAACTGTCGTTTTAAGTGGCTGCTGTCTACAAGTTACACATTATCATCTTGCCAAAACAGTCGACTTTCACCCTTCTTTGTTCCTAAAGAGCAATGCAGTTTTAGTTGGGGAAAGTGGCTGGACTCTGGAACAGAAGCAACATCAAGTAGTCAGTCAGTTCATAAATTGTCTGTGAGTTTGTAACTCGTGCGCAAAGGTTCACGTACTGAAATGAGCAATAAAGCTCTCCTATCTCATCAAGGGAACATAAAAATTAAAACGGCTCCTCTCTCTGTCTACAACTTAGCCACTTCATTTTGTTGACTCGAATTAAACTTCTCACTCTTGACTTTTCGGTCTGGTTCGCGTCTTTCTCTATCCTTTACTACATTATATATAGGCGCTCTTTCTTTCTCTATACAATTTGCATACAAATACATATAAAAGATATAGTAACTGAACAAGCCTTTTCATGCAATTTATGTATTATATGTGTAGTTTACTCCCCTATAGCTCATTCTCGTGCTCTCTCGACAACTCATTCTATTCATTCATTGAGGTCAAAGCTTGTTCATTTTTTTCTAAAACTGTTTCTACTGCTTTTTTTTTTTTAGAAAAAGAGCGTTTGCTGCTATTCTTTCTCCCACACGCAAGCTTGTTTTGCCATGAAAGAAGCGTAGCGAGTAGCAAAAATACAGATGAAAATGATGATCATAATAATAATTGCGGGAGAGAAAAGAATGAAGGCAATTTGGGATAAGAAATAAATTTGTTGGCAAAATTTTTACTACTTCTTCAGCAAAAGCAGCTCGTTATTCCCATAATCACCTTCATCGCAGTAATCGTAGTCATTACTATACTACTATACGCATGCTTCGATGTGCGCGTACTTTCAGGAAGCACTAAAGTGGCTACTTTTGCCTTTATGACTGTTGTTGCTTTGTTAGCAGGGTTATTATCATTAGCTATATTATATGAGTACTACTTTTCTAACATATAGAAACATATGTGTAGTTTTTACGAATAATTTACTGTTTATTTTGTACATTTTCTTTGTTGTTAAAATAGAATGCACAATTTACAATGGGACTATCCAAGTAGATTTTTGTGTTCAAGGCTAATAAACGTGTTCATATGCTTTTCTGATGATGGTGACTTGCTATGAAGTGGTCTCAAGTCCAGAGAAAAAGATAACAAGGAAAACCGATGAGGAAAGCAGCAGTACATTATTGCCAAGTGTATTCGTTTGATTTGGCACGGCTGATGCTACTTGATGGTACTTGTGAAAACGTGCGTATCACCACATTGCTGCCCTCGTCAGCATCATCTCTGTCACCTTCTCTTCGTCACTTGTCAAAGTGGGAATCTACCATTCTATTTGCTTTCTCCTTCTTACTGCTGACGTTTGTGTGTTGTTGTCGTTATTGTTGATGTAAAAATATACTTATATTTGAGATAACACTTGTTCAGGGTGCTCTCTCCCCTTGCCACATCTTGAGAGACATTCTTCACATAATAATCAGCTTAACTACGACTATTTGAAAGCGACAAGATGCCATGTTGATGATCAGAAAAAAGTCGGCCTAAATATATTAAAGGATATCCGTCTGAAAAGCCTTTCATCGACCACCTCCCACTCATCCTGAGGAACGTTGGGCGAGACAGGAGACGGAGGGAGAAAAAGATTGCTCGCTTGGCTAACATTTTCTCTCTGCTCTTAGCAGCATAATAGTAGTCCTTCTGGGCTGCCAATAGTAATACGCGGCAGGTAAAGTACAACAGCAATAGTAGTGCCGATTATCTTGAAGATGAAAAAAGTGACATTACGGCACCTCTGTCTCTCTTGTGAGAGTTAAGTGAAACGGTTTGAAGCAAACAAGACGCAAAGCATACAAAAAACGAAAAGCCACAGAAGCAGCGACGTTGTTTTACGCTTATTTTGCTTGTGAAAGCAACATCCTCATTTCATTTACACATTGACTTGAGTTGCTTTAGGCTTTAGCTACAAATAAGTCCCTAAGTACACATGGGCATTATTGTGCTGTTGACGGAGACCAGAAATCTGCGTCTATAGTTGTGCCTTATTATAGTCATGCAGCTATCATCGTTATCCCCTTTCACCGCTGAGATGCTGTTCTAGAAGCGCCTTATAATGTGATGAAAGCAGATGACAGATATGTCATCATCATCATCGTCTCTTTCCAGCAGAATTGTATTGCGTCTTTTGAAAAGGCTGTGGCTGTTGCAAGGTTTTGGTCTGACGGAAAAATTAGTTTAACCTTCTTATGCTAGCATTAGTTCATAGTTTGGCTATGACAAGGCAGATGATGGTGATTATAACGTTTTTTCATCGACAACAACTGCTAGAAAGAATGTTAGCCTGTCCTTGTCATTTTCGTGACGTGCAACGGGGAAAAATGAATGCAGGGAGGCAGCGCATCAGCCGGATCTCTAGCGATAACACAAAGGATGCCATGACACAGCGGTGTGGTGTGATGCAAAAAAGTTTTCCCCTAATTTCGTTTTTTGCTCCCTCTCGCTTTTTTTCGCTAACACTCTCCGGAGAGAGGTCGTTCGTAACTTGTCCTTTTCCTCCATTCAAAGTCACGAGAACCTATACAACCCGGGATCGGGGTAATAGGATAACAGTAGCATTTCTCCAGATTTCCCCTTTTAATATTTTTTGTTGTTTCAACTGTATTTCAGTTATACACACGCCTCCTTCTTCACGAAGTTGATGCACATGCATGATGATTACTTTTTACAGTAGCCACAAACAACATAATAGCAATAGTATGTAGATACACAAATGCACGCTACACCTATTTTGTTCCATGTCCTCCTACCAATACTTTTCCATTATCAAATATAATTTGCACTTGACATTAAGAAAGACCTCTTATGAAAGCCTTTTGTGTGTGAAAATGCATGCATAAGCAAAAAAAAACTGCAAGGAAAACACTGAAGAATCAATTTTCAGTTTTCTTAGTAAGGTAAATAATATTAAGGCCGGCAATAAAGCAGTACGCAACTATGCATGGAGCAATTTTTAGGCTAAATATTGTTGGCTAGAGAGAATCATTAAGGGATATGTTTTCTTCCGTGTACTTACCAATTTTTTGGTACATGGTTGTCGGTGAGAGTTCAGGAACGCAAGCAAAGTTTTCCTCGGACACATCCTTCAGCGTAAAGTTGGCTAATCGATCAGGCCCACTGCACCTTGGCTCCACGGAATTGGCTACATTTCTCTCCGTGAGCCACAAGCGGAGCTCCAGCAGCCTACAATCACACTCCCACGGATTCTCCTCCAAATAGACGCCTTTGAGAGCTACTGGGAGGCTAGCTAGACCCGAAATCCTCTTCAGTCGATTCCCATTCAGTTTAAGCCATTCCAAACTGAGCAGACCTTCAAATGCTCCCTGAGGACAGCGGCAATTACCCAGAAAGAAAGAAAGAAGGGAATAAACACCACAAAATCAGACAATATTATTCCAGAGCGAATTACAAAAATCGACCTTATAAACATTTGGTTTTCTTATATTCTTTCAATACTCCCTTTCAAAATGAACTCTGGACGCACAAAATAACACTGTATCCAACACACATATCTTTTTTCTGTATTATTTCCCCCATACATAACAATCGTTAATATTATACTACTTGAGCTAGTCTACTGAACTATTTGTGCCTTTTGTATATATTTTTCTTCCAACGTGCTTTCCTGTTACCCACAATAAACAGCTTCTGGTGCAATTACCCTATGCGGCATGTTCCTCTATTAACAGACAAACTAGGCAATAAAAGAAGTTCTCATCATCACACTAAGGAATTGCGCTAGTGTGTTAGGTAGGGTGTATACGCACGCAAAGCTCATCTTGAATAATACCATCATCAGCTAGCAGCCTACGTGTTTTCCATCCTTGCCTTGTTATTTATCCGCCTGCATCATTCACCTAATATTGTGCAGAAACCTTTTTCTTTTTGATTTTTCCGGTTTCCCTTCTTTCTCAAAGCCGACCTTTTAATATAAAAGGAAGCGTCAAGAGAGAGGGAGAAAAAAACTTTTTCGTTTTGTTATTTTCTTTGGCTTGGTGAAAGTACATCTCTTGAGATTCGCATTTTCCTTCAATCATCTTTCATCTCGTCATATCATGTGGGATTTTCCCTTCTTCGTAATATTTTTTCTTTGTGATTCCACACTTCGCCCACATACGCAAATACCCGTTTTTCATTTGCTTTTTGCGCCTTGTTTCGATTCTAAAAGACATACACACAGGATATATGATGATGCAGCTATTCTTTCAAAGGGCAGAAACGTAGAGAAATATGAATAGCAAAAAGGATAGCAATTCACAAAACTCAGCATAGCAACTCCCTCTCCTCTCTCCTGGTGCGATGCAATGCTATTCATCATATTTCTAGCATTAATATTTCCTATTTGTTAAAAAAGTACACGAAGGTTGTTTTCGACCATTTTTCTAAATATGTATGCATGCTCATAAGCGATAAGATGTAGTAGCATCGCATTTTTTGCGTTAGTTCTGCAAGATCCCTCGTCTTCCTTTTTTATCCTGCATGGCACATTTTATCGATTAAAAGCCAAAACATAAAAATACAATAATCTGGCAGCCAGTAAAACACGTAAAGGTAAGATAAAATAGCTCACTGCTGTTTTCCCAGATAATACCCATCTAGAAACGGATTACACCAGAGAACGATCAGGGAGCCCTTCTGATATTGGTTTGCAAACTCTAATATTTGCATAGCACACTTTTCTTTGCTTGAGTGTGGGTTTTACTTCTTCACCTTCTTCCCATATATGTCTTGTCTTTGCATATCAGTTTACTTTCATCTTTTATGGTGTACCTTCTTAGTTCCCTAAATGAATCTTGCTGGTCGTGTATTTCTGCGATAACAATATACCTGGTAACAAAATAAATGCTGCTAATCGTCTTTGCTCTAGTAAACGTGTCTTTTGTCTCTTTTAAACAAATTTACGATGTTACGGTTCCCACGCAACAATCTCAGAACTAGGAATTCTAGTCCTAGCATGCTTACCGTTTTATCGACGCTGCGTGGGCTGATTTGATTACACAAAAGATGAATGAAAAGCTACGGTAGGTAGTCAAAATGTGACCCTAGAGGGAGGTTGAAGAGGAACTATGCGGAATTCACATTGCGTACTTCGATTGTGTTATAGGGAAAATTGGGACACGATTTTTATTAGCTTCATCATACTAATATTTAGAAGAGTTTTGACTGTACAGCGCCTTGTACATTTTTAATCCCTTTATATCTAAATATTCTGTATAAATATCTGTGTCTAGTGTGTCTGTGAATTAGTGCATACATGGCTAAAAGTATTAATGGTGTTTAGAGTTACAAACATACATAAATAAATAACAGGGTTTTAATATTTTTTTCGCTTGCTTAAAAGAAAAAACCAGGGATCGATGATGAAAGGTGGTTTTTAGCTAGGTTGGCTTTCTTTCACACACTTTCCCTCTGCACTTGTTCTGATAGGAGCATTAACTAGTCACGTCTTCAAAAGTGAATTACGACAGCATCTTTTGTCCACTCCACATCTTAAAGCCTTTCGACCCACAAAAAGGTTTCAACATCACCACCTCTAGCATGAACAACCTCTCATAGCCAGGCTGAATCAAAATGAACAAGGAGTACAAAGTGGTCCGAGATAAAAAAAACTAAACCGTGAAATGGTTAAAAACGTGGCTGAAACTCGTTTGTTCTTTTCTAGGTCTACCTCTCCCACTGCTCCCACCACACACTCCAAAGCAGCCAGCTCTGTAGAAAAACAGAAAGTGAGATAGAGATGGAAGCGCTCAATTCTTATGTGGCCGGTTTGGTTGGTGGAGCATAGGAGGAGCGATAAAAACTTGCCTCAAGATTATAGATAACAAGTAGCCAAAAAACCAAACTAAAAAGTTTGAGTATTACCACCATCACCACATCAGTATTATCATCTCTCCCTCGCTCCCTGTATGTAAGACTCGGGAAATGGGGGAAGCTATACTCTAAAACTGTTTGGAGAAAGGAAACCAAAGAAGCAAAAATAGGCATTAAAACTAAAAAGTGGAGATTTTCCACTTTTCCCGTAACATTAAAATATATCGTAGTTTTTGTAAAAGTGGTGGAGGTGATTGCACATCTTCTAGCTGGCACATACGCACAAGTATGCAATTTACAAGTAAACCCTCAAAAGTTGTGGCGTTAAGGCGTATTTAAAAGGATATAAAAACAAATTGTAACCTTGTATGAAAAGTAGTGTGTTCAACCAGTTTTTCCTGGTAAATCATGCATGTACTAAGAAACCACACAACTTTTTTCTAATTAAAGCAAATCTTTTGTAATGTCCTTTAACTAAAAAACGAAGTAGGTAACTATTCAAGTAAAAAATAAATCGGCTAGTACGCAATTGGCTCTATGGAAGGTTAAACTAAACAAAGAAGAATGGTTATAGGTGGTTGGTGTGTGTAACGAAACGGAAATTGGACCAAGGGTCGATAAACTATGATACCGCCAAGTGAGCTGCCACAACCAGGACTACCAAAACTGGTAAGCGATCACTCAACAGTGAGATAAAAACCGGTGGACAAAAAAGATGCATTGCGATTTTTTTCTTTTTAGGTTAGTGAGGAGTAGTGGCACTACTTTAACAGAAGTAGACATAACGAAAGATAATGTGTGTTGATAGTGTGTATAAGCTTTCTCAATTTTTCACGCTGTATAGGATAAATCCTTATTGTCTGCACCAAAAGAAGAGGAGCCCAGTTTAGAAATAAAGGTAAAACGCTGAATGATGATAAGTATCAACTGGGTGATTTCTCATTGTGTTTCCCTTCATGCTGCTGAATGCTGCTATGCGTGTATATAGTGTCTTCTATATTGAGAAGGAAAAAATCTGATAGAGGCGGAGAAAAAAATTGGTTTTCTTTCTTGAATTGGAATGAAAGAAGGAAAAAATTGCCAGATATTTTTTGTTCAAGAATGCATTTCCTTTCCAATCAAAAACCGCAATCTATTTTAATAGACAATCGGGGGAAAAGAGATGAGATGGATGTCGAAAAATAACAGCTTGTTGTGAATGATATACAATAGCAAAGGAGTTTGAAGTTTACCTAGTTTAGAGTAAGAGGGGGAAATAAGCTGTATTCTTTGAAAGGAAAGAGTATATATTGTAGTTTGGTTTTGACCAGTTCAAACAAGCACACAAAGCTACCATGTTTATCGCAACTGACCTTTTCAATGCGTTCAATTTCGCAGTGACTCATTTCCAAGGTGGTGAGTGACTGAAGGGCGATAAAAGCTTTCTTGGGCAGAGTGCGTATAGGATTTCCACTCAGGATAAGTTTCATGAGGCCTTGACAGTCGGGAAAGGCAGGCGAGGGCACCTCTCCCAACACATTATGGCTGAGGTCCAAGTCGACCAGGTTACTCAGACCGCGGAACGCTCGTGAGTTGATGTGTGACAGTTGACATCTTGATAAGTAGATTTTCTGCAGGTTGATAAGACCCGAGCGCATGAAATGATCCGGTGGTAGCGTTTCAAACTTGTTTCCAGAGATGTCAAGTACCTGAACAAAAACGAGAGAAGAAAATGGAGAAAAAAGTTAGAAAATCAAGAAGGCATGGAGAACAAGTGGAGAAAGTAAAAGTGTTTGATAAAAAAATTAAACCACTTTTTTGCCCTACTATTATTCTTATGTCTTTCCAATAGACATACCATCAACATGCATATTACAACAGTTCTATTACACCCGACTGTGAGCTAGATACAGCAATGAATTTGAGGTTGGACCAACTATTTACTACCACTTTACCTTCAGCGGAGGCAATTCCACTAGGAATATGTATTTTTCTAACCCTCCAATCAAGTCATCATGACGACTAAAACATTTTCTTTGTTCGTCTCATTTCACTGCCTTCCCTTGTCCATTCTATAAACAACAAGTCAACCTCATTGCTTCACTCACTCACTTTTTTCGTTCAAGTTTTTTACACTCTCCATATTAAATATAACGTATGTACTTTCAATAGATTTGTGCAGCGTTTCCATCAACATATTAATGAACGTCAGTAAAGGAGGAGATACATTCATTTCTTTTGGTTACTTTCCCTATTTTTCGTTATCTTTCACTCTCCCTTCCCTACCTTCTTTTTTTCTCTCTCTCTTGCCTGTCTACTTTCTTCACTCATTCAAAGAAAAACAAGAAGAAAAAACGAGAGAGAAATGTTGGACAGTTACAGAAACACATTTGGAACATAGTAATGTATACAAAAGACGGACGAGAAAGTCTCACCCGAAGTTTCCAAAGTAGTATATTCAGACGCGCAGTAAACAAAGTTTGCGCTCTGTTCTTTTTGCTGACACAGTCGAAAAAAGGAAATCAGGGTCAGGTCTTGTTAAGCTGTTTGCTTTCTCATTCACTCCTTTTATTTTTGATAGGAAGGAAAAGAGAAAGGAAAATAAAAAGGAAAGAAATTAGCTATTTTTTCTTGACGAAAAGTAAATAGTGGTGGTAGTGAGCAACGTGGATTTTGCTGAGGGAGGAATAATGGAAAATCGAACAAGAGTTTGTGTCCTTGGTATGCTTCTTTAAAAACAAATTTCGAGTTATCTTGCATTTTGTCTGTTTAACTCAATATCGACCACGCGTGTTATTTTTTCAAGAGAAACTGAAGAAATTCAATTCAAGTATCCTCGAGCTAGATTTACATGGATGTTCCTCCACAGACCTCATGTGGAGGAATATTGTTGTGTAAATTATGGCAAGCATATTACACTACGGTAAAAAATACGGAGTTCAAGGTGAACTATGTCAGTGAGATGGTAAATAGTTTACTATTGAATCTACTAGTCTCGTTTCCCACGTGCCTATTTTATTACTTTAATGGAAGGAATGGAGAAAAATATTTATAAGAAGAAAAGAGAAAAGCAGCTCAAACTGCTTCTGATGCGTGACTTAAAGAAGGTTACATAAACCCCTTTTACTTTCTTTGCTAGCAGTCTTCTGTTCGTAGCTCACTTTGACGAAGAATCGTGTCAAGACATAAGTACTCATAATAAATAGGTATTAAATGACGTATCTTTTACTTAAAGCACGTGTAAAGTGGCATTGGAGTAATGATATAAGCTATTAATGAGATCTTACTTGCGTTCCGGGATCAATGTTATGTGGGAAAGTCCTGAGTACTCGATTGACGCACTCAACAGTCTGTTTGCCACCTTTCCACTTGCAAACACAGTCGGACGGGCATGCAGAAATGAATCCAAGTCCCATGACAAAGAGCAAACTGATTGACGAGCAAAGTTTTCTGTTCAACTTTCTTCCACTGCTGCTGCTACCACTACCACTACTACCTGCTCCACCTCCTTTCCCTTTGCCTGCTAACATTTCAAACCTTTTTGGTCTCAACAACATAATAAAAAATAAAACGTGAAAACTCGTGCTCTTCTTCTTTTTACTCAAAGTTGCCCCTCGTTCCGCTCTCTTTTTACTTTTAACTTTGGTAAGTAGTTTTTTTGCAGTTCACGTCTGACCGTAGCATTAATAGCGGTAATATGACGTATGGGAGGGAGCGCACACTTTGCGTTTGGCGTTACAAAATAAGTAGAAAAGCCTCACTTAGGTCTACTTCCCAAATAAGGTATACTTAAGAATAAGTATTAAGTATAAGAATATCCCTTCCTTATACCTATATGTAGTATAACTTTGATGAGGGAAATAAGTTGTTGATGAAGCTGATGAGATTTTTTTCTTCTCAAGGTACAACGCCGAGTTCTAGGAGTAGTTTTTGTGTATCAGCTTCCCGCAGGCTGAACTAGGATTGACGACGACGGTACAATAAATATTATGTGGTTACACGCACGAACAAATCCTTTTTAATTTTACCGTTCACGTTTTTCTGCTTTCTACTTTTTTAACGTGTTCTCATCTTGCCTCATTCTCTCATTGTTGGCTGTAATCATGGCTTAGTGTAAAAATGAGTTAGTCACACAGGATACGGAGAGTATGTGCATAACACTTACATGCATAAAATGTTTATATGTGTGCAATAGGGCTACAGTTGTAATGAAGTAGGGGCACGTTTTACTTGTGTGTCGTGGGACAAGGTACAAAGAGTTTTGCTATTGATGACGATGACGACTTAGCAGGAGTATTGTATCCACGGAGAGAAAGTAGCAGCATCTTCATCACGACCTCCGCTGTTGGTGGTAGTAAATGCAAGGAAAAGTAAAGAAATGGGTCATTTCGAGTCCAAGATTTATTTGACACAGTGGAAAATTCATTGACTGTTGTGGTAGTGATAGCTAAGAACACTAGCAGTAATTGAAGAATTCTTAGCAAAGGTGATTGGAGTAGTAGTAATATTAGCTTCGCTGTTATTATTACTATTTGTCTATTGCATCGCACCCTTTGAGGTAATTGTCTACTTGCCATTTTACTGGCAGGAAACTCATCAACACCATTACAATCCATTCTTGCAGCAGAACATGCACAAGCAGTCCAAAGAAGAACTGGAAAAGAAACGTGGGCATCGTCACAGTCATCCGCATCATGAACGAAACCATTCACCATTTTATTATTACTAACAAATGACTAGGCACGCACCACTCACATTGTTTTCTTCCTTTGTATGGACAAGGGAAGCGTGAAAGATGCGGATGCTGAGATAAGCGGATGCAGTATGGGGAACCAAAAGCTCGGTAAAACAGAGAGAATATCTTGTGGAAGGACGATAACGATGATCATGCTGATGATGATGGGAATCATCATCGTGGCCGGTAGTAAAAGAGATGCCCTTCTTCAGCCATGTTGCTGCTAGCGTTAGGGATTATTACGTGGACCAGTTTGCTATTATTAGTGTAGAGTATTTGTGTCTGTCCACCATAGTCGCAACGAAGAGAGATGTTTGTGCTTTTGCGAAAAATGATATATTGGAGGCGAATGAATAGAGAAGGATAGATGAACCGCTTTCCTTTAATTTCTCATTTTCTCGCGGAAAATGATTTTGACCGGAATATCATGATGATGAGGACGGTACGTGTATTATTTTCCAAGATAGTCAAGTGGTAGCGAGAGTATAATCAGAGGTATCTTCATCATTCTTGTCAGATTATTATTACTACCACACAACAGCTACACTCACACTATCCTACCCAATTAATCGCCTGTAGATCAGGATATGATATCCTAAGTAGTTGTGGAAAGCGGCGGACACAAATCACTTACCACTTTTGGTTTTCACTCACTCGTGCTACGAACTGATGACATATTATAGTGCAGTATAAGTACTAGTATTTGTGATGTGCAAAAAATGACAATCAGTATGTGATGTGCTTATTTTAGAAAATTGTTTCACGTTTCACTTGCGTAATTCACTCTGTTCTCTGCTGCATTGAAATTACACATCCTCCGCCTGAAAATTACACAAAACATATCATACATTATTTTTAGATTTCTAGTCACAGAATATTTTATGTACATTTAGACCAATCTTAGCACTTGTTACTGTGCAAAGTTCTAATCAACCAGTTCACAAGTTTAATCTCATATCTGCTGATCCTTTTCTCTATTCCCTGCTTCAAAGTCCTTTTAAAATATATTTGCATTTTGCTTTGTAACTTTGATTTGTTAGTCTTGCTTCAGTACACTGAGCTCTTTAAAATGAGTTCCATTTGAGTGCGCTTTAAGCAGTCAAGTCTGGTCAATAGTTCCATTCAACACAGTTAATGATCATCGCCTGACTACGGTCATAATGATGATGATGACAATAATTGTGCAAGATTTAATTGGCCTCATACTTTCAGCTTACTGCACTCACCATCGTACAAGCTACGCACAAGAAGAGAAAAAGAGCAAGTCAGTTTACGAGTCATTTAATAATTTACGCTTTTCCTCCCCATACATCACGCGCTTATGTGTGCACCTACGCTACAATATTTATGTGATATTATTATAGAGAGCATTACAATGAAAGCAGTGGTAAATCCCCTTTTCTTCTACCAACCTTTGCTAAACTGCTTTTGAGGATTTAAAATAAATAATACGCCACTCCCATGTATGGGCACACACTTCACTTGCCCATTACACAAGGTTTGGTGAATTTCCCATTACACACACATATAAAAAAGAATACAAGCAATTTAGTATAATAAAATAAGTATAATCACTAATCCTTCCATTCGGAGCAATAGAAGTGAAAAGCAGAGCGCGAGAAAAAAGAAAGTTCGTTCAAGTCAAGTGGAGAGTTTTTGCGTTTAATACTTTGCGATAATTATTATTACTTTGTGCTCGGTTGGTGTGCTCCATGTAGGCACACCAGTAAGCAATACTTTAGTATTGTATCGAGTTTATCTCTACCATCAGAACTCTACTTCTCTTTTCTCTTTTCCACAATGCTTCTTTGATATTGTCAGGGTTCAAGTGCGTACATGTAATAATTATATAATGATGAGGATGATACATTTTGTGTTACTACATTTGTTGGCTGAAGATTGCAGGGAAAGATTAAAGCATGCAGTATGTGGAATTTGATTTGACTTTACTCGAAATAAAAAGTCCACGTGGTAGACATTTAATAATGAACAGATTTTGTGAGCTCATGGAGCACAATTTTTACATAAATGTTCAAATCGAATTATGTGAAGCTTTTCTCTGTATGTTAGATCTCTGAATATAAATCACGCAGCTGTTTTTCAGTGAGACCAATACTACAAACATTGGAGATTGGTTTGTGAAAAATTTTCAATATTGTACTCATGGTTCTAACATTTAGGTGGATCATTAATATAATTCATTCTCATCTAAATAGTAGACAATTATTGTTGTGCATGTATTTTGGTTTGTAATGCTCGCAAATGTCAGTTCAAAATTCAAGTAATTGTGCAAACAAATTTGGGTTTATTTGTGACTTTACAAAAAATAAAAATAATCTGTGAAACACTTACTCAGTGTAACGGTAGTGAAAGTAATGCTAAATTGTTTTCATACTCAGAACATTTTATGAGGGCAAGTTTTCTAAGAAAAAGATTCCAATTTTAGGGGATATGCAGTCGTATTAGCAGTTACACGTGTTTTTAGTTTTATCCTGCAGCAGTACAATACAGCGATGAATGGAGATAGATTGTAGCCGACGTAGATTTGGATCTTTCAAAGTCGAGTAGCCGTTATTTTATTGCTTGTATGTTATCATCAAGGAAAATAGAGGAAACCCGAGATGAACATCAAGAAGAACAACACGAAAAGAGAAAAAGTGAAGAAAGTGAAATCTCAAAGGTGCAGTCCTGCTCCTGTCACAATGTTACAACAACAGCGGCCGCGGTATTCGAGAGGGGATGTTGATCGTGAACTGCGGCATCAAGCAAACGAGACACTTGTTTTGATCAGAATGATGACGATGTTGCTACTGATGCAACTGACGGGGATGAGGAGGAAAAAAGAGAGGAGCGGAGATGAACAGGATTGCATATTGCTTTTTGATATCCTTTGTGCGTACAAGCACAACTCCAGTTATACGCTTGCACGAACGGAAGAAAAAAAGTTATGTATGCCTGCGTGTGCTTTTCCTGTCTAGAGTAATAATATTGATAGTAACAAGAAACAAAGTAGCAAGTGAAGTAGTCAGAGCGCGAAAAAGTGTCAGTTGCCACTGATGGGAAATTAGATATCAGCAGAGATCAGTTTTGCTCTTATGAGCAGAAACCTTGTTTTTCTCTCTCTTTTTCCTTGTCTTTTTTCTTGGATGATATGACTACCAGAATGGTGATGGTGATCATGATTATTTGGCTGCTGTTTTGTTTTGTTGCCTCCGACCTCTAGTAATAATAGACTCTGGAGTATAGTAATACTATATGGTCTTTCTGTCTTTTTACTTTCCTTCATGTACTTTCTTGTACTTTTTTCCCTTCGAATAAGCGAGTAAACAGAGTGGAAATAAGGGGAGTTTTATTTATATTTTACCCTGTCCATGAAAGCAGATCTATTTCGGCTTTGTTGACAATCCTACTGTTCTTATGTTAGCAGTGCAGTAGATTTAGTAGTACGGGGGTTGGATGGTGGCACAAGAAAACACCATAGTAATACAAAATAAAAATGAAATCCACTGGTTTCATGGACCCTTTCAAAACAAGAGTCCGTACTGGAAGTAGGCTGGAGAAGATGATCTTCGTGAAGTGGATGACACTCTTTTTCTCATTTTCACCAAGAACAAGTAGTCAGGGAAATAAAAATAGGTAGATGCCCTAATATGTTTGTATAGGCATAAGAAAGGATAGGTATATATTTTCCACGCTCTAGTTTGAGTAGTTTTAAGTGAGAACAGTGAAGAGAATCAGTACTTATCTTCGTCTTCTCGTATTCTTTCACTCTGAGAACGTGCTGATGCTGCTGTCCAGAGAAACAAACGAAGAAGAGAGAAAAAACAAGGAAATTTTCTGCAGAGATGAGATTTTTTATTCTCTCGATCTCTCTCGCTTCCCTTTTTTTCAATAATGGCTCGTCCTAGTGGTAATAGTACTAGTCATCTTCTTCAATGGCGTTTTCGGTGTGTTGTTCTCACAGTCCTGCTCCTTGCAGTTGATGATGATGCTGGCGAGGATGATGATCATGATACGGACCAGAGGTTGATCCTCCTTAGAGCAGCATTATGAACTGGTGGCATAAGGCTCTAATACTTTTTTAGCTTTCACACAGTCACACACGGTCACAAGAGGAAATTGTCGTAACGGTGCTGGTGGTAGTGGCGGTATGAGAAGTAAAAACATCCAAAATGAAAAGAGAATTCATACCATTGTCGTCGTCGTCGTCAGCAAAGGCAGCAGTAGTAGTTGTGACACCAAAGCACCGTCATCATCTTCTTTTTTTCGTGTTCCACAATGAAAATTGATATAGATTCAGCGTAACATAAAGTCTTTTTAGCGAGCTATATTTCTTGGAACCCTCATCATCAACAGTAGCAGTAGCTTATGATGATCATGATTGTCGTTGAGTATTAGTTCTTCTTGTCGCGCTTTTACCGCTTTTCACGCTGAGCGCTTAGAAATAGAAAGAGAGAGGTTCTTACCATTACTAACTCCTATTATTATTATACTCTAGCAGAAGACGAATAAAAAGGACGGGATGATGATGCTCGGGATGATTATGATGATGATGGTTGCCACCAGCAGTTCATTTCATTTGATTTGGACAAACCTCAGTCAATAATCCGTTTTTTCTATGGCTCCTCTTCATCTTTTTTTTTCCTTTTGCTGGACTAGCGTTCTTCACACAGTAGTATCTGTAACAAAAAAGAAGAGAGAATTTAGTTGAATAAGAAGATGTACATAATCATAATCTTAGTATTATTATTATTATTATTAACACTGTTCTTTCTTTCTTTTGTGGAGCGCCACCTTTCATCTTTCCTATTTCTGTCCATTTTGTAACATTTTTTTTCTATGGGCATGCTATTGCAGTGTGCACGCAGCGTAGTGAAATGGGGTATGAGAAAGCGTAGAATCAGCATTTTTCCTTCTAATAACATGCCTGCCTGCGTACATATAAGTTGTATGTGTAGAAATGTGTAATCACGCGAGAAACCATATAAAGCCTTTTGCGCAAGGAGGGCGGCTATAAGGCTTGTGTGGGCCTACTAGATAAGTTGTAACAATGGGATTATTATAAGCATTGAGCAAACATTACCATCATGGTCGTCATCAGACTCACATGATATAATACACCACCGCACATTTGATCCGAGTGGGAGTAGATTTATTTGAAGATGAACAGGAGAAAGTAGAAAATCCAACGTTACCACAAAAATCTCTTGTGTCCTTATCTACAACTCCTTATCGGAGCTGACAAGCTAGAAAGAAAGGGACAGCATAGAATCTCAATAGAAAATGGACTTTGTAATCGTACTATTTATGGCATATCTCACATGAAGAACAGCCTATTGCAATGGTGAAGATTTTGATGACATTAGAATACGAGTGGGCTTTTCAACCGTATTTTAAACCCAAGAAAAAATGACAGGTCAGAATGAGTATCCATTTAAGCCTTCTTTGTTTTAGTACTCATATAGAACATACGTTATCCACGGTTCTCTGTGTAACATTTTTTCCTAGTTTCCAAGCATGTATCATATTATATCAAATATCATTAAAACAAACAGGTATCCTGGGAGGAGAAGTTCAAAGAAACATGTATATATCCGAGAAAACAAACAAACGCTATTATTTTTAGAAGAAAAAAACAATAGCACGTTTCATTCATTGGAAATTTTCAAAGCGTGCATTGGCGTACTTGCGCTCTGTGGTGTGTCAGTTGATGCAGCTATAGCTAGCGGCACTTTTTTGTATCTGTTCTTCGTTCTTCTTATATTTTGAAACAAATGTATACAACTGTATCAGACCACTGACCAGTCATGTTTGCTCCAGCGTGTAAAGGTTTGTGAGCGTATTTATCAAGATTCTGGTTACTTTCTCATTTTACTTACATTTTATTGCCCTTATATGCTCTTCTAGTGGATACCACACATACGCGCAACCCATCCACTTTCTTTCTAATTCAACTTATTTTCTTTTTTCTCACTTCTCTCCCTTTAAAAATCCGTCTTCTTCTCGGTTATTCGTACCAAGACTAACAAAAAGTTGTAATACCTTCAAAAAAGAGGAGAAAGGAACTGATCGCCATGCTACTGGTTTTTTTCTGGTGATGATCATGGTGATGCCTATACCATGCTAGGTTTCACTTTCTCGATCGTGTTGTTAGTGGCCACCAGCTGGAACGACATGGAAGAAGGAAATACCCCCGAAAAAATAACAACGCTTCTTTTCACTTTTTCTCTCTATCAACCACCACCAAACCAAAAGAAGCCACTACTTTCAAAAAATATACTCCTCTTTCACTTCCTTTTAGTTTTCTTTTCCCTCTCGTCTCTAACCAGTAATACGCTTCCTTTCGATAAAACGTAAACTGGTTAAACGTGCTTCTAGCACTTTTATATTTCTTTCACACCGCGAAAGGCTATACGAGTTTTGCAACGGAGCATTAGTTTGAGTATTTCTGGTACGCTTAACTTTACAATAATAGTAGTATAAAGAAAAGGGAAAGTGAAGCAAAGACTCATATAAATTGTGGATATGTGGCCTCACTATCACTAACATCACACTGACCCTTTCTTTCTTTCTTTTTTTGATGATTCCTTTTCAAGCATTTTCAATTCCTTAATATTCTTTTTTCTCCCTCTCCGTTAACAAAATAGAGAGGGAACAGGAAACGGGAAGGAAAAAGAAAGCAAAACTTGAAGTCCATATTTCTTTAATCACCAGCAACGTAATCACTACATATATTTTTTCTGATATACGTATTGGCATTGGTTCTAAGTTTGCTAACATCGACATAAAATTATTATTGCCAAACTAAGCAAATCAATAACAACAAGTGTGCCTGGTCATCAACTATTTTTAAAACAATGAACTGTTTAAACATTTTATTGTTATGCAATTTCGATAAGAAAATAATTCTGCTTCAATGCAGCAAGGTTTTTTGTGTTGCATAAACTGCTACCATTTTGCAAATAAATTATGGATGGTGTGGGCAATACAAGAGTACGATCACTAATGTCAATACATAGAAACTTTGCCGTGAAATGTTCAAACTCGAAGGAGTTTCTTAGTATAGAGAGGGTTGTTTCCTTGCAGTTCTGACATATAAATGAAACGTGGAAAATGAAGGAGAGCAGTGAGATACTTATAAGAAACTAGTTTTCCGATCACGTCTTCCACCTTTTTACTTGATTTTCCACACCGGCTACAAAGTTAATTCGTTGCTCTATTGCAAAGTCCAAACGACAGTCATCCTCAATGTTTTTAGAAATTCCACCGGTGACAGTTTTCCCCACGGACACATTGCTTTGTGTATATGAAAAAGGTAATTTTATAAACCTTTCATCTGCACAAGCTCGTATTAGGCAGAAACAATAATATCTTTACTGCTAGACTTGATTTTTAAATTTTTAAGTTGCCCCAAGTTGCACTTTATCCATTCAGATATACCCACACCCACAGTACAACTTAAATTGCTTTTTGTATGCACATATAAATGTCAGAAGGTCCAGCAGACCAATTTCATGATTTGTCAGTCGATTTTAGAAACTTTAACAGATTTTATTCAATGGAACAAAATCAATGCTGCTTTAAAAAATTATGAAAAAAATCATTTACTTATACCTTTGTGAATTATACATTATTTGGAATACAACTATTACTATCTAGTTCATCCATTGAGACAACCTGTTCATACAGTGAACACCCAGTTATAGCATTTGCTAAGATAAAATCCTTTTATTCGACCATAATTTGCGTTTTCAAATATACGGCAAGTATTTTGAACACGCAATGCCAGATAGACCTTGTCACTGTGTATACGTAGTTCAATAAAAGAAAGATGTTTCCGTGCCACCCACCAATATTATTAGTAATATTGATATCAAATAGTAGCATTATAGCAAAACAGGAAATCCATTCCATGGAGACCATTTCAAAAAAAGTATTCTGAGATCTCATATTTTGTTGTGCGTATAAGATCGAAAAACGTAGCGAGATGATTTTTGGGATTCCAATAAATGCAGGGAAATAGCTAACGTTCAAATGTGTATAATATGTTGGTATAGATATAATATTTTATATAATACTGTACGAGGCTCGTTATTTTTATTATTGCTTTGCTTTCTATGTGTGGGCAAGGGTTCACATACAAAGTGTATTCAGGAGAGAGACAGAGGCAGCTAAAATGCGTAGTAGTTTCCTTTTTCATAGTCGATGGGACATGTAATGAAAGGACTATAAAAATGATTAATTCAGCAAAGAGTGTTGCACAAGCATTCATTGGTGATCATCCTAAACGATCTTTCACTTCCAGTCATGTGCATTCCCATCATCTATCAGCTGGAGTTTGCTTGGAAGGAGAACGAATACGCTACTTGGAGCTATAAACTACAATATTTTCCTCTGTTTACCTGCCAATATTATAGGCAACTACGTAAGTAGTAGGTATTATATCATATGTAACCTTTTCTCAATAACCACCGTTTTTAGTCGACTGTCGTGTTTATTTATGCGCGCGGATATGTGTTTGCTTTGGCTCTTCATTGCCTCTTCATGGCTTACTTTTTTCCCATTTTTAGTAGAAAATGGAGGGAGCGAAAATGCTAGAGGGAGAAATATAATAAAAGGTTGTGCTGATATATTTTCTTAAGGGCTCAATGGGATATATAGTTGCAAAGTTAATCGATATTCACATAGGGATCTTTGCTCTCCGTGTGTGAAATTACATATAGAAAAAAAGTAATCCTGGTAGTGGCTGTGCTTTATTAAAAATACGCATTCACTGGACACGTCCTGCGAGAAAAAAGAAGAAGAAAACTAATCGTTGTGGATGCGAAAAGCGAAAAATGAAACGGTTTGTGTGTGAGAGCACATAGAAACATGCCGATGAATATGATGTCCATGGTACAAGAGGAGGAAAAGGTGGTGAAAGTGAGAAAAGGAAAAGGAGGAGAATTGAAATAAAAAGAACTTTTTGGAGTACGCTCCAATTTTTTGAGCAGCATTTCCTTTTCTCCCTTCCTTTTCTCTTTCACTTTCACTTCCGTTCAAACACTGGAAACAGGACCAGGGCGAAAAGAGAAAAGAAACGAGGTGAAAAGAGCAGAGGTCTCTCCGAACAAAAAATACCTATGTAAGTTTCCAATTCCAATGATAAAACTTCTCGAAAAATTTTTAAATGTCCGTTTCGTGCATGAGTGGGCATACTTTGGGTGTATAAAATACTTGGATTGGAAACAAATATTGGGAGCGGTTAATTGGCGCAGTTTATTATGCTGAAGAGAGATTTATTTCTGAACTAGTGATCATGCTGATGACGATGACAGAGTCTGATGACCCACTTCTTTATTTGCTTCTTGCTAAATCTATAGAAACTTTTGGAAAAGAAACTTTCTTGAGGAAAAATGAGAGATTGTATATTCTCTGGAGTGTATTAGTGGATAGGCAAAAACACATTCAACCTTGCCGTTTCACTCGCAACTACGCCGAGCCCACAAACCTGGCTCCTTTCCACTTTATTTTATTTATAACCACGTATCTGGGCGGGCTTTGGGTTGTCAAGAAAAACGTATTATGGACACTGCAAAAAATCAACAGGAATAGAGAGAAGACGCAAAATGAAAAGTAAACAGATGGCGTCCATAACTAGTTTGTATTAATTTACATACGGCTGCTGATACACATGCAAAATAGTTTCCTGTTGTCCTGTCAAGCTTTTCTTTGTAACTATTTTGAATTGCGAAAAGGGGTGTTGGGCTTGTGTTGCATAACGATTTTTTTCATGTTAATTTCTCAGTCAGGCACTCAAGCTTTGATTTTACTTGGGAATATAGCAATGTATACAGAGTTGCAGACCTATCAAGTTTATTTCTAACAAAAACCCAAAGTGGCTGAGCCGGCTTCTGCTTTAAAACAATTACTATTATGCTGCTGATGTAACAAAAGCTGGTAAGACGGCTTGAGGATGTATATTAATTAGACATGTATACCACCTATTACGCAACGGTATACAAAATCAGGACAGGGCTCTGTAACAAAATCCCAAACAACTTTGAAAAGTCAAATAGGATTCTTGCTCATTCCCCATTTCACCCAGTATCATCGTTAAACATGAGATCAGTAGACACAGCAGCAGCATGGTACTTACACAGCATCAGAGCAGGAAAGCAGTGTAGTAAAAACCTGGAATTGAAACCTTCTATCATGATCATCGTCATAATTGAAAAAGTAGGACAGCAGCTCATGCTCATGCCTTTGCAATAATATTTTGAAGTTGGAAGTTGTGCAAAATTTCCGACCAGACTATTATTCTTGTCGGTGAGCTCAAATGCTGCTGTATTGTGCAACTTTGTTAGACAATGCTACACTTCAGGTTGAAGTATTTCCATTCGGGCTTCAGTGTGACACGATAGTATAAGTTCTATACATAATATTATATAAAACGTGGGCACGAACATTCACAAGGAAAACTTTTTAATAAAAGTAAATAATCCCGATGTGTCAGCCCAAATGCATTGAGTGTAATAAATAATTACAATGATAATAAGAAGGTTACATGCTATATATAGTTGGTAGTAGTAAAGTACCTTGGAAAAGAGAAAGCCAGTCTTTATGTGTTGTGCTAGCCAGAAGTCTGTGTCATTGTGTAACTTACTATTTATCATGATGACGATGTTGATGCACTCATGCACACGATGAAAGAACGTACCATAATATTATTATGTACTAAAAAAGAAGAAGCATAGCAGCGGCAGTACGATGAGCACCACTCTTGTTTTATCTATTCTCTCTCTCTCTCTTTCTGCTTTTGCTTATGACTTTAGTTTTTTCGCTCGTGCTATGGAAAAGTTTGTTTTCTCTCTTTGTTCATTTTCCCCAGAAAAGAAATAATATTAATACGCGTATTTCGAGAAAGATACCCAGACAGGGGGAAATCGCCACAAAAGTACTGTTCGCTGAAGCCATTCTATAATAGCTATTTTGCCAATTGTAGGCGACACTTTTCTTGCCTCTCTACTTTGCCAACTTGCCGGGGGGAAGTGTATATAAAGCACTTGTAACTCAAGGGATGACATAATACATATTTGAGCGGCCCATTTCTGTCCCTTGCAATAGGCCATTTTCAAGCTATGCCTTGTCCTCGATGGTTTGCAGTAATATTCTTGCCCGAGAATAAAAAGAAGAGTAATTTTTATGTGAACTGGATGCACATTAGTTTAGTCATAACAGAAAAGTGTGCATGGACAAAATAAATACAAGGAAAATAACAGTAATATCATTTCATCATAAAGTACAGTTCAACTCTGTACAGCGGTTTCATATAATATACGTTTGGTTGTAATAGCTTATAAAATAGAAAAATATGTAACGCAATGTATCCGTTACTTTGACTGGATAAAAAAGTATAAAAAGATATTGCGGAAGCGAGAGAGTAAAAGGAAGTTGGTCTGCTATTATAATAATTTACAACACGTTTTTATCTTCTTGTTTCTAATTTTTCCCCTGTTCTGTCACCATAACGGAGAAAAGAAGGAAGGGATGCATTATCCACAAAAAATTGGCACTATCAAAAGAAAAGTGATGATACTATGAAAAAAGTCCATTGTCCCACTGAAAAACCAACAGTTTGTACATGTCTTTTAGATAAACAATAGTATTTTTAACATAAAAAGAAGTTGTGTGCAGCGCAAAGCACGAGTTACAGGATATTAGGAAGATTTTTTTAAAAGATGGACATATGGACAACGGTCATAAGCATTTGATCAAAATATAACTGTCTCGTCCAAGCTTTTTTCTGTGACATTATGGCCCTCGACTCATTCCAATGAAGGACAACCCATGCATACTTACGCAAGTGAAAAATACTTGGTTTTTCTTTTTTCCATACTATACCATATACCATATATTTTTAGAATAATATGTCATCCGTACCTATTTGTGTGTGTCTCCGACGGCCCACCATAGTTATTTTGCATTTGCATGCAAAACGTGAAGGATGACGGAATTGTGGAGGAGGGAAGCTTACAATAATGGAAAAACGTACGTATACACAAATCGTGGTATCTTGTACGCTTCCGTTAACAAAAAGCTCAAGTTTGTGCAGCTCACATTGATGAGGTCGGTAAGTATTTGGTTGGTTGCCTAAAAAAATTCGGCAAACCTTCTCCAAAAATAGGGACGTTGTAGATCACGTGTTTGGAATGGAAATGAGTTAAATTTTCTTCCTAAATACTTCAACATTTCAAGGCAAGCCAGAGAAAGCCTATATAGGAATTTTTTATAACAAACCGGTTCTCTGAAGGAGCTAGCTAGTAGGTGCGCCACAAATTCTCAAATCACAATCAAAGCACTATAAAAGAAAAGTAAACCAATATAGACTAATACAATATCCACATGTACTACTAATTTATATTTTTCTGGCAGTTAGAATTGCGGGGTACGCATATACTACAATAATATACCTAGGTACCCTTTATTCACGCACACAATAAGTAAAATAACTATCAGAACGGGGAATTGTAGGGAAACACGTGTAGGTTATGACACGCTAGCTATTCAGTGGTCATGAAGATGTGATTGAAAGTAGTCTCCCATTTCTTCTTCTTTGGAACATCATTTTGTCTGTGCTTTTTGCGTGCGTTTAGTAACACTGCCGTGTACAGGTCAATCATGAAAAAATATAGAAATATTTTCTTGGAGGGACTAGAAAGTTTGATTCTCCAGAAACTATAGGAATAATCATGGTGCTCACCCCAGCAAGCATGCCACAATAAACGTGAAGTGGAAGAAAAAACGTTTCTAGTATTCCCAAATAGAAAAATAATTAAAGCAAGGGAAATGGTTTGAGGTTAGTCTGAGCATACTAATTAAAAAGTGCTACGTAAATGCCTACACCGCACTCTGGTATCTGCTATAAGTTTGTGGGGTTTTACTCAAATATTATGTACAGCTACTCTGCATAGTTGACTTACGATGATGACCTAGCCACCAAGTACCCAAGAATATAAGGGGGATAAAAAGGAGTGGGAGTGTGATTTTGGGTGAAAGTAAATACCAATACGTGAGTTCCATTTTGCTCATGAAGATGTGGATGATTCACGGGAGCGTTTAAACATTTTATTGGACTGTGCTCTGCTTGAGTGGGCTAATCCTTTTCTCGTTTTTGTTCATTAGATCGGCATCGAAGCAAATTTTGATGGAATGCTACCATGACACTTGCAGCTTGCCTACACTTCTTCCCTCTTTTAATATCCATTCCACACTAGTCACTCTCTCCTACTTTCCCTCTTTAAAGCTGACTTATTTGTTTAGTTGGTAGCCACTCTCACTCTCCTCGTTCTATCTCTGCAGGGAAATGTGGAGTGATTTATGCAAGAAGACGAACAAGAATGAAATGCATAACGTGAAAATTTGTTCAGTGAAACCATACTTGGATTCCAGGAAATTTTATTGCCAAGTCTTAGTTTTACGCCGCTTAACTCTGGCTGGAGGATATTGTGTAACAGCTTCAAATCACCAGTCACAAACGCATCTATAAAAGCTACCCACCCACGTACAGTACTACTACCCATGAATATTATTAAATGTGTAGTACGTTGACGATATTTTGTGGGAATGACACAAGAGAAATTTTTAGTGCACGCAGCTCTGTTATATATAAAATTGTAAGTGTACAGCCTAATAGCTATATGTGAGGTTGTTGAATTCACTTTAACTAATGTGCAAAAACTAGCTCGCGTATGAATATATATCTCTGCCTGTGTGTTATCAAGCTTCCCATAAATAAGCCCGAAGCGGTTCTCTCCTTCCATTCTAAATGACTAGGTTAACTTTATGACAAGCCCGCTCAGTCACCGGGATGAGGAGAGATTTGTCGTGAGAGAGTAGATTTAATAGACCTGACAAATCAACTGTGTGACTTTATTTTTCTGGCTGGATTAGTTGAATAACTGCGTGTTTCACTGAAGTTACTACATCATAAAAACGGGAACATCTCTCCCTCTCTTTGCTCCATTTCTCTAGATCCGTCAACCTATCCGATAAAAACTACTCTTGGAACTCTATTTAATCGCTAGTATCATTATTCGTGCAGTTGCCACTCTTGCCATATAGGTTGCCGTAAACCCAGGCACTAGAAAAGTTTTGATTTTTTATTCACATTCCAGTTAGTATATACGCAACAATGCCTTTATTAACACCGGTTTACGTAAATACCACTATTGCAAGACACTACATTACCATTACTAGTCGGATGATTTAGTTTAGCCAGAAACCAGCAACTATATGTAAAGTGGAAAACAAGATCGGCTGCTGTCAAACAATTTGTATTTATCACAAAACATATATTATGCAGTTCAGTAACATAATTGTATGAATGAATGCGTGACTACTTATTATTATAATCATTATATAAGGTTTATTTGCATAAAAGATCTATTCTGGATGATTAAAGCAAGAAAGTGTTACACTTCGCCAACCGTTTTCTCTGTGAGAAAATTTATGCTTGATGTTATCGTCTCCGCTCTTCTCTATGAAAATGGGATTATGTCATTGTTTATTTACGATTTTGGTGTGTGGTTACATCACACATTACTTGTAAGGATGCTCTTACTCTCAATGTTACGCAGTAAACATGTACATCCACAAGTAAGAAATTGCTCTAAAGTGGAATATTGTAACGACTATAGAAGATAGAAACCTGTTTGTTTACTCTTTCTGTTCCAAAATAGGGATGCTAAGAATGTAGTAAGGAGAGGAAACCAAAGAAACAGAATAGAAATACGTACGCGTATGGGGAGCAAAGTTGAGTAAGAAGTCGTTACGTGGCCATAGCAGGTTTTGTATGACACACTCTCCTATTAACTGTTGTAGAAAAAAGGTTTCACGTTTTTGCAGGATATTACTGCAAGTGAAATATGAGTGTTTGTGGCGGAGCGACTTCAACTTGACTTTCCCCTGAAAAGAGGCAGAGAAGGAGAGACATACTTACATACAGCGAAAGTGGAAAGAGAATCCCTTTTCTCCTCCGGCTTTAGTTAGTCGCTGTACAGTGAAGTATGTGTGTATATTATGCAAAAACAAGTTGGTTGAGAGTTTGTTGGTAGCATACACATGCCTTCATGTTGTTGATGATGGCAACGACGATGTGATGTGGTTGCTCTATAATAAAGGCAAGCAAATATTCAAGGAGAACGACAAAAAATCCAGAGGCGACAACAGCAGCAACAACAACAACTAGAGACTAGTTCTTGGAGAAAAACTGTAAAATAAATAATGTTAAATGAGGTACATTATCCGCTGACGTAAACACGAGAAAACGTTAAGTAAGGGAAAGCAGTGTCTCCTCAAGGAAACGGCTGCTCAACAACAAGAAAACGAGCAACTTGTTTTTATGTGCAAATATGCATATCCCTGCAACCAATGTGCGTGTTGGCTGACAAAAAGTGTATATAATATTCAATTCTGTGTGTACATATTTTCAGGCACAATCATAACAGCACAGGGCAAGCATTCAGGAGAAAGGGAAAGCCTTTAAAAAATCTGCATGAAGCAAGCAGACAAAACATGGAAGGAGCCAAGCCGAAATGTGCTTTGCTAGAAACATTGTGAGTTGAGTGAGGTACTTATCTCGGCTAAGTGTGTATATAGGGTGAAAATACACAGAGAGAAGGTGGATTGGTATGCATAATAATATTATTATTACATTTATTTTGCATGCTAATATGGGGGAAACGGAAGTGAAGAGAAAGATGTTGTTTTTGCAAGCAGACACATACATGAAACCAGTTTATATACTTTGCGTTTACTTTGCTAGACGGGGAAAGCCAAAAGATGTTTTTCACAAGTCAACAGGAAGCGAGAGAAAGGGGATTCATGAAGCCTTAATGAAAATTTCAAGAATGTCTTGACAGGCTGGAAAAGAAATGGATAGGCACAATGCTCTGTTGCTAGAGTATGCTTAATGTACATGCTTGTGTGTGAGTGTTTGTCGAGTTGTAACAAAGAGAAGACAATCCTCTTTGATAATGAGGATGATATGCATAATGCCTTGCGTTGTAGTAGTAAAAATGGTGGTAATAGTAGAGGTGTTTAGTATGTGCCGAGGAGTAAGTTGTTGTTGTGCCTGGTGTGATGGAGGTGATAGTTGGCGGCGGTGGTGGTGGTTATGTGGTGTATTTATTTATTATTATAAGTAAGTGGGCTAACTGACAGACTAGACAGACATACAGCGATGGGGAGAAGAGTGAGAGTGCACATGAGAACTTGGTACAGGCTGCAATTATGTTTAAATTGTTGTTTCTGGTATGACTTGCCTCCTCCTCTGCCTCATGTGTATTTAGCTTGCAAATTATTTTGCCTTACCGTTTCTGTGTTAATGGTGTAAGCGCTTGACAGAGTGTTGCTACATATACTTCATGTAATATAACATGATGAATATACTTGATGCGAATCTTGACGAATAAGTTAACTATTAACCTTAAAGCATTGATAAGTTTTCTATGTAATTAATACATGGCACGAAAATTATAGTTTTATACAGAATTTTTAATTGTATTTTTGTAACCCAAACCTTTTAAAAATATTTATGCCATGTTAGTGCCTTAAACTTAAACTGTTAGTACTTTTGCACATGTACCCCTTAATCAGTTCTCTGGATTCCGGTTTTTATAACTACTTTTTGGGAACTTTTCCAACTTTCTTTTCCCTATGATTTCATTCTCTCATTTTTGTTTTGTAGTCCGCATGTAGTCACTACCAATTGAAAAGAGGCGGAAAAATTATGAGATCAAATAATGCACAATCCCGTCTTGCTGTTACCCCGTTCCTTCTCCTTCTCTATTCTCGACTGAAAGACCTAACCTTGTGCTCTGTCTAAGTGACGATGTACGGAAAGGAATGTAGAAAGTGAATGGCGGATAGTTTGTATATGCATCCCATGAACAAAAAATCGGTTTGAATGGAATGTTGAGCAAGTTAATTTGCCATGGCAATATAATTGGTTGGTGCAAAATTTTATGAAGCAATTACACTTCCCATTCCCTTGTCATTACTACGTAATACAGAACCATTAAAATCATCATCGTCCTCGCCCCTTCTTATCACCATCATGTTCGCATAATAACTGTCGTTTATTCCATGCCGCCAAACACTTTTCATCCCCTTTCCTGCATTTATTTTCATTTTTCTTTGCGTCTACCTAAGCATTCTTTCTAATCTTTTGAAGAATTTCCTTTGGTTATTTCTTGGAAACAGTTGAATTTTTTTGATGAAAGCTAAATCTCCAGCTAAAGAAAAATAAAACAAGGAGATTAAAAATTGGATATATATAGTATACCTGTATTCTATAGCATGTTTTTCTCTCAATTTTGATAGGTTGCTGCTGAATAAGTGAATAAATGATATAAATAGATTCATTATTCGATTTAATATAGGACCATCAGTTTAAAAATTGAATCATGGTAAAAAAGATTTGTCTTCATATATATTCATGCATGCTTTAGTAGAAGGTAAAAAAAAATAACTGCAAGTCTGGTGAAAAGCACGAAAGGAAATTGACAATTTCACGCATATTTACGAATTACATTTCAGCACACTGGAAAAACCTTGAAGACTAGTGATAAGGTATGAATCATTTTTGATGGGTTCCAAACTTGGAGGCACATGGAAAAATTAATTTAAATATAAAAGTGGTTCAACGACAACTGTAATCGTAAAACAAGTCTGTCCATAAAATGTTATTACATCGATCTTCCATTCGGCCAATTTCTAACATTTAAAGGTAAAGGGTGATTCATTTTGCTGGATAACTGAGCACAAGTTGAAACATGCTTGATAATGTAGTACCACATAACATCTCCAAATCTAGCACTCTTTTTTTCGATACTGTGTTTTCGAAAGTTTACTTGCATTTTAAGTAGGAGAAAAAATGACTAAAACTTTTTTTCACAAACAGTTCTTGTCATCGATTTGAACTCGAAGTTTCTGCAAGTAACAAGCAAGATCTTCAACCATAGGTACAATAATTGAAGTAGTACGTGATTTGGTAGATATTCGACCCATCTATTTTTTCAGATCAAATCATGTACGCAAATCAAAGTTGTTGATCCTCCAGCAAAGTGGAAAAGTTAAATGAGAAAATTTATTTCGTTATAAAACATGGTAGTGCTCCCATCAGGAGCACATATAATTTAATTTGTTTGCCATGATGATCATGACGAGTTAGTTGGAAAAGCCTCATGGTGCTATAATATTTTTCTTAACGAGAATGTTTCCACTTGAACTTCTTCAAGAATAATTTCTTCCAGCAGAATTATGTCAGGTCTTGAGGGACGAAGGAAAAGCAAAACATTGCTGCCAATGCAACAATGTTAGATGAGGAATAGCAAGGCAGTTATAAACTGTAAAACGAGACAGTGTGTGCTGCCTCATGTAGAGACAGAGAAAAGTCTCGAAATCAACTTGATTTGAAGCTCATACAGACCGTATAATATCCACAACTCTCAAAGTTAGTTGGTTGTAGCCCACTTAAAAGAAGAGGAAAGTAGGCGAGCAAAGATTTAATGAGAAAGGACCCACGCATATTTTGTGACAGTATCAAGACGAGGAGCGAGACAGGGGACACTAAAGTAGCAAAAGCTTTAGATGATGTCGCCCCAAAAGTTTATACTACTTTTTTCTCTCTGTCTCTGTGTATTTCTGACTAGTGGAAACTATCCAGTAAGGACATTTATCTAAACGACGTGTTCTATTTATACTTAAGAGTAGTGTGTGTATAAGGGAGAGAGTGCCCAGAGCTAGATAAATGTAGTAAAATCAAAGTATTGAAGCGGCAACATACAGCATGCTATCTTCCGTTTTCCTCCTCTAGCGCCAAACTACCGTGTAGAATTAAGGGAGACAACTACACAGTTGATTGTCGTTACAAAGACAACCATATATATTCTCTCAGTGTATTACAATACAAAACATATTTTATAACTGGGGATGTAGGTGGCATGTACAAAAGTTCATATTGTGTAGACACATGACCTCTACTCTGTCTCCCATTCCTCCTCCTACACATCAACAGCTGGTAAGGACGGGGAAAGGGACAGAACAAGTTTAACAAAAACCATTCATACGTTCCCTTCACGTCTCTCTTCTCATCCCTCTAAAACATCTAGATATTTATACCAAAACGTACTGTGGCACACAATCTCCAGAGAAAGAATACACAGAAAAATAGAAAGCATGTAGTGTGAGTTTTCTCCTTTCTCTAGTCATCCTGCCGTCTGCTGATGGGGAAGTGTGCGAGACTACGTGTATATCTGTTCTGCTGACTCTGGCGGTGGTGGTGTGTTCGTTTTGGGGGATAGTTGTATGTCTTCTTGGAAATGTTTATTTATTGCTGCATTTGTCAAAATGACTTTGTGGAAGATATCGTGGTGCCCTGTGAGCTGGTTTCCAACCATTTATCAATATTTCACGTTGTGAACGAAGCACACACACTTAGAGCATCCTGGCATGGTGTGTTTAAGGAGAGAGAAGAGGATTGTATTGTTGCTAAAGTTTTTCTGGGTCCAACCACACTAGTCACCACCGATTCCATGAGTAAAGTACTGGCACAACTTAGAACTAAGTAGTAAACTATTTTTTTGTAGAAGGGACTCAACATTATGTCAAATGTATTCATTCCTTTTCCCGTGCCAAAACACTAGCCATGTTATTGTATTGTTGTTGCGAAATAGCAAAAAGGCTCACACAAAGCAGTTCATTCCATTTATTCTGTCATTACCAGACGTACTTTGTGAACAAGTTTTTTCTTCCACTTTCGATCAAATTCGCTCATTGTGGGGTTTTATGAAAGTTCATTTAAAACACAACATTCACAATTTTGAATCAAAATGTATTGAACAAGATTATAAACAGTAGTATTTGAATGTTATAATAAAGCATATACTATCCTACAGATCCAATTTACCAGTGTACCTTATCAATAATTCCTTATTTTCCTCTCTAACCACAAATTGCAAAGTAATAAGGAAGCACCAAGAGACCATTCCTCGAAATGTGTGCAGAGCTCCCAGGTTTCATCACATTCTGCCCTTTGCCGAAATATTGAGCCAATGAGCAAAACATCTTATCAAGTTGGAGAAGTAACCAAGTATTTTTGGCTCTCAGCAAGAAAAAACTTTCATTTCTTATTGGAATGTTGAAAGAGAGAATAACAGGGAAACGGATAAGCAAACAAATGCATGTATGTATAAATACGTTGGTAAAACATACTGGTGACCGTATACACACATTTTGCTGACTATTGATAATGTTAATATTATTATTACTACTATTATTAGAAATAAAAAAATGTATATAAAGACCCAAAAGAGGAGACCAACTCTACTTTTTACGAGCCACTGACTCTTTCTTAACTTGCATGAGCACAACTAAATCCATTCACATTCTGGTGGCTAAATTATGATCCCAAGAGGATAGAGAAACATCCACAAAATAAAAGTAACTTATAAACCAAGTCGACGTTACCACACCAAGTATATGGTGGTGGTGCTTAGACGAGGCCATGGAGGCTACCAAAAAGCTAGAAAGAGAAAATGAGGAGGGAAAAAGAAGAGAATGAATCAAGTTAGAATAAGAATAATAATTTCTTGTCTGCTCTCTTTCTCTACTTCTCTCTCGGTTTTGCTTTGCTGGTTCGGTAAGCCAAAAATGCAGCATATTGAAAAGACAAGTATTTAGGGTTGTGTAGAGGAAAAAACCCTGCATGCAAAGTTATAAGTACATCTTAGTGGAATTGAGAAGTACCTAGCAAATTGGACATAGCAGCTTTGTTGGATTAAGTAGATAGAAATTGTATTTTTGCTGACAAGGTAAAATGGTAGGAAATGCGTTTTACTGGAGCACTGCCCATACCACCATGGCAAAAAGATTCTCTCTAATGGTTTTACTGATGATAATATCAATGGAAGGTTCCGATGACACGCCAGAATGAATGCAAATATATTGCATTATTGCAAAAAATGTAATTTTAGTGTGCACTCAACTGAAGATTGAGCTGCCAGTGGTGTTGTTTCTTCTTATAAACTCATTCTATTAGTACCTTGGATTTGGAGGGAAATGCACCTGTGCTTCGCTTCAAACATGTGGGGGCAAAAAATCAAAGCCGCCGTATTTTTTTGCCTCTAGAGAGAAACATGTTACAATTTTTTGCACCCAGTTCCGAGAGACACTGCAAGAAATGGAGCAGACACCAGGATTGACGAAATATATTATTTATCCATCGCCTAGGAGTCGTTCCACTGAAAAATAACGTGGTGCAAAGTGTAGTGGTACTGCTACCATAGAGTGCATATTACGGTTCATCTAGGTATTCTAGAGCCAACTCAATTTGAATAGAGGAAGTCTTTGCAAAAAAAGAACTTGCATGTTGAAGAAGAATGCTGCATATTTTATGAAACTCTGTGCTGCTGCTGCTGCTACCGCTCCTGCTGTTGTTTCCTGCTTCTCTTTCTCTTCCTCCTGAAAATGGAGCTGGGAGAGTTTTCTGGTGCACGAAAGTCAAAAGACGAATGAGTCAAAAAGACAGGGCCTTACAAAGATGTAATTCTACTTCTGCGAGTTAGTTGTAATCGAAAAGTGAAAGCACTACTGACGCATCTTTAAGGATGAATGGTTACATCTATGCAGTTCTCGTGTTGGCACTGTGTATCTTGCTGCCCTCTGAGACTTTTTGAAATTTCTCTCTCTCTCTCCCTCTTTCCATCTACTTTATTCTCTTCTGACTCTTTTGGATACATTGAAAAGACGAAATAATGCTCTATCTTTGTAGAAACCTTACCACCACCGCAACTCTACTTTTACTCCTTTCTCTCTTCTCTCACTTTTCCACTTCTCATGGTCATATATTTAAAAGGTCTGCTTTTCTTTACACAAAGTGCCCTTATATCTAGCTATAAATATAACGAAGAATAACAATAATAGTACGGTTCCTACATGCAAACCTTTCCGCTTGCCCTCCTGGCTCCCGCACATTGTTGGCATATAAGTAGACTTATTGTAGAGAGCAAAAGGGCCAAAAAGTAGAGAGGAAAGCCAAGGCGCTTTCTCTCTCCCACTCTTTCTCCTTCACTTGGCTGTTTACTCACCTACTTTTATGCTAGCCTCTGTGCTGCTGCTGGTGAATGCATGAGTGCATGCATATCTGAAAATCAGTTCAACTTTCACCAATACTACTCCCTCCACCACCACCTCTTCTCTCTTTTCAGCTTGGCGTTTATTTTGTACATGAAATGGCAGTGGAGGTAACATCTACAACAAAAACTAGACTACCACTTTTGTTGGAGAAGAGTCCTGGGAAAAGTCTGCCTTCACTAGAAACCTGGGTAGGTGCGTGTGTACCTTCGACTCCAATATCCTATGGTTATTTGACAGGCTATGCCCACTATTTATTTTCCTATTCTGCCTATCTCCGTTACAGTTTGTCGAACCGTCCAAAAAGTGTAAAGAATCTCCGTTTGCAAAAACGTCTCTCACGGAATACGAGTGCATCTATATTGCCGCTTAGAGAGGCAAGCCAATTTTTTCCTGAGATAAATCGGGAAATTCGCAAGAGTACGTACTTAGCATCTTTCTTTCTCGTTATATTTGGTTGTGTGTGCACCCCATTTTACACACGGATATTATGCAGAGAATCTAGTCTATTTTTTAACAAATGGTTTACCCATATAAACCCTCTAGTCCTTTTCTAAGCTTTCCTTCCACTTTACATTCTATAAACGCAAAAGTACATCAGAATTTTTCGTTATACGAAAATCAGATCTTTTCTCTTCTGAAAAATGTGTATGCACAAACTTGCTACCATCTAAAAGACATACATTCTAAACATTATATGCCTTCTTTCCGCTAAAAGTTTCCCCTTTGCCCCTCTATTCTCTGTCGTCCTCAGTAACTGGCCATTTTTCCAAGAGAAGCGCAAAGAATATAGAGTATCAGTCTCAACGTATCAACATTCCAAACATGCATTTTACATAAAAAAAAGTGCGTAGATCCATTATGATGCTTAAGCACTTAGTGCTCTGCTTACTTTATTTTGTCTGCATTATTACACAGAGAAAAGAAAGCTTGTCCCTGTAGTTGTCCTGATCAACAAAATAAAAACACACTTGTCCTTTTGCTTCTCTTTCTTGACTACTTTAAACATGCTTGCCTTGCTAACTAGCTGGAATTTAGCAGGCATTTCTAGGAAAAAATGCCCCACATAGAGTATTTGTGTGCGTACTTAAGTGCAAAAGAAGCAGCAGCAGTACAACAACAAAAACGACATGATGCATGCATAAAAGCACATTATTTGTATTTTTTCCTAGCTGGTAAACACACTCTAGCGTTGGTACACAAACACGCTACACAAGCTTTGTCCCGGTATTTCGTATTATGTAAGTACTTCTTCCTAAACTTGCACGTACTCATACACAAAGACGACATAAATTTTCAGACAAGCCTTTTTCTGCTTTGCTCATTGATCCTTTCTAGTTGGCCTGTCTTGTGTTGCTTTGCAGAAATTTGTATTTTCCTGCTGTTACCCTGGAAGGTCTGCCTATTTCTGCGTTTGCAATGTTGTCGTTATATAAGTGTAAAAAAGTATAAAGATAAGTACTACTGAGCAGAACTAGTTCTTATTGAAGCAGTTTTTCCTGTTTAGTGGCTGTCACTCAGTCGCAGCATGACCATGCACGACTCAATAAAGCACTGGCTTTAGCATGTCTCTGCGAAAATATTCAATCCAAGCACTAAAAGAGACCAAACATGTATAGCCCTGAAACTTGTCTCTCAACGAAAATATAAACTCTAGCACTAAGCATTAATATATACTTAATACTTACGTACTAACTTACAACAACAAGTTCTGAGACTGCCTTTCTTAAAGCCTCGTCTAAATTTATGTTGGCGTTATTTGTTTCTACGAAAAAAAAATGTTTCTACAGGATATACATGTAACTCTAACAATTTTACTTATTTTATATCCCTTTACGTAACAACGTAAGTAAGCAAAATATTATGAGTTCTTGGAAGGTTGCATTTTCCCTTTCTATCTCACTTTATGATATTTTATAGAGATCCATAAATCAAAAAATCTTTCAATCTTGTTAGCTGTATCAGGGTGATCAAAAAATTTGCTCCGCAGCTTCTTTAAAAAAATATGACCTAAAAATCCATACACACACATTGATAAAAGGAAAGAAAGACAGCGGAACACAGAGTATGTATGTAGGTGGCAAAGTCATAGTCACTCGAAGAATAAAAGCGCTCTCGTCTTACATTTCCCTTTCTTCTGCTTTTCTCCACGTCTCCTCCTCTTTCTCATCACATCTCCAGGATCTTATTCGCTTTTTTTCTTTGCATGTAATAGAATTTTTGGGTGATAACACTCAAAGAATAAAATTCTCGGTTATGCTTCAAGCACGTCTCTTGTCGTTGTCAAGCTTCAACCTAGTTGTCGTGCTACTCAAACTCATCCTAGTCATCTTTTCTTGTCCCTGTGAGTTTCATCTCTCTCCGTATTTCTATACCGAACAGTCCTGCCTGTCGCTCCATCACTTCAATACCTTATACATATTTATGGCCGTGGGAATAGTGAATATTCATTTACCAATAGAATAAGTGTTTGTTGTAATAATGGACTAGGGCAGTGCACTATATTTATACTTTGGAGAGAGCCCTTAGAGCTCTTTTTCTTGAGAACACATGCATGCTAAGCTAAGTGCTCGCTTATTACTACTTCCAATAACACAAATACGGCCGCTACTTTCACTTCATTCTTTCTCTAAGCTTACTTTGTATTTTTAGCGTAGTAAAGCACCCACACACATGCACACACATTATTTTTTTGATAGGATACATTTTGGCTTTCGGGACACGATGCCCTGTTCTCAAAGCCCTTCCTTTTTTTCTTTCCCTCTTTTCGTTTTGCAAAGAATTCAGCATCAAGCAAAAGTAGACACCGGCATTTTGGACTCGTATAGTGAGGCAGCAATATGCAGTGCTACATTGTTCCGGTAGTCCTTATATTGTACGTTAGTACGTTTGTTAAAACTTGTTTTTTCTTCCCAGAATCAACGTGAGGTGAATTTTTAGGAAAAGTTGATTTTCTCTCTTCTCCTCTCCTACTGCTTCATTGTATGACTGCATTACACATAAATATTTCTCACATTGAGTGTTACTGCTCATGTTCTTCTGCTGATGCTTCTCTATTGACGGGGAAATGTAAGTTGGGAAGAGGGAGAGGAAAGAGGAAGAAGAAAAGAAAGGCATCATCATCATCCTCGCCTCCATTATTGAAGAACAAGAGAAAAATGTAAAAGGCGAGGAAGAATTACTACTATGGCCGCTTTTACCACGGCTACCACGACTAGTAGTACTGGCACACTGTTTTCTTTCTCCTTTTTCTCTCTTCTTATTCTTATTCTCGCCTTCCTCCTCACTCAAGTCAAGTCACTATGGCTAGCTAAGCGTAAAGTGATGTGGAACGTCGAAAAAGGGAAGAATAAGAAGAAAAGGCCAGAGAAAGAGAGAAAAAGGGAGGCGGAGGAGGATGAAGAGAGCCTAGTTTTTGCATGAGCATCTATCTGTACTAATAACAGCTTGTGTATGAATGACTGAGTAGGATACGCAAAACATGTATAGTTTTGTATCAAATGAAGAAACACTTTAGCAATGACGCTAATGTTACCACTATAAATAGTCATGAATCTGGTAGTATTGTTCATAATCATCATCGTCATCATTATTTAGTTCTGGTTGTCTTCTTGAATTGATTTTTTGTAGTCATCTCACGAAGACTCTGACACGAATTTGTGCCCCTTATTCTATGCAATACATGCATTAGCACATATCTCTATGCATATACACACAAGAGTGTTGGATAAATGATGTAGTCATTATAAATATTTGGGTGCCCTACTGTTGTGAGTGTGAGTGAATGCTGAATGTTGTACACGTCTTGTCTGTCTAGAAAAGCAACAAGACACCAGCTTACTTAGTACTCAGCAACCACTAACTAAGAAAAGCGAAAACGGAAATGACGCACTTTCTTGGTTTTCTTCAAGGAAATTTCCTTCTAATGCTGCTATTTATTTGACACTGCATAGTTTAAAAACAAAAAAGGAAAGGGTAGTGCTGGTGGACAGATTACAAGACCGAATGTATGAGCGAGAGTAAGTTAGCGGCTGTGAAATGCTCCTAAAATAGGATACAAAATAGAAAGAAACTTAAAGAGCTAGCTTAGCAAAAAGTGTCTTTCTGGTGGTGAGAATGGTAGTGGCGCTGCTGCTATTTGTACATGTTAATACAAATGTACATTTTGCACTGGGAAGAGACAGGATGTGAATTAGTAAAGGGGGAAATACCTAGTTTTTCCACACAGGAGAAGAAGGTGAAGCAGGAAAACGAAGGGAAGGAGTGAATGCGGAAATAGAAAGTGAAAGACGTGAAATACTTTTACTCTAAGAGAAGAGAGGGGGAAGAAACGTAGGTATTCATACCGAGAAAAATATATACATGGCAAATAGATAGTTGAGTGAAGACTTGAGGTAGAAGACGAAGAAGCAATTTATCTCAGGGCCTAAGGACATTAGGAAAATTTTCTAGAGTAAACTTGACAAATCCTTGATCTCTGTGGCGTCTCTCTTTCTGTCTTTGCACGTTTTATACTTATCACGCCTTTGTGAACTCCAAAGTACATGTCGTCTTTATTTAGAGAGTATTATTGCGGGAGCAATAGAGATAGTAAGTAGCAGAAGTACCAACAACATCAGAACAAGTGCCTTAATGTCAGAGTGTAACTATATGTATAATATTTAAAATATGTGTTTATATTAAACTACCGCACTAGTATTTCCTATATTTTTAGCTTCCTTCGTTTTTTCCCTCTTACCCCTTTCGTCTTGTACGGACTTCCTGAGAAGTTTTTAGAGTTTCTTTTTTATACTTGAAAATTTCGATCCTTTGATTCATTTTCCGGTGACTGTCGGAATATCAAAATGTTCACGTGATAGCAAAGTAAAGAAACTGGAAAACTGAAAGAAAGAGAAAAAGAAAAAAGTAAGAAAAGGTTTCAGGGTGAGAATGCATAAAAATGTGGGGAAGAAGTGCAAAAAGCATCACGTACTTACTACGAAAATGTTTTCTCTTTCTCAAGTCCACATAAACCACCTAACTTACTGGGTGCATAATAAGGTAGCATGGCCGCTGCTGCGTTGCCCCTCATGCCAAATAAGGTACAAAAAGTGAAACAATGGGTTTTTCCAACTTTCAACACCTACAAAAATGTAGTATGTATGCTCGAAAAAGAAGTACATAATACATATAGAATTTAGTTAAAGGAATGTTGTGTTTGATAAAAAAATAAACAGGCAACCTGATAAATTTCCACCCGTTCTTTTCTCATTTCTTTTAAAAATTGTGGGATACTGCGATAAACTAACAGCATCACCAAGTTCTCCTGTTGAAGGAGAAAAGCAGTAATGGTAATGTGCAGTCTTCCTGTTTCCAATATCTTCTGCAGGGGAAAGAACTTTTGCAAGTGGAGCTAACAAGGATAACGCACTTTGCATTATTAAGTGAGTAATGAATTGGAAAAAGATAGATGATAATAACGAGAAGGAAAGGAGGCCCATGAACATAACAACAGGGAAATCATTGTCCAATAAAAATCTACTATCAGTATTACCTAACACGCAGATATATAGTGCATCTTCATCACCCTCTGCCGTATAGGATTCATAGAGAAACCGAGGAAAAGGATCCATATATTATTCCTTGTGCAAATAGCGGCCACTGCTTTAGCAGACTCATGAAGGCTGCCGCCAAGCAATTTATTTACTCCTTGTCTTTTTCTGCCAATAATAATGGTCTATTGGAGTAATAGTAATAGCGCTGTAAAGAGAAGAGATTCAAGAGTGTGTTTGGGAGAGCGAGAAAGCTTCAGCGCCAAATAAAACCTGATCCCTGACGTTGCATCGAGTGAGTCCTCGACAAAATACCCACATCATCACGGAATTTACTGCTACCAACTGATACTACTTTACAAATCATCATTATTTCGTTGAGGAACTACACGCAGCGGCTAACATGGTACCACATAGCAACATTGGCACTGAATTTTTAAAAAATCTTAATTGTTTTCCGTTTCCGTGTTCACATGCTGGGATCATCATCATGAAAATCGTATATATATATGTATATATTCTCTAGCTCCAACTAAACTAAAAGTGGGTGACTAGAGCAAACAACTTGAATCCGCACTTACAGACAAGTAAAGTAATGGCGATAAAAGTGATGTGGACCTGACTTGAAAAAATCTATATTTCGTAGCTTTAGCTTATTCTTTTCCTGTCTGGAGTAGGAGTTTCATACCAGAGTTTCGAAATGAGAGCGAGTTGCAATGTACTGTTTTTGAGTGGTCGTTTGAGCATTTTTTGCTTCCTTTTGTATTCTCACTTGACCACATGCACTATCAGGGGGAAGGTAGGCAAGTGTAAGTACAGCATTTTCCGGTATACACATGAATGCCAATGGAATGATAGGCATTGGCAGCTCGACTTTCACTCAGCCAGACATTCCGTTTTGACACGGCGAAAAGCAAAAGGAAAGTAACACTTGGACGGACCCGGGTTATATGCAACTATACCAGACCATATTTGTAAACCAGGGAATTTTAGCCGCTTTGAAAGCGAATTCTTCCTGGAATGCGTGTGTATATCTACTATCCGTTGCTGCAGCATCAGTTGGTGTATTGGGTTGGTTCATTACATTGTTGGATTTACAACAGAGTAGTGGCACCGGCATCAGGCATTCCCTATAGACAACTGCATTCCATGGACACAACAATTTCTACCCCAGTTGCCAGTTTGGGATGGTGCTGCGACCGCAATAAAAATCCATAATAAATAGGTATTGACTTGCACACAGACCACGACAGACTTTTTTGTTTCATTTCCCAATGGAGGGTAGCTCTTTCTGGGTTACGTAACGGAAACGTCGATAAACTAAGGAAGTGTCATGTACAGTTTACTGCTTGCATTCGGGAAAAAATGCAATTTCTACCATTTTTGCACTCAATCGTCTCTCTTCATTATTTAACTACGACAGAGTACCCGAAACAAAGCCTTTGCGGCTTTTGCCAATGTACTTTCTAGGCTGGCGAATTTGGTCAGAAGGATATCGGTTAATGAGTTCCGTCGTTTATTGATTCCAACACGAATAATATAAATCCAAGCGTGTAAGAACCGAAAAGAGTTTCTTAGGATACGGCTGCATTTGACTGAATCGTTTATTTACAGCACAATAAGGAAACTTTATATGCCAGCAAAAAATAAACAAGTTTTTTGTCAGTTTTGGTTAAATGGTCCAACGTGGTATAAGGCAAAGCTGAATGTTTGTGAAAGCACTTGTCCAAAATATCAACACTGACATGGATGACTTATTGCATGTATAATGCTTTAAAAGCTTTTGGCAGAACACTGAATGCGTTGGGGTAGAAAAGGCAATAATCATAAGTACGTTTTTGGTTGTTCTCAATGATTTTGTCTGTTTGTACGGCATTTAATTTGGATTTTGTCCTTGGCTCGGCTCTTTTTTACAGTCGCAATAAAATAAACAGATCCCTAGTACCGCGTTGATTCTGCTCTGCTGTCTGGCTTGGCTTGTCTGCTTCAGGGAAAATGTTTAATGCTGTTAAACTCGTGTAAAACAACAACAAAATCCAAGTTGCTGGCTATTTACCTATCTAACCTTTTGGTTAATGGCAGGTTTTTTTTACAATACCATTATGTATTGTAGCAGAGTGCATTTTACGGTTCTGCATTTGCTGTGTGTGTGCGTGTGTGGCAATGGTGGTTATAATCCATGGATACATGGATTTGTGATCGTAACTAAAAGACACACACAAACACGGGTGTTTTACAACAAACTCTGTCGGATCACCAAACATCAACTCTGAAAACATTCCCATAAAACCAGAATTGAATTTCCATTACTTTCCGACTACAGCTCCACCACCTTCAATTTAGGGGGCTCTGTGTGTAAGTGCCTAACAGTAGCAGCAAATAACATGCTATATGTGAATTTCTAACTAACATCAAGCATCAAAAATGAAAAAGGCAAGCGGTGTGGTACTAGTAAAAGTTAGTTTGATGACTGGGAGAAAAAGTCCGACTTTCCTTTTTTGGCACTTGGCAGGGCAGACAAAATCATTTTTGAGAGTGGGAAAAGGAAAGCAGAGAAAGATGATAGCTATTTTCTTCCCCGTTTGCATGTGAAATAAATTGGACTTGGATTTATACAGAGCGTACAAGTACTCCGAAGAATTCAATAGGTCCCCTTATTATCATCATCATGGGTTTATTTTGCCATATAATAGCTGCTTTTATACACTAAAGTATGCACTAAACTCGTAGGAAGATGTAAACCCGAAAATCGAGCTGGTGAATCCTTTTCTGATGGCGAGGAATTTTCCAAACTTGGCTATTGTCATAGTTTAGCCAACGCAGCAGCGAAAATCTACAAGTGTCTCCTTCCTCAACTCATCTACACCTTCTTCTTCGTCGTGAAGAAGGAAATTGTTCTAAAGTTGAAAAAATTTCTTTTTCAGCAGCGGAGATGGGTCCGAATGAATATCTGTACGACTTGCTCTTGAGGAGCAATCTGAGTAGGTAAATAAGTTGGGAAAAACTAAAGTAGAAGTAATACTACTAGTCGTCATATAAGTACTAATATGAGAAGCAGTTGTTGTAAGTGCGATCATCATCATCATCCTCGCCATCATCGGATGGGAGTCAGGTTCCAGATGAAAACCAGAATATGTCTGAATGATATTTACATAATATTAAAGACAGTCACCGGAATCTCACAGAAGAAGACAGTAGTAGTTGAACGAATCAGAGAAAATGGTCGTGGGATGCGTACAATCCTCTTACTTCTTATTCAGCTTCCTCTCGTATTCTTTCTCTCTGCTGCTCTCAGCAAAGACTTTCTAGCTTTTCATTGAAGAAAAGTGGTAGTAGTTGTACAACTAGTAAAATGCGAATAAGAGTAGTGTGCGGAAATTGATTTTAAATTCCTATTCTTCCAAAGCTCTCAGCAACGACCACTTTCACTTCAGCATTTTACACACATTTGGACCAACAGGAAAAGCGTGGAGAAAGTTTCTCTATAAAAAGGGATAGAGAAAAGGACTGTGATGGTAGTAGTAGAAGCAGTAGTAGTGTGACGATGATGATCGTGATGATTTTTTTCATGGTTAATGCGATTCCTCCTTCTCATCTTGCAAAGAGTTTGTGTGTGTGTGCATACAATAACGATCTTTTAATACAAAATAAAAATGAAATGGGAAGAGAAAATCATCTCAAATAGACAGAGAGAAAAAAGGATAGGGAGATACAAGAGGCACTTGTAATACAAGTAGTGATGCTGGTCTACTATAGGTTTTTTCTTTGTGTCTCAGTAATTCTAATAAAAAAATCCGAAAAGGCAGTATTCTCTCTCTCTCTCTGAAGGCTGTAATGGTTTGAATAAAATAGTAGCCCAAGAAAAAAATACACTTTATGAATACAGCCACCCCCTTGCATCCAATCTCTTTTATTCAACAACGTAAATATGTATACAAAAAGAACTAGAAGCAAAAAGGCAAAAGAAAAAAACAAAACGGAAATCGGAATCACTTGCCATAAATATAATCCTCTCTTACCCATTATCCATGCCATTTGAAATGTATTGGTAGTTAATTGTAGGTTTGCCTGTTGTAAAAAAAGAAGAAAAAGAGAACAAGCAGTTTTTGTAAAAAAATATGTGTTGCTGCTTGCTAGTACAAAATAATAATGTAATGCTGTTGTGAAGATTTCTACTAATGGTTTCTTGGGCAAAACTAGAAAAGGGAATGAAATCCAGTATGAAGAGAGACAGAGTTTTCTTTTCGGTCGAGTACAAAAATACCCGAGTTACACAGTTGGTATTTGAGTGGTAGCTTTTTGTAGTGCATTGAACAGTTATTTTTGAAGGGAGAAAAGAAGCAACAACCAGCCAAGTGGAAACATAAAACAAAAGAAAAGAGAAAATGGTGAATGGTGTTTTCCTTCTCTGTGTACTTGTCTTCTATTTTGGGAAATTGGAAGCCTATTCAGCAGCAACTTTTATGCTGAATGAAAATTCAAGAGAAAGAAAACTATGGAATCAATAACAATAATAAGGAGAGAAAGAGAGAAAAGAAACTTAGCTTCACCGCCAATATTTACTACCACGACTAATGCTACTACAACCATATCTAAAACTACTTTAAGAATGACTTTTCAGAGAGGGTACAAACGACAAAACGAATAATAAAATGATGTCGTCCCACAATGAAATGCTACAAATGCAAAGAAATGATGATGATAATTGTGACCATGTAATCTGTGTAATGGACAGAAATGCAATGAAAAAACGAACAAACTGAAAAAATACAAAATGCTGTACGGAAACGTAAGTATGCTGTACTGGCTGCTGCTGTATATTTTTATTATTCCCTCGATACATTTTGTTGTGGTAGGAAAGGATATTATGGAAACCAAACAAAGTTGAGAAAATAAGTGCAGAGTGCAGATTACGCTGTTGCCGATCATTTTAGTGGGGCGCACAATTATGTCAAATGCATATTGCTTTGACCCTAGAGACAATAACAATTATCCCGTTTTACTCTATTTACTTGTTTTATCCCAGAAAAGCGATTCCTTTGAGCGTTTCTTAGCCTTTTTAACCTCTCCAGTGTCTCGGTAATTCGGCCAATTTGTTGTAATTATTTTTTGAATGCGAGTTCGCTTTGACGAGCAAAGTTAACAGTCACTTTGTGTTTTGAAAGAAACTACGCAAAAGTACAATTTTTATGTGTCCTTTCTAAACGCTCAGTGGGAAGGTACTAAAATGCATTAAAATGTCATGCTCATTATGCCAATAGTATAGAGTCACGTAGCAGTTTACCCAGTCTGATTGCTTTTTCTACTATAGAAAGAGCATAAACTGCTTTCCCCGATTTACTTTTCTTTTTAAATGTACAGCGACAGTTGACTATCTGCCGTTTCCAAGCTGTACGGAATCGGGCTTTTTGCCAGAATCAAAGTGGCAATGGAAAAAACGAGGAAATAAGTCGAAAAAACCAGTCGTTTGTTTTTATATTGGTCCAGTTTTATTCTCGACATTTTTTGTATCAATTCGTAACTGCCTCCCTGTCTGTGTGTAGCAGTAGTGGTGTTGGCTGCATGGAATGGAACGATACGATATCATTTAACTTTCACATTTCATGTTATGAATCCGGTATCATGATGCAGAAAAACACAAGCCAGGCTGGAATGGTGGAAATATTGTGGTGCAAGATACGAATGACAATGCTTGTTCCATTAGACTTCCTTGCAAAAAGCTGGGCCACGGGAGAGTAGGGACTAACTCATCTTTGTCATAGTCAATAACAAGTCCGATTCATTTCCCCACATTTATACATTTATGTTTTTTTCATTCGCACAATTCGGTCATGGTGTTGGCTGCATTCAGCTGGACGCCCACACGGAGAGTATGATACAAGAGCCACAGGGCCAGGGACATATTTTTTCTTCAAAGTAAACCCACTGCCGTATATACTTTCTTTTCTGGAAAAGCTACTGACGTAGTAAAGCGAATATTATATTTTGCCTCACTATCAACACAGGCTTCTACCAGTAATGTATTCTCAATAAACCGAAACGAGAATTTTATTTAATCAGAAAAAGATGAACGCGCTACAGTAAAAGGCAGCACTATAAAAAGCGGAGAAACCTGTAAACAACAGACATACCAGACTATTTCTCGCAAACACTGCAGACGGCAAAAATCGGCTTCACAACTTTGCACGTTACGAGCTCTAAGTAAAGTGTACTTCCAAACCTGCTCTAGAAGTTTTGACCTTAGAAAGTACCCATGTAAATAAGGAAAGTGCAAGCCCATGTAAAATGTCGTTGGAAAACCAAACGCAAAATTAATTTAAAATGATGATCATTGTTCAGAAGAAGAGCGGCAGCAACACCACGCTGTAAACGGTGAAAACATACCAGTCGCACGCTTCTAATAGAATCTCACCTTGAAATATTTAAGTAGTTCAATATGTAACTTTCTTATGTGTGCAGTGTACCTACTTGTAAACCATGCTGCATTATCAAAACTAGCTTGCTTCTTTCCGTTTTTACAAGGTAACCTTGACAAGTAGGAAACTTTGTTTGCAGTCTGGAAAAAATGAAAGTCGATAAAATGGCTAGGAAGCCAAATCGTTTCACATCTGTACCCACCATCACCACCACCCACCACGAGTCCAATTTTTTTCCTCCTCCTTGTAGATAATTTATTTTTTCTGCATTGTAGCTTTCTCCTCTGCTGCACTACGGCTGCAGATCTAGAATATTCTAGTTACGAGAAAAGGGAACATTTTCTAATGAAATAGCTGTGCATGCATTCCTGTTCAATAAAAATGGGCAAAAAATACAAAGGCAGCGACGTATAATCCATAAAATAATATTATTATCTCATCAGCAGCAGTGTGCTGTGTTGTTTGCATTATGTGCTGTTGTAGTGAAACCAATAACACTGTGAGAAGCGCTCAAACAGGCAAACATTATGGTAATAATCATAGTAAAGCTGTCGACGACGAGAAGATGAGAAGGAGGGATGAGAGCGATATAAAGGATCAAAGTCTTGTTAACTTGCTGCTTAGCGTCATTAGCGGAAGGGAAGAGTTGTGTGTGAAGTTGAGTGGAGATTTCCCTTTTTTCCGTTTATACATAACAACAAAAAATGCACCATCATCATGGCACTAAAATTGCTTATAAGATGCCTTACTTTCACGGTATAAAGTATAAATACCATCGGCAAATAATCAGATACAAAAACTGCGCTTACCAAGATTTTCTGGCAAAACGAAACAGGAGAACGTAAGCATGTGTAGATGCATCAAATGAGATCTAGTTAAAGAAGCAAGAAAAAGTCTGTTGCTGTATTATCAATAATTGAGAATGTGTTGATTAGTATTATTTACCACTTTTTCTACTGTTACATTACATTACACTGCAGCGCGCTGAATTGTATTTTTTTCAATGATTCGTTGCAGATACCAGAATCGAACCGGGACAAGGTATAGCCTCAGCAAGTTACAACCACTGGACCATGCCTGCTCGGCTTTTGTTGTAATTTATATTTTTGTTTGCATAAGGAGAAATGATGAAAAATAGACCAGATGGCGTCCTTGAAGGTTAGGTATAACGGTACATCGCAGGGCATTAGGTAAAAAGTACAAAGAGGAGTGTATTTAAATGTCAGCATTAAAAATGAGCTCGTGCAATGTCTTATGGAAATGTTTTGTATGTTCTAAATATTATACGGGTCTGTACAATGAACAAAAAGGAATATTATTAGATTTCGCGTTTTACCAACCCCCACGCATTTTCCGTATAACCGAATAAGCAAATTTCAATAATATAACGTAGTTTCTTACGTAAAGCTCTCCACGTGGCAAGTATTGCATAATGCACACTTTTATCCTACTAAAATGTTAATCTTTTCCATATAAAAATAATAAAAGCACTCAGGTATCATCATTAGAAAATCTAGGTAAGTCATCCCCAAGGACAACCTTGTCTTGTCCGTCAAGGCGAATGAAACTAATCCGTACCGCGCACCATGATATTATGACTTGTATTACATATGTGAGTATGTAATACACGTCAGAATAAGAATATTATGCATTTTCTCAAGGGCGATAGCAACCTACTTGAGATGATGAATCAGAAATAGTCCTCCTACAAGAAGAATACCAATTATACAAACACACTCGGCACACATGAGGAGAAAGTTTATTTGACAACAACACACATGAAGTCACTCGAGTATAAATAGAACACGTTTTATGATAGCATATTGTCGTAGGTGTATTTAATCATTTTATTGAGGCCTTTATAGGCACGTAAAAATGAAATGGCAGCTATGAATTAGACCAGATTTTTCCAGATCTCCATTTATAGGCCAAATGCTATTTTCTCTTTTTCCACAGAAAAATAATTCCATTAGATGCCTTGAGTAGTTTTCTCCAGTTTCGGTGTGGTGAGAAACCCATTTATTACGTATGTATTTAGGCCAAACCAGACTAGAACCCCTTGCCACACTTTGTGCCATTACTTTTTGAACTCGGAATGTCAAAGAACTTATCAGACCGTTTTTTAAACCTGAGACAAGATCCGCATCGAAAAGGAAACTAGTGAAAAACTGTATATTTATCACATAAAAAAGATTCCCTGTTAAATCATCCATATGACCCTATAAATACACAGGAAAAAAAGTTCATGCTGAGGAGCTGGCGAATAGAGCGAATAACTAAAAAAGACAGTAGAACTCCACACACTGCTACTTTGAAACGGAATCCACTTTTATGTACGCGTCTACTCGGCATTGTTGTCCTTCCTCTGCGTATTGAAAACTCTTCTCCAAAAAAACTTTGCTCCTCACTCACTTTCACTTGATTGCAGTAATGTGAGCAACTTTGCTTCTCTCTTTCTCCCTCTCCGTCCATCTTACAGAATAGAAAAGCTATAATAGCCAAACTTTTCCGGGAAAAAATGATTGTAAGCATTTTTTATGTTCCGCAATTGAAGGAGCGGTAGCATTAGAAAAACTGGGATTCTAGTTTTTTTGCGCGAAAAATGCCTTTCGATTGAAATTTATGAATGATCCGTGGAATACTTTTGCTTACAACTCTACAACGGCAACCAAGTACTAAGGAGAATCACAAGGACAACTTTTTTTTGCTTTTGCAATCTTCCCATCATACCATTGCACGTTAATAGTACATATACTCCCCCTTTGCAATAAAGGTAGAGGCAAGTGGAAAGAACCAAAAGACTTGGAGGCACTGGTGGTAACGGGAAGATGATATATAATATTAGTTGAAACTTGTGCATATTAGCTTTTCATTAGCCACTTCTGCTCCTACGTATATTCTTAAAATAGATAGGTATAGTCAGCTCGAAGAAATTCCCTCTCTAGAGGAAAATGAATGGTATTGATAAAAAAAGTGGTGGAATATCTGAAGGCAGATCAGGACCATAATATATTATGGTATGATATAGGCCATCAACTCAAGCTGGGCTTTTTTTGTTGATAGCTTGGGGTTTGCTGCTAGAATTAGGCCACAAGGATATATTAAGTGAAATCCCAAGAGACGAGTTTTTTTGATAGCCTTGTCCAAAATGCCAAATTTCCAATCAGTTTGATTGATGTGATGCACAAATGTGGTGGGGCAGCAGCAGTAGCACCACCAGTCTGCATTTTTGGCGGTAGTATGTTGCGAGAAACTTTTGGTTACTTTCATTTTCGGTTTTGCTCTTTTCGACTCGTCTTGCCTCCCGGTTTTCGCAGTTCCCACAGCCAGTCAGTCAGTCAGAAAGACTGTCACATTATCTGCCTCGCTGTAATAACATGTCTGCGGCCTGTGTTTGCTGCATAAGTAGAAAGCATTTCTTTACACTAAAACCCGGGAAAATTGAGCGGGGAAAGCAGACTCAGGTAGTATTGCAGCAGCCACACATGCATTTCATTTTTATTTCAATGAATACTTTCTGCTAGTTGAGCGTCTCATTTTCACAATCACTGGCCCATCAGCACGATTTCAACAAACAAATGAGCCTTTTTGGCTGATACATGCAAATTTATTGTCACTCTCAAATTCAGATTTCAGTTGATCAAATGAGTAAAACTGAATTACATTTTACCTCATTGAAAATTGAAAGGTGAGACGCCTGATGTTTGATGAATCTGCAATTTAGAAGTAGTGCCACTAATAAAAAGAAAAAAATAATCTGTTCACTTTACATTATTACCCGGTATCTCCAACATCATTATCAGCACATTGTGTAAAGTAAATCCATATAAAAAACGAGAAAATGTGAAGAGAACAAACTAAGAATTTTGTCACGTCACCACACCGTTCATCCCAAAGCATGATCCCACAGCCCATTATTTTCATCATTTCACGTAAAAAACGTTCATCGTAATCGTCAGAATCAAAACTATAAAATTTACGACCATTTTTTCATTTCATTTCCCACCCTGCGCCGATGATGGTGGTGCTGAGCCGCAGCAGAGCACATATTTTTTCTGGATATCCATAGGGGGAAATGCTTGTACAACAAACCTATTTATTATTGGCTAGCAAAACGTCAAAAAGTCCGAACACACAAAGTATTTCCAAGTCTTTGATATCCCATAACTGTAGTAGCAGTGTTACAACAACTGTTTGTTTATACGTTTAACCGAAACGTTCTCCCTTCTTATGAAGAAAATGGTAATTTGGATGAGAAATCGCACAACAAGAAAAAAATTGTATTCAATAATGCTTAAAATGGCCCGAGTCACTCGTGCATACAGACGACCATTTCAGTGTACACTCGACAAAACTATCAATCTGAGAGCGAAGAAGGAAAAAAGCGCTTGTGTGTAGAGAGCTGTCGTACAGCAGCTTTACAAAATGCCATTTTCTACTATTTCCCAACTCTCGCAGTTGGGCACATACCACTCTCACAAAACTCATGGACAAGAAGAGGAAAAGTGTAACAAGAACATGTCTCTTTTTTGCTCACTATTTAAATGACTTATATCCCAATGAGAAACACGAAATGCCTATATATTCACATTTATTTATGCGTTTGGTGGAGTACCACGCAGAGAGAAAGAGAGAGAGAAAATGTGAGCACGTTGCTGTCGTTGAAAAAGTAGTTTTTCAACATTGTGTACTACTTTGAAAGCAGCGCAGACTTGGCTAGACCGCAATAGGGTACAACAACAAAGTTAAGCCAGTAGTGGTGGTGATGATGGTGCCGGTACTAGTGTTTGTACCGTTTTTACCGAGAAAAACTTGAAAAGTTATATAATATGAATAAAATGTGTGTGTATGTGCATTCTTCTTCTTCTTCTGGCTGGTTCTCTCTTTTTCAGAGAATTGTGTTTATCTCTATTTTTAGGGAAAATGTTGACGAAAGTAAAAATGAAAACAGGTCTGCTGGGAGAGTTTATGTGGATTTTCTAGCTTTTTGTCTGCATGGGCATCTTATTTCGTCCTCGTCACACTGGGATAAAATGGAAAAAAGGGACTACTTGTGGTGAAAGTAATGTTGTTGTTACTGCTGGCAGTGTTGTTGATTATGTGTGCGGTCAGATAGGAAGGAGCGGGAAGAAAATGACATTCTATGGCGGGATAATGCGCTATGCGTTTCCATCTTCTAAACGATGTTATGGAAATGATGATGATGATGATTCAATTTACAGAAGAAGAGCAAAAAAGCAGGGGTAGGCTTTCCAACGAGCTTAGGTGTGTGTTGAGAGTGCACATGGATAGAATATTTTAACGTTCGTTGTGCTTGCGACAAACATTTTGAAAAAATGCATAATAATAATAACAACTAGAGGTAGATACAGACTCCATTTTGCAACAGAAAGCCATTTAGGGTGAAACTGCATAATATTTTGAATAGGTTTTGGGCTCGTGTAGTTAGTGGGCCAGAACAAAATAACAGGCTAGCATGACATTAAAATATTATATTTATTTGGCGAAAGTACCATTTTATGTGTTCGCTGTGTCTCTCCCAGTTTTTAGGAGAGAGAGGATGCAAGTGAAATGAGCTGAGATATAAATTTCATTTGAAAAGCAAAGGAAAACATGTGTGTGGACATGCGAACAGATGTAGATTTGCTTTCGTCTCCACAATAAATGCGCTAACTCACATTCATACACTGAGTCAAGCAAGTACAGCCAAATGGGCTAGTTCTACATGAATATTATTATTATGAATTGCTCGGGAAGAGAAAAGAGGATACAAATGGGCAGAGACATAACACAACTTGCCTCTAAATATGTTGGCAGTTTAGTATTTTAAAAATTAATCCATTTAGCAAATAAATGTATAAAGTCAAGTACGGACATATTAATGCATTTACATGCATGCACGACTGCTGTTAACGTTCTTTGTATGTTGGTATGTTAGATGCTGAAGCTGCTTTTGTTGTCTTGTGAAGGATGAGAATAGTTCAAGTTCCGGCATTATTATTTTAAACTTTGTATACAAAGTGTACACACACGACCAGCAAGTTATATATTGTCCTTACACGACACAAGCTGGCTGGTAGAGCATTATTTGTACAACAACAGGAAATAGTACACATGCCATCCGGATGTGAATATACATAAGCTGTTGAAGGCAAGCTGAGGAATGGATGTGACCAAAAGCAAAAAAATGTCAGTTGAGTTCTAAACAACAACCCTTTGTGTCTGTTCAAACACAGGAGCTGTATGTGGAGAGGAGAAAAAGCTGGCAGAACGTGGTGGTCGTAGTAGTAATACTACGCAGTAAAAATATTTTTGTTTGTACTCCTATAATAAATAGAAATACTTGTTTTCTTTGTTCCCTTCATACATGTAATGCGTTCCTTTTGCTCGTCTCTTTGAAAAATATCATCATCACCATGAATTTTACGAGAACGAGGATCATTCCGCGTACTACAACACTTTTCCATTTCTTTGTCGTATTACAGGAAAATTTGTCTTTGTGACCCTCCTTTTCTTTATTTCTCTCTCAATATATTTCACTTAAGTAATCGCAACTCACTGCTGCCGGTTTGTGTACTGGAGAGGATCATCATCACAATGCACCATTACCAGCATTACTACTATGACTACACAAGTTTCAAGTTGAATGTGTATCTATAATGGAATATAATAATATTAAGGAAAGAATGCATTTATCACCCAAACTCATTTCATATTTTATGCACAGCCAAATCATTTGCCTGTTGTGGTTCCGCCCAGTTTTATTTTTTCCCAGATATAATGTGTAAGGGGCTGACTAGGAACAGACTACACGGCCTTCTCAAGGAGATTCTGATTTCATTGTTACAGCTGTTTTCGGATGCCTAATAATTCCAGGCTACGTTCTTTCAAGTCAATGAAATTGTTTACAAAATATTAAAAACCTGTTATAAGCATCATATTATTATTCTACGCCCTTTGCCTACCGGGGTGTACATTCAGTTCCTATTGCTGAATCTCGTCCAATTCAATTACTTTTATGGCACAGAGACAATTCAGATTTTTTGGAGACGAAATAATTAAGCCTTTGCGTCGGCGAGCAGAAGAAAAAAAGTTTATGATGATGTGCATTTCTACCATCTTGGGTGCCATGCCCTTTCCTGCTGCTGGTTTTTCTCCAATACTCAAATATATATGGTACTATGGTACTAAGATACTGGTAAGATTATAACCTGTATTGTGTATTATTAAGCTGCTCAATTCCACGGAAAAGGAATTCTGTTCCAGCAACTAGAGACTCATACAGAAGCTGCGATTACGAAAAAAAGTTGCTCGCAAAAGACGACGAGAACAGCAAGAAAAAAAGATGCGCATCTATTCGTCTTACATATGTGTAGTATCTATATATCTATGTAGCTCTGATAAGTGAAAGTTAGCAGAAGCCAGTAAGCCAGCAAGCCGACGGGATTCATTCTAAAAAGGAAACATTTAAATCTTGTCACAAAGAAGATCGCATTTTGTTCTTGTCTTGTTTATTTGTTTGCCTGTCGCTTAGTCACCCGCTCGCCTCTCTTCTTTCTACTCTTGTTTTTTCCTCCATATGTTCCGTCTAATACAACCTCGTTTGTTTTCTACATTCATTTTTCCTTATAAAAATGGTAAACATCAGTAGGGACAACGAACTACAAAGCAGCTCAACTTATTAATATGTATACGTCTTTCTTTTTTCTCTGCGTGTACAAACCAGGAAGCTAAACTTGCACTCCCTTTCACTTCACTTGACTTTAAGTCTGCTTGCTGTTGTACATTTTTGTTCTTTTTATATTCTTCCTTTCAAACTGGATAGTACATACGTGCCTGCGCGCAGTCCTGGTGAGTGCTCAGATAGCAGTCCAGGGAAAAGGAAGAGTTGTAGTAACGTAAAGGTGTTGCATCCCATGCACTGCATATTAATTATAGCAGCCCATTAAGAACATGCCATGAGTTAAGTACAAACCAAGAATACGAAATGACATAAGCGTCGAAAAAAATTAAATGAACTTTTTATCCAATGGAGACTTCTGTCCCAGGGAAGTCATTTACACGGGCAAGATTTGTAGTTAGTTGATAAGTATCTATATAGTAGTGCCGGCATTGAACTTTAGAGCTAGTCATGTTGTACAAAAATGAATGCAAAAGACTTTCCAAGCGAGAAGTATATTATTATGGAACAGTGAGAAAGTATAAAAGTGCAAGTAGATAATGTATGGGAGAGAGAAAACGTTTTTCACACTAAGGTAAAAAAATTAGATGAAAATGTCTCCAGTATTTTCTTCATTTGCCATTCCCCTCTTTTTTAATTTTCTTCCTTTATTTGACTTTGGCTCTTTGCCCCTCCATGTTACTCTGCTCAAAATGAAATTGTTTGTCGACGTTGCTGTTCATTTGAGAAATAAAACCAAAATGTGCCAAGCAAATACTATAAGCTAGCTATAGTAGTGCATTCTATTTTCTCGCTCTCCCCAGGAATGATTCATGCGAAAAGAAACCATTCCAGTTTTATTTTATCCATCTGTAAAACCAAGGAGAAACCACCGTCTCAGAAAAACACACAAAGTGTCTGTGACCCCTCAGTTTTTCTTAAATGTGTTTTCCACGTCGGTTTGTCCACCAAACATACCGCCCACTCACCACTATGGAAAAACGCAGAAGCACGCAATAAGGACACAGCAGAGCCAGTATACAGAAAATGCGAACTGAGAGAAGAGAGAAGGGAACAAGTCTGCAAAGTGGGGAGAATAAGAGGCATACAGACATCTCAAAAGATCAAGTGAGGAAGAAAGTAAGCAAGCAAGGGAGTAAATAACAAAAGAGGCTTAAAATGAGTGCATTACCACCGAGAATTACTTTAGTGGATTCAAACTTACAAGATCCTCTTGAAAAACAAGTCGTGGTAATAATACCATATCTGTCTTCCGTACACTTTCATCTAAAACATTATTATTATGACGACGACAACGATGAGCAGGATGATGACCAAGAAGAGGAAGAAGCAATACATATTGCGCTACTATTACAACTACTACTTCTACCACAACCACCACACCGAAACCATCCCTGTTTCTAAGCTGCTTGGCTTGTTTCTCTTCATCCGTATTATTAGGTTTTAGGTACAGTGTGTATACGCTTAGTAAACTGGAATAAAGTTAAGGATGCAATAAAAGAATAAAGTACTTCCTTAACAAAATATACAATATTATATCAGTTGTAAAGTAAACTGCTTCTTGTGTACAAAAGGCTTTCCAGAGGAGAAATTTTACTTGAAGGAATAAAATAATATAAAAATGCATAGTAATAATAATAATGATAATATGCGTTCCCTTTAAGTTGGAATCCAGCTCTTGCTTTTCTCTAAGCTAAATTTTTTTTTACATTTTACTAGAGAATATGGCTCATAAGTCATCCCAACATTATCATCATGTTAAACGAAGACGAAGCAAAAAAAGGAGAATAGACAGAGAGAAAATGTACTCATCTTTTTTTTTAAAAAATGAAGATGGGAAAAGAGCAAGTAAAAAAGGAAAGATGATGGAGAGGAGCAAAATTCTTCAATGATTTTCTGTTCCCTCTTCCACATTTTTTGGCTCTGATAATAAGAGGCAGTGCAGTGGTAGAGTATCCAATACACTGCACTGATGCTACTTTCAATTACCAGTGTACAGCTGCACAAAAACGACGGAAACTGCAAGGAAGAATATTTATGAATATGAGGTTCCCATCACGATTATTATAATAAGTAATATATCTATATAGAGAGAAAATGGTGGTTTTGAAGAGCTGAATAGATATTGTAGTTCACTTTACGCTTCCCGCCTGCTTACTTTCTTTACTCTCACTCTGTTCTTCATCTGGTTTGGATTGGCCCTTTGCCATCTCAAAAACAGTAAGAAGATGAAGCAAAATAAATACACATTTTGTTCAACATTGCTATATCCCTTTCCATTAGAAGCGTTCCACTCATTGCTGCACTTAAACAAGTTGTTCCCGTTTTAAAAAATTCTCATCATTTTCCAGTAACGTTCGTAATGATGATGATGGTGATATTTGAAAACGGTTTGCTGTTAGAAAATGGATACTTTATTACTTTAGATGTGGTAGCAGAACAGCAGCAGGGTGTAGTTAGACTTTTGATACTAGAAGTAACAAGAGTAACAGCTTCATCTGATTTTCCATTTTCGCTCTTGATCTAGAGTAGAAAAAAATGATATTTTTTCTCAAGGGAAGAAATTAAAGCCTTACCCACTTATACTCTACCGTTTTTAATGTGTGCTCATTGGCCATTTCATAAATCCCTTGAAGAAGAAAAGATGTGTGGCGAAGATATGGTTGGGTACGTAAAAAGTAAAGTGTGATATAAGTTGAAAGGAAAGTTGAACAGTGACCAAAGCTACATTATTATTGCCATTAGTATTGCTCCTCTAGCAAAATTAATTGAATTGCCATGAGAAGTAAGAGAGAGAGAGAAGAAAACGAGAGAAAAAGTGGAGAAAAAATTGCAAGGGAAAGCAACTTATTTTGCTACTACTACTACTACAACTGGTAGAGCCTAAAAGTGCAATTTAACAAAAAAGTGGGATGGTAGTAATAATGATATGATGATAATACGTAATACTAATAATAACAATAGCTCTGCTAAGAGTAATTGTAAAGGGGAACGGATACTACGGGCACTAAGGGTAACAGTAATAATAACAATAATAGAAATACGGAAAGAAAAAAAGAAGCGAATAAAATAAAGTAATAGTCACGTTCAGAAGGAGGGAGAGAGAGTGAAAGCTCATATAAACATGGGATCACTTTTATTGCCATCTTCATAGTTAAAACATGAGAGGAAGAGAGAGAGAGAAGCGCTAAAGTAATGGCTTGTGCGGTGTTTTCCCTTTTTGCGTATAAGGCTTGTGTGGTATGAGGAGCCCGGAGAAGACGAAGAAAATCAGACAAAAATACTAAGCACCAGACACACACACCAGGCTTATTATTGCTAGCACTGGTTGTGGTGTTACACAAAAAGTATAAGAAGAAGAATAAAAGAAATGAAAAGTTTTTGGAGAGTTGCATGACTTTGTGTAAACGAAAAGTATTATTAGTTAGTTTACTAGTTTGGTGATAGTACTTGCTCTGAAAAAACGTAGAAAGCACACATATACAGAGAGAATCTCACATAAATGTAGCTTTTTGCAGATTCAGCAAAAAGTAATCCCAAACCGTCTTACCAGAAAAGCTTGCAATATTATTAACAAAAACGCACATACCAGACACAGGACGAATCATCATAATAAGCATGGCATCCTTGTAGGAAAAGGGGGAAAATTAAGTAAAAAGCAGCTTTTCTGTTTGGAAACATGTAGAATTGTGCAAAGTCAAGGAAGTACGTATACAAGTCCAAATACATGCACAAACATTGTACACTGTAAGTGTACACATGCACACATGCACACAGAGACATACAGATACCTGAAAAAAGAAGACTGCGGTGCACATACACATAATGTGAGTGTATAATAGCAGGAGGCAAATGCTGAAGACGCGGTTTTTGAAAGTCTTATAAAAGGTCGACATCAACTATTTTTTTCAAGAAAAAAAGCCGCGCTTCTTGGAATTCCAAAAAATATCCATTGATGAAACAGGAAAAGTGCAGTAAAAGTACAAGGCAGAAAGATATGCATACTTTTTTGTAGAACACTTTCAGGGGGCGTATTTATGATGTAGATGCATACGCAAATGGTAAAAATGGAGAAAAAAGTAGTGTCAACCAACTTTCAAACTTTTGACCACAACCAGCAGGTTCACATCCAGGAAGAACATTCTTTCCCCTCCTGCTTTTTGCTCTGAAAAAACCTCATTTCATAAAATTTACACAGGATGAAAAAATCTCTTCACAGGATGATGACATGTAGAAAATAAGCCTTTGTCGGAGGAGGTACATGCGGTAGTAGCATAAGCAGATATTATTATGATGAGAAAGGGAATAGGAGGAAATAAGAAGTAAGCTGGAAGCGGTCTCCCTTTTGAGTACCATAATGCCTTCTCCTTTTCATGGTTTTTCCGCGTTATACTCCCCACATCCAAAACGCTAACTGTATCTATACAAACCGAGGATGATGGTTACTACGATGAAAAAGTGAGGAGCTGCACAAGTCACTGGTATTATTACATTGTGGAGAGTGGGAAATTGTTGAGGAAGAAGTAAAAAGTATCTACATTTAGAGGAGGAAGGTATGTACCCACATTATCGTGGAAGGAGTAGTGGAAGACTATGTATGTGTGTATGTGGTAGCCAAAGTGTCTGAGGAGGCTGTTACTATAAAAGATGGGACGTGGTAAAGTTAAGTATAAAGAGCCATAGAATAAATAACCTTTGTTAAAGGACCCCATAGATTTAGATTGCTCTTGCTCTCTCTGTTTCTCTCTCGGCCTAAGCAGCAATAAGGACTAGGACTGTAGAGTATCAAGATGGGCTTTTGCAGCGGTGGTGGTGGTGGTCTGACGAGAACGACGAGGATGATGATGATGATAGTGATGACGATTGACGATGTTTGGTTCTACTAGTGTGGCAGTTATATATATGTAAGCCTAGGTGAACAGACATATGATATTATGCATGTACAGAAGTGAGGCTTGTTTGTACAAAGAAAATGAATGAACGCATAAAAAGCATCCATACTTTTTCTCTATGTGCTTTTTACTTTTTTTATCTCGCAAAAATACCCCCTGAAGGAGCAGCAAGATCAGCAGCACATGAAGAGGAAGAAAAAACGAAGCAAGGAAAAAATTTCTTGTTGCCCGTTACACATTCTTGTGCTTCTTGATAACTAGTTCGATTTCCTGGAGCACCACAAAGTGAGCCAGCATATCATCATCATATTTTCTCTACTTTATAGCCTAGTATGCATGTATAAACGTATAGCAGAGACAGTATGAAAAAATTCAGAGAGAAAAGCGGTCCCCTCCTGTCTGCCAGAATGCACGCTGCTTTCAGTACGACCAGTTCAGCTTGCTACTCTCGAGGAGAAAAAGAAGACGTTTCATTTCATACGAGGCTATTATCATTGTATAGTGAAAAGATTAGCGCCACTATGAATATAAAATATATGCAGAAAATTATATTGTTATTATGCCATCATGAGAGCAAAGAAGAGTTTAAGTATACGTAAAGAGTGTACGGTATGTGCAAGGAGATTTCACCAGTTGGCTATACATTTTTTTACATTATTTAATGCTGCTGGCTTTTTCCATTTAAAGGTCAGCTAGGCATAAGGTGATGAAGCTTACTTTCTCAAGAAGAAAACTGGAAGAGCACCCGACGAGTGGAAAAGGGAAAGAATGAAGGAGTTAAGGTATTACACATATGTGTTAGCAAAGTATATGGGTTACTCTGGTGCGTTTTTGCGCGACATGGCAGCATTAGTTCTATGTAAGTGTACATGTGAAATAGTGGAAATGTATTTTAGGGAGACTATAAAACGGGAATCATCCACTTACTCGGGAAAAAGATGAGCCAATAAATTGGCTTTCCAGACAGTTCTCTAACTAACTGAAAATCCAGCGTGCGTAAACTCTGTATCTAGTCATCATATTTCAACGTAATTATCATCAATCCAGAAAAGCGTACGAGCTCGTTCAGTGAAGAAAAGTGTCTTGCTTTCTCCGAAGCTCCTTTTCACTTTTGCTTTATGCTTCTCACTACTCTACGTTCTACAATGCACACTGCATATTATGCGCTGCATTACTTCTGAACATTTCTTTTGCTATTCTCCCCTGTGTAGACAGACTATAAGAAGAAAGAAAATTTTCGTAGACTTTTGTGACAAGGGACGTCTTGATGATTATCATCATCATGATCATCACGATAATGTTAGACAGCGACGGCAGGAAAGAGTGTTCTATTATTTTTTGTCAGCTCGTAAAAAAGGAAAATAACCATTTCATAGTTTTTAGCTGCGTATTATTCACAGATATACGAAAGGAAGAGGGGGCTTTCCTAATTATTGGGAAAAAAGTTTACCACTAAATTCCAAATATTACGGCTATTAGTAATACTACTGCTGCTAGCACTGGAGGGGAAAACTGTGTAAATTGTAAACCTACCAGCACGCACGCACCCTGGAAAACAAAGTTTGATAGAATGTGAAGGCTGAGAAAAGTTGTACTTTTCCTTTTACTACTTTGGAGAAACGGAAAAGTTACAAGAAGGGAGGGAAAAGGTTAAAGAGCAAAAATGGAAAGGGTAACTAAATTGTATTATCAAGATTTACCGAATGAGCGACCATCATCATGCACACACGCCATATGTGCGTATATATAGTAGTCTGACGTGAAATATATGTGTACATGTATCTCTTGATACGTTATGGGAGTTATTTATTATTTTTTCTGTCGTAAAAAAGGCATAGCAAGGGATTATGTTTTGTAGTGGAGAAGGAGGGGGGTTAAAAAATAGTCATGTTGTCAAGTAAAGGAAGAACAAGGCAAATAACATCAATAAATGAGCAGTGTCATCGAGTAAAGTAGTTTCACAGAGAAACTGTTTTCAGAGAACAGGCCAAATCACTTGGACAAATTCAAGCAGAAAAAGTGGCGGTTGTTGCTGCATGGCCATGGTGGTGGTAAGGGTAAGCTAGCATGCAGTTATAGGCATTATGTACACACAGTTCTTTTTTAAAAGGACAATAAGCTGTGTTGTGTAGGCGGAGGAGGAGGAGAAGGATTAGCAGGGAAGACGACATTATGGTGAAGAGTGAAGAGTAAGAAGAAGAATTATCATGCTTAAAGGCATTATTGTGAATACACAGGCCTTAGTAGTGGAAAGTATTTTATGTAGGAAAAATCTTGCTTCTCAGCCATCCATCCTTTCATTCATTCAAGTTATGCTTGAAAAGCAGAAGGGGGAAAGACAAGAAAAAAAAGGAATTTGGTAAGTCAGGAGCCCCACGCTCACTGGTGGTGGTGCTGAGATTGAAGATAAAATCCGTAATGAGAGACAACATGGGTGGAGAAACAGGCAATAAACTTGAACAAAGACGATTATTGTAGTCATCCTACAATGTCTTAACTAGGCTTTTTATGAGACTGGATAATACATTTTTTATCCTTCCCTTTTCTCTCCTTTTTTCATTTTTTCCCTCTCTCGATACCACGAGGAAATAACTTGCTTCTGGCTTCTAAGCAAACTGCTTGAAGAAACAACAGACAGAAAAAATCAACACTGCAAATCATACAAGTACAAATGGTTGTGAGTTAGACATGACTTTGTGTGATTTCACGTCATAATGATTGGGTTTTTGGTTACGTAAAGCATTTTTTTAGAAACTTTAACAAATTGTATTTCTCATGAGTGCAGCAATTCCATATAATATTAACTTAATTGCACGTGCTCCATAATTAGTCCTTTTCTCGTCGTTTTGTTTTTCTTAATAATTGTTTGGTCTCCTAATATTGATAAATGCCCAGCTTACGAATGTTCCAAACAATAAAAAGTTATTAGTACTACTCCTTCTCTTCCTCTTTTTTCGTTGTTTCTTGTTGAGTGTCAAAACGAGTTAAGATGGTCGGTTTTTCTCGGGAACAAAACAGGCTTATGGTTTATCCAACAATACTCGACAGACCCCACGAAGTCCTACACAGTTGAAGTGCAATATGCGACAAAAACAAAAGAAATTGGCTTGCTTTGATATTATTTCTCCTTTCTCTCCCTCTCAGCTCATTGTTTGCTTACTACAAAATAAAGAAAAGCATTTTTTTCCTTGCTTTTGCTTTCACAAGGAAGCTAGCTGATTTTCTCCTAGTTGTGATTGTGCATATTACATAATTATATACTACTTGCGCCACAATATACTAGTGTAAGTTGTAGTTGTAGGCACACACAACAGCAAACATTGTTTGGATGATGGTAAAGAAGAAAAGCTATAACTAATAAATGCTCTATTTATTTCTCTGTGCAATTCTCCATCCATTCCCTTTTTTTGTTTACACTACCCTTTCTTGTACAAATAAAAAACACTGTTATGCTCCTTCCACTATGTTTGCCCACATCTACATTTTTGTACTCTATTCTTTCTTTTTTATATATTATGTGACCCAAGGAGAAACAATCAAAATAGATTTTTTCCCTGTTGAAGATACAAATAATACAACAAAAAATCCACACCGCTATGGGCATACACACAGATTCCTTCTGCATGTCTTTCTTTTTTTATTTGTAATTTCTCCCTTTTCTATAGCAGTTTTCTCTTTCATTTTCTCATTACCCGCTTGTACGTATTCAATGAAAGGAGTTGGAGCGCCGTGTAATAAGAAGTAGATTGAAAAACGAGAGAAGAATTGGCTGAGATAAAGAGTTGTTTTCTCTTTCTCTCTCTTTCTCTCGCTTTGAGAATAGCTATCAAGCTACACCTCAGACAATATAAACACAATAGGCTGATGGGACTATCCAGAAAAGGTAGCCGAATCATACACACAGCACATATCAAAAATGGAAGAGCCCCAGAAGCAGGAGAAATGAAAGGAATATTGGAAAGAAAACGAGGAATAAGGCCTATCTATTTATCCTTGAAAGCCATAGAATGTTTATTATAAAGAAGGTGTGTGCTGCATGGGTACTCTTTTTTCAGCACGTTTCACTTGGTAATGGTGCGAGAAAGCAAACTACCAGGATGATGTATATACATACATGTTGCTGTTGTTGTTGTGCTCCAATGTCCTTATTTATCATTACCACAGTGATCAGCATCATCATTTCGTCTACCTCTTTGTAGATTGGCTTTGTTGTGGAGGGACAACGAAAAACCAAACAATTCGTGGTGAATTGAACCACAGCAGAGAAGAGCAGAGAGAGGGAGAGAGGATCGAGTGATTGCACAAATAGAAGTAGGTTCATTATTTCGAATAAAAGACACGTATTTTTTTCCTGGGATGTAAAAATGTTCTCTAAAGAACAGAACTTTTTTCATTTATTATTATTTTTTCTCCTCTGCTTTCTTTTAGCAGAAGGTTACGTAATCTACTTTTATTCTGCTGATGCGAGTTCAGGGTAATATTTTTAAATTATGCTGTAAATTTGGATGTATGTGGCTTTCAGTTACAAATGGCTTAGCACACAGCACAGAAAAAAAGAGCAGCTGGCTGTGTCGTGTGTTTCTACAGGCAGGCAGGTGTCATCATCCTTTTTCTTTTCTGGAATTTTATTCTGCGGTAACAAGTACCATATTATCACAAACTGCATTATGCATAATTCATCTTTTCATTTAGCATTTTGACCTGCTACCATTACCACTCCAAGCATTGCTAAGGCCCACATATATATTTTTATGGCTTCTTCAAGTTTACATGACAGGAAATGGAACGACCTTCAGAAAATGCTTCATCAAGTGTGCAAGAGAAGAAAAACAACGAGTTGAATGATGATGATGACTGCGACGCAGCTGAAGTAAGGGTGTGCTACGGCATTCTTAGTAATAAATCATTTTTTTCTTGTGTGGTCTATTCTCGTCGTAGTCTACCGTACTCATTGTCCTCTCTCTTTCTCCGTCTCTTGACTCCTGTCTGCACAAACATGGAAAAGTGAGCAGTTTCAAGGGAATTATGTATTACTATTCCATTCGCATTCAATCAACGTTACACTACCGCCACAGTTTCTTTGCCCTAGGAAGAAATACAACGCGCATTATCGTTATTATTATTATGTACACATTATCATTACCATTATTCATGGAGGACGGATGCGATGACGACAACGCTTCTGTTTTAGCATAATAAAATCAGTATTCTGTATAACACAATGTAAATGTGCGAGGCATGAGACGATTATGCTATTATGTATGTATAAGGTAGCAAGCGAGAAAGCTTGAATAATTCACAATAAAAATAACACGAAGAAAGTAAAAGTTGACTGCTCTTTGTTGTCTGTGTGCCCTTGTGCTTTTGTTTATTTTCACACGGAAATTCCAGTCATGTGCTGGTGACAACAACCTTTCCAAAGGAGAATAATGACAAAACAGGGCTTTACCACCGCCATAATAAGGAAAATGCGTTCTTTTGCGTGTGTTTCGCTCACAGGTATCTATTTAAACTAACAAATTTTAAACATTATTTCTAAAGCTATATTAGTATTTAATACAAAAGTCAGGCAGCAGCTAGAAGAGTACAATGAGAACTGCTTCAACCCGTGCAAACGCAAACGACGCCGTGGTAAAAGAACGGAAACAAAGTCATGTTTTTGTTTCCTGCTTTTCCATTCATCTTGCCTCCGCACTTCTGACTAAATGTGTGTAGGAAAGGGACATTGTATTATTTATAAGAGATTAAAGACCAAATATTCTTGTCGTGTTGCTAAAGCATAAGGATATTTCGCATTCTGTTTTATTTTGAAGATAATGTCCAAGTTACGTTTTCCTTGTGTGCGTCTCTAGTAGTTCACGTGCCCCTGCATAAGTATTCACCAAATATATTTTAGAGTATATTAAGTGGAGGACAACAACAAGGTTGTAGTAATCATAAGTAAATACGAAAGAAACATAAGCTTCCTGTACGCTTTAGCTGGGCGAGATACTCTGCTGTAGCCAGTGCAAAATGTATACATTTTCCATAGTATTAATAACAGTAATAATAACATCCCGACGCTCAGAAAATAAAGACAATAAATAGTTGCCTGAAGCTGGTAGATATACATGTAACGCCATCAAAATTATAATGTAATTTAGTATGAGAGATGGCACCCATAAGCTACTCTTCATTATTATTGGATTATTTCCGTTTTAGCTCCAATTTTTGAATTGAAATTTTACTGATTCAACACAGGGGTACATTAATATGGCAGTTGACACTAATTACGCTGGTGGGCGTTTTAATAAAACACAAGCAATAAAGTAAGGACAAGTAATACAAACCACCAAAGTTTACAATTAGTTTTCAGTGCATGTCACTGCCTCCGTAATATCTGTCGGAACATCACGCCCCATTAAGACACTGGTGGTGCAACAATATTGAAAATGACAACACAATGACAACAACAGCAGCAATAACAATTTTGTTGTCGATGATGTTATGACAAGTTCATGCAGGAGGCGTAAGGAAGAAATGCACTACTTCATAAAGCCCACATGTCGGGTAATGGAGAGCATATATTGCTACAGTAGCTATATCAAGTGATTTTATTCTAATAGCGTGCATTGTAACCTATTGACTAAACACACCCTCCCCCAGCAGCTCACACGAGTGAGCAAGTGTCAATGAGAAAAACCACAAAAGAGCAAACAAAACCGAAATGACATGGGGAATGAGTTATTTAGCTAATTGTATTTTCCAGGATTAGAATAATACACATACAGAAGCCTTGTACAAATAAGTAGGTGGATGAGTAGGTAGGTACAATGCTACAAAACACGTGTACAAACCGTCGTCGCCACCAACTACATTGGTTTTGGCCCAGCACTAACTTTTTACACTAGAAGGGGAAATTTATCTTTTCTGAAAAGCGTCGTTCGCCTGGGCTGCTTTATGCAGCAGACGTGTGTCTATACCCGACAAACCAAATTCACGTACTTTAGCATTGGGCCAGCACAGTTTTGCCATCAACTAATCCGCATTGGGCTGTCCCTTTTTTGCGCAATGGCCCAGCAACGGCAAATGACGTTGGCCCAGCAACGCAAGCCAGCACTGCTGGTAACATGACGTTTAACGGCAATGGCCCGGTGCCGTAATTGCCAGTGCCGCAACGTCAGCCAGCGCGGTTTCGGCAAAGTCCCATTGAACTTGCCGAAAGGAAACCAACGCTGGCACGATGAAGTTTTTACTGTGCTTAACCGATGCCATAATAAATTACTAAAATTAAATTTAAAATTCAACACAGGTTATGATGAGCAACTTTATTTATTTAAACAAATAAGTTTATCACAATTTAAACGGTGACTGGGGTGGCACTTGATGGAATTCGATGTCCTCCTGCACTCCGGGATTAAAATTGCACTGCCAAGAGATGGTCACCGTCAGTGGTAGAATGGCACAGGAACACTTTTGGGGTCCTGATGCACCTCATTCCGTCACCTCCACCTCCAGTGACTGGTATCCTCGGACCTATTTATGTAAAAAACCAAATAAAAAGACCATAAGCGTTAGGTAAACAAGTAAAGTATTGGCCAATGAATTGATGAGCAGAAAGACGAATTTTTTGCAACCAAAGTAGGTAGTTTATCAAATAAACTAAATGCAATACTTACCGTAGCTTTTGATAAGATCCACTGTCCACACTGGCCATGGGCATATGTCTCACTGAGATACTTATTAGCACTTCCAGCTAGCTGGTGTGCTAGACGAAAATTTAACCTATCTGAAAGCACTTCTCCTCTTCTGTTTAACTTAATTTTAATTTTAATTTTTTTGCTACACCGGCTGATCTGAAAGTTGATGAGCAATGCCAGATCTAGTCTAAACTGAACTGAGCTGGCTGCAATGTGCTGACTTATAATTTCAGCGATAATATTGTAACGGCAAACTATTTCTCATTGCAGTGCGGTGCCAGTGCCGGCCCAATGCTTTCGCGTGCAGTAATTTTGTGTATGGTTTTTTATGTGCTGGTTTGGTGCTGATACGGTATTGGCATGCCGGTAACGGCAATACGCACATTGTGCCGGTATCGAATCGACACCGGAGATATCATGCAATGTCCGCGTTGTAGTTCCGGCATTTTGCCAACGTTGGCCCAATGCTCAGTTTGGTATGCTGGCTAATTCCTATCGAATTTGCGCAGATCCTACAATGACTTGCCGATGTGCTGGCAAACCGATGTTAAACCATTACCTGTTACGGCTTTGCCGATACTTAGCCATCGTTCTGGTTTGTCGGGTAGTGGCGTTGTGTTTTCAAGTGTGAAAATGGGAAATTGATGTGGGTGTAGGATTCTCTTATGAAATGTACCTGTTTATTGTATATTGCAGGATCACCTTAATTATATAAAGTTGTGGGAGACAGACATTTTCTGTGAAGTCAAGTGAGACCATCATGGTTGAATATTAGACGGGCATTTAGGCAACTGGGTACATGATTATAACACCTTGTCTCCTTTGTAGGATTTGCACAAACAAACGTGGGGTAAGTGTGAATAAAACAGGAGAGTTTCACTGTTGCTTTCCTGCAATTTTTGCACTTGTCAACAAGACTTTCCCACACGTAGGTAAGTTGCTGCACACAAGTGAGAAAGAGAATCTACTTCAGATTTCGCGTGTTCTTGAGTTGACTTTGACGGTGGTTGACGCGTGGTTGGAGGTGCCAAAAGGAAAATGTATAGCTGAAAGAATGAGGTAATTGGGTGGTTGGAGGAAAACAGGGAATTGCGACAACACACGGGAAATTCACAAGGACATGTCAAGTGTCACACAGGTGAAAACTGGGAAATGGAAAACTTTTGAGAACTCAAACAGCGTAAAAACTTGGTTTTGCTTTGTAAGTTTAAAACACGAGTCATCCTGCTTCCCTGCAGCTGTGGTAATTAGCTAGTGGGCATAAGTGCAAAATATAAATTTTCAAAGCAATACGATTGCAAAATAAACTCAATTCGTATGTACTTTTTTCAAAAGTGTTAAAGATAGTATTTTTCTTTCTATGGAAAAGGACACGTAAAAATATGCACCAGTTAAATTTTGAATGTGAAAGCAACCCAACAATTTCATGGTGTTCCTAGAAAATAAATAAAAAATGGTTGATAAGCTTGGGGTTTTCTTCCGAAAGCAAAACTTTCCGAGACGTTGGCAGTGAATAAGTGAAGCAGACAGAAACTTGTTCATCTTTTCTTTTTCCGCTTTTGCCCTTCTGCTATTGCGCTAGATACCAGAGAGAAAGTGGAAGTAAAACCAGGAGAAGGAGAAAAGTAGAGCAGCAGAGATAAACAGTATTTAAGGAGGGTTGAATTTTCAGATTGACGAATAAATTCTCACGTCCACAGTCAAGATAATAAATGAGAGTTGACGTTAATGAATGGGAACGTTCTAGTTTGTCAGGAAAAAGTGGGAGAAAAAACGTCAGTGTCAGCATATAGGCTTATATCTTGCTTGCATATGTACTTCTGGGAAATACTTTAGCCCTTAGAAATAAACTGCAAGACCCAAGTAAAAAAGTAGCGTTAACCTCTTCATTTTTGATAGTTAACTTTACTCGTTTATTTTAAACGCTAACTATAATGACTATGATCGTTTATATTACCGTTTACCTTAACGTTAACAATTCATATTAAACTTTCTAAAAGATTATATATAAACAATCACGAAAATTCTTTTTAGATTTAGCTCATCAATGAATTTTCATCCTTCCTGTCTTATGACCTTTGACTACAAGATATCAACCGATTTGGACCAAAATCAACAGGATTCTTCCTCTTGAAGCAAGGAACATTTGTGCTAACTTTAAAAGAAATGGGTTTAGCCGTTTTGTAGATAGCTTGTATACAGACGGACAGACGGCTCGAGGAAAACTAAGAAGTAGCTAACGTTACTAAAAAGATGCATAAAGAAACTTCAAAGTTGAAGATAAGAAGAAACCATATTTTTGCTCCTGTTTTCAGCATAATTCATGCGTTTCCAGGAAGTTGCATCCAGAAAAACAAAGTTACTTAGAAGCCGAAGGCATTAAGCTTGGTAACAAATGCATTAAAGAGAAAAAAACTGACCAAAGCAGCTCAAAGTTTTGACAACTTTTGACGTTTTTTTCTTACATATAACCTTTAGTACTTCTTTTGTGTACAAATTTATTGCGTTTTGAAAATTATTGTAAACTTGAAACATTTTTAAAACGCGTTTTTTTTCTTTTTGAAGGAAACATTCTTTCACTAATTTCCACCATTATTTTCTCTCAATTTCTCATTCTTGTCATCATCATCATCAAACCTACCATCTTTGTGTAGGTAGCAGCATTGTCATTTTCATTGGTTGCTTTTTTTTCGGAACTAAACTTTTCATTTCCACGTTGTGTGCATTAAGCAGAAACTCGGAAAAATGTAAGACGCAACCAAGTAGAAAAGAAAAAAATCCCACAGCAACTTTTTCTCTTCCATCTTTTCATTTAACGTGACATGAGAGGAGATATAATTACAAAACTTTTGCTGGAAAAAGAGGCATTTTTAACTCTTCCTCATTTCATTATTATTATTACCAGCACTACTACCAAGTATTACGACTTTGGTTGTCATTGCAGACTCATAGTGAAACCAAGCTGGTGGTTAACTGAACTACAGTTAGACTCCAATGTTAGTTGTACTTGCAGTTATTTGTGAGTACTTTTTTCAAAACTAAAACAGTATCCAGTATGCGAAAATAGAGGGTACATGGAAGTAATACTTTTTTCCGAGACCAGAAATATTTTCGTTCCTGCCGTACACAAGAAAAGATATTAGGAAAACGGGATGGGAAACCCCCGAACCCAAAGCAGTAGAACTTTTTAATTCACTACAAAAGAAGTTCTCAGCTTTGTAACGACACATTTCTTGTCATATTTCCTAAATTGCAATTATTCAAAAGATTGAGATATAGACTTGCGTATGTAACTAACAACAACACCAGAATTGTTAAAATATGAATTTGATGTTGTGTGTACTTATTCTGAAAAGCATTGAGGAATTTGCCTACAAGGTCGGCACTCAACCAATAACCGTCATTAATTTTATGATTTTTATTCTGTATCTCTTCTTTACTTTAATTGTCCATATTCTCACATTTTTGCTTTCCAACATTATATATCTAAGAGGCTCTTTATTTGTAGGCAAAAAATTGTGTAACTAGTTACTTAGAATCAAGAAGTATACTTTTAGTTTCGTATTTTCTCCAAACCCATGCAGAAGGAGGCCATACACTTTTTTGTATAAAAAGAGCAGCCGCGCAAATCTTCTCATGAAATAAATGTGAAGTTGGTAAGTGCATGTTGTGGTAGCTTGCGAGAATAACAGTCACACCAGTCATTTAACTTATTTCTACCGAGAGAAGAACAAGAAGGAAAAATCTTTCTCACTTAAGTTCAGAGGCAGACAAGCCTTCCTCATCTTCTCTCTGCAAAGACATGACGGAAGGAAAAAAGGCGAGAAAAAACAGCTTACTACTTTACCTTATACTCGGTTACTTTTCGTCCTTTTTTACAAAGACTAAGACTATATTGCGCACAGAGCTGGTGGGAGCCGTTCTTCTAGAAATAATACTCTTACGTTTTACTACGAATTTTCATCCCACGCCAACAAATTACACTTGCCGTCTTGCATAAGTTTTTACGGTAGCTGCGGTTGCTCCTTCCTGTTTTTTCTTCTTTTTTGATTTCCCTTTCCTGAGAACATCGATCCCTTTTCTTCGATGAGAGAATAAGGAGAAAAAGCATATAAGTAGAAAGAGAAAAGGAAGAGTGAAGAACATGTAATTCTTCAGAGATTAGAGGAAACGTTTTAGCAGTTACCATTGAACGAATAAGACAAGGCAAACCACAAGGAAAAACTAGACGAAGAAATGACGCTTTTCTTCCCTTTTTAAATTCCCTTGATGAAAACAAAACAAACTGAATGAAAAGGCTGGGAAGCTGAAAAAGTAACGTTCATTCACTACGCCTCCTGATATATTCTTTGAATTCAGCGATGGAGATGATTATTACGCTTTGGATGATGATGGTAGAGGAATAGTATTATCAACAGTATGGTTCCTTAAAGATTATGTGTGCGTGTGCTGTTATTGCCACCTTTTTGTTATTGCGGAAAAGTAGCAGTGGAACTGCCTCCAATCTATGTACAATGAAAACGATAATGACAATCATTCTGACCATCTAGCCGATGCTTTTTCATCATCAATAATACATACAAAACTTTATGCTATTCCACGGAATTATTGTAATTTTTTAACCTCGCAATTTGAGCGTGCGTTAGACCCTTTGCTTGAATTTTGCATTTTTTTATTTTGAAAACTGAAAAACCATTCTTTGAGAGTTCACTTTTTTTTCTCCAATTAATTGTTATGTTAAACTAGTTCAAAGTGAAAACATTTGCAATTAGTCTGCTCAAAAGAGGTGACTGGTAAGGTTAGTAAAAAGAAAAGTGCACGGATTATTGAATTACTGTAGGCCAGACTATCGTTATCTTGTATCCCGTTTATGGTTAGTTAGGCGCCCAGGCACACTGCATGGATTGCATTATCTTACGCTCTGATAATCACGAATCTCCTTTTGAAGAAAGTTTTACTTTATGTCATTATGTAGAACTATGCATGCGCTTGCAAGCACAAACGGAGCAAATGCATTCTACATGAATGCAGGTTTAATGTAAAAAGAGGCAAACATCCTGTAAAAGCTGAGTGATGCTTCACGTTCACGACAACAAGATACGGACAAGACAGAACACGGGCAAGTAACCCATTATATGAAGTAAATTTTTAAAATGGCCCTACTGCATCACCTGCCAAAACAGAAAAACAAAAATTACGATATACAAATGCACATGTACTTCTACTCTAAAAGTACTTCATTGAAAACTAGTGTGGACATTACGATCATTGGTTTTACATATTTTTACCAGAAATAGTCTCTTTCTTGGTTTTACTAGACCGTACCACAGGTTTCCTCTTAAAAATCCAGTTTGATCCCAGATTCCCCTTATCATTATCATCACACTTGCACATAAAATCATTTGGTGTGTGTTCGTGCTGGATTGTCTGTACAATAAGCAATTGGATGGTTTTCTGCTTCAGACTTATATATATATGTATGTCGGTGAGAAAAGCTGGCTGATTTCATCTCTGGGGCGACTTTTCTATTGTGGAAAGAGAATAGGAGAGAATTTTTCCACTGATCTCTTCCTTCCCTTCTCTTATATTTATTTTGTTCTCTTGGGAGCCCTGCTAACAACTCTTGGGAGAAAAGAAAGAGAACTCACGATGAAGGAGCTTAGACAACAAGGCAACCTGAACACTGAATGTATGATGCTACAAGCAGTGCTCAGACAAACTCATGCAATAACACATCTCCACAGTTGTAAATGAAGGACAAAAAAGAGTTATTGCTCCTACATTTTCAGCACGCAAACAAGCTGCGAAGTGGTAAGTGAGGAAGTCAAAAGAGGTGGGATTCCGTCATGCGAGAGAAGTGTTTGAAAAAATGACAAATTTTCTGCTCGGATCGCTTGATATGCATGCAAGGTTTTTCAGGTGGCATGTTGAATGGAGAAAATGATGCTGTACAGAAGAGAAGCAGGGAATAGACAGCATCACTGCTACTTGCTACTACCACCATTACCACATCAGTAAGTTTCTCTATTAAAGGAATCAAATTCATGGCTCACTGGCTTTTCGAAATGTACAGAAAGGAAAATCTGAAAGAGAGTGAGAGAGATTTTAGATTAATAAACTCCCCATTGAAGCTATCGTACAGAAAAATGCTGCAGCATGCAAAACCTGATACTGAAAGGTAAAATAAAGCCCCCAAAATATAGCTAACGTTAACCTATCAACAACCTTACAGCAACATAAAGTCCTTCTCATTCCAACAGTTAGCTTCCGCTTCTCAGGCGGTCAAATGCCATTTTCCTTTGATCTAATTAGTGCTGTCAATCAAACAGAAGCAGAACAATGGGTTTCCAAGAAAAAATATTGCTCCGAAGGAAGTTTCAAGAAAAGTGGAAGCTTGCATATACCTTCCTATGCTAAACTTTGTTGTTGTTAGATAGTTGATTTCTGGCTACGTATAAATGCATTTTTGCATAAATGCATACTGGAAGCCAACCTTCACCATCAACCTGTTTCGCACCTCAAAAATGCATTTATACGTAGCCAGAAATCAACTATCTAACAACAACAAAGTTTAGCATAGGAAGGTATATGCAAGCTTCCACTTTTCTTGAAACTTCCTTCGGAGCAATATTTTTTCTTGGAAACCCATTGTTCTACTTCTGTTTGATTGACAGCACTAATTAGATCAAAGGAAAATGGCATTTGACCGCCTGAGAAGCGGAAGCTAACTGTTGGAATGAGAAGGACTTTACATTGTTGAACATATTTTTCAAAAACCGGAGAGACACTTAATTTCCTTCCAAACATTTGTTTATAGTTGTGCATACTACCTTGTTGTGCTTGCTGATGAGTGTCATTCACACTATTTTTGCTAGCAAAAAGACTGTGTATCAGAGCGATGATGTTGATAGCAGAAACAATGCCAGACACTAGTTCAGTTGTTGTCTGTTTCCAGGTACTACTACAGGGTAAGCGAATACATCCGTAAATTGAACATAAAAAACGGACAAAGTCCACTTAACAGTGTGTGTGGTGTGGTAAAAGGTAAGTGATTCACACTATTTCTCCCTGTTGCCTCTTTTTATGACCAAGAGAAAGGAGTTTCAAAAGTGAATTGCGAAAGCCCCATTTCATCTTTCTCCCTTTCCTTATGAATGTGTCAATAAAATGCGTTTTTGTGTGTTTTGTCATGTTGGTAGTTCGTTAGCTTAACAAGGATAATGTTTTACAAGGCCAGCGGCATATAGCAAGTTGCATCAGCACTCAGCAGTACAATCACTACAAGGCTAGCAAAACAGCTACTACACTGGACTGGACTAAACATTATTTTTTATATTACCTATTTACCTTCTTTTTTACAACCAATACAAAACTGCAATGTCAGGGAAAATCCTCAAAGGATTTTACTCTCAAATAACACACATATACACTCATGCAGTAAAAATGGTAGATATTACCACTGTTGATGCTTTGCTACTATTGTAAGTGAAGGTTATTTAAAAGTTAACTGCAATTTTCAGCAAATAATCCAATAGCAACAACATCAGCAAAAAAAACTCTTTTTCTGTTTTATTCTTTCTTTAGTCCATTCTTTTTTTCCTTTTTCACCAAAGAATACTAACAACACCGAACAAAGTAGTGGTGGATAGTGGTTCGTGTGTGTGTGTGGCTTTAAAAGGAAATAAAATCAAATAAAAAACTCGTGTAGAAAAGTACCGAATCAAAGGAAGGAAGTCAAGAGAAAAAAGTGTGTTCCACACATCATAAAGCAATCTTTCCCCATTTTACCAATCGATATTTCACTTTCTTTCACTTTTAGCATCTCCCTCCTTCCCCTGGCTTTTGCTTTATCCTTTTTAAGGTTGTTTCTTTTTCTCTCTTTGCTTTTCAAAGATGTGCAGCAGCTATAAACTAGCTTGTATAGAAAGAGCTTGGTGTACACACTCGTATAGAATGTTAGTAGTAGCCGCATTCGTGGAATAGTAAAGTTCCCGCTTTCCTACACGTTTGTCGTCAGAGCATACCGTTCAATCTTGTTTTCTTTCAGCAAAAGAAAAAAGAGAAAATCCTTTCGTCTTGCTGGTGTCCTTTTTATGCGTTTTCAATCCACTCCAGTCTACAAAAGTCATCCTACAGTAATAAATGAAATGGGAGCAACACAGAGACACGATAAAATAAAAAGATGGACAAGGTCAATGGAAAAAATGGCGAGTAAATGGATGGCTGTTTACGATATACAACTCCTACGGTTTTAATCATCATTATTGCCTATGACTTTGGTGACAAAAAGATGAGAATGACAACACAGGAACAAAAGTTGTAACTTTCGTAGTTTACTATTTCACACGACAAATACGGTCATTAAAACTGATAATCATGAACGTGACACAAAAAAGAGTAGAGCATTCAACTATACAAAAACAATTTTGGCTTTCAGCTTGAGGTCGCATTCCCTTTATTCTGGGTTCTTTGAAAATGTTATTTTTTCCTCTCCGGAAAACAACAATAAATATGTTGATTTTAACATGCTTACATAAAAAGCAACAAATAACATAATAATAATGATAGAAGGCACAAGGAAACTGAGCTCAGATTGTAAAATAGTCTTTAAACTTTTGGCTTGTCTCCTTTGTAAGCTCTGACAAGCTTCGGAGACAAAATATGCAGAAGAAATTAATGAATACGTTTCCTTTTTTCGTTCCTCTATGGTCACACACATGAAAGAGACGCATTCATATAACAATGCGCTTTTGGAACATGAAAGCCGGAACAGAGGATAGGAAAAAAGTCAGATGAAGAACAACGTTCCCTTTCGAGTCAATCTCTTTCACACAACAAAATGATGGCTTTATGCTAACATGTAGATACTTTCTCGTTTGAATTATTTGAGTCCATGAAACAGTAGTATGAGTACAGCCGCTCCCAAGGGACTGGAAATTGTTGTGCACAATGTACTTAGTCTGTAGTTCCGCGTAGAAATCCTTTTCGTCTTTTTGCTGAAACCAGTTGCAAAATGACTTTGAGTGAGCTAGTTCACTTGCAAGAAGTACAATAGGCAAAAGCACAACAACAAGAGCATGACCATCATCATAACATTATCATTACAAGAGACGATAGAAGCCGGCCATCACAGTTGTCATAGACGTGACAAAGGAATGGCGATAAGAAAAGCAACTCGACTCTACACCAGACAAATGCAATGTCACGTCATTACGCTGTTGCTGAAGTGGGATGCTCTTACAAAGCGAAATTATTACGTCTCAACACATTGTCATAGTCATCATTCTCTAAAGGAACATGTGTAGCGGCTGTAAAATGTTATGCCGCTGCCGCTACTTCTCCAATAATGCAAGTCAATTGCATTATAATCCACGACAAAAAATGGCAACTCCAGGACTCTAGACTAGAAAAGCCCATCTTATTCTTTCCCTTTCACCCGTGTTCTTGTTGCTGTTGTTGTTTTTATACGACGATGATAATGATGATTATGGGAATAACATTAAATGACATTGTTGTTGCTCTACACTTTTACTCACTGGCTCACTGACTGACTTTTCCTCTCCTTGTCCCTTGTAAGCCTCGTTTCATTTTTATTTAAAGGGTATACCCGGATATTGTGATGATGGACAAGGACAGAGGAAAGCAAAATTGTTGTTTTCGTTGTTCTGTTGTCGTCGCTGCAAAATAGCAGTAGCACAGCACCGAAAGCGTGTTGAAGCGAAAGCACAGCGTGTTTGCTCTGAGCAGCTACATGAGTTTGTCTCAAGTGGAAAACGCGGTCAAACGGAAAGAGTCCTCCTTGCCTGATTTCCTTGTCGATGGGATTATTACTGTTATGGAAGGAAGGATGTTACAATGTATAGTAGAAACGAATGAGTTTATACATTTACTATTAGAACTAAGCACCAGGCACCAGATTGGTTCCTCTCTGTTTGGTCAAAGCTAAAACGAAATGTCTAGAAGAAAAAACATTTCTATTTTTATGAAAAACAACAACAACAGTAGCAGCACCAACATACCCTGGCATCATCCTCAACAAAGGAGTAGTACTACGGAAAAATAACACGCATTCCCATCCACACGTAGGATTTGGCGTATTGATCATAAAAAGATGATATCAATAATAATGCTTCTATTGATGTGGTAGTGAGGAAGGAGCAAGTGTAGCAAAATAGATTTTTATGGCAACATATTTCTATAGCCACTTGAACTACAACAAAAATGGATGATGGCAGTATAAGTGAGCGTATTTTCGTGATATCATTTTCAGTATAGAGCTAGTAATTGTTCTCTTGCAAACTTTAAAGCAGAACATTTACTTTTGCTGGCATAGTCAGTTCAAGTAAAATATGATTGGCAAATTCTGATGAACTAGCAACAAAGGTGGTTTAGGATTTGCCACAAATAAGATAGGTAAAAAGATGGTGGCGGTGGTGCGTTTTTGTTTGCCAAGAGTAAAATGCATGTATAATGACATCCCCAATGCATATTAGACCGAATGAAAATCCCTATTCACAAAACAACTTGCTTCTTTGGCCTTGCCTTTAGTTCAACATCTAAAAGCTGAGCCTGAAAAATAGTGATGATGATGATTACGATGACAATGACGTTTTGTGTTCAAGCTCTTGAAAAAGAAATAGGAGCAGGAGGTTCGCATCTTGTGCGCATAGTAACAATTTGGGAAACTTGCCAAGCGAAATGAACTAGGAAAATCCAGTGAGAGGATGCTGCTCCCTTTTTTGCCTGAATGAGTTAAGTTGAGAAAGGGAGACAGGAGTAGTGTATACACAGTGTTGTCTTTTCCTTCTTCTCTGCTATATAGCCTCATTGCCTTTCTCCCTCCTCCTCCGCCTTCTTTCTTTTTCATTTCAATAAATACGCGCTTAAAATTCAACAGCCCTTTGGTTTCTGTTTGCAACTACCACTATATACTACGGTGACAATCGCCCACTCTAAATCTCAAAATCACAACGACCATCTTCCTTGGTTGCGTTTGTTGCCTTCTCCTGCCGCGACGTTTACCCTTGAAAAGTCAGACTGGAATAAAAAATACTAATACGTAATAAGTCTACTTCTGTCTCTCTGCTCTGCATTGGTTTTTTGGCTGGCTTTGGTTGACAAAATATATGGGATAGAAAGCCATGCGATGTTTTCTGCTGCTAGAGTGTGGCGTACTGTCTCTGATTACGGTTCGCTTTCTGGCCTAATGAAAAACGACATGGTTTCAATTTTCAGCAACAGCAGCAACGCTGGTGGTATTATATTTCACAATAAGCCTGGTTGGGGTAATCGGGCGGTCAGTTTGCTTTGGCTCACTTTAGCATTGCTGTGTTTTCTGCTACTGCTGCGCATCGTTTGACACAGCATTTCAAGCAAATTTATTCTCCAAATTTAATTTTGATATTTTATTCTTTCTTTTCTTGCTACCAGATTTTCCTTCTGACCGTTTCATATTTATGAACGGAAATACTTTTACAATGATGAGACCTCACTTTGCAATATTGTGTTTATATATTTTTATGTTTTGGCTCTGGATACAATTTGCTCCTTCTTATGTATGTAATTTATTTATCAAAAGAACAATGTATTCCTGAGAGGTTCGAGCTTATCGTTTATATAAGCCAAAGCAGAAGACATACATACACTGTCATGGCGTTGGAAGAAAGCATAAATATGACCAGCATCCCTCTATGTACAATTTTGCTTAGTAACACTATCAAATATTTCAGCAAATTCAGTTCAAAAAGAAAATACATTCAAAAGATACTATTCACACAAACGTATCTCGGCTCGGTTATTGTAACAACTATAATGACAGAATATATAACTGCCTTCAAAATTGACTGTCATGCATTGTTAATAAATAAACACACAAAACATATTTGAATGCTTTATATTATTTTAAAGTTTGTCATCTATATTATTGCTGATTAAAAGGCGATAATAGATAGGAATAGAAAAACAAAATGGTAATACTGTCAAAACAATGTCTTATCCATATTGCACATAAGAAATATAAACAAAATCTTTGTTTTTTCATGAAGTCCTGCATATATACATTCCAAGTTCTTGTACCCTGAATACTTACACGCTCAATAGTTGTTTAATTATAACTGCTGTTACCATGCATTTTGCTCATTACGAAAATGGATTTGTAGTGTCTAAAATGGTATTGGACAAAACTTTATGACTGCTAAGAAGAATGTATTTATATTTTTAGAGCACAAACAAGAGGAAATGACACTGTTACAGAACTTTCTGTTTTGGTATATCATCTTGTATCATCCTCCATTCTATTTTTGCTTTCAAAACATCGCAACAGTATCAAAGAGAGCACAAGAGAAAGCACGAGAGAGATACAGGATACTTATCAAAGAAATTCTCATTAAACCCAAATAAGAAAAAAGTCAGGGTGATGTTCTAGCGCTGCATACCCGCTTTGAGTTTGTTGTTTTGTACTACAAATGGGTATTTGCAAAAAGAAGATAAATGAAAGAAACATATTTACACACAAAATAAAACCTCTGAGGAAAAGGATGTGTAATGTGCACATAATAACACCTCTTTTCTATAGTTTCTTTTTCTGGTGGATGCCATTTATTTTTTTGCTATAGGTAGTGGTTGCTCTTTAGGCATTGCTGCCGCTGCTAACTGCGGCTGTCCAAAGTGGTGTATAATTTAAGAGTTGGCCTAGTGACTATTTTCTGTTCATGATGCTGTCCTCTTCCCTTTGCTGACTATGAAAAACGTACAAAGAAGCACATGCATGCGCACACTACACAAGTTAGAGTTTGAAAAAAATACATACACAAAAAGGAAGTTGTGGATAGTGTGGTGTTCTAGTTTTTATTTTCTTTTTTCTCCTCCAGTCAAAGATATTATGTTTATTTATTTAGACCATTTTTTCTCCTTTGTGCTGACTGGAAACAAAATTATGAGAATGTATTTCAATGGCTATATGCACCATGTGGTACATGATGGTACTACAGAATGAGAACAATTGATTGAACGCAACGTACAGAAGAAGCAGCTGCTGAAAATTTGCAATTCATGGGTTTATAATGGTGTACAGTTATACTAATATATACAAATTGTATTTACAAAGAAATGTGGTGTGCAAAATTTCTAATGTGACTATGTGTACTAGTCACGTTTTTACAAACTTTTACACAGACCGACGAACAAACTAAAGTTATCATAAGCTGGGAAATCAAACCGTTCCAACAAAAGAAACATGTACAATGTATTTATCTCCCAAGAAATTTGGATTCAAGAATTAGAGTGCAATGTACACTCAGAGCCAAGAAAATACTACATACATCACTTTGAAATGGCCAAGCTGTTTAACTTATGTACATACAGTGTAGTTGTGTAGACACAATGCTTTGCAGTTACTTAATAACGCTGATACATATATCTTTTGGTCTCTGCTTGAGCGACAATAAAACAGGGAAAAGTAAAACACTTGAGACATCTAATTAAGCATCATTTAAAAAGTGGAGACTGAGAAAAATTAGAGTAATTAAGCTGTAATACGGGCGTCCATCTTCTCTGGCATAGCCAACTACACCAGAAGGGGAGAATCGTATATATAGAGATAAATGTGTGTATAACCTACTTTTCTCATGCTCACACGCAGATCTGTGCATGTAAATAAGAATAGCGCAAAGGAGTTGTGTGTTGGTATGTTCCTTTCTCTTATTCTCTCTTATTTACAAATAAAAGGAAAATGGCACGTTTTGCAGGAACAAAAGAGCTCACGCCGCTCAAGGAGAGTACGTGAAATGTTCAGAAAATTAGACAACACATAAACAAGTTTTTTACTCTTAAAAAGAGAGTGGTTTAAAAATAGGGAATGACGGAGAAACGCGAGAGGCCTTGAGCGGGGAATAGGATACTCAAGTGAAAAGTTTCAAAACATTTTGTTGCTGCTCTCATCTCGAAGCGCTTCTCTGGTATTGATATGTACGTCAGGTGTATTATTTGTTCCTTGTCTTGGAATATCTTTGCACTACTGAAGAAATCGAAAAAGAAGATAAATACAAAGTTTTTGATACTACAAAAGACACTAAATAACACAAAGGAATAATATTTTCTGCCATTATGTTTGCTTGATTTTTCATAGATTAATCATCACACATTCCAGTCAGTCAAGTCAGTTCCCGTCACTCAACCTGAATTGAAGAATATTATTTTACTACAACTTTAGACGTTTTTGATGTTACCACATTACTGTCAAATCATTTGTTAGGACGATGTAACAATTGAAATTGTTTCTGTCAAAATACACAGCAAAATGTAAGCTTTGTTAAGGTATGGCATGCAAAATGTCTCCTTAGTTGTAATGCGTGGCATCATTTCCTTGTCTCTGATTGTCACTTGAGGAGAAGAAAATTTGCAGAAAATAAATTGACGGGGGACTGAGCTCGTGGAAATTGAATTTATTTCTCTTTTTTCACCATTGCTTTGGCAGAAGGAGCATTCACATTGCCAGCTATCTTCTTGGCTCAACACGTGAAAAAGGGGAAAAAACGGGAAAACATTTGAGTTGGAGGGTTAGAGAATTGATACTTGATAGACATGCAAAAATAATGAGTCGCATTATGAAAATTTCATGGGAAGGCTGATATTGGCAATAACGGTTCTTCCATTTAGGCACTAAGTAAGAATTCGAGTACAAGCAGACTGATGGCTCGAGAGAGAGAGGAAAAGAGTCGCAAAAGAGGCTTTTTGTGTCTTCAATTTGAATGGTTTTGATGCAGATGGATGGATCAAATCTCATTTATTGATGATGTTTCATACTTGATTGAAACTCAAAAGCAGTAAAGGGAAAAGTGGAGCAAGAAAATCAAATCTGCGTTTGAAACTCTTCCTCGATCAATTGACAATTCAAGTAGAGAAGAATACAGAAGGAGAAAGAAAATTTAAGCTGACAGGGCTGGGTAAAGACGGCATATTCACATAGACATATATGTATTATGAATGTGCGCACAAATGACAGGCAATGTGCTTGAATTACAATGCCTGCTTGCAGGTGGATTTTAGCCAAACCACTTGAATAATTTACGTACCTGCAAAATTTGACACGTCAATTGAGATCACCATCATTCTCATTATAATACTCAAATTGTGACGATAATGAAATCCGCCTTTGGTCGCACTGAATAGCCCGCCACAAGTAGCAGAATCTGAGAGCCACTTCTTGCTTTCGAGCATCTTTTGTTTGACATGTAAAATGAGAAGAGACAGGAGAATGATAAGGAATCCAATTCCTTTTTCTTAAGTGCACACAAGAAGCAAAAACGTACGGGAAAATGCTTACAATTCTCAATCATACGTTTATATAGTAACTACTTATGTATAAGTCTAGGGTTTACGTCAACGTAACAGATGACTTTCGCTTTGCCTTTCTCTTCAATAGACTTTTTCTTTATTCCTTGATTTTTGTCTTTTTGTGATTTTTATGAATTTAGTACAATTAGGCCTCCGTCAAAGTCAGCTGAATCCTTAAAATCAAACAACAAACATTTTGGCGTTAATGACGTATCCATGTATTTTGCAATGTTTTGAAAAAAAACCCTTAGCATTGAATAAAAATTAGCGTAGGTTATCTCATTAAATGAGCTTCTAGTTCGTCCAAAAGAAAATCTAGGTTTTAGGAAGCCTCATGTCTTAAGCAATTGGATGTGTGGATATGCATGCACGAATGCTGTTTAAAACTATATAAAAGTAGCAATTCTGTAGGAAAGTACTTACCCAAGACCTTTTTATGCTCCAGAATTTCAAAGCGTCATCTTCAATTTTGTTTTCAAATTCTGGCGATATTCTTATAAAGGCAAATACAACAATAATTTTGCTCCATTTTTGTTTTATGAACTAAAAAGTTGCACAGTAACACTGAACACATATTGAAGAGAGAAGAAACTTGCTTCTTAACAAAATAACGCCATAAAAACCTTTCGGAAGTATTTGAAGATTTAATGGCGTGTTCAATTGTTATACATATGTTTTATTTTTCTTCCTTTAACTTATTCGTTCCCTTCTTCTCCCACTTGTCCCGTTTATTTTTGGCAAATTCCACCGGGAAAATAAGACTGCCACTTTTTTTTAGTAAATACAGTACCGACAAAAAATAACGGCACATTCCATACACAAACGTAAACGCATATTTATACAAAAATACGTTTACGCAAACCATATAGCTGTCGTCACTGACGGACTACTTGCAATAAGGCATACGAAAAGAAAAGAGAGGAAATGAACGACAAGTGAAAGCAGAATTTCATTTTCTGTCGTAATGCTGTCAATTTTTTACAGGGGTAAAATAAAGTGATATGAAAACGTAATCGAAGGATGGATGGGGAGACTGACAGAAAACAAGTGTGAGACTCGGTGTTTTGCTACTTTGTGTAGATCAGAGGGGAAAAGGCCGACTGTGAAAATTGAACTGTTATTCCAAGTGTTGAGTTGATGCATACCACTTTTTTACATAAAAACCTAAAGAAATACGATTCGCTAGGTTGAAAATACGGTCGGTGGGAGACGAAGTAACATGAAACGTCACCTTGATGCAGAACATAAGTGCATCTGCAACTTGAGTGATAAACGCATTAAATATGCTTGTTAAAGTGCAAAAAGTCGTCATTTATCTTTGTGAATCCCAAAATTTGAACCCGACTTCCAGTACATTCTGGAATAGTAAGTGTGACATGAAAAGTGCATTAATTGAAATTTCTCGGTTGCTTACAGTGTGACCATTCAAGTTCAGGGATTTTTAATTGCACCCATAAACATTGCCATTATTTCTGTTGTAATCAATGTAGGTAGAATGCAATCGGTATTGAGCAGATAAAAGATGTAAAGTTCTCCTACCTGGACAACCACTCGATTTTCCTATTATGCACAGACTACTGATTTAATAAAGTTCTCAACTTTTACTTTTATTACAAGGATGAATAAACACGACAACAAAGGCATGGAGTAGTAAGTCCACTTTATGTTCTTTCCGTTTTTTCATGCTTGGGTTCTCTTTTTACGACCACTTTCATTCCATAAAACTGTACACTGAAAGCAATGTGCACTAAAATCCGTAAGCAAAAAAACGTAATAGCAAAAACAGATCTATCTATACAATGCACAAATATACACAATACCCATAAACATTGGCATTGTACTCGGTAGTAGAGCAGTAAGCAAACTGCTACAAATTGTTTATATATGTCAGTATGTAACAAAATTTTATAAGTAGACATCCTTGGAAATAACTTATGCTACTGCTAGTGCAAGTTACAAAAGCTACACAAATTTGACAGTATAAAATCATTTTGACTATGATGCCTCCAAAAAAAGAACACAGCATTTTCACCACTGTCAACTTTCCCTTTTCAGTGGTGGAAATAACCATCTACGAAACTGCCGAGAAAAGTGTATTTGCTGAGAGGAGAAAAGGAGTTTATGTGCTCACAGTAAACATAAAAATGTTATAGTAGTGCTGTTGTTATTGAAGAATGAAGGTAGGTAACATATTATTATTGCAGACAAGTTGGCATGTTTGGTGAAAGACACTTTACGGCCGTATATGCATAAAATGTCATCATCATCTACATTTCAACGGGATCGCCCTTATTATCATCAACGTCAGTGACATTTTCAATACAAACAAAGCATACAGATACAGAAAGAGAAAATTGTTGTCTTGATGATGGTAATGGACAGATACAGACAGAAGAGTGGGAGCCCACACAGTAACTACACACATCAACGAATAAGTGTACTTCTTTTAGCTTTATAGCAGTAAACAGTTTTAGGGTTCTTGTATTTTTATGTACTTTCTTTGGTAGTATAATGCCAGGAGACAGCAAGGAATATGCAATTTTCAGGGTAACAGTCTGATAACGACTGGAATAGAAAGGGAAAAAGTGTTTTGGTATGCTTTACCGCATTATCCAGCCTTTATCAATAAACCCGATTATGTGTCCCAGCTATATCGTTTAAACTGGGAAATATTAACATAATATCTTCAATGTAAGAGCAAACAAACTGGTGTTGACTGCATTAACATATCGGTATTTATTTGTGCACTCAAGAAATCATTGAGCTTTTGAAGAAACCACTTTCTCTTTGCTTATCGATCCCGATAAAGCTTGCCACTTGTCATTATATTATCTGTCTCTCTGTGCACAGGTCGTCATCACCAGGACAATGAAAGGCTCATTGTTCATTTCAAGCACGTACTATAAACTATTTCAATTGTTGTGAACATTACAGTGAACATTGTAGCTGTAATGTCAACACAATAGCCCTGAGGTAACGACATTCCGAGCAACAACAGTGAACAACAGACACATGGGAAAGAGCATTAAGCCGTGAAAAGAATAAGATCGCGTAGCTGTTTTGTTTTATTAGCGGAAAATAGCAACCGCTCCTTGTACATGCACAGCTGTAAGGAAAGACGTGAAATAAAAATTAAAGCCCGTGTCTCTGTTTTGTCTGCTCTCCTGTCATCATAATACTTTAATCTCATGTACAAGTTATAAAACTAGACAACTGGAGGTTCCCCGCCAGAGACAAACAGTACATGTAATAAAAAATGTTGTAATCCTTATGCACGCTTTTTTGGGAATGTTTTATTTGTATACAATGTGACTGATTATGATGAGTAGTGGCGTGGCTACGACATGAAAAAATACAAGAAACGCATAAAATAAAAGGCAACAACATTTTTATGACAGGCTTTCTCAGGGTTCAACATTACTTCTTTGGAGGAGCACAAAATGCAACAAAGCTGAAAGTAAAAAAAACTTTTTTGGAGTTTTGCCGTTGCCGGTTTCAATGACAACGCAGTGTCTGTCGCGCAGACAAAAAGAATAATCGTACTACAGATAGTTTTATTTCTAGTGAAAGATTTTCTTGTATATTATAGTTTCCTTTTCTGCAGGCAAAGCAGTTTTTAAACTTGACAAATGAAAAAATCCTATCCACTTGTTTTTTAAACGCGAGCATCAAGTCAAGGCAACCATACATTTCTGCGTGCATCTCATTCCAGCAAAGACTACAGAAACGGATGCAAAAGTTGTTTTTTACAGATCATAACTACGTCTGGTCGTGAGTCGTGTTCAAGCTCTTTAGCTGATAATATTCCAGAACGACGATGACGAGGTTGGATTCTAAATGCGTTACAACCGGAGTTGTTGTATCTCAGTTTCCACACTTTTGGGTTGACGTTGCTGCCTTGTACATATGATGATTGTAACAGTAGCGTAGAGTACGGAGATTGGGTAACGTTTTTGGCGAACGCGTATGAATATACCAGTAACAACAATAGCAATAATCATTTAATAACTACAATAACAGATAGACAGTGTCATGCCCAGGATCAGCTTTATTATGAGCACTACAAAACTAGCCATTTTCCATGCACATTCTCATAATCCTTTACTATTATTCAGTTCCTTTTTTGTTTTTCTTCATACTGGATACACAAGAACACCGAAAAGACGGGAGAAAGCAGCTAGTATAAAAATGTTATGTATTTTTGCCTCTTGAAATGTTTTACACAAGAAGAGAAAAGAGAAGGCAAGCGAAAAAATGGAAAATGCTTGTTTATTGGAGAGACAAAAGGGAAAGAGAACGAATAAAATACTTTTTTTCTCAGTTTTGTTTTCGCAGCCTTGGAGATAATATAATATATTGCAGTTGTCAAAAGGGCGTTCTAAAACTGCCAATTTTTTTCGCTTGAAATTGAAGAGGTAGGAAAAGCAGAAAAAAGTAATGTGCCTGTCAAAAATATGACTCGAAATTCAATACCAAGAAGATTTTTTTATAGAAAAGGGAAAAAGAAGCGATAATAATCATGGGTTTGCTGCTGGTGTCCAGGTGATCCGGCGAGAGCTTTCTCTGCCAATGTCAATTCTATTTTCTCTGGACGCACTTTCATTTCTACTTTTTCTCAAAATAAAATCTTCAAAATGCGCTGATACTTTCACACGTGGCCAGACATATACTTTACACTATATGTAAAAGGTCTACACAACGTGATCACTTTTTATACTTATTTTTTGGGCAAAGAATATATCTCCAGAGAGAGAGAGAAAGAGAGAGAGAAAGCCAAAAAATTGTACAGGGGTATAAGGATAATATATAGCTATTACACACACTTTCCTTGCTCAGCTTCTCGAAAAATGTCGTGCAACTCATTTTTGCTAGAAAATTGGAAAATAAATTTCTCCCTGTTCTGTCCTTTGTGACCTTTAACTTATGATGTAACTTTGTGGTGCGGCTGTTGGTGTGTAGGAGCACTAGGAAAATGGGAACTGTTTGTGGCCGGGGTATTTGTGTGTAGTACTTCCATCGAGTCGAGTGCTTGGTAGTAGTGGCCGTAAGCCATTTTCTTTCATAATCCTATCGGCATTGTGAAATATGTTTTTTCTGGTTACTACTTTCTTCTCTACTTTTTTAAAGTACTTATAAGTACACGCAGGCATTCTTACAGAAACTTGTTTTGGTGATCTAGAAAAGTGCAATTTTTTTCACTGTCTGTGTTTACCTTAACTTGGCAAGAATAAAGGATTGTAAATGGGATACAGAAGAAAAAAAGGAGGACGCCGACTACGACAAATAATATGCGGAAGAGTAATCTTCTGTGTGTGTACAAAGGCAGCAAATGCTACTATGGTACTGTAAGTCTCCTGCTGTTATTTTCATGGGCCATGACGAAAATGAGTTTTTTTCTAAGGGCAAATATATAAAGAATTTATGGAGTTTGCAGAGTGCGCCCACACACAAGATAATGTAGTGTAGTTGGAGAAGCAGTTGTTGCGGTGGTACTCAGATTTCTCAAGATGAACAATGTTTTAATTGCAATTTTTATTATCATTTTTTTCTGTTTTTAAGGAAACTTGTTATCCACTGAAGCAAACTGTGTATCATCAATATAATATATTGTTCAAACATTGACGACAGAAAGTCGCGGTAAAGTACATAAGTAGGAAATAAATCTGGAAAAAATGAAAACTTTTATTTAAAGATGAGATATACGAGGGCAGGCTAAGTTGTTCCATAAAAACGAATAAAGGAATAATATTCCCTGAAAAGCAGTCATTCGACTAGACTACTTTCTTCTTTCCTAGAATCTAGGACCTAGATAGTTCCACACAATAATTCGTACTAGCAATGTTTCGAGAGATAGTGCAAGTACAAAAATGATGAAATTTCAGTGAATGAAACTCTTACAATGATTCTCAATTGAAGTTTTTGTTCACCAGTCTAGCGCAGTCAAGTAGCTTTTTTAAAGCATGTGCATTGTCTGTGTCTCCTGTTACTATTTCTACTGCTGCGAAAAAGTGCGAGTCGAACAGTAAAACGGAGAAGAGGAAGAGAGAAAAGGGAGAAGTGTACAAACTCATATTTCATTTTGTATCTTGATTTCAGATACTGACTTGTATAATATACACACAGAGACAACATTACATGCCTCATCGACCTTTGGCTACCATTCTCTTTACACGCTGCTACTTCTACTATAATGTAATGAAGTGGCTTGAGTGGAATAAAATGATGGTGAGGCGGTATAACAGGCCAGTGCACCGAGAGAACGGGAACTCCTGCGTGGCTGGATTGCTGCAATTTTCTTGGGTATGCTTGCTTTTTTCTCTCTTTCTCAGTGTCTTGCTGACACGCGAATGGAAAGTGGAGGAACTGGCAGTAGTGTGGTGGCAAACTACAAGATTTTCTTCCGCTTACATTTTCTTCCTGCCAAAGAGATAAAGAAAAGCAAAGAAGAAGAAAGAGGAAGAGAGAGGTAATCTTGAAATGAAATGTGTGTGTAGATCACTGAAAGTCGCATGCCCTTAGAAATGGGAATGGTTGGTGCTGGTGGAATGCTACACGTTTTTTATCATCTTCCCCTGAGGAATGACAACAATTTCGTGTCTTGCTGGCATAGAATGTAATTATTCAAAATTTGAAATATGCTGGCACTTTTGTAATTGATGAAGGGCAAGATGAATGTCCTTGTTGGTTCATAGCCGGCGTCATGGAAATGATAAAGGTTCTTCCGTTCATTTGCCATCAGGACTTGCTGCCACCCCTTTTAGTACTAAACACACTGGAAAAGACACACACACATATATATTTATACTCACGCATCAGAGGAAACTTGGGGATGAGCATGAGTTTGTAGCAGATGGAGAATGTGAAAACTTGCCTACTTGCTGTCTCCACCGTATATCATATATAGACAGCAAAACATGTTCTCCGTCTGTCGTCGCGGAACAGTTGTTGGCTTGTATAATATGCTTTATTTCTTCCTCTCTCGAGTTTTCCACACTGTCTTTACAACGTTCCATATTATTACAACTTGTTTCTTTTTTTCAAAGAAAAGTAAGATAGAAATGCAAAACAGGATATAAAACATCAGACATAAACTGCGCACTTTCAGATTTTCTCTAGGTAGAACAAACAATAAGAAAGAACAAAAATTGGAAAAAGTTGTGACTACCGTATAAGATCACTAACTGAAAATGAAATGTAAGTACTGACTAATAATGAAAGCCGCTTTCATTCTCGTGGAGCTTTCTCCTTGCAAGAACAAAAAGAGTGCAAAAGTAAGAAAGAAGAAACCGTACAACTTGCTCTCTTTCTCTGCTTCCGTGAGAAAACTTGCCATTGTCAACAGTGCAGCAGCTTTAGCAGGTTCATAAGAAAAGAAGACGTGAATATGTTAAAGAAAAAAAATGTATGAATAAAAGTGGTCTACGTTGCACTTTCCCGCTCCATGTCTTCTTTGATACGGTGATATAGTCCGTATGTGGCAGTTTGAAAAGCAGTACAATATGCCGCTTTCTTCCTTCTTGTGACGTATTAGAAGTACATGCTGAAGTAGACAGACACAAGGCAAGCAAGATAAATACGGTAAAATGCAAGAAAATGGAGATTTCAGTATTTTTTCTCTATGGAAAAATGCTGTGCTCTAAAGTCTCCATGTGTGCTGGGCTTTATGTATAATAGTATTTGAGGAGCAGAATTTGCAAAGTTGAAATAAAAACGCTGACTGGTATATAGCGTGAATACGAAAATGTCTTCATTTCTCTCCCTTTTTTTCTCTCTCTGTCTTCAGTAAAGATTAGAGCAAACTACTTACTCAACTTTTTCCACCGCCCTTTCTCTGCGGAACAAGTCCTATTTCCATTTTTTCTACTGTTACTCTTCCATTTATTTCATTTGAGATGTAAAACATGTAGTTGACAAATATTGAAAGGTATGCCTATCTGCTATGGCCTACACTTGTGTGCATGCTCACGTATCTTGAACTGGCTATTTTGCATATTATCCTTCTTGCAGTCGTAAAAATGTAGACAAGGTAAAGATTTAGTGTGTGTGTTTATGCTTCTGCTCATGCATATGGATACTGTACTCATAAACGAATTTTGGAATACTCGGTGCGAGCATTTCCTAGCTTTCAATTTCTAAGAATTGCTCATGACTTATTTACCAGAGCATTATTGCATCTTCCATGTGTTATTAGCCACTTGCTTGACAATACAAAAACCAGCACACTGATTAAAAGAAGACTTTTATGTTCCAATCGTTTCGGAAAGAATATGAGAAAAAGGATGAATCGAGTATCGAGAGTCGTCTTCGGGGTAAGTGTTCATTCCTATGGTCAAACCATCAGCACTATTAGATACTATGATTCAGCACAATAAAACAAAAAGTGGATATAAAAAAGTGTGCTTGTTTTTCCAGCAACAAAAACAGCATCAAAACCATCATCATCCCAAAGAAAGTAGTAAGAGTGTGATAACTGCCAATATAAATCTATTATTACCCCTGGCACGCGTTTTATTACTTCAGATGCACTGAATTCTTGACATTTATCTGAGGTACAGCAGAAAAAGCTGAAAGGAGATGGGTGCATTTCATATATTATTGTCATCATCAGTACTAATACTAACAGCATATTTACACGGGTTAATCTACAACTAGCGGGAGAGTAGTAGAAGCGAGTTGCTTCTAACTTCTCAGACAATTATTTATGCTCGTCAATTCCCAGCAGCGGAACTAGCGCCAAGATAAAGCCATATTTAATATGATTAGCTTGAAAGGCACCCTTCTGAACTTGGAAAAGTTTATCTGGTTGCATCACTGTCTGCCCCTTAAACTTTTATGTCCAGTCCGTGTTGATGGAATAAATGAGAGACTGAATAACTATATCTTAGTATCACCATCAAGTGCACACAAGTTTAGTCTTTTGGAGAAATATTATTGTCACCATAATATTTTATCTGTTTATACAACTGATTAAAGTAAACATGTGACCAAAAAAGGGCAAGAAATAACCGACCATATCCTATCGTGTTAAGCACGAATATCCCGCTGAAGTATATTATTCTAAAACCTAACCTAGTGTGTCCACCAATTTCTTTTTTAAGCTTAAAATTAAAAAGTTTAATGTTGGTCATCAACTGTGTTTCATGGGTTCTAAGCAAAATGGAGCAAAGGGTTTTGAGTAGCATAACGAAACAAGTATGCCCTAATGGGAAAACATTCTGATTGCTGTTTCTTAAAGATTTACCACACCATTTATAGTTATTGCAATGATTTACAATCACAAATTTAACAACTTTTCATCAGCATCAACACAACGCAACTTTTGGTAGCTTTCTTCAATGAATTTTTGACCGGTTTTTCTTGCAAAATAATTAATTCCATGGTGTGCCATTTGAGGCCACTCTTTAAGAGCACGCACTTAATGGCCCGCTGGACTAATGGAAAAATAATGCCTCTTCCTCCCTTCAAATTTTGCCGCTCCACATGCAGTAATTATAATAGTAATTAAAAGCGTTTTAATGGGAGCACTATCTAATACTCGAATAAAAGAACCTGATAATTATGCATATTAATTATGTATGTGCAGTTACGCCAGCCGCGTAAATAACAGCCAAAAACTCCGTCATTCATTGAATGTATACGCCAAATTACTATATAATTCTCTATGCTTGTATAATATGAACTCTGACTACACATTCATTATCATAACCTCATTATCGTCTACAGAGTCACAGAGTTACTGCTAAAGTTGTGTGCTATTTGCTACAACAATGCCGTTCCACTACACACTACATAATTATAGCGGAGTGGCTGCGTAACTGCTTGTAGCTGTTATTGTTGTCGCCGCTGCTGTGCACATTGGCAAATTTGCATAAAGGTCATCATCTCCGTTTTTTGCAAGAAGCACTGCTTGGACAACAAAACAACGTTTGACGATAATTATAGAATAATAAAAGGTTTCTGTTGGTGTAGCAACACGGCCACACAGCATTTTGCTTTCTTCTCATAATTCATGTTTATGTATGGACAACTGGTAAGTAAGTTTTCTTTTTCTTTGGATTTTTAAAAACTCGCTTGTCTGTCGCAAGCCCTCAGAATCCATATACTGTGTCTACTAGTTTAATCTTAAAATGTTTTCCAAGTAAAATGAATTATTGTTACCTTGCTTCGGGAAAATGTCAACGACATTTCTCTATGGGCACATGGTGAATCTGTAAAAAGCAAATGAGAAATCAATTAGTTTAAGCATGTCAAGTCAAAATGTTCATGTAACTTTTCCTAAGCTTAGACATATACAGCCCGTGTAAATCAAGATGATTCAATTCAAACAAAATTGAAGTAAAGAGATGCAAGGGAGTTTCATCAAAATGCAAATGTGCATCAGTTTAACCATTATTCACACTTTTCGATAAGGTTGGTAAATTCTGACTACTTTTTCCGGTACATAATGTATATGGCTAAAAGTTTGGAAGAACGGCTCCTTGAAATAAAAGTTGGGAGAAAGAATAAAGACTTTCAAAGCGCTTATATTTTCTGTTAAGGAAGATGCTGTCGCCCTATTTCATAACACTTGAGTACACAACAGCCATTTTATATTTTAACAGCATTACCATTAATACTATTATGATCGCCATTATCATCATCACCATTATTTTCTCGCTGAGTGCTATAGTAGGTAGCAGCTTTTTTAACACGGCCCAAGACAAAACCTCACCATTTTATGCATTACACTGATGATGATGAATGAAAAGAAACACGTTTCCTGGCTCCAGCCTTAAATTTTCTCATTTCCCCTCAGTTAATCGTATTGCTACAAGGCTGCTCTCTACTCCCCTTTAACATATATATAGTCATCTTTGCTACCATCATCATCTACTTCCTCACGCACTACAGGAAAATAAAAGGTACAAAATTCTATTTCCGGACTTGCTGTTGCTTCACCAGGTCGCTTTTGGCCATAGTGTTACAGAAAAATATGAGGAAACGTTGTTTGCTATATGTGCGTTTATGATGTGCCTACCTACGGCAACATGTTGAGTAATTTATAGCGAAGTATAAATATTAGCGTCCCACGACGACAACCAGAACGTGAAGGAGATTATTATTATGCTTTTATAATGGAGATAAGTAACCCAAACGATTATGGAAGTGTTGCCGTCATCCGTGCTCAGCAGTAGTGTGTGTGCGCGCATTTTTTGTTAGTGTGCACGCTTGCCTGGTGTGTTTTCGAGACCTATATCATCCTCATCAACATCATCGTCCTTGTTATAATCCCATATTATAATTTGTTTTGGGTATTTCCGGGAAAACGAACAAACTTGTAACCCTAATGCTTAATCCCATGTTAAAGTTTCGAATGCTTAATCCAATGTTATAGTTTCCAATGCTTAATCCTATGTTATAGTTTCAAATGCTTAATCCTATGTTATAGTTTCAAATGCTTAATCCTATGTTAAAGTTTCAAATGCTTAATCCCATAGTAAAGTTTCATATGCTTAACCTATGCAATCACCGACAAATGTATATTATAATTTGTTTTTGGTATTTCGGGGAAAACGAACAAACTTGTAACCCTAATGCTTAATCCCATGTTAAAGTTTCCAATGCTTAATCCCATGTTAAAGTTTCCAATGCTTAATCCCATGTTAAAGTTTCAAATGCTTAATCCCATGTTAAAGTTTCAAATGCTTAATCCCATATTAAAGTTTCAAATGCTTAATCCCATATTAAAGTTTCAAATGCTTAATCCTATGCAATTAACGACAAATGTATATTATAATTTGTTTTTGGTATTTCGGGGAAAACGAACAAACTTGTAACCCTAATGCTTAATCCCATGTTAAAGTTTCGAATGCTTAATCCCATATTAAAGTTTTAAATGCTTAATCCCATATAATTTTCTCTCGGTCTTTCTGGCAAAACGAACAACTTTGTCCGGAATGCTTAATCCCATGATAAACAACATGCTTAATCCCGTCTTAAATATCATCATGTTTATTTCCATTTACAAAAATGCAATGCTTAATCCCATGTACAAATACTCGATGCTTAATCCTATAGAAATAACCAGTATATAAGGAAGTAGAACAGCGGAGTTTAATTCAGTTGCGATCTACCTCTTCTCAGGAGCAGACCAGCTTTTTTCCAAAGTGCACCCAGCGGACCCAACACCATTTCTTCAAAACTTCAACACCATTTTCTTCAAGATTATAAGTCGTTTTGTAAACGCATATCTTGCTGTCACTATCGGTTATCCGAATAATACAGTTGACTGTAAGCCACATATAGTGCAGGTCGTAAAATTAAAGGCATCATAACATTTGGTTATGCAATGCTTAATCCCATGTAAAAATACACATGAATGCTTAATCCCGTGTTAAAATTCACTGGAATGCTTAATCCCATGTTAATCTATACATGAATGCATGAATGCATAATCCCATTATTAGATATACATGAATGCTTATTTCTATGCTAAAATACACATGAATGCTTAATCCCATGGCAAATCATATATGAATACTTAATCCCGTGTTAAAACATACATGAATGCTTAATCCCGTGTTAAAACATACATGAATGCTTAATCCCGTGTTAAAACATACATGAATGCTTAATCCCGTGTTAAAACATACATGAATGCTTAATCATAAATTAAAATCTACATGAATGGTTCATATCGTATCGAAAATACATTTATGCTTAATTCTATACAACATATATATGAATGCTTAATTCCGTAATAAAATAAACACGAATACTGAATCCCGTAATTAAAACAAATTAATGCTTAACCCCATGTACAACAACATGGAAAATACCAAAATATTTCGATGGACTGCTGCAGCAAAGACAGATTTATTGTCGCTTGCTGATCAAATTGATGAAAAAAACAAATGGGAAAAAATATCAGACAAATTTAAAGAGCTGTACCCGCATTATAAAGGTAAAGCAAACGCCTTAAAAACTCAATACTGTCGAATTAAAGACAAAAGTTCAAATACAAATGTATTCAGCACTTTCATGCAATCTGATAACCGTGAATTTAAGTGGTCTGACGAAGCCAAAAATGACCTATTGTACATAGTAAAAGCTAACGTAGGACAAAGTTGGTCTAACATTGCGAATGATTTCATTAGGCTTCATCCAGGGTTTGACGGAGGAAATGATGCACTGCGCATGCAGTACTCTCGAATTGAAAGCAATACTGTAAAACCTGCAACATCATTCAATTGGACAAAGTCTGATTTACTGGAACTAGTAAGGTTGGCAAACCTTATTTGCGTGGATGGTTACCCAAACTGGAACAAAATCTTCCATACGTTTAAGCAAAGCCATCCAAATTTTGATGGAACAAAAACTGACCTACAGGTGCAGTATGAATCTGTAAATAATTGCGACAATTTGTCCATGCCAACGGCAGCTGCAGCAAGGTTAAACGATTGGAATAATGATCTTGACATGCTGCTAGCTCAAGCAGTAGGCCACGCGCAACATGTGATAACTGCACAAAAACGCGATGGTCGTAGAAAAAATATTGATAACCTAGCAAAAATGAGTGTCAAGGTATTTAAACAATATTTTAAATCAAGAATTGGACTAGATTATCTTGGTACTGATGCCCTAATTCTTAAACATTTCTACGAATATAAAGAAAATTTGATAACGAGCAGTTATGTGTGCAGTGAAGACATTGATACAATGTCGAACATCGATCATCAACAATTACAAGCTTACGCATCAAAAAATCATACAGTGTCTTTTTCTAGCGTGTTTAAAGATTGCTGTCACAATTGTGGCATGATATTTGCCAGAGCACTGACTAGCAACAATCGTAAAATGCTGTCGAATCCAATTGATGACTTTCCTTATGTCTTACAAATGAAGAAAAATATTTTGTATACGTATACTGTTGACGAAAAATTCATCACATGCTTAGAGTGCTTTAAAAATCCAAACTGGTACATCGAATATAGTGTGATGATTTCCACAACAAAGCAATACGAAATACCTGTCGAATTGCGCAACCTTAACGAGCACGAGCAAAATCAAATTGCACTTTGTGGTGGATTTTACTGTGTGTACCAAAAACAAAACTTACAATGCAAAATTTTTGAACACCGCCAAGGTGAGTGTAACATTGGCAAAAAACGTGACTCAGACTACCATAAAGTTTACACAAGTTACTACAGAATTGAAAGACCTGTACAACTAGACACTTCTGGAGAAAAAATTAAAACGGCTTTACGTTGGTTACGAAAAAATAATCGATTGTTCAAAAGTTTTCTTGCCAACTATGAAACTATTTATGGTTACTTGATGTCGGTATACAATATCCGCCCTGAAGAAAGAATCATACAAATTTCAAAGGGCAACCTAGCAGATATGATAGGAAAAGACACAACTGGTCTACTAGTCCCTGCTGAGAATGTTAAAATTGAGGCAGAAATGAAACCACACTCACACAAATATGGTGTTCAGCACCCATTGGACGACAATTTGAAAACCCTTAGGGACATAATTAATGTTAATTATTCCGATCCTGATCTTGAAGCTAAAAGATGGCCACATTTATTTCCCGAAGGCAATGGTAGCTGGAAAATTAATTCAGTTTTAAAACAGCAGACTTATGTAAAACACAGACTGCTTGCAATAGATTCTAGGTTTAGAAAAAACAATGAATTTATGTTTTTCTGGTATGACCGCTTAATCAAACAGAGGCTTCTCTATGTTAACAATCGCCAACGTACTGTTAATGTGAATGAATTAATCGACGCCATTCAAACAAAAGATGTCCGTGAAAATGCAAATAGATATGGATCTGTAGTGCCAAGCACCATTCCAGGATCAAAAACCTATTGGCGGGCTCGCAGCTCCGACCTGTTGGCTATGGTCCGCGAGCTTGGAAAGCCTGAGCTGTTTGTAACACTTACACAAAACGACAACTGGCTTGAGCTACAAAAGGCATGCGGCGAAATTTCGGCCAAGGATTTGAGTTTTCTGGACCAGCCAATTTTACAACCTGCTTTGGGTGGGAAAAGTGTAGTGAATTATCCAGTGGAAACAGTAGTTGCCTTCTATAAACGCCTTGAGCTATTTATGAAGACGTGCGTTCATAATAAAAACGGACCTTTTGGTGAAGTTTTAGACTATTGGTTTCGCATAGAGTATCAAAACCGAGGTGCACTGCATTGCCATATGGTTTTATGGATTTGTGAAGACACAATACCTGAAGGTGTTGTAATGGCCGAAATGCCGAGGTATTGCGGCTACAACGATGACATTAAGCGTCAAACATTTCAAGCCCGTGAATACGTAAAGGCTTTTCAGATACATACGTGCACCTTGGGAGCCTGTAAAAAAGACATAAAATCAAAATGCAAGTATGGATTTCCTTATGAAGTTCAATTATCGGAAGAGATTAATAAATCAAAAATGGGATACACATATATGCGTCATAGTGACGAAGATAAGAATGTAGTTCCATACAACATATATGCTTTAATGTGCTGGAATGGACATATCAATGTTCAAAAAGTAACATCAAATGGAATAGAAGCATATTTATGCAAATATGTTTCAAAACCCGAGCGCTCCATTGATATTAAGGACATAACATCGGATGCGGACCGTTTTCTGAAAGCTCGAGTCGTAGGCATTTTGGAGTGTGTTGCACATTTACTTCAGTTCCATCAAGTTGGATCGTCGAGAAAGACAATATTTCTCCCTTGCGATTTTCAACCAAAACAGAGAATGTTAAAAAGAAAATCCCATTTACCTCTGAATAATGAGAGCGAAGATGTGTATTATCAAACACTTCTTCATAAATATTTAGTTCGTCCAAAAGAACTTCATAATCTAACATATATAGATCTTTTTCGGTTATATGATGTTGTGTCCGCTAAGACAAGTACCATATACACTCAAAGCTTAGATTCACAATCGCTTGAATCACAGGATGAATCCGAAAATGAGATTAGACCCAAAATTGATGAATCACAATTTGAGCTTACTGGTAGAATTCGAAAAATCAAGTCTCAACGAATGATTCACATGAGCCACGGATATAAATATGTAGAACGTGGAAAAGCGGCTGTTCCAAGATGGCGTTTTCTTATGCCATTTGGTAACGAGTCAGAAAAATACTACGAACAGCGACTTTTGCTTAACGTCCCAATCATGGAGGATGAACTTGACGAGAACGGGCTTCCGTTCAGTGAAGAAAACGTCTCCAAGACTTTTGTAGAAGAATGTTGTCTGCGAGGCTTAGTGGACTCTGAAGAAACTGCCAAGTCGGCTCTGCTTGGTGCAGTACAACGAGGTTTTTCCGTTCAGCGCGTGATTGAACTTGCAACAATGTTTGTTGATCAATCTTTTGTTACTAAAGATTTTGTCGATTCAATCATAATACCGTGGGTTGAAAGTATGCCGGTATTGGAAAACGAGACAAATCAGGAATCTGAAAACGAATTCGGAGAGGAACTCGCAAAAATGTTTGAAATGCATGTAAAATATGAACCTTATGAATCATACTTAAGCTCAATGACTGACTCTCAGAAAAATGTCATGGAGTGGGTAGATCGAAAGATTAAAAACGACCAACAGATTTTGGCTATAATATCAGGTGGTGCTGGTGTTGGGAAGTCATATATAACCAGAGCACTTTATTCATACTTCATTGAGAAGAAGATGGTGTGCATTTTACTGGCAACGACAGGAAGTGCTGCGCATTTGATTTCTGGAACAACAGTTCATTACTATCTAAAGGTTGATATATATGGAAACAAATATCTGCAGCCTGGTACAATATCAGCCAAAATTGTAGAAGAAACAGATGTTATCATATGTGACGAGTTTTCGATGCTAAACTCAGACCTGCTTGATCAGCTTAATGAATGTACAAAGACGTACGGGAAGTCAAAGCGGTCCCCCCTAGGAGGTAAACATTTGTTTCTAATAGGGGACCCGTGTCAACTACCTGCTATTGGAAAGTCGGTTTTCTCAAACCACCTATTAAATGAGTTTAGTATTCTGCTTCTTAAGGAGACAGTTCGCCAGAAAGATGAAACTTTTGCCGCTCTTCTGAATCGTGTAAGAATAAACATGATGACGGAAGAGGATAAAGCTGTTCTTAGAACTAGATACACACATGCCTCAAATATTGAATGCGAGGACGACTCGTTAATTGTAACTGCAACGCGTAGGAAAATGATGTCTTACAATCAGCAATTTATTTCAAAAATACCTGGTGACGCTGTCACAATCTATGCGCAAGACTTTGAGCAGGACACCAACAAGGAAGTTAGTCCGGCTGTCAAAGAAAAAATACGCACATATCTTAAAACCTTATGGGATGAAAAACTAACTCTCAAAGAAGGTTGCATAGTAAGACTACTGCGAAACATTGATGTGACCACAGGTTGGGTAAACTCTAAGCGAGCTAAAGTGTTTCGCGTAGCACACGATGGCAGTTATGTCATACTGCAAGATCTTAATGACGAGTCAAAGCAGTTGCCTCTAACAAAGATAAGACAACCATTTAAATTGGGGGCGAATTTGTATTATCGATACCAATATCCACTAATTCTTGGATATGCTACGACTGTTCACGCTGTACAAGGTACTACAGTGACGGGTAAATATTATGTTGATCTTGATCGATCGTTTTGGGAAAGCGGGCAAGCGTTTGTAGCTCTAAGTAGGCCAAAAGAGTTGTCTCAGTTATATCTGTTGAACACCCACTTTGAAAAAGTGTATTTGAAAGAATATTATAAAACATTGTTAGAGTGGATGACAGATGTTGATGAAATTTCAATCATGAGAAAACCAAGGCGATGTGGAGACTTTCCCTTGCTTCAAATCGAAGACCAAAATTCCACACAAGTTCAGATTTTCCCTCTTCTACCTGATCTTGAACCAAAGGTCACAGAAATGAAGTTAGCTCCATTTAAACCTCCAAGAAAATTACAGAAAGGTATATCAGAGTCTGTTAGCAATTTGGTTCAAGAAACCAAGCAAAAAGCTAATAATTTAATCCGAGCTAAAAGCGAGGTAGACTTAGCAGATCAGACTCCAAGACTTAGCCAGCGCATATACAAGTTGGCAGAAGATTTCATGAACGCCTGCAACAGAAGTTCAGTCACTCACAATCAAATTAGATTTGGTGTCAAATTTATGAACGAATTGCTTGAACAGCTGAATGATGTGCTGAAAATTTGGAACGTATCAGATCCTATTCTTTGTGCTGAAGCTGGAAGGACCGTTTCTGAAGAACTCATTAAAAAATGGGATGAGCAAGTTCAGTCTACTATAGCATGCTTTCGGAAGTATGCGTGTCAATTTAGGCATGAGTTTGAAATGTTCGCTAATCTCATTTCAGGTTTAAATATCTGCACATATGATATTCAACAACTGGCGGAAAACGTTTGTCCTTTCTTTCGCGATGGTAAAAAATATTTGCCAGTAAACATAGTTGGAGATGGAAGGTGCTTCTACCATTCAGTTTCGATGAATCTAATCGGAAATTGCTCACTTACAAACTCAATAAAAATATTGATAGCATTTGCAATAACCAACGAGTACGACATTTTTGACTCCATGTTTTCTGCTTTGGCTTCTTCAGCACCAAACGTGATTCTTAAAACCCTGTCTTATAATCAATGGGCGGATTTGGAAATAATCATGGGTACTTCATATGCATTGAGACGTCCCATAGTTGTTACAACTGGATTAGATTGTAATAGTAGAGTCGAAACTCAGAACTATAATCCACTCGAACTTGAACAGGATCCTTTGATGATTGGGTTTGTAAGAATATCGAAAGATAATGCTAAACCGAACCACTTTGTAGCACTTCTGCATGACTTGTCTTTTACAACAGAATCAAGAGAAGTGCAAAATTTAAGTCTAGGATTAAATAATGTGTCACTCAGTAGAAATGAGGATGTTATCACGATTGATCTTCCTGATGACGACGTTGAAATGTTGGATGCTACTGAGTTCGAAGAATCGCTATAGTTGATTCGTATATTGGATGAGTAATGTGGTCATACATTTTCAGTTAGCATGCTTGTAAAATAAGTAATATAAGTATAAATATGTTTTGTTATAAATATTATCAAGATACTTGAGTTTATAGGGTTAAGCATGCATCCAGAAGTACAGCTGTAAAAAATAGAAAACTGTGCATACATATCAGTGTACAAAAGATCCCTATAATAACAGTTTGAATTCTGTATTTTGTTTTTCAATTTTATTCAATTGGGCATGTTAATTTGGTAAGTAATTGTATTTATTCTTTAGTGAATCGATGGGATTAAGCATTAAGCCAACTTTACGTTTGGGTTTGATACTTAATTCCATTGATTTATATGGGATTAAGCATTATACCCAAATTCAATACATAATCGTGTTAACATTAGGATTAAGCATTGAGATATTGTTTGTTTCAGTTTCCCCTTCGTCCCTCATCGTCTGTTCTTCAATTTGTCTGATTCTAACTACGATGGAGCTCTTTATATTTTGGTAAGTTTTATTCCATACTTAATCCTATATAAATCAATGGGATTAAGCATTAGGCCAGCTTTATGTTTTGGTTTAATGCTTAATCCCATTGATTTATATGGGATTAAGCATTATACACAAATTCATTACTTAATCACATCAATTTTAGGATTAAGCATTGGGATATTATTTGTTTCAGTTTCCCCTTCGTCCCTTTTTGTCTGTTCTGCAATTCGTCTGAGTATAACTACGATGGAGCACTTTATATTTTGGTAAGTTTTATTCCATACTTAATCCTATATAAATCCATTGGGATTAAGCATTAGGCCAGCTTTATGTTTTGGTTTAATGCTTAATCCCATTGATTTATATGGGATTAAGCATTATACACAAATTCATTACTTAATCACATCAATTTTAGGATTAAGCATTGGGATATTATTTGTTTCAGTTTCCCCTTCGTCCCTTTTTGTCTGTTCTGCAATTCGTCTGAGCATAACTACGATGGAGCACTTTATATTTTGGTAAGTTTTATTCCATACTTAATCCTACAAAAATCAATGAGATTAAGCATTAAGACTGCTTTATGTTTGAGTTTAATGCTTAATCCCATTGATTAATATTGGATTAAGCATTATACGCGAATTCAATATTTAATCGCATCGTCATTAGGATTAAGCATTGGGATATTGTTTGTTTCAGTTTCCCCTTGGCTCACTACGTCTTTTTTGCAATTTTCCTGAGTCTAACTACGATGGATCTCCTTATATTTTGGTAAGTTTCACTCCATACTTAATCCTATATAAGTCAATGGGGTTAAGCTTTAGGCCAGCTTTATGTTTTGGCTTAATGCTTAATTCCATTGATTTATATGGGATTAAGCATTATACGACAATTTGATACTTAATCACATCAACATTAGGATTAAGCATTGGGATATTGTTTTGTTTCAGTTTCCCCGTCGCCACACTACGTCTTCTCTGCAATTTTCCTGAGTCTATCTACGATGGATCTCTTTATATTTTGGTAAGTTTCATTCCATACTTAATCATATAAACCAATTGGATAAAGCATTAAGCCAGCTTTATGTTTGAGTTTAATGCTTAATCCCATTGATTTATATAGGATTAAGCATTATACGCAAATTCGATACTTAATCACATCAACATTAGGATTAAGCATTGGGTTATTGTTTTGTTTCAGTTTCCTCCTCGTCTTGCTTTGTCCAGATGCCCTTTCCTGATTTCAACTACACTGGAGCCCCTTCTTCTGTAAAATATCCCTTATTGAACTGTAAAGCAAGTTTAAATTTGTAATTAAACTAATTCAAACCGTTTAAATCTTATGACGAATTCTTATTGTATGATTAAGCATCACATTTACGTAACGATGGATTAAACATTACATCAACTTAAGGTTGGATTAAGCATTTTTTCAACTTAACGATGGATTAAGCATTATAACAACTTTTTGCGGGATTAAGCATCACTATAACATTGAATTGGATTAAGCATCATTATAACATACAATGGGATTAAGCATCACTATAACATAGAATGGGATTAAGCATCACTATAACATAGAATGGGATTAAGCATCACTATAACATAGAATGGGATTAAGCATCACTTTGACATAGCATGAGATTAAGCATCACTTTGACATAGCATGAGATTAAGCATCACTTTGACATAGAATGGGATTAAGCATCACCAAATTTTAGCATGGGATTTAGCATAAAAATGTAGCAAGGGTTTATACAGCATAAATCG